>CM035156.1:130307374-131507374 GCA_020205615.1 Panax quinquefolius
TCACCTCTTATATGAGACTCTGCCCCGTCCCACTCCAAGTAGCGCTTGATTGTCAGGTGGTCAATGACAGTCATTGGTGGCAAGGCTATCTCCTCGGGTCCCCACTAGATACCTTCCTTCAGGCACAAGGTGGTGATCACTAATGGATGAGGGAGACCGACAACAATGTTACTCTTGATTGCCTTCTGAATGGAGTCATGAATGAGCATGCCAATATCCACATGTAGACCCTTGACAATTGCGAAAAGCAGGATCGCCCTATCCTTTGTCACGTTGCTCAAATGATGGGACGGGAGCATGTTAGCACAAATGAAGCCGAACCAAGCCTTTCCATAGTGACTCAGTGCTGAAGCTGGGAAACTGGTCTTTTCCCCCGTGTAATCATTTTTTTTCCACACAGTTCCGGGTTCGCAAAGCCGCCTAATGATATCTTCAAGGTCATAGCTGCGGAGTCCCGGATGTAGATTATTATTGCCCGCATAGTTGGGCTTGCCGAACAAGGCATTGATTGCTTGACTACTATACGCCACTTGCTTCCCCCGAACTTGAACAACAGCAGGGCCCTCGGGATTGGCGTTTGCAAAGAACTCCCAAACCACAGATACAACAGCTGAGATTGGTGGTTTTGTGAAGTTGATCCAATGTTGCTCTAGTATCATGGTGTAAAACTCACCATCTTTCCTATCCGGCCTGTACCCCCGCTCTAGAATCAGATTTCGTGAGCCGAAAGAACTTTTGTACCTCTTCCAGGCCTCCTCATCAACAAATTTGGCTCTGACCCAATCCGTGGATGGTGGTGCGACGGATGATGAAGAACCATCGACGCTAAGTCGTTGGCTTTTTGGTGCCATGCCTAAGTTTCAGTTGGTTTGGTTCAAACACAGTGCCAAAATTTGGAAAAACGTCCCTTGAAGTAATGCACAACAACTTCCCAATGCAGCCCCAGCAATTATAATCCAAAACAGTCAAATATCTCTCACAGACAATTTATCAAGCACCTTGTGTGCACTTCGAAAACTGAAATTGGATAACCTTTGTTTGTGAATACTCAAACCAGATTTCCAGCAGTGGAAATGTGACAACCGAGATTTTGTAATTTAATTTAAATATTTATTGGATTAAATAAATATTTTTTTCGATGAATTAATTATTAGATTAATTAATAAATTGATGAAGTTGTGATAGATTAATTTAATTATATGTGTTATATTTATTAAATTGAAGTGGAGAATTTTATTATCCGATGTACGTATTTATGTGAGCTTATTGAATTAAAAGAAATATTTAATAAGCCTATGTTATTTTATTTAATTTAATTATTAATTAGAGATTTAATAATTTGACATTATTAATCAAAGAGAATTTGAATTATGTGAATATGTGAATTAATGAGAAATTATTATATTTTATTTAAAGTAAATTAAACTAGATATTTGATTTATTTTATAACGGGTGTGACATGATTTAAACTATAGTATAAAGGTGTAATTAAATTAAAGGAGTTTTGAAATCTATTATGCTAGCCAAATAAGGCCCTAAGAGAAGTTGATAGCAGTTACCCATGACTGGGTAACTGACCATCATCACGTCAGTTTTTTTTATACGCTTCAAGCGTATTATGTTGTTTCACGAATGCTAAGTTGAGAGCTCAGAGAGAAAAGTTAAGAATATTGAGTGTGTGATTGAAGAAGAATTGAGAAAGAATTCATTCCCTACTAATATACGCTTTACTAATCTACGCTTTAAGCTTGGGTAATTCTCTTCAACCCAAATTCTTATTTTACGTCTTTTAAAGCTTTCTTGAATATGGCTTTCATTTATTCTGTAATTCTCTGCAAATTGGGAAAGTTGTTGTGAGAATATATGTAATAATTCGAGTAGTGGCATGTTTTATATATATATATATTGCATAATTCCATATCATCAGTTTCATGAAATTTTATAGTATACGATTATAGAGTACGTGATATGGCCATATGGCCTTATACGTGATTTTTATATATCGAATATAATTTATTTTGCAAAATTCACACATTGATATGATTATGCATGTTAAAATGACCAAAATGAAACTTGAATGGTTGGATTTGGCTTTAATAACGAATCCGTAGCATTAAAATCCATGTTTTTGTTCAAGAACTTCAAGAACATCAAGAACAGTTCAATTTGCATGCTTTAATTATATAATTATATGTTTTTATGGGTGAAAATCACTCTATATAAGTTGCGTAATGGTTATGTACGAATTATAACATATGGGTATGTGTAATTTGGTGAAATTAGAGTCAAGAAGTGTTGATTTTTCCGAATTCGGTGTTTTTCGCGAACTGGAAATTCAGAGTCTGGGGTTTCGCGTCGCGGCGCCAACTCCTAGTTCATTTCTCGCGTCCTTGACGTTAAATATCAGTCACAATACCAAGACTCGAGACAAAAGTGACGCCCGCATGATTGCCACTTAGCAGAATGGTCAAAAATGAGTTTTTAAAAGTGTACAAGTATGGAAATGTGATAGCAACTTAGTCTAATGATTATAAAGACTTGTTAGACCTATAATGAGATGTTAAAATAAATTCTTAATATGTCCATAACACAATTACGTGTGGATTGAATGATCAAATGCATAATTAGTTTATTTTTCGTGAAGTCTTAATTTTACACTAAGTATAATAATTGACTAAGTATATTCATGAAGTCGAGATTAGACAAAGAATAACTTATGATGTTTAGTACATTATTATTGACTAGTATTGTGAACGTAATTGATATGTAGGATTTAATTCAAAGAACGAGTTTTATTAACGTGTAATCTATGCACGAGGCAAGTTTCTAAACCATATCTTGTTACATTGAGCAAGTTTTCTAACTCTACATTTACGTTGAACAAGTTTCTTACCCTAAACTTTCGTTGAGCAAGTTTCCTAACCCTACTTGTTATCGTTATATAAGTTGATTAATTCATCTTTCGATATTGAGCAAGTTCTCATTATTGTTGATCAAGCCTGTCTTGTATATTAAAGTTTATTAATCTTCAAGCATGATGTTGTTATACAATAATTATTCTATTGTATACCTTTTGAGATGTTATTCAAGTTATATATTCGTTTACTGTTAAACCTTGTTAAACTAGCGAACCCTTATTGATTCGACTAGTCCATAGTTGATGAGCGTTCTAAATTTCAGGATCCCTTGATGAAGTATCCAAATAAAACTTCCTTTGGTGCGGACTCTAATGTCAAACTAAGATGAACAACCCTGTATAGGGGATTATTTACGCTTTAGCGTTAAGATATTGTGCATAGTATGGTACTAAGGGTTGATCCCCCTAAGTACGAGAAGAAGAGTCCATAGTCTTATGACTGTTAAAAGTATCAAGTAAAAACACTTGACAACCTAGGACATAGTTCAAGGTCTTATGACCCTCAGAATTTTTTTTAATTCTTGTTATCCATTCTTGATTCAAAAGTTGAGCTTTATATCAGAAGTTATTATTTCTCTCTCATGTTATTATTCATTGTTATATTGTTATACTTGTGGGCAATCATACTCAATCTTGTGTAATAATAACATTGCAGTTAAGGACGAACGATCTGACGAACCTTCCACTAGTAAAGGCAAGGGCAAGATTAGCAAGTAATGAAGACTATTTGTTTATGTGGTTGTATAGTGACATTTAGAGTTGATGTTTTTTAAGACTTATTGTTTATGTTTTCCGCACAGATGATTTAAGGTAAGAGTAACCTGGGATTTATTTATTATTCAGTTGATGTAACCCCATAATGGGAGAGATTTATTATTTATTTCTATCTATTGCATGGTTTGCATTTATTTATGGGTAGATAGATAGATGATGTTTGTACAGTGAACACCAAATTCTGTGGAAATGGAAGTACTGGATTTGGGGGTGTCACAGGAAATCACCCCAAATCACACAAGAAAAAGAGCACAGCAATTGATGCACAAATCCAGTACAATAACAATAATTACTGTGTATGAATGAAATCCCACAAAAATACCTTAAGATGTGAACCCTAGAACTTTAGTGGGAAGACTCTGAAAGGCAATTGAGGCTCTCAGTTATCTGCACTGGTTATTAAAAAGCCACGATCATTGCTAATACTGGGATGATATGGCTTGAACGCTGGGATCTTTTTATGCACTGGTGCCGAGAGGTGATTGCTGAGAGTGTCGAGAGATTTGGAAAGACTGGAGAGGCGTGGCTGCTAAAAACTGCACTTGAAATTCAAAAAACACTACTTTCATGCTCGGGCGCGAGTAATCTTTCGTTGTCAAGGCCACAAGGCTGCTTGACTTGACAAAAGATAGCTAGGTCTCGCGTGTGGTGATGCGGCGTGACCTGTCCTTTGTTAGTTGGCACTATGGCGTGAGTTGGCAGTGGACTAGGTAATGTCATGCCGCCGCGGTGCGAAAGGCAGTACATTTGGTGGCGCCACGGCGCGAGTTACAACATCTGAATTTTTCTGCCTGTAATCCGCACATGCTAAGACACTAACAAAAACTACACTACAAAGGATAAAAGTACACTATTAAAAACACCTAAGAACTTTTATAAAATGCACAACATCATACTAAATATTCCGCCTACAGATGATAGACACAAAAGCCTTAATGCACCATCTAGTGGTGATGTTAACACTAAAACGAACAGTTACAAAGTAAACTAAAACATAAGTAAAGAAAACAGATAAAAATTTATACCGAGATGGGGGTGCCTCCCCACCAAGCGCTTGTTTTAAAGTCGTCGGCTTGACTATATTGATGCTGTTCAATCCGGCTCATAAGAAAAAATGACCTTTGCATGCCGCCTATTCGTCAATTCCTTTAAAGTATTGGCCGACATTGAAGATTGGCCATTCTTCTGCTCGACATCCATCCAGTCATCTTTCGGCACAAAGAAAGGCTAGCCACTGGAATTATCCACTAATTCGCCTGCTTTATTAAATTGAAAGTGTTCCTTATACTCTTTTGGGCCGTCAATGATTTTCATAGTCGGGAGCGTGGTTTCTGATTGTTGATTTGTAATGACTATACAACCACTGTTTCCCCGGTTGTCTTCAACATCAGACTCCACTGGTTGGTCTATTTGCACTATGACGTCTCCCTCAACAGCTGTGCGAGACTCTTCACATTTTCCTTGTATATCCACCGTGCAAAACTCTATTGCTTCATCGTCGAGATCAATTAAGACCGGAAGATTTCCTTGTCGTGGATTTGTGACGGCACTGACGAGTTGCCCCAATTGATTCTCAAGGTTGTGCAATGCGGCTTCTTGGCTTGCCATCTGAATCTCATTTCTTTCGATAAAGATGGTGAGAAGCTCTTCAAGCCGGTTCTCTTCTTCAAGTGTTGAGGACTCAGAAAAGTTCTCATACGGCTGAGATGTCCACTCATAGTGTGGCGGAGACTGATAGTCAAACTAAGAGGCATGACTTGGATCATGATATTGCTCTTGACTGTAGTCCCAAGAGTTAGGATAACCCTGGCAGTTTGGATGATAGGAGATCGGTTCAAAGTCAGCTCGCTCCTGACAGTAGGCATTCTGAGTGGACTGAAACTCAAGATTATCAGAAGACTTCAAGGCATTGGCAATTTGAACTTGCAATTTCTTGAGTCCTTCTTCCGAGCTTGGTGGCGTCATCCACCCATAAGGCCCTTGATAACATTGATCGTCCATAATCTGTAAACTTAAAAACAAAAAGAAAGGAAGATCAACCAAATAAAAGAAATATATATATACACGTTCAAATTAAGACTAAATTAATTGAAATCAATATTGGACAATATTAGAATAATAGTTCCCCGGCAACGGCGCCAAAACTTATTGGTCAAAAAACCGATCACTAAACACGCGCAAGTATATGCGGTCTAACAAGTAATACAGTGATAAGTAGAGTGTCATACCCACGAGGAACTATCACTAATATTTACTAAATACCGACTTTGTATCGCTAAAGTCTTATTCGAATAGCAATAAATGAAAGTGTGATTAAACTAAGCATAACTAATTATCAAAGCAAGTAAATGGAAAACGAATGGTAATCTGAGGAATAACAAGCTAGGGTTACAACTTCACCCCACTCAGGAATTCTGTCGAACACCTGGCGTGCTATGTTTCATCAAACTAGCTACCCTTCTCTCTATGG
This sequence comes from Panax quinquefolius, assembly GCA_020205615.1. Classification (NCBI taxonomy): domain Eukaryota; kingdom Viridiplantae; phylum Streptophyta; class Magnoliopsida; order Apiales; family Araliaceae; genus Panax; species Panax quinquefolius. The sequence goes on from CM035156.1 coordinate 130,313,536, forward strand.
TCTAAATGGTGACGACAATTTGTCGACCGGGAGCACAAAAGTGCTCATACACCTCTGTCGAGGTATGTACGAACATATCCTTTCCAGATCCACCCGATAGGGAATAGAATAGAAAAGAATGCCCAAGCTAAATACAATCCTACATATGTCTATGTAAATTGATCAGAACAAGGATTTAAGCTCAAGCTCTCAATTAGGTCGCACGTGGTGCACAAATATATGTCTATTCTATGCACAACTTATGCAGTCGAAACCTACAATCACATGCCAATATATTCAGGTGTAAATCTATAATTCTTCTGTCGATATCATGTAAATTACCAAAATCATCGCTAATGTCTTAGCGAGAATCATTAAGCATAAATATATCGAACCAAATCATATGGTGCCAACCAAAGAGATAAGATAGTCAATTTAAATTACAAATGGTTCCATTATAACCTTAGAGAAAATATTCAGTTCATAGCTATTGACTAAAATATAAGTAGCAATAAAGACAACATTTATGAATTACAAAATCAAAGACAGTAATTAGATAAGAAGAAACTCTGTCAAGGCCCTTCAATCTTTAAGCACTTTGCTCCAATCATGCTCTTTAGTTCGTGTTGCTCATTGTTCTTGATGCTCCAAAGAAACCCAAACTTCTCCTAAATCTACTAATCTATATATACAACATTTATCTAAGAGAAAGCAAGAGAAATTACAGAAGAAGAACAAAATCCTAATCTAAACTACTGAGGAATATGATGGAATCTCTTCCCCTCTATCTCCCTATGCTATATGATCTAAGATGTCAGATGATCGATTGCAAGCCTCCTTTTCTTTCTTATATTAGCTTCCTCTCCTTTGCTAGGTCAAAAATCATCTCTCTCTCACAAGACTGAGAGATGGTGTGTGCAGCCCACCCTGTCAGTAGCGCCACTACCGCCATGTTAAAATCAGGGACACGGAGCTCGCGCTGCAGCGCAAGCTTAGTAAGCTTAAGTGGCGCCATGCAATGAAGGTGATGTCAAGAGAGCCCATGGGGGGTAGTGGGCTGGCTGACCAATAGGCTTAGTATTGTGCATGGCCATGAGTGTGAGAATAATGACCATTTTGCCCTTTTAAAGCTGGAAAAGTACTGTAGAGCCCTGCAATTCATCATTTAAGCGCAATAACACTATATTCATATAAAACTACATAAAAACTACGAATTCAGGCAATTAATTAAGTTATAAAGTATACGATTCGCGGGTATAAATTCCACTCATCAGTACACGAAGCTCCTTTCTATGAAGGAGTTCTAGCTGGTATTGGCAAACCATTCTCCGAAATGATTATGCACGGAGAAATGGCTGAAATGGGATTGAAGTCTAGAAAGATTCAAGACCTAGCTGCTCTCAAAAGAGTTGCTGAGCACATCCAATCCGGATCTTATGGAAACAACCCCCGGAGGGTCCATAAAAAGAAAGAGGAGGATGTTTCCTTGATACTACAAGGACAAAAAGGCAATCAAAACATGCCTATACAAAGGAGAAACTATTCCCCTTTTTAAGCACAATCTTCAAACCCTCCATTGCCTAAAAGTGGAGAAGCAAAGCGACCTCAAACGTTCACACCCTTAGGGGTCTCTCTCGAGAATATTCTTGCTCTTCTGACTACTCAGAAGAAAATTACACGTCTTCTTCCACCAGCCAACCCTAATGGGAGGGGTTTTAATGCTACTCGGAAGTGTGCTTATCATGCTAGGCACAGGACATGACACTCAAGATTGTTGGGCCTTGAAACACAAGATCTAAGACTTGATAGACAATGGTGAGATTGTAGTCACCAAACCTGATCAACCTCATGTGCAAGACAACCCTCTTCCTAAACACAAAGAAGAAGAGGTCAACATGATCAGTTGGAGCATTGGGAAAAGTTCCAGTTTCAATGGAGAGCCATCTCAAACCATCAAAGACGGTGATGACAGATAGGATTATGCAAAGTTCCAGTTTACCATGGAACGAAAGATGAAAGCTCTTTGCAAGTAAATTGAGAAATTGGCAGAACTAGTGACCCATCAGCACCAAGTCACAAGCCAATTAATTAAACAGAAGCATGCTTATCTCCTTCCATTTGTTATGAATGCTCCACCATCACCTTCAGAAAGTGAAACTATGGAAGAAAAGGTTGCAAAAAGAGCAAGTGCTAAAGCCCGTTATGATTTTGCCAATTAAAGGGAATTCACCTATCTCGGCAAATCTATGGAGGAGATCTTTCAAATGTTGATCAACGAAAGAAGAATTACATTCCTTCTACCTCCAATCAATCCCCACTCCGGATGGATCAATTCTGATGAAGTGTGTCAGTATCATTCGTACTCTCGCGGTTATAGCACAGAAGAATGCTGGGCACTCCTCCATCTCATTCAAAATCTTATTGATAGCGGTGTCCTGCAATTTGCAGATGATTACACTATGCAACTCAAGGGTGGGAATGTGTGTCCTAACAAATGGAAGGAATCAATCGCAGTTTTATCCGACGTGGATAATGAGACTGTTAAAGTATTTCCTATACAACCAATTCAACTCAAAGGAGCTGACAATCCTTTAAAAGTGGCCGCACCTGAGCCAATTCCTCTACCCGTCACACCACAACATCCTGTTATCAACTTGCACAAGGTTCCATGGAATTATGGAGAAGCTGAAGGATCTATGTCTCATACTACTGCTACAGTGTCGAAGGATAATCCACTATATCTTCCTCAACAGGTTATAAAGCCTACTTGCAAAGCCAAGGGGAAGATTCCCATGGAGAAGATTGAAAAATTCCTCCGCACTATGGGCCACAATGAAGCCAAAGTGGTTTTAAGCTTACGACAAGTTCCACACCAGATATCTATTCTGGATTTGGTTTTCTCCTCCGAAGATCATCGAAATATTCTATTACAGGTTTTGCAAGAAGCCTATCTGCCAAAATCAGTGGATGTGGAAATATTTCAACATCTGGTTGATCACATTTTCAATAATAATGTGATATCCTTCACTGATGAAGACATACCGCCCGAAGGGACCGATCATTGCAAGGCACTGCACATCGCAGTGTTATCTTTCGGGTACATGCTAGCGGGAGTTCTGATAGATGGAGGGTCGTCTCTAAATATATGTCCTTATGCCACCCTATTGAAGATGAATATCAATCTCAATCGGATCCAGAACAGCCACACGGTTATCCGAGCTTTTGATGGATCCTGACGAAATGTCGTCGGAAAGATTGAATTGCCAATTAAGATTGGCCCAAATATGTTCAATGTATCCTTCCATGTCCTCAAGATAGATTCAGGATAGAACCTGCTATTGGGAAGACCATGGATACATATGGCTGGAGTTGTTCCCTCCACATTACATCAACAGCTCAAATACATTATCAACAACAGTCTAGTCATCGTTACGCTTTGAAATGAGTATCCTGAATAAGGAGATCTGCCAATCATCAATTTCAACTCTAAAGTTGAGCCGGCCAGTTTTCATACCTTGGAAGTGAGCAACACTCAATATCAACCTATTGAAGCACCACTTCCCATACCCAAGATTTCTGCTGAAGTTATGTCGGCTACACAAGAAATGATGTTATTGGGTTATCAGCCTGGACAAGGGCTTGGTAAAGACAAGTAGGGTATCAAGCACCCTATTCAAGTGTCCAGTCAAACTAGGATCATTGGCTAGGCTATATACTCGCTGGGCCGATCATAGGAATCAAAGATAAACACCGATCGGTTCTCAAGCTTCCGCCACACGGCGGTGTTTTCACTCTGCACCTCACGAGCTGATGCAGTCTCCAGTTAAGGTGCCAGCACATATTATGACTATGTTGTTTCCCAAACCAGTACCCTTCAAAACAAAAGAGGTGCTAATTCCTGATCCCGAAGTGGAAGAAAGGGAATGGAAACGTAAACATGACAATGCCTTGATGATGGCAGGCATACGCGTCATTGTTCATGATGAACATACAAACAGATACACCCCAGACGATGATTGCCCAGATGTCATGTATATCATTCGGGAGAAGGAGGAAAATGACGATCCTTCCATCACTGCAGTCCATCAGGACTTTGCCCTCGACAATTGGAACAACATTCCATGCATTGGTCGATAAGGGTAAAATGGGCAGAAAATCCCTCTGCCCTGTAGATAATTTTAATTTCTTACTTTTCTTTACAGTACTAGCAGTTATTTTATCATGTACATGCTAACACTTTTGTATGATCGAACAGTTGCATATATTAAGTGAAAGCATACTTTGTTTCAGGACTTTGAATTTAGATGTGCATGTACTTGTTGAAGAGGTGCCTTCTTTCCACAAGGCTGTAACGTTGATGCAAAGTTGGACTCAGACTTGATGGACATTCAAGAGGACATTGAGACACCTTAAGAGATTAAGGAATGGGTCGCAGATAAGCCTAAACTCAACCTTGACCAAACCACTCCTTTCAATCTTGGAACCTTAGAAAACCCTAAGCTAACCCAGATTGGTTCAGACCTCACTCCAAACCAATGGAATGACATGGTTGCACTATTAACCCAATTCCAGGATGTGTTTGCATGGTCTCATGAAGACATGGTGGGTTTGTCCACTAACATTGATCTTCATCGCCTTCCCATTAAAGAAGGATTCAAGCTAGTCAGGCAAAAGCTCAGGCGATTAAAACTTGAGTGGAGTTTGAAAGTCAAAGAAGAAATTGTGAAACAATTTCAAGCTGGCATCATCATGGTGTCTACATATCCAGAGTGGATATCTAACATTGTTCCCATGCCTAAGCCAGGAGGAAAGGTTCGAGTTTGTATGGATTACCAAGATTTGAACAAAGCTTGCCTAAAAGATAGCTTTCCCGTACCTTTTATCTACATTATCATTGACAATATTGCTCAATATGGCATGTACTCCTTTGCGGATTGCTTTGCGGGGTACCATCAAATTATGGTTGAGGAGGAAGACCGTGAGAAAACTGATTTCATCACGCCTTGGGAAATTTTTTGCTACAGACGGCTGTCGTTCGGCCTCATCAATGTCGGGGCAACCTATCAGCGAGCTATGATGGCTCTTTTTCACGATCTAATGCATAAAGAGATAGAGATCTACGTGGATGACATCATTGTCAAATCCCGGAGGGAGGAGGACCACCTAGACCATCTCAAGAAGCTATTCAACAGGTTGAGTAAGTACAACTTAAAGTTGAATCCAGCCAAGTGCGCCTTTGGTGTTCAATCAGACAAGTTGCTAAGTTTCCTAGTCAGCCACAAAGGGATTGAACTGGATCCTACCAAAATCCAGGCCGTCAAGGAAATGCCCATTCCTCAGACAGAGAAGGAAATACGGGGATTTTTGGGAAGAATCAACTTCATTAGCAGATTCATTTCTCAACTCACAGCAACTTGTGAGCCCATCTTCAAGCTACTAAGGAAGAACTCCTCCATGAAATAGAATGATGAGTGTCAGAAACCTTCCTTACAATTAAAGAGCAACTGATTAACACTCCTGTTTTGGTACCTCCCAGGGATGATGTTCCCCTATTTATATACATGTCCATTAATGACAATGCCATGGGCTGCATGTTGGGGCAAAAAGACAATAGAGGCCAAGAACGAGCTATCTATTACCTCAGCAAAAGATTCAGCACCAGTGAACACAAGTACACTCTGATTGAGAAGACTTGTTGTGCTTTAGCATGGGCTTCCATGAGATTACAACATTATCTCCATGGTCACACAACCCATCTCATATCCCGTGTGGATCCTCTCAAGTATGTGTTCAGCAAGCCCATACTGAATTATCGGCTGTCTAGATGGCAATTGATCCTACAATAATTTGACATCGTCTACGTAATGCAAAAATCTGTCAAAGGTCAAGGAATTGTGGATCAACTGGCCGCCGCACCTGCAGGGGACTACAAACCCTTGGAAACATACTTCCCTGATGAAGGGGTAATGATAATTCAGCAACACCATCAGTACGATGCATGCCATACATGTAAATATGTATTTTGATGGAGCTGTTAACGCAGAAGGCTCTGGAGCTGGAGCAGTTTTAATATCTGAAACGGGGGAGCAGTATCCCGTTGCCGTCAAGTTGCAGTTTGTCATTACCAACAACACAGCTGAGTATGAAGGCTGTATCATGGGGCTAAAACTTGCCCATTCAATGGGTATCAGGCGGTTAACTGTCTTTGGGGATTCCGAATTGGTGATTAAACAATCCATAGGAATCTATCAAACCAAAGAATTAAATTTGTTGCCTTACCATCGGCAAGTTCTACAGATGGCTTTGGAGTTCGAAGAAATCTCCTTTCTACACATTCCTCGTAATAGGAATGAATTCGTGGATGCATTAGCAACGTTGGCCTCCTTGGTTCACATACATGACAAGGAAAACATGCCAAGCATCACATTTGCTATGCAAAAAGCCCCAGCTTATGGGAACTATGTTGGAGAAGTATCAGACGAACTACCTCCCGTCCACCACCCATGGTATTAACATATCAAGGAGTATTTGCGAGATGGATCTACACCCGCTGAGGCGAGCCTAACTGAGAAGAGGCAGATTCATCGACTTGCTATGAAATTTTACCTGAGCGGAGATGCACTTTATAAAAGAGATGCAAGATTAGGTCCCCTCAGATGTCTAGACAAAGACCAAGCTCAGAGGCTCATGGATGAGATCCATGGTGGAGTATGTGGCCCAAACATGAACGGCCCCTTACTTTTCAAGAAAATTCTCAGAACAGGACATTATTGGCTTACACTCAAAGCTGACTGTGATGATCACATCAAGAGGTGTTATCAATGCCAAGTCCATGGGATTGTCATCCACGCCCCTCCAAGGGAGCTCCACAATATGAGTTTGCCATGGCCCTTCTCAATGTGGGGAATGGACGTGATCGGCCCCGTCAAGCCCAAAGCCAGTAATGGTCATCGATTCATATTCACCATGATCGACTACTTCACCAAATGGATAGAAGTCGCATCCTTCCCCAAGGTTACTAAAGAAGCTGTCATTGCTTTCATCAGAAACAATGTCGTCTGTCGATATGGACAAACAGAGGTCATTGTGTTAGACAAATGCTAAGAACCTCAACAACAAATTGATGGAGGAGTTATTCAGTAAATTCCATATCAAACACCTTAACTCCATCATCTACTGTCCAAAGATGAATGGTGCTGTAGAAGCGGCTAATTAAAACATCAAGAAGAAAATGTTCACCAATCACAAAGGATGGCCTGACCTCTTGCCTCTGACTTTATTAGCCTACAGAACTTCCATGCGTACTTCCACTGGGACAACCCCCTACTCATTAGCCTAAGGGATGGAAGCAGTGCTCCCCATAGAGGTGGAAATGGAATCCCTCAGAGTATTGATGGATGCTCAGTTGGATGAGGACTAATGGGTACAAGACAGGTAGCACCAGTTGTCTCTAATAGACGAAAGGAGAACCGCAACAATCTTCTATGGTCAATTATATCAACAAAGGATCGCACGATCCTACAACAGAAAAGTTTGAATATGGCAGTTCAAACACCATGACTTGGTTTTGAAAAAGATCATTGGCAACCAAGATCAATCTAAGGGAAAATTCGCTCCTAACTGGGAAGGCCCATTTGATGTCAAGGAGGTATTGACGGGAGGTGCTCTCAGATTGCAGGAAATAGATGGCGATGAATTTCCACAACTTATCAACTAGGACACTGTGAAATGGTACTATGTCTGAAGTTGCCATCAATCAAACATCCTGATTTTGATCATCTAATCACCAACCATTTTGGTTTTGAACCCTTCTTTTCTTCATACTCTTCTGCCCCTCAAGGAAACATACACTTCAAACCAGCAGCCTGGTTTTTACATCATTTCAAATCTTGCCTACAATTTCGGTTATCCAAAAGACAGGATATAACCTTTCACGCATACAGTTTATCCTGAAGATAGAACTAAACTTTTCTACGCTTGTAGTTGGTTCTGAAGACGGGGTCAAATTTTTTCACACATGCAGTTTGTCCCCATTATGGGATCAAACTTTCTTCTCCCCGCAGTATGGCCTGCACATGGGATTCACGCTTCTCTTTACCTTCAATTCGTCCTGAGGGGCGAACTACGTCGACCTGATCTCCTCTTCAATAGGAGTACGTAGGCAACCATATTCTATATGGCCTGGTCGCAATAAATAAAAATAAAAAAAATATTTCTGCCCCTTTCTCTACAAAACAAAAACAACAAAAACATTTCTATACCTCATCTGCCTTTCACAATCAAGCATTAAACCTCTTACACCAGGTTTGAACTTCGCAGACTTGATCTCCTCTATAATAGGAGTACATAGGCAGCCATTCATGGTTCAGTCTAACCCCTACCAGAACAAACATATTTGGCACACGGTACTGGGATCAACCTTTAATTCACCACATTTCATCGGTTTCAGATCAAAGGGATGGAATTACCCAACCTCTTCTCACAAATAGAAGATTGGTGACCATCTGTTTGCGATCGTGCCTTAAAGAGCAATACCAACCCATAAGAGATGGAATTAACTAGGCTTCTCACAAAGAAGAAATCGGCGACCATCCGTGATGCTATTCAATCTCAAAGAGGAAGAAACCATTCTCCTCTCCACATGTCATACAGATACTAGTCCCAAGACACTAAAGATGGTAGGGATTCATACAGATCAATGATCTGTTCTGAGAGATCTTGCGACGTCTCAATGTCCATCTATCAAGGATAAGTTCAGAATGCATCAAGATCACAAAGCCCTGAAGAAACAGGCAAATATCAAGCAAGTATCAAGGCATAACTAAAAGGGAAGTGAATCAAAATATATTTCCCTGCCAAACATAATACTGTTTGATATATACATATGTGATGTACATGACAAAATGGCTAAGCTAGTCTGTGCAAGAAAAACAAAGCTATCTATAGATCTGTATACACGAACTATCAGATCTAACATGGCATCCCTCTCTGAAGACGGAGGTAATGCTGCAAGCTCCTGCCCAAGGATATCTACACGAGCTAGCAGATCGGAGGCTAACTGCATGGTGGCATAGTGCTCATCAATGTAAGCACACATGTTGGCAAGACTGACAGTCATCTGGGATCTCACTGAAGTACTGTCTGCGATGGCCACATCCCTAGCAGATAAGGCCGCATCCCGCTCCACTATCAAATCATCCCTGGCTGATCTAGCCTCATCCCTCTCTAACAGAGCGGCGTCTCTCCCATCAAGAGCTGTCAACATCATGGCCCTAGCCTGATCTCTCTCATAGGTCATCAGATGTAAGCTCTGCTCCAGATGTTGTGCCAAATACTGAGCAACAGTAGCACTCGGGGTGGGAGAATCCATCACATATACTGGCAACCCAGCAGTCAAATCATCGATGGGAATGTCAGCCTCCTCTATAGCCTCCTCATCGTCAGAATCAGTCTCCTGCACTGTGGATACTACCATAGCCGATGTAGTCTCTGTCTTCATCCATGCGAAATTCTCTGCAGGATGACCTGGATAACTGATAGAAAACTTAGCCAGCTCTCGCTGATCCCAACAGGTATACTGAAGGATGTTGACTCAAGTCACCCAGAAGATCTGGGTTTGCCACAGAATTCTTGGCAACTCCCTACGGGGAACACGTACAGCAGGAGCAAGAACCTCGACTGGTACATCCTCCTCCTTGTCCTCAACATTCGGCACTTCAACCCGGATAGGACGTATCACTGCCTCCACTAAACGATGAGGTTGTCCAACAGACCGGTGCTGAGGCTCTTCAGAAGCCCTCCTCCGTACACCTGAAGTGGTCTTGCGGGAACTACTCGGCTAATCCAGATCCATAATATCTGGACAATAAGTCTCCAAATCACCTTAGAAAGGAAACTGGAAAAGAATACATGCATACGTTACCAGGACAGTGAAGAACGCTTGTATGGTAGCAGATTATGTAGAAAGTTGCCTGAACTCAACAAGTCTGATGAGAAGCTCTTAGATTTCCTTCGTCGCGCAGCTTGAAAATGACTTATGAAAGCAACCTTTGGGCTTTACATAGCCACGGTTGACCGCATGTCCACCTGCAGTTGCTGCAAGTGTACCTGTGGCACTCCTACATGGGTCCCACACCTCCGGCTCACTCTAGTTAGAGTTGCAAAGGAGGTCTCGTAAGTTAAAAAGGCCAAATCGGGAATAAAAGTGCTACGCAATTAAGCGGAATAGCCCGGAATCCTAGTGTTCATGTGTCAAACTCTGGCTCCACATGTTCCACATTGGTATTCAGCTGTATACAAGGTATACGATACCAGTGGCCTCAGCTTTCACAAATCATGCTCGGCAATACCCCATAATGGTTTGATATCGTCAATAAGCGGCAGGTAACCCTGACGTATCCCCGGCGGGGGTTACAACACAGAATCTACGAAATTCAAGCATTAACGTATCCCCGGCGGGGGTTACAACGCCGAAGTTTCAAATCAAATACGTATCCCCGGTGGGGGTTACAATGCCGAAGTTTCAAACATATGCGTATCCCCGGCGGGGGTTACAACGCTGAAGTTTCAAACATATACGTATTACTGACTTGGGTTACAGCGTATTCAACCATTAATACACATATCAATGAAGGTCAAGCAACCTTGACAATGCACCCATCAGGGATTTATCCTGTGATATACACATCAATGAAGGTCAGGCAACCCTAACAACAACAAGCTGTTAGCAGTAACTCCAACAGGATGAGGAAATATGTTATACACATCCTCAAAGTAGGCAAAGCTTTATCTCCACAGATATCTTACACACAAGAGGTACCTTTATGGAATATACGATAGTGTCTAGGATTCAAGACTTTGGTGATAGTCCCAACGCCAACATCCTTAAAGACTTGGATCGCATGTCCAAGCCATCATCGATTGTCATCCCAACAGGATTACATGACAATCATGTATCATACATTTGCATCATGTTGCTGCACATAGCATCATGTTGCTGCACATAGCATCATGTTGCTGCACATAGCATCATGTTGCTGCACATAGCATCATGTTTTTTTCACTTGCATTTCAAGTGTCTAGGATTCTTTATCCTATCCATGCCTTGCATTGCATGAATATGATAAAGAGGGGCATTTATAGATACTCGAAATTTTTTTGCACAACTGTTACTAACATTATAGGAGGGTAGAATCGTCTTTCGGAGATAACCATGGAAGACAGCTCACATCCATTCTGGATTACACCAAAAATTCAGTCTCCATTTCGGATACTACTGGAGGATCAGTTCACAAATTAGAACACACACCGGGAGTCTCAGTCTCAACTCCAGAACACACACCGGAAGGATCATTTCCAATCTCAGAGATAACCTTGAGTTTTGTCCTTAGCGATAACCCTAAGGAATGATGTTGCAGTTCCAACGATAACTCCGGAAATGCTTATTTCAAACACATGCTATCAGCTTCAAACTCAGACCTCCTGCTAAGGCACTCATACCTCAGACCCGGAGCTAACACCGGGGAGATAGGTTCTCTTACAAATGACATTGCGGCATTCAAACACATGCAGCAGTCTAATCTCAGATGTAACCCTGAGCAACGTCTGCTTTCCGCTCAAACAGGCGATAACTCCGGTGAGGAGCCAAACGTCATCTTACCGCCTCAACATTCTCTCTCACAAGATGATATCGTAGCATACCAACAAGCAGTCCAATCTCAGACGTAACCCTGAGCAACTTCTGCTTTCAACTCAAAATGGCGATAACCCCGACGAAGAGTCAAACATCTTCTTGCCACATCACCTGCGTGCCATCTCGACACTTCAATACATACATACATATATACAATTATGTCCTTCAAGAGCCAGGATATCCAATCCCGAGTGACTATTACTCGTGGCAGTATTTTGGATAGAATTTGAAGCTTGAAGACCATGGGCATGGTCCCCTCTTCCTAACTTCGTACAACTTCTAATCCATGTCATTGCGTAACTCTCGACACAAGCTATCCAAAGAAGGTCACATATACCTCGTTTGGAACCTCGGATTGAAGTTCTGCAAGTTCGAGCAGACATTACAGTGCGTAAGTGCACGTACTTCGAGACGACAGGACCCGCGAAGCCCGGGCCCACCACGACCAGTCGCAGGTGTAACTACGGCTGCTGGTGGTACACATGCAGCCATCAATTTATATATACAAGGTTGGGGTCAGCCATTTGGGAGGGAGAGGAAGAGAGAGAAAAGGCGAGGAAGCCTTGTCCATTTTGCTTTGTACACACACCCATATTGAGTGTTTTCTTTCTTGTTAGCTCACATATAGCTATCTTTTGTCCGGCGGGAGCTGAGTTTTTATCCAAATAGAGTCATAGAAGTCTACTTTGTCAGCCCACTGTAAGCCTTCTCACATTCTATAAAGATTTCTTCTCATATTATCACACACTATTGTACACGTTGAGAGTCGTGTGAGTGTGTTTGCCTGGACTTCGGTTCGTGGTTTTCATTTCTGTCTGTATATATATATATATATATATATATATATATGTATATATGTTTATAAAGACTAACATTATCAAATTATGCCTTGATTGAGCCTAGACTTCGGTCTGGAGTGTTTATTGACTTATATATAAATATTTATATATATAAACTGTTGTCAGATTCTGTCTGATGAGCCTAGACTTCGGTTTGGAGAGTTTAATTGCTTTATATATATATATACTTATATATATACTGTGGTCAGACTCTGTCTGATGAGCCTGGATTTTTCATCTGGTGTCTTTAATTGCTTATATATATATATATAATTATTGTTGGACATATCCGATGAGCCTGGATTTTATATCTAGAGCATTTACTACTTTTTATATATATATTTACATTCTCGTCCTACCTGGAGTTCACTTCGTGGCAGTTGATAGCTTTTTACAGTTTTATTTACATTCAAGTCCCGCCTAGAGTTCACTTCCTGGCGGTTGATAGCATATACTACTTTATTTATATTTCTGATCCCGCATGGAGTTGTTTCGTGGTGGTTGATCACACACACACACACACACACACATATATATATATATTTACTTCTTATATATATGTATATATATATATATATATAACTGCTTACTGTTTTCCATACAAATTACAGTATCATATGAGCCTAGGAATCATGTGATCACAGATTCAGTCTACTGAATCTAGATTCGGTTCCCATGATGGACATTTTTTAGCTGTAAGCAGCTTGTACATTATTTACAATGTCTAAATTTCCTTTGATGGTTGTCATGCCCATAAGGAGTTCGGCATTGCTGTATATTATTTTCATGCAGATGCTTCGCAAGTCGGAAGTAAAAGCAAACAAGCCGAACATTTAGACAATAAAATGGAAGTATGAAAAGGTCTCAATTCCTATAGAGCACAGGGTTTGAACACCTCTTTTTTTTAAACTTTATTGTTATATCCTGGTTAAAATTGAATTTTTATATAAATTCAAACCAGGTGTATATAGGTGCGAACGAGGCCTCGCACTACTTTCCAAATAATTGCACATTGATCCACACACACACACACACACATTCATATAATAGTTTCTTTGCGAAGTGGCGGTCACCGTGGCAACACGGATGTCGGGGGGTGCCTAACACCTTCCGTCCGCATAATCAACCCCCCGAACCCTTAATGAATCTTGGTTTCACAGACCCGTTTAGCAGTGTCACATCAGTGGGTCAATGTGCAAACCTTTTCGGTTGTGTTGGTTCAAGCAGTTAAATACACCAACTGGCGACTCTTAAAGTCCAATCGTCGACATTACACATGTCGGACGTTTTTCACTTGTTTTTTCAAACAAATCTCACATTAACATAAGAACACCAAAGAACAAGTAACAAAAAGGGACATCAAAAAATCCCGACGTCGACACCACCAACAGTAGATATTCGTCCCAACTCCCTTTGAAATCCATAACGCAAGATCTTAACATATCTTCTAGCGTTTGAATTATCCTTTCACTCTAACCATCCATCTAAGGATGATACGCCGTACTCAATCTTAACTATGTTCCCAAAAGATCGATGTGAATCGATGATCACGATCTGACACGATCGAAACATGTACTCTCATGTCTGGAAATAATTTCCTTGACATACAGCTTAGCTAACTGATCTAAGTTATACTTAACTCCTATTGGTAGAAAATGAGCCGATTTCGTCAATCGATCCACTACCACCCAAATAGCATTGTATCCTTTTCTTGTTGTTGGAAGTCCCACCACAAAATCCATTGTGATGTGCTCCCACTTCCACTCTGGAATTTCTAATAGTTGCAACAACCCACTAGGTCGTTGGTGTTCAGCCTTAACTTTTTGACAAGTTAAGCACCTACTAACATATTCTGCTATCTCCCCTCTTCATGTTCGGCCCACCAAAAAGTTACGACGAAGGTCTTGATACATCTTCGTACTACCGGGATGTATGGAGTACCTCGAACTATGAGCCTCCATCATTATTTCTTCCTTTAATTCGGGATTATTTGGAACCCAAATTCTTCCTTCAAAACAAAGTAATCCCTCCTTATCGAGGTTATACTTAGTCTTCTCTTCATCTTCTATCCTCTTCTGTATCTACTTGCATTCCTCGTTACTCAATTGTACCCCCCTAACCCATTCCGCTATGGTCGGTTGGGTTTCCATGGAAAATAACATTTCCACTAGTTCCTTCGGTAACTTAACTTCTAGCTCCATACTTTCCATCGCTGTTATCAACTCATTCTTAGTTGTTAACATTGACAGTTTCTCTCTACCCTTCCTACTTAGCGAATCGGCTACTACATTTGCTTTCCCGGATGATATAAAATATCACAATCATAATCTTTGATTAACTCTAACCACTTTCTCTGTCTCATATTCAACTCCTTCTGTGTGAAGATATATTTTAGACTTTTGTGGTCCGTGTATATCTCACACTTCTCACCATATAGATAATGCCTCCATATCTTCAAGGCAAAAACTACAACTGCCAATTCCAGATCGTGAGTAGGATAGACCTTCTCATAATCCTTTAATTGACGTGACGCATATGCAATGACTTTGTCATGCTGCATGAGCATGCAACCTAGTCCTTTATACGAAGCATCACTATACACTATAAAGTTCCTTGTATCGTCGGGTAAGGACAATACAGATGCCTCACTTATTATCTTTTCAACTCCTGAAAACTGTTTTCACATTTTTCAGTCCACACATACCTCACTGACTTTCTTGTCTAATTTTTCAATGGAGTAGCTATTTTAGAAAAGTCCGGAATGAACCTTCTATAGTATCCCGCTAACCCCAGAAAACTCCAAACCTCAGTTGGCGTTTTCGGTTGCTCACACTCATTAACTGTTTCTACTTTTGCCGGATCTACGAAAATGCCATCCTTATCAATAATATGTCCTAGAAACTGCACTCGCTCAAGCCAAAATTCACACTTCTTGAATTTTGCATACAACTTCTCCTTCTTTAATGTTTCCAACACTATTCTTAAATGTTCTGCATGATCTTCTGGCGTCTTTGAATAGACTAGAATATCATCAATGAACAGTACGACAAACTTGTCCAAATATTATTTGAACCCTCTGTTCATCATATCCATAAATGCGGCTGGCGCATTAGTCAACCCAAATGACATTACCAGAAACTCGTAATGACCATAACGAGTTTTGAACGCCGTCTTAGGTATATCCTCCTTCCTCACCATTAACTGATGATACCCCATGCGCAAATCTATTTTAGAAAAATATTTTGCCCCTTTTAACTGATCAAATAGATCATCGATCTTTGGAAATGGGTATTTATTCTTAATCGTTTACTTGTTCAACTCTCGATAGTCGATACAAAGTCTTAACGACCCATCCTTCTTCTTTACAAACAATATCGGTGTTCCCCAAGGAGACACACTCGATTGAATGTACTTTCTATCTAATAGTTCCTGTAATTGAACCATTAACTCCTTCATCTCAACTGGCGCCATCGGATATGGTGCCTTAAAACTGGTGTCGTTCCCGGTAATAGATCAATTACAAACTCAACTTCCCTGTCCGGTGGAATACCCAGTAACTCCTCCGAAAATACATCTGCGAACTCTTGTACTATAGGTATCTGGTCCTAGGATGTTCCCACTCTTTGGGTATCCACAATATGGCATAAATAACCTACACACCCTTTTCTCAACATCTTCCTAGCTTGTGTCATCTACAGACAACAAGAGCGTCTCAGTGATTTACTACCGAAAAACACCACCTTAGTTTTCTTAGAAAGCCGAAGGTTTACACTTTTCCTATGGCAATCTATTATCGCCTTATGGTTAACCAACCAATCCATACCAAGAATTACATTGAATTCTTTTAACCTTATCGGTACCAAATCTACCGATAACTTATTCCCTCTAATATCTACGCAACAACCCTTATGAATATGTTCAATGGGGATTATCTTTTTGTTTGCTACCATAACGTCTAAAGGTATTGGTAACTTCTCAGGGATTAAACCTAATCGCTTAACAAATTCACATGCTATAAAAGAATAAGTAGCACCCGAGTTAAATAGCACATAAGCATTTATCTCATTGACTGGAATGATACCTGCTACCACATCCGTTGATGCAACCGCATCTTGAACAGTCATATTAAACGTCGAAATGAGGGTCTACACCCATCGATGGTGTTGGTCCAGTAATGGCTAATTTACCACTACCAGAACTCTTATTCCCCTCTAAACCCTTCTTCAAGCAGTTTCTTGCCATGTGGTCCAATGACCCACAAACAAAACACCTCTAGTTCTTCTTAGGGTTAGGACAGTTGGGTGACAAATGCCCCTCCTGCCCACAGTTGTAGCAAACTGCTTTCCCCTTTAAGCAGTCTCCCATATGAGTCTTCCCGCATGTCTTACATGCTTCTGTCCTTCGCTTGGGCTCTCCCAACTTTACCCCAGTATTCCCAGGGTTAAAACTCTTCCTCTTTGGCAAGTTTCCACTTCCGCTGGCAACTTCAACCTTACTCACTCCCTCTAACTTGCTCTTGTTCTTTCGCTCTTTGTGGTACTAAGACAATACCTCACCACCACCTTCAGCTATAATCGCCTTCTCTAGAATGGTCCCATAGGAAGCACTGAAAAAAACTGATATTCTACTATAGAGCCAGGGTTTTAAACCCTGCTCAAATCTGCGCGCCTTTCTCTCCTCTGTATCCACCTGGTGTGGAGAAAATCTCGCCAATTCATTGAACTTGGCGGCATACTGGGGAACTATCATATCCCCCTGCTTAAGTTCTAGGAACTTAATCTCCATCCTACCCTACATGCTAGTAAGGAAATAGTTCTCGAAGAAAACCTTCTTAAACTATTCCCACGTAACAGCTTTTGTCCTAGCCCCACCCTGGTGAGCCTCCCACCAGTAGTTGGCTTCCCCCTTCATCATGTAAGTCGTCAAGAAGTCTTCTGCGCTTCACCTACGTTTGTTATCACAAACGCCTTTTCAATCTCTCTCACCCATGTCTGGGCTTCTAATGGGTCCATCATTCCTCGGAACTCGGGAGGACCCACACTTTTAAATTCCTTGAAGGTAGTTGTTCTTAATACCCCAGGAGCTACAGGAATCCCACCCCCCACTTGGTTAAATGCAGCCGTTAATAAATTAACGAACTCTTGCATAGGGTTATTAGGACCCCCTGATTCTCATTATGAGACTCAGCCTCTTGGTTACGTTGTCTCCTTCTTGGCAGCATAATTCTGATTAAATAAATAAAGCTTCGTTATTATCTATTTAACTACTTGGTTATCATTCTCAATCAACAACAACCACTCATACCACAACAAGCACATTAAATAAAAACATCATTATATAACTATGCTTTCATAGTCAAAACTATTTACATCATGTTCCCTTAGCCAAAATGTTATTACATACTATCCCGCGATTGCCTTCTACAAAAATTGGGATTTACAAAAAGACTACCCTTAAATTATACAAAAGAGGGTTTTACGTCACTACTACATACAAAAAGATCTAATGATCTACTAACACTGTCAAACGGCATTCTCATATTTTTGATTTGCCAGAATCGACACTATATCTCGACTTATGGTATGTCGAGTCTGTCCGGACTCAATGGAATAACAAGCAATTTTTAGCTTGAAATCCTCATGAGCGCACTCGTGGATGTATGACATCCTAGCTATCTTCTAGTCTTTTTCAACTAGTTTCTTTTGAAGCTCTAGGACCTAATCCTTATAGTCCTGTGCCTTATCGGTCATAAGCACTTTCTCGTCGTGCTCTGATTCAAAATCTGCCTCTGCAGATTCCTTCGCCTCATATAGGGCGGTTATCTCTTCATTCCGTGTCTGCACTACAGTGCGCAGTTGCACATTTCTATCCAACACGGCCAGATACAATGATCTCATTGCATCCAGAGGTGTTGGCTCCTGAGTAGGCACCACCGTGTTAAACGATGTCACCTCTATTTCCTCCTCCACGTCTAGCATCTCATTCAGGTATGATGCTAAACCCATCGTCTCCTCAGAGTATTCCTCCTCAGAGATGTACTCCTCAATGTCTGAATCTTCTAAGATAATAATTGCCTCTCCGCTTTTGGCATTGGTACAATTTCAACTTGGTTAATAGAGTCCTCACTTATCATCTCCACGTTTCTAAACATCAAGCTATTGGTTGACATCTACAACACATAACATGTTGATTATTACATAATACACAATAGTATAAATAGAAATCACATTTAATTTATTTAAGATTAATTTCCATCTTTTAATTCTTTTGATACTGAGTTATCTCAATATCATAATAATTCAATGGACTTGAATTTCATTCTTCGGACTTTTACCTTCCTTACGAGGTTATTAGCCTAAGGTTTTCCCCCCTTAAGTTTTATAACCTAAAGCTTTGATACCAACCTGTGACGCCCCCAAATTCGGGTATCTTCCAACCCGACATATGGTGCTCCACTATACTAATATCCATACAATTATTCCATTGAAATATAACAAAATGAATGTAATTACTATCTTCTTATTACAATCAAAGTATAATCCTTCCCAGGTTTATAAACCGGTTACATCGTTCATTGTTCATAATGTATAATATATACAAACTTAAGTATTAACAACCTAAGTCACTATCAACAACCTTAACTACAGTTATTCCATTGAGTCCTAAGCATCCATCTTAGCTTTGCCCTTATCTCTTTTGGCATTCTCAGTACGTTCATCCTTAACTACAGTTATATAATTCACGCAAGAAGTGAGCATAACAGCTCAGCAAGTTTAACAAAGGATAACAGTAATACCACATTCGTGAATTATATAACAATTCATACATAACTAAACAATAGTTATGAAGTATCATGAAATAACAATACTTGAATAGTTCATAACATCAATTCCCAAGGTATAGAATAGATTAGGAATTCTGAACCGGTCGATAGACCATGAACAGTGCTTTTAGTTTTCATACTTGAAAAGGATATCACAGCACTAAGGCTGTACATCCGCATTACTTATGAGCACTTCTAGGTGATCAGCCTATAGTACTCTATATTGATCAACACTCATTCGTTAAACGTATTACATTTAATATTTTTGGCAAACTCACGTGCCCATCGAATAATCGATGAAAAATACTTTTGTTTGTTCATAGACAAACCTTACCTTCACATCCGTACCAATCACTTGGCATAGGATAGCGTTAACATTTCTATATAGAAAGATATGAATAATAATCAATCTATATCTTACGAATAGTCTAGCCGAGTTAAAATCTGGCATCGACCCTTTCTTTAAAACCAGTCGTGCAATTCAGTTCAATGAATCACATAAAACTTGGCTAACTTGAAAGTTAGACAAGCGTTAAGAAAACTTGCCTTTCAGCGTCTTCAAATAACTTACTCGACTGACCATAGCCTTTACAGAATCTACATGATATATTCACATAGCACGCTGTAATTAGATAACAAATAAATGTTCACATTGTTTTACCAACTTCTTTCTTTTCTATGTCTTAGTTAACTTAATATTAATAATAAAGTCAACTTGACTCATTACCCTTCGTCCCGACTCATTACTCAACTGACGTTATTAACCAGACTCGAACATCGTTGATAAAGTACAAACTTTATTCACCATTCATAACTTGTTAACATGCATTCTATTCCTAAGTTCAATACCATATACCTTAGTATAGGTAGTATAGGAATAGCTTTAATACACTTATGAAGTGTAAAAACATTACCCCTATAGGTCCATAAACAATTGAAGTTCAAAACCTAAGTCACTATCAACAATCTTGCACTCTTGTTGCACAAGTCACGGGCTTCTAATATTAGGCTAGTATCAAGTATGGCTGAGTTAGTGTGTCTTCGGTTCCAATAAAGTGACTGCTGACAAGATGAGACTTAACTCTAACAGTGGCACTACGGTACCATTTAACAGTTTCAATGTTCTTCGTGTCGATCTTGTATGGCGTGGCATTTTAGACTACGTCGCGCTTGCGCCGCTTGCACATCGAGCATTCTAAATTCAATAGTTTTTAAAAAATTTTGTGAAATTCCCGGGGCCATAACTTCTTCGTTATAAGCCCGATTTGGTCCGTTCAAAAGCCTACACGTCATAAATAACATAATCTAAGTGTTCATATAATAATTCAACACTTTCGAATCCGATAACTCAAAATTCACTATTGAGTTCATTTTCTAAGCGTTCATAAACGTTAATGAGCGTTCAATGCTCGTTTTCTTCGTTCTAAGTCGGAATCCGACGATTCTCAAACCCACAACTCTTAATTATCCTATCTCATGTGTTGAAATTGAAAAACATCATTTCTAAGTCTCACAACAACTTTTGACCTCCAATCCAGAATTTCAACGTTTTCGACGTTTAACGTCAATTTCCGTGAAATTCGCCATAACTTCTTTATTAACGTCCTCTAGGCCAAATCACATAGAATACTCCATGGATTTCATATATACATCCTAACCAAACAAGATGTATACATTAACATATTGATGGAGTTCAATCGTTTATAAACAATCAATCTCAACAATTAATATTTTCATGGTTTAAAACTATATCGAACCTTATGATTCTTATGATCTCATGACTTATAGAGATTGAATCTATGGTAAGTCATCTTTAATCCACTATACAAGACATATACCACCCATTTTTTGATTCTCCAAGATAAAAGAAAATCAAAAGAGATGGAAATGAAAGATAAGAGATATTACCTCAAGAACTCTTATGAAATCTCTTGAAAACTCTAAGTCAAAGCTTCCAAAATATATGTTTTGTGTAGTCTAGCTCTCTTTCTCTCTCAAATAATCTAAGTTAGGCAATTGAAAAACTCTCAAATGGCAAACCTAGCCTTTCTATTTATAGGAAAATAGAATGGAGGGCATAAAAGGCATTACACACACACCTCCTTACTATTCATACTTGGTCACCAAGTAAAATGCTTAGTGACCAAGCCTTATTCTTGGCTTGCACACCAAGGTTGTCGGCCCACACTTGCCCATGGGTTATCCCATGGGTTGCCCCATGGGTTTTACCCATTCGGTGACCCACCGGTTCGATCCACGGTTCGGTTTACATGAATTGGGCTTAACTAATTTAACATTGGGCCTTGACTTGGGCTTAACCCATTAATCCCTTGGGCTTGCTCATTTAAATAATTGGACTAATTATAATCCAACTCAAATGAATTAACATTTAGTCTTAACTTAATTCTATAATACAAATCATATTCTATACGTACAATTCACGTATTCTCTCCGTATACTACTCGTATAATAATTGTATTGTACTTCGTATTTACTCGTCGTATTATACATAGATACTAAATAGTATCATAATTGTATAACACTCTCTTTAACCCTAACGTAATGTGACGCCCCCAAAATTAGGTATTCATCACCCATCTTGAGTCGCCAGATACATGGTACAAAATCCAAATACAACCTAATAATACAGCAGTCGTGTATAATACGACAAAACATATGTTATGAGTTTAAATACAAATATTGTCTTCTAGACAATATTCATTCTCAGAATAAGTCCTCATTACATTTATTGTCACACTATTTTATAGAATAGTGAGGACTACTAATACTATCATCTGGACCGTCACTCCATTCCCCGACTAGTCCTGGCTACGTTCCCATTTTCTGAAGAGAACAGTGAAAGAAAGGGTGAGCTCAACTAGCCCAGTAAGAATTATTATGACTAAGATAATGCAGAATAAATTATCAATAGTCTTCAATAATGTTAAACTGATAATATACAATAGACATCAAGTTTAACTGCAGTGGAATATGCAATCCATTAAAAAAGTCAAATAGAGAATAAAGTCTACTATCTTTTATGTTTTAAAAGGTTTTCATCAATTTTTATCACTGAGACTCAGCTTAATAAATAAACCACCACATCTAATCATCCCCGTACCACGGTCAAGGATTTTCATTAAATCATCAATGGTCATGACTATACCGAATAAACCCTGGTCATAATCATAC
This sequence comes from Panax quinquefolius, assembly GCA_020205615.1. Taxonomy (NCBI): domain Eukaryota; kingdom Viridiplantae; phylum Streptophyta; class Magnoliopsida; order Apiales; family Araliaceae; genus Panax; species Panax quinquefolius. Next base: position 130,336,061 of record CM035156.1, read on the forward strand.
CAAAAACTATTCATCAATGCACTATAGGCCACTGAGGACTTTTATCACATTATTTATAACAGGTCATGATTATACCGAATGAACCCTGGTCATAATCATTCTAAGTCCATCTATGCACGTAAGCCAAAGATGACTTTCAATATAATAAAACATGAGGATGATGACAATGACATAAGAATTCAATAAAACAAGTTCACGAATTAATTTGTCCAGGAACCAATAACGTCCAAATTGTCAACATGATATTGCTTTGTAGAGTAAAATTCAAGAATGCTCATAAGAATATTTCCATGAAAAATACTGGATGAAGCGCAAATATCAAGGATATTCCACTAATTTCATGGAGTATAGAAGTCAAAATTTTAACCATTTGAGAATAATAAGGAATGGAATAACAATGAAATCACCATGCATGCGGTGCCCATAGGCGAGTTATTCCAACAGAATAATAATAACGGAACCAGGTCAGGTGAAAATCACACCGACAGGATGTTCCAAGAGAATAATAAAGAATGGAATAACAACAGAAATCACCATGCATGCGGTGCCGCGCCATAGACAAAGTTATTCAGCAATGAATAATAAATACAGAATAATAAAGATGGAACCAGGTCCGGTGTAAAACACACAGACAGGATATTCCAACAGAATAATAAAGATAGAGTAATAAAGACGGAACCAGGTCCAGCGTAAAGCACAGACAAGATGTTCCAACGGAATAATAAAGACAGAATAATAAAGAAAGAACCAGGTCCGGCGTAAAGCACAGATAGGATGTTCCAACGGAATAATAAAGACAGAATAATAGAAGAATGTCACCAAGTATAGGGTAGCCCGCGTATACAGGTTATTCCAACAGAACAATAAAGACATGGAATAAGAGAAGTTCTCTTCTTGAATACAAAAGAATTATATCCATTACCTTAAAAGAAATTGGATATAGAAGTAGTAGGGATGCAAACTTCTCTTCTTCTTTCTCTCTATAGATTTTCTCTCTATAGCTTCTCTCTATAATTTCTCTCTATAATAATGGCTCTAAAGCTTTGGTGAATTGGTGAGAAATGAAGAAGAATGAGCTTCTATTTATAGAAAACTGAAAGTGGCTCTTGGTCTTAACGAAGGGTCAAAATGAGTCTTGGTAATATCGAAGAGACAACTACTATTTGCGAAGGGGTAACTCTTGGTAATACCGAAGGGACAAGTTACTATTTATGAAGGGGTAATTAACTCTTGGTAATACCGAAGGGACAAGTTACTATTAAAATCTTAAATCAACAATCCTTATTGATTTTACTATTATAATTTCATCCAACGGACTGAAAAATTATCACATAAATAGTAGTTCGTGAATAGTAACTCATGAATAGTAACTCCGACACAAAAAGTGTCCCAAATACTCGAGTGAACAATACTAAAGTGAATAGTAATTTTGGTGAATAGTAACTCCGACACAAAAAGTGTCCCAAATACTCGAGTGAACAATACTAGAGTGAATAGTAATTTTGGTGAATAGTAATCCGTGAATAGTAACTCGTAAATAGTAATTCCGACAAAAACTGCCCCGAATACCTGATTGAACAATATAACCTCCAGACATCAATTACCATCGAAATAAATGTTTAACACAAATAATTTCAACACAATGGAACTATCAAATTCATCTTTCATCAACACGAACTTATCCATCATTAATATCATAACTCACAATATTCAACAACCAGGTCGTTCCGAGGAAAAAGGGGGCTTTCCAATAAGGATTTCTCCCTATTGGCGCGCAATTAGGTGAGCAAACCTCTCCTTGACAAAACTTCTAGACATTGTAAATATTGCAATTTAATAATATGAATAACTTTATCGTCTCAATTATTGATATAATAAAATAACATATTTTGCACATGATACTGTGACAATAATTGAATCAATAATATGAGAGATATGACGCAGCAATTACTGTAGCAATAATGCAATATAACTGAGTGACTTCTTACGTAAGCATCAATAATCAATACAGTGTGCTACTATACAACCACACGTATTACTGTACTTTTACTACAGGGTAGTTCAACAGTATCAACGGTAAAACCTCCGCCGTTATTTTCATAAAATATTTTTGTCGTTTTCTAACTACGACATTTTTTCTGTTGTGGGTCCACCAATGATTGTGTCTTCGTACGAATATTCCCCGATAAAAAGAATATTCCCCGACCAATCGAATATTATATAACAACTTGCATACTTTACAAAATTTATAAATACTACCCACAACTATAACATTATATCAATTCTACACCATAATATTAAAAAAATATTTTGAGAAAATTAAATATTTATTCATAAAATCTGGGTTCTCACAATCTCCCCTCCTTATGGAATTTCGCCCTCGAAATTTACGTACATACCTGGTATGACAAAGAGGTGAGGATACCTTTATCATCGAAAACATTAAATTCATCTTTGCAATACGACCAAAGATATTCATTATCAATTCATCTTTGCACCACATGCCAACTGTATAACCAATAATCAACAGTTCATCTTTTCTTTTCTGACAAAAAAGATATACAAGCTGTATAAAACCAATAATCTTTGAGACTCGACAATAATATCACGACCACGAATTATCCATGCACTTTCGACTCAAGGATATTCGTGTTTTCAATTCTGATCATGATTATACCGAATAATTCACAGTCATAATCATACCAAGTCCATCAATGCACTACGGCCAAAGATGACTTTTACCACATCCATGAATTAATATTTAATTGCTGAGACTCAGTTCAATAATTAATCCACATCATCGAATCATCCCTGCACTACAGGCCAAGGATATTCTTTAGTATCACGACCACGAATTATCCATGCACTACGTGCCAAAGATAATCGTGTATTCATTAGTATCACGATCACAAATTATCCATGCACTACGTGCCAAGGATAATCGTGTATTCATTAGTATCATGACCACAAATTATCCATGCACTACGTGCCAAAGATAATCGTGTATTCATTAGTATCACGACCACAAATTATCCATGCACTACGTGCCAAAGATAATCGTGTTTTCAATTACGGTCATGATTATACCAAAAAATCCATGGTCATAATCATACCAAATCCATCTATGCATGTGAGCCATAGATGACTTTCAACGTAATATAAGCATGAGGATCATGTCAATGATATAAAGAATCAATCAAATGAGATAAAGGATAAATATTAAACATTTATAATATAATTTATCCAGGATTCAAGAATATCCCCATGTTATCAATCAGTTAATAATCTTATAATCTAATATCATTAATATTATAACAATATTTTAATCACTTCTTAAATTTATAAACAATTTATTTCAATTGTTTACGCTTTACCATATAATGCATTTAATCATTCAAAAATGCCATACTCATAAGATATCATCACCAATGATCAAATCTCTCATAAAAAATATGCATATACTCTATATAGGATTCTCTAGCCATAAAATCTTATTTTCCAATTTTGTTACTTCACATAACATATTTAACTCATATGTTCGTAACCAAACTATTTTTATGAAAAATATCAAATCAGTTCCAAAAATATTTCTTTTCTGGGATTTAGCAACATATAGTCCCATAATGAAAATATATTTTTTTTCGAAATTTTTAAAATTCATTTACTATTTTTCAAAAATCAATTTCTAATTAATTCCTTAAGAAATTTGCTACCTCAAGTTTAACTCCAAAAATTCCCAAATCTTGGCAGGACCTTACAAATGTTAATGTGAGCCTCTAGTTTAAATTTCATGGTCATCGGAGTTGTAGAACTCCAGTTATAGCATTTTTCGTCGGAAAAACCTAAATATTGAAATGGTCATAACTTGCTCATTTTAAGTCGAAATGAGCTCATTTTTGGACAGGAGGTACTTTATACCATATACTTTCATGTCCCAAAAGGCCAGAATTTTTCACAAAAATTAAGTGGCTGAAACAGCCCTTACAAAAATGTGGCAGCAACTTTTTCATAATTTTCAATTTCCGCTTGCTAAAATCATTCCACACGAAAATCTACAACACCTTTTTCAGTTATTCTACCTGGATTAGTTAGGTAACTCATAGATCTAACTCTAGGACTTGACCACACTCAAAAATTCGAAATATAATAGGAGATATGGTCAATTGAATTTCATGTTATGTTTTTCACCAAAATCTGATTTTCAACTCTTTGTGATTTCTAAGAAACTTTCATGTTTTCACATAATAACTAACATAACTCATCATAACACTTACTAATACTTCATAAACCCATGATATTCATCAGTCCTATACTTTTATTATGACTTTCATCGTAATCCATGTAAACTGTTCATTTTAGTAGAAGAAATATTTGAGAGTTTAAGAAATGGGTTTTGTACCGGGGTCAATACAAAATTCGATTTCACGCTCTAAGTAGGCTAAGAAATCTTCAAGAATATGCCAGGAAATTTATTAATAATAGAAATATCATTCAAAACTGTGACTCTTATCCAAGACATGGATAGTACGTCACATTGATACCAACTGTGACTTCTATCCCTTAACCTAGATAGCACCTCACAATGATACCTATCAACTTGCCATCTTCATTCACGATGTCGCCTCTGAGAAAGTTAAAGCATTGCATTCCACACAAGGAAGTCAACAACAAAAGGTTCGGGGCTCTTTACTTATGGCTTGGTATGACAATAATTGAATTTAGTAGTTTGGTTACTTGAATTCACACAACAGGTTGGTTATGAATATAAAAGCTAACAACCTTACGAAAAGCATGATGAGTAGTTAACCAATTGATTCCTAAAATCACATCAAAGGCAAGTATTTTCAAAAAGATAATATCGACAGGTAACGTGAAAGTGTTTATTTGAATAAATAAGATTTAAAAAACAGTGGAGGTAACGAAGGCTCCTACTAACGAGGTTTCAACCAACAAGTCAAAGTCTAACTTCTCCGGAGTTAAATTTAAACGTTGAACGCAAGCAAGTGAGATAAAAGAATGGGTAGAACCAATATCTAATAAGGTATAGACTTCACAAGAATTTATAATTAACTAACTTGCGTGCTAACCGTTCGAGTCACTCGCTTTTAAGAAGTCGTGAAAAGCGCTCTTCGTGAAACCACCGAGCTTTTTTTTTGTGTCAGTATCGCCTTTGGTGCCACCGTCCCAATTTGGACTTGACTTTGGAGCACCACGACAAAATCGAGCTAAATGACCTTCTCTTCTTGAAATTTCCACTTTATTATCTTGGCCATGATTACCACCAAAGTGGTTACCATTCTTGGCATGATAATTTCCCCACGATGGTCATCATTGTTAGATGGTCATATCTCTGTAGGTATGATTATTATCGTGTTGTTGGTCGTTTCTTTTGGTTGAGTGACTCATTATCGCGCTCCAATAACCGAGCCCTATTCACAACATCTAAATACAAACACTGTCACAAAACAAGGGTTAATTAACATATCACATTTTATCCCTATACTCTGACCGACCAATTAAATACCAAATAAACTTAGGTAGGTTATACTAGCGAAAGAATTCCCCATCACTCCCCTCCTAGTTCTTATCTCAAATCTCAGCCAGGGATCATATCCCTAAGCTTTGATACCAACTGTGACGCCCCCAAAATTAGGTATTCATCACCCATCTTGAGTCGCCAGATACATGGTACAAAATCCAAATAGAACCTAATAATACAGCAGTCGTGTATAATACGACAAAACATATGCTGTGAGTTTAAATACAAATATTGTCTTCTAAACAATATCCATTCTCAGAATAAGTCCTCATTACATTTATTGTCACATTATTTTACAGAATAGTGAGGACTACTAATACTATCATCTGGACCGTCACTCCATTCCCCGACTAGTCCTGGCTACGTTCCCATTTCCTGAAGAGAACAGTGAAAGAAAGGGTGAGCTCAACTAGCCCAGTAAGAAATATTATGACTAAGATAATGCAGAATAAATTATCAATAGTCTTCAACAATGTTAAATTGATAATATACAATAGACATCAAGTTTAACTGCAGCGGAATATGCAATCCATTAAAAAAGTCAAATAGAGAATAAAGTCTACTATCTTTTATGTTTTAAAAGGTTTTCATCAATTTTTATCGCTGAGACTCAGCTTAATAAATAAACCACCACATCTAATCATCCATGTACCACGGTCAAGGATTTTCATTAAATCATCAATGGTCATGACTATACCGAATAAACCTTGGTCATAATCATACCAAAAACTATTCGTCAATGTACTACAGGCCACTGAGGACTTTTATAACATTATTTATGCACGTAAGCCAAAGATGACTTTCAATATAATATAACATGAGGATGATGACAATGACATAAGAATTCAATAAAACAAGTTCACGAATTAATTTGTTCAGGAACCAATAACGTCCAAATTGTCAACATGATATTGCTTTGTAGAGTAAAATTCAAGAATGCTCATAAGAATATTTCCATGAAAAATACTGGATGAAGCGCAAATATCAAGGATATTCCACTAATTTCATGGAGTATAGAAGTCAAAATTTTAACCAATTGAGAATAATAAGGAATGGAATAACAACAGAAATCACCATGCATGCGGTACTTCGCATAGACAGGTTATTCCAACAGAATAATAATAACGGAACCAGGTCAGGTGGAAATCACATTGACAGGATGTTCCAACAGAATAATAAAGAATGGAATAACAACAGAAATCGCCATACATGCGGTACATCGCATAGATAGGTTATTCCAACAGAATAATAAATACAGAATAATAAAGATGGAACCAGGTCCAGTGTAAAACACACAGACAGGATATTCCAACAGAATAATAAAGACAGAGTAATAAAAACGCGGAACCAGTCCGGCGAAAAAATCTGAACATGATGTTCCAACGGAATAATAAAGAGCGGAACCGGTCGGCGTAAAGCATGAACGAGGATGTTCCAACCAGAATAATAAAAAGGCAGAATAATAAAGAAAGAACCGGTCCCACAGTAAAGCACAGATAGGATGTTCCAGCGGAATAATAAAAAAGAGAATAATAGAAGAATGTCACCAAGTATAGGGTAGCCCGCGTATACAGGTTATTCCAACAGAACAATAAAGACATGGAATAACAGAAGTTCTCTTCTTGAATACAAAAGAATAATATCCCTTACCTTAAAAGAAATTGGATATAGAAGTAGTAGGGAAGCAGACTTCTCTTCTTCTTTTTCTCTGTAGATTTTCTCTCTATAACTTCTCTCTATAATTTCTCTCTATAATAATGGCTCTAAAGCTTTGGTGAATTGGTGAGAAATGAAGAAGAATGAGCTTCTATTTATAGAAAATTGAAAGTGGCTCTTGGTCTTAACGAAGGGTTAAAATGACTCTTGGTAATATCGAAGAGACAACTACTATTTGCGAAGGGGTAACTCTTGGTAATACCGAAGGGACAAGTTACTATTTATGAAGGGGTAATTAACTCTTGGTAATACCGAAGGGACAAGTTACTATTAAAATCTTAAATCAACGATCCTTATTGATTTTACTATTATAATTTCATCCAACGGACTGAAAAATTATCACATGAATAGTAGCTCGTGAATAGTAACTCAAGAATAGTAACTCTGACACAAAAAGTGTCCCAAATACTCGAGTAAACAATACTAAAGTGAATAGTAATTTTGGTGAATAGTAACTCCAACACAAAAAGTATCCCAAATACTCGAGTGAACAATACTAGAGTGAATAGTAATTTCGGTGAATAGTAATTCCGACAAAAACTGTCCCGAATACCTGATTGAACAATATAACCTCCAGACATCAATTACCATCGAAATAAATGTTTAACACAAATAATTTGAACACAATGGAACTATCAAATTCATCTTTAATCAACACGAACTTATCCATCATTAATATCATAACTCATAATATTTAACAACCAGGTCGTTTCCAGGAAAGAGGGGGCTTTCCAATAAGGCTTTCTCCCTATTGGCGCGCAATTAGGTGACCAAACCTCTCCTTGACAAAACTTCTAGACATTGTAAATATTGTAATTTAATAATATGAATAACTTTATCGTCTCAATTATTGATTTAATAAAATAACATATTTTGCACATGATACTGTGACAATAATTGAATCAATAATATGAGAGATATGATGCAGCAATTACTGTAGCAATAATGTAGTATAACTGAGTGACTTCTTACGTAAGCATCAATAATCAATACCGTGTGCTACTATGCAACCACGCGTATTACTATACTTTTACTACCGGGTAGTTCAACAGTATCAACGGTAAAATCTCCGCCGTTATTTTCATAAAATATTTTTATCGTTTTCTAACTACGACAGTTTTTCTATTGTGGGTCCACCAATGATTGTGTCATCGTACGAATATTTCCCGACAAAAAGAATATTCCCCGACCAATCGAATATTATATAACAACTTGCATACTTTACAAAATTTATAAATACTACCCACAACTATAACATTATATCAATTCTACACCATAATATTAAAAAAATATTTTGAGAAAATTAAATATTTATTCATAAAATCTGGGTTCTTACACGTAATTCCCTCTACGCATTTCTTTTCCTTTTTGGAAATCAATATACTCAACCCTTAGGTTTTAAGTTCGCATGCAAAAACTGCGTTTGCCATAAATGAAATATTATCAGATATTCCATCTTATCTCGATATTCTATCATTACGCGTTTCTTAAAATTTCAAAATAATTCCCCGAACAGAAATGGATGAATAGTGTTTTTACAGAAATTTCTCGAAAACATTTATTTTCGTCTTCAAAATTCTAAACAATTAATTCTAGCACGTAGCTAGATTACTAACCATATAAACTCATTCTAGGTCATAGAACGTCCTTCATATAGCTTACTCACAAAATAAATCAATTAAATTCATCTAATTCACATAATCAAATAAAAATTTAATTTCCATAAAAATTCAATTTTCTCAGGCATTACAGATCATGTATGAACAGAGAATTCTGTTATTGAACAGTTAAATCACAGAACAATTCATCTCATAGAAACACCAAAGTGTTCACATTGTGGCACAAGGCCTCATATGTTCTACCACCTTGCACAAATATCGCACATTAGCCCATAGACAGAACTTCTCAAGTTCAACATCTTAGAAGTTTAAAAAACTTGCATTTATTTGAAATATGAATGTAGTTAGGAAACTTGCCTTACGCACAGCTATAGCTTATGTTGAACTGCTCATTCCAGTTCCTATGTAGCACATAAGAAAAACAATATATACACTAATTAGTCATGCATATTTGAGTTATGCATTAGTTTGCTTAACTTTACTTCTTAGGGTTTGCGTTCTTATAACCTAAGTTTACGCGACCACTTTCATTACCATTTTATGGCTTCATGACATACGGAGATGTCTCACTTTTATGTTCATCATCTTTGATGTTTTACATCTTATCCTCTTCTTCTTACTACTCTAGGATTCAACACACATCGCTTCTCTGCTAGTAGTCCATATGGTACTCTGAGTGATTTCCTACAAACAACAAACAAGTTCCCATCTCATCTACACTACCCATAATAGTGAGTTAGACCGGTTTCTAGTTTTGTATATACCTTCGCTCTCTGAAGGAATTGTTTAGCTCAACTCCCATATGTCAACCATCAAAGGTTACGATTGTACCACAACCTAAACTTATCGTAACTTATCTTAACCATTAACTATAATGTTTGTTAAGTTAATTTCTTATTCCTTACGGCTTTTTGGTAATTAAATGCCATACCTTAGGATTCATTCTTATACGACTCACCTTCGTTTTTCATTACTCTTATTACCGTTCATTATGGCTTCCTCGATAATTCATGTTTTACTTACTACCTTTATCAACGTCTAGGTTATACAACCAGGGTATACTTAGAACGTTCGTCCGATGCGAATACGATTCACGAGGATCATTTACGTATTCAACGTTCACGTTGCTCGTCTTTTAATCTCTCATTCAACCTTTACTCAAGGTTTTAATCCCTTTTGATCGTTATCCATCCCATGAACCCCATGTTCATTATTTTTTCTTAATGTCAAAATCATACTATTCGTTGTATACTACGACCGATCATTTATCGCAACTGTGTTATGTTTGCAGCTTCTATATGCTTTACACTTATCTCTCACTATCATGACATAACATCAAAAGGTTATTCATTACCCTCGTTGCTCAACGTCTAAGGAATCACAACCATAACAAGCATCCACGTTCGTTTATCGTAACTACGGTCCCCAGATATCGGTTTCGTAATCTGCATTTACATTCTTTATCTTTTACTCTCATTTAATCTTTTCGTTCAACCTTCATTAAAGGTTTAATTTATTAGATTAAGGGTTGCATTAGTTGAACATTATGTTCTTTATCTTCCCATACGTTTCCCCCAAGAGTTGAGCAGTTAAAAGCTCTTCTCTAGCTTTTTCCCTACACTGGCGTTGCGGCGCCACTCTCTTCTTTATCTCTAGCGCCGCGGCACAAGTTTACTGATGAGTCGACTTCCTAACTGGTATTGTTAAATTTCACCTTATAGCAGCATTGTTGGCGCGGCTGACGCCAAGCCATAACCCTAGAAAAATTCTCTAAGTGTTAAATCCAATTTGAGACGGTTACTTCCCACTTTCTTAACTTATTCGTTATAACTCGGAACGAGGTCGTTCCAAAGCCATTCTCTTCCTTATCTTACTTACTTCAATACCCCCCAGACAGAACTTGGTTCTGGATCTATTAACATGCCATTCAATTGGCTTAATCTTCACCCTTCGTTTATTTTATATTTTTAACGTTCTTCGTTCGCTCGTCCGTAATTTGGTCATCCGAACTCGAAATTCGTTCGTTCTTGAGTCCATGACTCACGTTTTCTATGTTCTCTTTTATTCTTTTGAAATCCTACACGTTCAGGTTCATTTACTAACTTTCTAATTCTTGTTTGTCTTTTACAAAATTTTCACCATAACTTCGTTATAGCTAAGTTTTAATCCATTCTTCATGAACGTTTCTACCGTTCCTAACCAAGAAATATGCATCTAACTTATACGCGATGGTTTTAAACTTGTCCATCAACAACAAATATCGTACGATGGTTTTAACTTTGTCTATCAACAACGTTCTTCGTGTTCTTTGCATGTTATTCGTGTTCTTCGTTCGTTCTTCATTTTAATCGATATTTTGGATTATGATTTCACTTTTTATTGGAATTTGATGTTATAGATCATCATTCATTACTTATTTCACCTACTTATTTATATAATCCACTCGGATCATTCTAATTCATTACGAATCTTATACTTCCTTAAGAAATTTATAAACTAAACTTTTAATTCTTATTTCCTCATTTTCTTACGATTTCAACCATATGAAATCATTCCTAACATCTACTTCTTATTCTCATTAAGTTATGTTTTAAGCATATAAAACATAAAGAAAATCAAACATAGAAGTTAGGTTTTAATACCTTTCCTCTTTATTTTTCTTCCACTAGATAAAACCGGTGATTTGATAGCTTTTCTATTTCACGAACATTTTTGATCCAATCAATCATGCTCATGCTCTTCCTTCTCCCTCTCCATCCGAATCGTCTCTCTCTCTCTCTAGTGTAGGATTTTCAAAATCCCATTTAAATTAAATAAGCTTCCTATTTATAGATTTTCCAAAGCTAGGGCAAAATAGTCATTTCACCCCTAACCTCCTTACTATTCACACCTCCTTACTATTCATGACTTAAGTGTTAAGATAACTTAGCCCTTAAGTCTACTTAGCCTTTAAGTTATGTGGTTCCGTCTTTCGGGTTTTCGATAAAGCGCTTTTAAAAACTGCGATTCTCGGAATCCAAATATTTTTGGATATTTCGTCTTTCCTTTACCGATTAACTTTTACGTATTCTTTGGATTTCTGAAAAACTAAAAAATATTTTTTTGGCGTTAAGCGTTTTCCTTCACATTTTATCCTAATTTAGTTAAACGAGTAAAAAGTACACAATAGTACTTTTCATCATTTTTATTTAGTTCGATTTCTACACGTTTTTCGAGAAAAACTTTTATCGGCTTACTTAACTTTTCATGGCATATTATCGTCAAATCTTTCGACGAAATGTCATTTTAACATACCGAACTCTTAGAAAGGCTTAGGGTATTCAAACCCTAACCCTTAGGCTTAGGGTATTCGAACTCTCAGAACTCTCAGTGCCTATTTCGTCTTTTTCCCCAGAAATATTTTTTTCCAGAAAAATTTTTATTTTCATCTTGAAAATTATTACTCCTTCAGTCTAGCTCGTAGCCAGAATCCTCCTGACTTATAATCATCCTAGGTTCTAAAACGATTAATAAACACATAACACATAATATTATTAATAAAAATTTATTTTATTAATAACTAATTCTTTAAACTTAAATTCTTGAAAAATCCAAATTTCTATGTCGTTACAAACAACAACGATCAACTGATGAACGATGGGATGTTCAGAGGTTTTATGCAATTCATGCAACATCAGGCGAGGGTGGCTCTTGTCCAAAATGCTGGTGGAAACACTGACAACTCTCGGACGATCACCGCTAAGCAGTTCAAGGAGTTGGGACCACCAAAGTTTTTTGGAGAGCCAAAACCACTTAAGGCGGAGACGTGGATAAAGCAGATCAACAAGATATTTGATGTTTTGGGATGCTCCGAGGAGCAAAAGATTCCCTTTGCCACCTTCATGTTGCGAAGAGGCAGATTACTGGTGGGAATCTATAAAGCGTACTCAACCTACCACACTGAAGATTTCTTGGGAGAAGTTCCAAGAGCTGTTCAACGATAAGTACTTTCCCGAAAGTATTTGTCACATGAAGGAGGTAGAGTTTATCAAGCTGGAGCAAAACAATATGACTGTGTCACAGTACGAAGCTAAGTTTGCCGAGTTGTCCCGGTTTGTGTCCCACTTGGTTGATAATGAGGAGAGAATGGCGCGGATGTTTCTAAGAGGTTTAAAACCCGAGATACGTCAATACCTAATTTCTCACAAAATGTGTTTGTATTCGAATGTTGTGAATAGGGCTCAGTTATTGGAGCACGATAATGAGTCAACTCAACGAAGAGAGAGCAGCCAACAAGTCGATAATACCAATGGTAGCAGTCATCGAAGTAGTGACAACAAGTGTGGAGGGAATCAACATGTCAGAAATTGTAATCACTTCGGTGGTAATCATGGCCATGACAATAAGAGTGGACATTTCAAGAAGAGGAGATTTAACAATTACGGAAAGACGTCAGCACCAGCACCTGTTGTTAAGGAAGGAGAACGACCATCGGTCATATGTTATAAATGTGGAGGGGAAGGACACATCAATCCAAACTACGTGATGCAGTCCAAAGCATGTTACAATTGTTGAAAAGAAGGTCACCTAGCCCAATTTTTTTGTGTACCAAAAGTCAAGTCCAGCTGAGATGGAGGCATCAAAGGGTGTCCCAGATAAGAAAAAAATCGGTAGTTCAAGGAAGAGCGTTTGTCGTAACCTCCCAAAAAGCGAGGAATCCGAACGAGGTGATCACGGATAAGCTAATAATAAACTCTAATCAAGTATATACCTTATTTGATACCGGTTCTACCCATTCTTTTATTTCTCCTACTCGCGCTCAACGTTTAAATTTGACTCCGGAGAAATTAGACTTAAACTTATCTATTAAAACTCCGTTGGGAGAAACCTTCATTACATCCACTGTTTATAAGTCTTGTTTGATTCAAATCGGTAACCGCACGTTACCTGTCGATCTTATTTCTTTGAAAATACTTGCATTTTATGTGATTTTAAGGATTGATTGGTTAACTACTCATCATGCTAAAATTGATTATTTTTGTAAGGTTGTTAGCTTTCATATTCCTAACCATCCTATTATACGAATTCAAGCAAGCAAGCCACTAAAGTCAATCACTATCATATCAAGTCATAAAGCTATTAATTTATTGAAAAATGGATGTCAAGCTTTCTTAGCCCATGTCACGGATTTAAATAAAAATTCGTCAGATTTGAATGATATTTCTATTGTTAATAAATTTCCTGACGTATTCCCTGAAGAACTTCCTGGCCTACCCCCAGAGCGTGAAATTGAATTTTGTATCGACCTTGAATCCAATACAAAACCCATTTCCAAAGCACCATATCTAATGGCTCCTATTAAACTTCAGGAGTTAAAAACCCAACTACAGGAATTGTTAGACATCGGTTTCATTCGTCCTGGTACGTCTCCTTGGGGTGCTCTTGTTCTATTCGTGAAGAAGAAAGATGGAAGTATGTGACTTTGTATTGATTATCGGGACTTGAATCATGTCACCATCAAAAATAGGTACCCGTTACCTATCATTGATGACCTGTTTGATTAGTTGCAAGGTGCCAAATTATTTTCAAAGATCGATCTTCGTTTTGGATATCATCAGTTGAAGATTAAAACTGATGACATTCCAAAGACTGCTTTCAGAACTCGGTACGGGCATTATGAAATCCTAGTCATGTCTTTTGGATTGACTAATGCTCCTGCTGCCTTCATGAACATGATGAACCGAGTATTCAAAGAATATTTGGATCACTTTGTGGTCGTCTTTATTGATGACATCCTAATATACTCCAAAACCCGTGAAGACCATGAGCAACACTTGAGGCTGATACTCCAAAAGCTTCATGAAAACAAGCTCTATGCCAAGTTAAAGAAATGCGAGTTCTGGCTTGAGGAAGTTGCATTCCTTGGGCACGTGATATCAAATCATGGAATATATGTTGACCCAACGAAGATTAAAGCAATTCAAAGATGGGAGCAACCAAAGTCAGTGACCGAAGTACGTAGCTTTCTCGGCTTAGCTGGTTCTTATAGGAGATTCGTGGAAGAATTTTCTCGAATCGCTACTCCATTAACTTAGCTGACTAAAAAAGATACAAAGTTCGGTTGGAGCGAGGAATGTGAGAAGAGTTTTCAAGAACTCAAGAGAAGACTCATTTCAAAGACTGTTACGACAATACCTTACGGCTCGGAGGATTTGTCATCTCTGGTGATGCTTTGCAAAGGGTTAGGATGTGTTCTCATGCAACATGGAAAAATCATAGCCTATGCCTCATGACAACTCAAAGAATATGAGAGGAATTATCCTACTCATGATCTAGAGTTGGCAGCAGTCATTTTTGCGCTTAAGATTTGGAGGCATTACATGTATTGAGGGAAGGTGGAGATTTATACGGATCATAAAAGCCTCAAATATTTCTTCACTCAAAAGAAACTCAATGTGCGGCAATGACGATGGCTTGAGCTATTGAAAGATTATTATCATACCATCTTGGAAAAGCGAACGTAGTAGCCAATGCATGAGTAGAATATCATATGCGGGTATGAGTACGATATTGTCAACGCAAAGGCCCATTTTGTATGACTTACAAAGGAGGGAGATAGAGTTAAAGACGCCAGGGACCTATATGATGATGGTGAATATACGAGTAGAACCGACTTTAATTGATAAAGTTAAAGCTGCTCAAGCTACAGACCTGGAGCTGATATGTATGAGGAAGAAAGTACAAGAAGGCGCTAGTCTAGAAGCAGGAATCGATGAAGAAGGAATACTTTGAGTCAACTCCAGACTTTGTGTTCCTAACGATTCTGACTTGAAGTATAAAATCATGATGGAGGCACACAACACACCATTTGCAATCCATCCTGGGAGTACTAAAATGTATTATGATCTCCGACATACATTTTGGTGGAGAAATATGAAGAGAGAGATAGCGGGGTTTATCTCAAGGTGTCTAACTTGTCAACGTGTCAAGGCGGAGCATCAAGTGCCAAAAGGTCCATTGCAACCGCTTGAAATTCCAGAATGGAAGTGGGAGCATATTACCATGGATTTCGTTACTGTGACACCCGCAAATCCGGTACTTCCATTTCCACAGGATTTGGTGTTCACTGTACAAATATCGTCTATCTATCTACCCATAAATAAATGCAAACCATGCAATAGATAGAATAATAAATAAATCTCCCCTTAAGGGGTTACAACAACTGCATAATAAATCAAATCCCAGGTTACTCTAACCTTAAAACATCTGTGCGAAAAACATAACAAATAAGTCTTAAGTAACATCAATTCTAGATACCATTACATAACCACAATAATAAACAACAGTCTTCATTACTTGCTAATCTTTCCCTTGCCCTTACTAGTGGAAGGTTCATCTGCTCTTTCGTTCTTAACTGCAATGTTATTATTACGCAAGACTGAGCACAATTGCCCACAAGTATAATAATATGACAATGAATAATAACATGCGAATGAATTAACAACTTCTGATATAAAAGCTCAACTTTTGAATCAAGAATGAATAACAAGAATCAAAAGAAATTCTGAGGGTCATAAGACCTTTAACTATGTCCTAGGTTGTCAGGTGTTTATTCTTGAAACCTTTAACAGTCATAAGAATATGGACTCTTCTTCTCGTACTTAGGGGGATCAGCCCTTAGTACCATACTGTGCACAATATCTTAACGCTAACGCATAAGTAATCCCCTTTACAGGGTTGTTCATCTCAGTTTGACATTCGAGTCCGCACCAAAGTTTGGTTTGGATAATTCATCAAGGGTTCTGAAATTTAGAACGCTCATCAACTATGGACTAGTCGAATCATGAAGGGTTCGCTAGTCTAACAAGGTTTAACAATAATTGATAATTTAACTTGAATAAAAATCTCAAGAGGTATATAATAGAATAAGTATTGTATAATAGCATATGCTTGAAAGATTAATAAGCTTTAAAATACAAGACTGACTTAATCAATAATAATGATAACTTGCTCAATATAGAAAGGTGAATTAATCAACTTATATAATGATAATAAGTAGGGTTAGGAAACTTGCCTCGTCAATAGATTACACGTTAATAAAACTCGTTCTTTGATTTAAATCCTACATATCATTTACATTCACAATACCAGTCGATTATCATGTAATAAACATCACAAGTTTATTCTTTGTCTCACTCGAGTTCATGACTATACTTAGTCATATTACAATACTTGTTTCCACATAATATTACACCATACGAACAACAAGCTAAGTATATAATCAACAATTCAATCAACATGTAATTGTCTTCTTGACTTGGTAAAAACTCATTTTAATATCTCAATATATGTCTAACAAGTTTCTATGTTCATTAGACTAAGTTGCTATAACATTTCTATACTTGAACACTTAAAAAATTATTTTCCGGACATTACGCTAAGTGGTATTCATGGCTTCGATTTGGCTATTTGCGGTGTGGGACATCGATCTTTGGAGTTGGCGCCGTGGCGTGGCACTCTAGATTTTGATTCCCAATTTGCGAAGAACACATAGTTCAGCGAATTAGACACTACATAATCATTAATTTCTCAAATTAAACATACCCACATGTTAGAATTCATATATAATCAATACCCAACATTTATATAGTGATTTTAACCCATTAAAACACATAATCACAGAATTAAATTATGCAAATTGTACTGTTTTTGATGTTCTTGAAGTGTTGAACATAAATTCCTAAAATTCAACGCCACGGATTCGTTATAAAACTAAATCCAACCATTCAAATCTCGTTTACTTCGTTTTAACATGCATAATCATATACAAATGGAAATTTTGCAAAACCATTTATGTTTAACATAATAAAATCACGTATAAGGTCATATGGCCATATAACGTACTCTGTAAATTTTGAAGCCATAATCAAACGTTATAATATTATGAAATTGATGATATGGAACTATACAATATGTTTTAAAACATGTTATGATGCTATATTAATACATATATACACATAATTGTTACCCTTTCCAACTACAGAACTTAACAGAAGACTTAAGCCATATTCATGAAAACTTTAAAAGACTTAAAATAATAATTGGGTTGAAGAGATTACCCAAGCGTAGATAAAATAATAGGAGATGAATTCCTTCTAATTCTTCTTGACTCTCATAAACCTCTTAACAACTCTCTGAATTCCCAAACTCACTCTCTTTTCCCTTTTTGTTTACCAGACTTAGCATATAATAATAACAAAATAAAAGAAAAAGAAGATGTATGAAATAAATAGAAAAGGAACTGACGCGTTGGTGGTCAGTTACCCAGTCATGGGTTAACTGCCCCCAACTCCCTTTAGGACCTTGTTTGGCTAGCTAGAATAGGTTTCAAAAACTATTTAATTTAATAAAACCTTTATAATATAGTTTAAATAATGTCTCACCCATTTATAAAATAAATCCAATATCTTATTTAATTACTTTAAATAAAATATAATAATTTCTCATTAATAATAATATCAAATTATTAAATCTCTAATTAATAAATTAATTAAAATACTATCAGACTTATTAAATATTTATTTAAATGCAATAAGCTCACATAACGACATACTTCGAATAATAAAAATTCTCCACATTAATTTAATAAATATAACACATATAATTAAATTAATCTACCACAACTTCATCAATTAATTATTTAATCTAATAATTAATTCAACGAAAGATATTTATTCAATTCAATAAATATTAAAATTAAATTACAAAATCTCGGTTGTCACAGTTACTGGTCTTCCTAAGGTTTCTCAAGGCATAGATGCGATTTGGGTCATTGTTAATAGATTGACCAAGTCTGCTCATTTCGTACCGATACGAGAAACTTTTACACTTGAACGTCTTGCTAGTATATACATAAACGAGATTATAAGATTGCATGGTATGCCATTATCCATAGTTTCTGATCGAGACCCAAGATTCACTTCAAGATTTTGGGTTAGTTTGTAAAAAGCTATGGGCAAGGATTTATGATTTAGTTTGGCATATCATCCTCAAATGGATGGGCAGTTGGAAAGGACTATTCAAACTCTTGAAGATTTATTAAGACTCTGTGTCCTTGACTTCAAGGGAAGTTGGGACAAGTTCTTACCATTGGTGGATTTTTCCTACAACAATAGTTATCAAGCAAGTATTGGCATGGCTCCATTTGAGGCGTTGTATGGAAGAAAGTGTCGTTCTCTAGTATGCTGGGATGAGGTGGGTGAAGCAATATTGTTAGGACCAGAGTTGGTATGTATGACTACGAAAAAGATTCAAACGATCCGATAATGTATAAAAACCCCACAAGATCGACCAAAGAGTTATGTTGATCTTCATCGAAAGGACGTAGAATTCAATATTGGAGATAATGTGTTGTTACGTGTCGCTCCATGGAAAGGAGTTACGAGATTTGGAAAGAGAGGAAAGCTCAATCCTCAATTCATTGGCCCATCTATAATCCTCAATCTAGTAGGAACTGTGGCCTATAGACTCGCCTTACCGCCAAGTATGTCTAGTGTTCATAACGTTTCTCACATATCTATGTTACATAAATATGTGAAAGACCCGAACCACATTATTGAATTAGAACCAGACGAGATAGAGGAAGATTTAACGTATGAAGTGTTACCTGTTAAAATCTTGGATAAGAAGAATCATATTCTACGCTCCAAGGTTATACCTCAAGTCAAAGTTTTGTGGAGAAACCACGATGTGGAAGAAATAACTTGGGAGTTAGAATCTAAGATGAAGTTAAGATATCCTCACCTCTTCGATATACCAGGTACGTACCCTAATTTCGAGGAAGAAATTTAATAAGAAGGGGAGGTTGTAGGACCCCAACTTTTATGAATAAAGAATAATTTTCTCAAAATATATTTTTGAATATTATGGTGTGAATTTGATATAATGTTATAGTTATAGGTAATATTTATAAATTTTTCAAAGTAAGCAAGTTGTTATAAAATATTCGATTGGTCGGGGAATATTCATTTTTAATAGGGAATATTACTACGACGGCACAATCATTGGTGGACCCCACAACGGAAGTATTTTCGTAGTTAGAAAATAACAAAATTATCTTTTTATAAAAATAACGGTGAAAGTTTTACCGTTAAACTGTTGAACTACCCGGTAGTAAAAGTACAGTAATACGCGTGGTTGCATAGTAGCACATGGTATTGATTATTGATGCTTATGTTATACTCAATTATTGGTACACTAATTGTTGCATCATATCTCTCATATTATTGATTTAATTATTGTCATAGTATCATCTGCATAATATGATATATTATTAAATCAATAATTGAGACGACAAAGTTATTCATATTATTATTTGCAATATTGACAATGTCTAGAAGTTCTGTCAAAGAGAGGTTTGGTCACTTAATTGCGCGCCAATAAGGAGAAATCCTTATCGGAAAGCGCCCTCTTTCCTGGGAACAACCTGGTTGTTAAATATTGTGAATTATAATATTAATGATGAATAAGTTCGTGTTGATTAAAGATAAAATTGATAGTTCCATTTTGTTGGAATCATTAGTGTTAGTGAAAATCGATATTTATTTCGATAATAATTGATGTCTGGATGTTATATTGACCAATTGGGTAATTAACCGGATAAATGAGCAATTAATTGCTATTAATTCACATGCTTATAACTATATGTTCACATGTGTGTACTATTGATTCACATGATTTACTATTAGGAGAGTTGGTGCAAGATTGATAATACTTGCATGACTAAATTAGAAATGGAGGTATAGTTGAAAGTACTATACTGTAATTAGTTTTTTCACATGATTATACTATTGAGTCACATGAATGAACTATTAATTCACATGATTTACTATTAGGGGAGGTGTGCAAATTTGATAATACTTGCAGGACTAAATTAAAAATGAAGAAAAATAGGAAGGTATTATATTGTAAGTTCGTGTTGATTAAAGATGAAATTGATAGTTCCATTGTGTTGGAATTATTAGTGTTAGTGAAAATTGACATTTATTTTGATAATAATTGATGTCTGGAGGTTATATTGACCAATCGGGTAATTAACCGGATAAATGAGCAATTAATTGCTATTAATTCACATACTTATAACTACGTGTTCACATGTGTGTACTATTGATTCACATGATTTACTATTAGGGGAGTTATTGCAAGATTGATAATACTTGCATGACTAAATTAGAAATGGAGGTATAGTTGAAAGTACTATACTGTAATTAGTTTTTTCACATGATTATACTATTGAGTCACACGAATGAACTATTAATTCACATGATTTACTATTAGGGGGGGTGGTGCAAGTTTGATAATACTTGCAGGACTAAATTAAAAATGAAGAAAAAGAGAAAGGTATTATACTATAATATTTTAAGCCCCAAAACGTGCCATTGTCGAAACTATATTTTCCTATAAATAGAAGCTCATTCTTCTTTCATTTCTCACCAACTCACTAAAGCTATAGAGCAATTATTATAAAGAGAAAGAAGAAGAGAAGTCTGCTATCTCACTATTCCAGTATCTAGTTTTCTTCAAAGGTAAGGGGTATTATTTCTTTCATTTTCATGAAGAGAGTTATTTCTTTCAATAATCGTAAGGGTTGTTATACCATTCTTTATTATTCTATTGGAATAACCTGTCTGTGTGGTTTATTGCATGCCTGGTGATTTCTTCTGTTATTATATTCTTTATTATTCTATTGGAATAACCTGTCTGTGCAGTATATTGCATGCCTAGTGAATTCTTCTGTTATTCCATTCTTTATTATTCTATTGAAATAACCTATATGTGCGGTTTATCGCATGCCCAGTGAATTCTTCTGTTATTCCAATCTTTATTATTCTGTTGAAATAACCTATCTGTGCGGTCTATCGCATGCCTGGTGAATTCTTCTTTTATTCCATTCTTTATTATTCTGTTGGAATAGCCTGTCTGTGTGGTCTATCGCATGCCTGGTGAATTCTTTTGTTATTCCATTCTTTATTATTCTGTTGGAATAACCTATCTGTGCGGTTTATCACATGTATGGTGAATTATTCTGTTATTCCATTCTTTATTATTATGTCGGAATAACTTGTCTATATGGATTACCGCATGCATGGTGTGAGACCCCAAATTTTATGAATAAAGATTTAAATTTCTTGAAATATTTTTTTTGAATATTATGGTGTGGATTTGATATAATGTTATAGTTGTGGGTAATATTTACAAATTTATAAAAGTAAGCAAGTGGTTATATAATATTCGATTGGTCGGAGAATATTCATTTTAGAAGGGAATATTCGTTCGATGGCACAATCATTGGTGGACCCCACAACGGAAGTATTGTCATAGTAAGAAAACGACAGAATTATCTTTTTATAAAAATAACGGCGGAAGTGTTACTGTTAAAACTGTTGAACTACTCGGTAGTAAAATTACAGTAATATGCGTGGTTGCATAGTAGCACACGGTATTGATTATTGATGCTTACGTGAGAAGTCACTCAGTTATAGTCAATTATTGCTATAGTAATTGTTGCATCATATCTCTCATTTTATTGATTCGATTATTGTCACAGTATCATCTGCATAATATGTGATATTATTAAATTAATAATTGAGACGACAAAGTTATTCATATTATTAAATTGCAATATTTACAATGTCTAGAAGTTCTGTCAATGAGAGGTTTGGTCACCTAATTGCGCGCCAATAAGGAGAAATCCTTATCGAAAAGCCCCCTCTTTCTTGGGAACGACCTGGTTGTTAAATATTGTGAGTTATAATATTAATGATGAATAAGTTCGTTTTAATTAAAGATGAATTTGATAGTTCCATTATGTTAGGATTATTAGTGTAAGTGGAAATCGACATCTATTCCGATGATATTTGATGTATGGGGATTATATTGATAAATCGGGTAATTTATCGGATAAATGAGTAATTAATTGCTACTAATTCACATGCTTATATAACTATTTGTTCACATGTGTGTACTATTAATTCACATTATTTACTATTAGGGGAGGTGTTGCAAGTTTGATAATACTTGCAGGACTAAATTAAAAATGAAAGAAAAGTTGGAGGTATTGTACTGTAATATTTCGAGCCCCAAAATGTACAATTATCAAAACTATATTTTCCTATAAATAGAAGCTCATTCTTCCTTCATTTCTCACCAATTCACTAAAGCTATAGAGTATTTATTATAGAGAGAAAGAAGAAGAGAAGTCTGCTACCTCACTATTCCAATATCCAGTTTCTTCTAAGGTAAGGGGTATTATTCTTTCGTATTCATGAAGAGAGTTATTTTCTTTCAATACTCATAAAGGTTGTTATTCCATTCTTTATTATTATATTGGAATAACCTGTCTATGCGAAGTACCGCATAAATGGTGAAATTCTTCTATTATTCCATTCTTTATTATTATATTGGAATAACCTGTCTATGCGAAGTACCGCATACATGGTGAAATTCTTATGTTATTCCATTCTTTATTATTCTACTGGAATAAGTTGTCTATGCGGTCAATCGCATGCCTGGTGAATTCTGTTGTTATTTCATTCATTATTATTCTGTTGGAATATCTTGTCTGTGCGGATTACGCATTTGACTGTTTCCATTCTTTATTATTACATTAGAATATCCCGTGCATACGGATTACGTATAACTTTGGTTCCATTCTTTATTATTTTGTGCGAATATCTTATGCATGTACGGATTACATGCGACTGGTTCCATTCTTTATTATTACATTTGGGAATAACATGCATGTATGGTTTATCGCATGCATGGTGAATTCTTCTGTTATTCCATTCTTTATTATTCTGTTGGAATAACATGTCTATATGGATTGCGACATGCATGGAGAATGATCCTTTGTATTCATTCCTTATTAAATTGTGGAAATGATCTGCCTACGTGGATTACCGAATGGCGGGCAAAAATCCATTTGCAGTTTCATATATTCTATTATACTCAGTTGATTAAAGTTTTGGCTTCTATACTCCATGAAATTAGTAGAATATCCTGGATATTTGTGCTTCATCCAGTATCTTTTCATGAAAATATTCTTCTGAGCATTTTTGATTTTTTCTCCACAAAGCAGTATCATGTTGACAATTTAGACGCTGTTGGTTCCTGGATAAATTAATTCTTGAACTTATTTTATTGAATTATTATGTCATTGTCATCATCCTCATGTTTATATTATGTTGAAAGTCATCTGTGGCCTGTAGTGCATAGATGGACTTGGTATGATCATGACCAGGGATTATTCGATATAATCATGACCGTTGTAAAATTCCAAATTTTACGAATAAAGATTTAATTTGCTCAAAATATTTTTTTTAAATATTATGGTGTGAATTTGAGATAATGTTATAGTTGTGGGTAGTTTATAAATTTTGCAAAGTACGCAAGTTGTTATATAATATTTGATTGGTCGGGGAATATTCGTTTTATCAGGAAATATTAAATGCGACGGCACAATCATTAAGTGGACCCCTAACGGAATTATTATCGGATTGAGAAAACGACAAAAATATATTTATGAAAATAACGGCGGAAGTTTTACCGTTAATTGTTGAAACACCCGGTGTTAAAAGTACAGGAATACGCGTTGTTGCATAGTAGCATACGGTATTGATTATTGATTCTTACGTGAGAAGTCACTCAGTTTTGTTCAATTATTGCTTCAGTAATTGTTGTATAGCATCTCATGTTATTTGATTCAATTATTGTCGATTGTTATATATATATATATATATATAAATTTTGTTTTATTATTATTATTAATGTAATAAAACAAAAAGTTTTTTATATAAAGCATAATACTTTTATAAAGTTATTTGTTTTATTAGACAATAATTAGAATATATTATATTCTATTATGCATAGTATTTTGCATTGTAAAATCTTTTTATATAAAACAGAATACTTTTATAAAGTTATTTATTTTATTAGACAATAATTAGAATATATTATATTCTATTATACATAGTGTTTTGCATAGTAAAATCTTTTTATATAAAACAGAATACTTTTATAAAGTTATTTGTTTTATTAGACAATAATTAGAATATATTATATTTTATTATGCATAGTGTTGCATAGTGTTCTGCATAGTAAATCATTATGGATCGTCCGTTTAAAAGTAAATCAACCTGGACCGTTCATGAATTAGTTACTGTGACGCCCCCAAATCCGGGTATCTTCCAATCCGACAGATGGTGCTACACGGTACTACCATTCATTCATTCATTCCATGACATAGTCTAAAAAGGACCAATATAACTTCTATATATTCAAAATAATATTACATTTCCTAGGTTCTTTATAACCATTCGTTTGTTCTTGTCACAGTATTCAATATAATACAACATTTAAACTATTCTATTACATAATGAGCTAAGGGTTTGTCTTCGCCTTGCCCTTATCTTTTCCTGAGCCTTCAGTCCGCTCGATCTTGGTTGTGTTCATATGGTTCAAGCAAGAGTGAGCATGACTAGCTCAGCAAGTACTACAATTCTAATAAATAACATGCTTGAAACATATAACTCATATATCTTCAGTAAATGAACAAAAGTTACGAAGTACTATTGATAACTCAAAATAGCACTTCTTTTCCTTCTAAACGTTTTACCACAACCATACTCAATGGAATAACAATTATGGCTCAAGACTATGAGCATTCATAAGTTCTTTTGAAAAGGACAACCCGACACTAAGTCCATAAGTCCGGTATATCTTACGAGCACGTCTGGGTGATCATCCCATAGTACTCTATGTTAATCAACACTACATTCATTAAACATGTATACGTTTAAGTGGTGGCAACCTCGTGTGCCTGTCGTTAAACGACAAAAAACATTTGAGCATACTTGGTCTTCCATTGAAAACCATACCAATATAACTCGGTAAATATAAATCATGCTTGGCAGAATCTTAGTATAAGTATAGCCAAAAGGATTGGCTTAAGACTTCATCATTCAAGACTTCATGCAAAAGGATACATGAATTACAAAACTTGTTCAGACTAAACTGAAACAAGGGTTAGAATACTTGCCTTCAGCGTCTGCTTACTGTTTAACACTCGTACACTTTAGGCCTCTACGTTTCTATAACATATGATCATATAACGTACCACATTAGGTCATATATAATCAAGTTTGTATACTATTATATCTTACCCTTCATCTCAATATAAATCCTGACATAGATCTACTATTATGGGTTACTGGCTTTCATTACGTCATTCACATTTTATTCATCTTCGATTTATTATTAACTCTTAATCATCATTCTTTAGTGTCTTATAATGCATTAACAATATTATGATTATATCTTAGTTCATTACTATTAATTTCCCTTTCATTCTGTACTTGAAAGCATTCTTTACTGTCCATGGTCTAGGGTTGGTATTGGCTTACGCCACCCATTATTCTGCATCTCATTTGCATGGCCCATGAGTTAGCGATCTTTCGGCTTCCGGATTTGGCGATGCAGCGCCACATTTTGTTCATCATCTAGCGTTGCGGTGCGAGTTAGCAGTGTGCTCAGACACTGTTACGGCGCTGCGGCGCCACCTATTTGGCCTTGGGTTGGTGCCGCGGCGCCAACTCTGTGCCTCAGCTAGTTTGCAATTTTTTGAAACTTTTGCGAAATTCCTGGGCGCATAACTTCTTCGTTATAAGTCTGAATTGGCTCGTTCAAAAGCCTATGGTTCACAAATTACGTACTCTATGCGTTCATGCAAGAATTTTATCTATTCAACTTCGTTGGATAAAATTTCACCTATTAGTTCATTTTTAACGAAAACGATAAACGTTCGTGAACGTTCAATGCTCGTTTCTTCGTTCTAAGTCGGAATCCGGTCATTTTTGAGTCTGCAACTCTATAATGCCAAATATGACTTTTCTCCATCGAAAACTAACGTTTCCGACTTCAAACATAAAATACAACTTTCATTCCGAGAATTTCACGAATTCGACGATTATCGTCCAATCATGTGAATTCCGGCAAAACTACATTCTTAATGATTCTAAATAGATTTTAATCAACATATGATCATTACAAGTTACTTATTAAATCAACTTATAATCAAAGTAGGTTTTGACTTATTCTCATAAGTTAATGACTTAATCAACTTATGAACTATAATTCCTCATGCTCATGACTTATTATAAACGTAAGTTCACTAATCAATGTTCTTATGCTATATCAACATACTAATCATCATATGTCAACATATGATAAGTTCTTCATGGTTCTAGTAACTTATTAATGTTCAAGTTTCTTATCCAACTTATTCGACTTAAGTCCATTCCTTATTAACTTATTACATGTTCTTAACATATAATCTCCCTTCTCTATCAATCCTATCATAGAAGAGATGTAGATAAAAGAGATGAGTCTTACCCTTGAAGACTTCAATTCACTTTAGAAAACTAGCGAAGGTTGAAGTGGCTTATAAGTCTTAAGTGACTTATTCTATCTACCAATTAAGTAGCTTATATTTGAGAGGAAAGTTGGATGAAATTGAACAACCAACAAATGAAATAAGGCTTTTCTATTTATAGGCAACCAAAGGTTAGGGCAAGATGGACTTTAAACATCCCACCTCCTTTAATCCACCTCCTCATTTCACCTACTCAATCATCCACCTCCTTACTATTCATAACCTAGTAACTAAGTAAACTTATTTGCCACATAAAGTACTTGGTCATCACACATAATCCTTGCCCATCAAGCTTACCCACTTCATACTTGGTTTGCCCCATGGATCATGAATTAATCATTGGGCTTTGTTAATTAATCTAGCTACTTTCTTAATGCACTTGTGCTAACATAGTTTGGACTCATGATATATCAAACTCTTGGGCTTTCTTGTCACATTATATTGGACTTATACTATTAGGTTAATAATCCTACAATTCCATTACCTTTAATTCACCAACTTAACATTTATACCCTACGTATAGTGTTCGTATGCTAACTTGTATATTAATTCGTAATATATGTTATCTCATTCTTCATACATAATATTACAATACATCGTATTATACTTACATCCATTACTTCATACAATGTATAAACATTATACGATCACAACTTTCTTCCTTTATACTTAATAAACCTAACATTCTCAAATTAGGTCCACATGCGAAATATTACGTTTTCCATACTTAGATTATTATTACATAATCAATATCTCCTTGATATTATAACGTTACATATTTCTCGGAAGTTCAAAAATAATTCACAAGCAGAAATCGATGATTAGTGTTTTTCGGAAAATTTCTCGGAAAGCTTTTATTTTCGTCCTAGAAATTCAAACACCTTAATTCATTCACGTAGTTAAAATACTATAACGTTTCGACGTTTCTAGGTTATAGAACGACATTCATCTTATCAACACGTTTTAATAATAAATAATATTATTTTATTCATTATTAAAAGTATTTACAAAATGTTCGATTTTCTGGGGCGTTACACTCTCTCCCCCTTATAAGGATTCTGTCCCCAGAATCTCGCTAAAAAAATAAAATTACACAAATAAATGAGGGTAATTCTTTTTCATTGTTTCTTCTAACTCCCACGTTGCTTCTTCTGCATCGTGGTTCTTCCATATCATCTTTACAGAAGGTATGACTTTGTTCCGCAGAACTTGTTCTTTTCTATCGACAATTTGAATCAGCATTTCCTCGTACGTTAAGTCCTTCTCGACATGAATAGGTTCATATTTTATCACGTGCTTATAATCTGGCTTATAAGGACGTAAAACAGATACGTGAAATACATTATGTATTCGTTCTAGGTCTAGAGATAAGGCTATCATATAGGCTACCTCACCCACCCGTTTTAATACCTCAAAAGGTCTTATGAACCTCGGACTTAACTTTCCCTTCTTCCCAAAACGTATCTTTCCTTTCCAGGGAGATACTTTTAAAAATACGTACGAACCTACTTCAAACTCTCGATTCTCTCTATGTAGATCCATAAATTTCTTCTGTCTGTCCTAGGCTGCTAGAAGACACATTTGTATCTTTTGACAATATCTGCTGTCTGTTGCACCAATTCTGGTCCCAACATTCTGCGTTCTCCTACCTCATCCCAATATAGTGGCATTCTGCATTTCCTCCCATACAAAGCTTCGTAAGGCGGCATACCTATGCTTGCATGATAACTATTGTTATACGCAAACTCCACTAATGGTAGATGATCATCCGAACTACCCTTGAAATCCATGACGCAAGATCTTAGCATATCTTCTAACGTCTGAATTGTTCTTTCACTTTGTCCATCCGTTTGTGGATAATACGCCGTACTCAGCTTCAACTGCATTCCCAACTGCTCTTGTAGACTCCTCCAAAAGTTCGACGTGAATCGTGGATCACGATATGACACAATCGATACTGATACTCCATGTTTGGAGATTATTTCCATAAATAGAATCTAGCTAACTGATCTAAGTTATACTTAACTCTAATTGGAAAAAAGTGAGCCGACTTCGTCAATCGGTCTACTATTACCCAAATCGCATCATACCCCTTTGTTGTAGTCGGAAGTCCTACCACAAAATCCATCGTGATATCTTCCCACTTCCAGTCCGGGATTTCCAATGACTGTAACAAGCCACTTGGTCGTTGATGTTTGGCCTTAACTTTTTGACAAGTTAAGCACCTACTTACGTACTCTGTTATTTCTTTCTTCATGTTTGGCAACCAAAAACTCTGTCGAAGGTCTTGATACATCTTAGTGCTACCAGGATGAATCAAAAACCTCGAACTATGAGCCTCTTGCAATACCTGCTCCTTTAATTCCATCTCATTCGGAACCCAAATTCTTCCTTCAAATCTCAATAATCCCTCATTATCAAGACTGTACTTACTATCTTTTTCATTGGTCAGTCGTTCCTTCATCTGGTCACACTCATCAGTTTTAAGTTGCATCTCATTTATTCTCTCTACGATGGTCAGTTGCATCTCTATCGCAAACAACAATTGACCTCCTTCACTTGGCAACTTCACTTCCAACTCCATCTTAGCCATCTCTATTATTAACTCAGTTTGAGCCGTTAACAAAGACAACTTTTCCCGACCCTTCCGACTTAAGGCGTCGGCAACTACATTGGCTTTTCCAAGGTGATACAGGATTTCACAGTCGTAATCCTTTATCAACTCCAGCCATCTCCTTTACCTCATATTCAACTCCTTCTATGTGAAGATATATTTTAGACTTTTGTGGTCCGTGTATATCTCACATTTTTCTCCATAAAGATAATGTCTCCATATCTTTAGAGCAAAAACTACTATGGCCAGTTCCAGATCATGAGTAGGGTAAACTTTCTAATAATCCTTCAACTTCCTAGATGCATACGCAATGGCCTTGCCATGTTGCATGAGCACGTAACCTAGTCCTCTATGAGAAGCATCGCTATAAACTACAAAATTCCTATGTTATCGGGTAATGACAACACATGTACATCACTCAACCTTTTCTTCAGTTCTTGAAAACTGTCCTCACACTTGTCAGTCCAAGCGTATTTCACCGTCTTCCTCGTCAAGTTAGTCAACGGAGTAGCTATCTTCAAAAAATCCTGAATGAATCTCCGATAGTAACCCGCTAACCCTAGGAAACTCCGCACCTCAGTCGGCATTTTCGATTGTTCCCAATTCATCACAGCTTCCACCTTCACTGGATCTAATGAAATTCCGCCAGGGTCAATGACATGACCTAAAAACTTTACTTTCTCCAACCAAAATTCACACTTAGTGAATTTCGTATATAACTTCTCCTTTCTTATTGTCTCCAACACTAATCTTAGGTGTTCAGCATGATCTTCTGGCGTCTTAGAATAGACTAGAATATCATCTATAAACACCAAGATGAACTTGTCCAAATATTGTTTGAACACTCTGTTCATCATATCCATAAATGCAGCTGGTACATTTGTCAACCCAAACGACATCACCAGGAACTCGTAATGACCATAACGAGTCCTAAATGAAGTCTTTGGCACATCCTCCTTCCTAACCATCAACTGGTGATACCCCGTTCTTAAATCTATTTTAGAAAAATACTTAGCCCCTTTTAACTAATCAAAGAGATCATCGATCCTGGGCAATGGGTATTTATTCTTTATCGCTAACTTGTTCAACTCTCGATAGTCGATACACAGTCTTAACGATCCATCTTTTTTCTTGACAAACAGTACCGGTGCTCCCCACGGTGACACACTCGGCTGAATGTACTTTCGATCCAACAATTCTTACAACTGCACCATCAACTCCTTCATCTCCATTGGCGCCATACGATATGGTGCCCTGGAAACTGGTGTCGCTCCTGGCACAATGTCTATTATAAACTCTGTCTCCCTATCCGGCGGAAGACCCGACAATTCGCTCAAAAATTCATTGGCGAATTCCCTCACTATAGGTATTTGTTCCGTGGTTGCTACCACTCTCTGGGTATCAACAACATGTCACAGATAGTCTACACATCCTTTCCTCAATAATTTCCTAGTTTGTGTCATAGTTAGACAACATGAACGTCCCGACGATCTATTCCCGTAAAATACTACCCGAGGTTGTTCTAACGTCTTAATGTTCACACATTTGTTTTGATAATCTATAATTGCCCCAGGGTTCACTAACCAATCCATTCTGAGAATTACGTCGAATTCTCCTAACTTTATCGGTAATAAATCTACTGATAATTTACAACCCCGTATATCTACACAACAACTCCTATGAACATCTTCAACAAGAATTATTTCTTCGTTTGCTACCTTAATATTTAAAGGTATAGGCAACTTTTCGGGAAGTAATCCTAATCGTCTAGCAAAATTGCATGCTATAAACGAACAAGTAGCACCCGAATCAAACAACACATATGCATTGATATCGTTCATCGAAATAATACCTGCGATGACGTCCCCTGATGCAACTGCATCTTGGACTATCATGTTAAAGGTACAGCCCATCGGCCTACTCAGCTGTGCTGGCCCACTAATAGCTAACTTACTGCTATTAGCGCCCCAATTCCCGTCCGTCCCCTTCTTCGGGTAGTTCTTCGCAATGTGATCAATTGATCCACAGACAAAGCATCTGTGGTTCTTCTTCGGACTTGGACAATTAGGAGCAATGTGCCCCTCCTATCCGCAATTATAACAGACGGCTTTCCCATTGAGACAGACTCCTAAGTGAGTCTTCCCACAGGTCTTGCAGGCCTCCATTCCTTTCTTCGGGTCTCCTTGCTTCACTCTGGTATTCCCAGAGCTAAATATCTTCCTCTTTTAACCCTTGCCACTCCCACTAAATCCCTCAATCTTTACTCCCCCATCTACTTTACCCTTATTTTTCTTTTCTTTGTGGTATTGGCTCAACGCCTCACTACCACCTTCGGCGATTATCACCTTCTCTAAAATGGTTCCGAAAGAAGTACTTTGGAACACCGATATACGGTTATAGAGCCAGGGTTTCAAGCCCTGCTCGAACCGTCACACCTTCCTCACCTCGGTATCAACTTGGTATGGAGCGAACCTCGCCAGTTCATTGAACTTGGCAGCGTATTGGGGAACCATCCTGTCCCCTTGTTTTAACTCCAAGAACTGCATCTCCATCCTTCCCTGCATACTCGTGGGAAAGTAGTTCTCGAAGAATATCTCCTTGAACCTATCCCACGTTAGATTCGTTATCCTAACCCTAGCCTGATTGACTTCCCGCTAAAAATTGGCTTTGCCCTTCATCATATAAGTCGCAAAGGCAACTTTCTGGGACTCGTCGACATTTACTATCACAAATGCTTTTTCTATCTCCTTAACCCAAGTTTGGGCTTCCATAGGGTCCGTAGTTCCTTTGAACTCCGACGGACCTACACTCTTGAAATCCTTAAAGGTAGTAGCTCGTGCTACTCCTGGATTTATGGGGATATTAGCCCCTGTTCTATTAAAGGCAGCTGTTAATAAGTTAACAAACTCATGCATCGCGTTAACTGGACCTCCCTCCGTTTGATTCACATTCGCACCTTGATTATATTGCACTCTTCTTGGCGGTATTTTGCTGATACAATAAATACATTGCGTTATTATTTCTTTCTTTATTAGTTATCATTTAATATTAAACAATAACTCCAACATCCATAACTCATTGCTTTCTATAAAAAGGTCTTTATATTCATTCTCGTAGTATAATACTACATCAGTTACATACACAACCTAAGCTGATTACATTACTTTCCCGCTATCACTTTCCAAAAATTGGGATTTACAAAAGACTACCATTTACTATACAAAAAGGGCTTTACGTCACTACTACTTACAAAATATTTACATAGTACTCTAACTACCGCTAATCTACATCTGCCTCAAGGCATTATCGAAATCTTCCTTTGCAAGACCGGCAATGATATCACAGCTAATAGTATGTCGTGTTTGCCCCATCTCCACTAGATATCCAGCTACCTACTGCTGGAAATCCGTATGAGAACTCCTATAGATATAGGACATCCTCCCTATCTTCTGCACCTTAGTCTTTAGCTCCTCCTTGAGCTCAAAGACCTCGTGCTTTAAATCCTGGACTTTGTCCTTAGCAAAAATCCTCTCATCATGTTCCTGCTCCCATATGGACTCGACATTAGTCTTGTCCTCTATAAGCATTTGGAGCTCTGCCTTCAGCTCCTTGACCTCCTGACAGTAATGGATATTTCTATCCAACACTGACATGAATAGAGACATCATCGACCCCCCAGAAGCTATCTCCACTGCTATAGCCACCGGGTTAAAGGAGACTGTCTCTAGCTCCTCCTCTATCATCCTGTCAAACACTGACATGTAGTCAGCTTCCTCTGAGTCTCCAAACTCAATAATTACTACATCTGGCTCTGCTACTATAGGGTTTGGTATAACCTCTACTTGGTTTACCGATTCTTCGCTAATGGTTTGCTCATTAACAAACATCTCGTTTACTCCTGACATCTACACAAAACAATTAAGTTGATTAGTACACATTAGTAGAATAATAAAAACACATAACTTAATTATAATGTATTTTTATAAGGTTATTTTCTTCTTGTACTTCTTTAACTTCTCTTAAGGTTATGACTTAAGGTTTTTATTAATCCCCCCTTAAGTTTTATAACTTAATGCTTTGATACGAACCTGTTACGCCCCCAAATCCGGGTATCTTCCAACCTGACAGATGGTGCTACATGGTACTACCATTCATCCATTCCATGACATAGTCTAAAAAAGACCAATATAACTTCTATATATTCAAAATAATATTACATTTTCCATGTAAGACCCCGAAATTTTTTTAAATAAAAACGAATTTCCTTTGTTTATTATTTTGAAATAGTAAGGGTTGATTTGATTAATGTGGATAGTTAAGGGTTAAATCATAAATATTTCAAAATAAGCAAGTGGTTATAAAATATTCATTTTTGTTGGGAATATTCGTTTGGTCGTGGAATATTTGTCTTTGTCGGGGAATATTAAATGCGATGGTAGCGACCATATGTGGGCCCCATAACGTGAAAGCGATTGGATGGGGAAAGCGACAAAGTTTGGGTGGTTATAAATAACTTGGCGTAGTAGTTATTACAGATTAAGACTGTTGGAATACCCGGTGGTTAAAATACGATGTCTGGCGTGGTTTTGATGCACTGCGGTATTGCAAGTATTGTTGAATTATTGATCCTTACGTGAAGGCACTACTCAATAATTTTCACAAAGAATTCTTATTCAATATTTTATTTTATTGATTCAATAATTGTTGCGTTGATATTTTATATTATTCTTTGTTTCAATAATTGTCTTTGCACTGATATTTCCCATTATCGATCAATAATTCATATTATTTGAATAATATTATTAGATAACATTATTGGCAATGTCTAGAAAGTTACATCTAAGGAGAGGTTTGGTCACCTAATTGCGTGCCGATGAGGAGAGATCCTTATTGGAAAGCCCCTCTTTCTGAGGAGCGACTGGTTGTCATAAATGTGATTACGTAATATTATTTGTGAATAATTAATTATTGATTCATATGATAAGGAAATATTTATTTTATATGAATATAAATGATGGATTTATTTATGTGGTTATTAATGAAGGAATTAATCTTTGAGATGTTTTATTTGTATTTTGTCGGATTGGAGGTATTAAAAGATCAAATCGGTGTTATTACTGACTTTATTGTGTGAGTTATAATATTTAATCAAATAGTTGGATCGTTGTAATTTTTGGATATGTTATACATATATAAGTTGAGTATATGTCCACAAATTTTGAACCAATTAAAAATGAGCGTATAATTTATTATGAATTTTAAGAGGTGGTGATTAGGAAATTAGGTTATAAATGATTTTGGTGGAAAATTCTAGAATTGGTGGGCCCCACTTGTGGTTGGTGAAAAATGTGCTGAATTTTATTTCAAATGTGGTGGGTGGCAATAGTAGCGAGTAAAGCCATCGGGTTGTAGGTTAAGTGCCTTGGCGTGCTAACATTTTCCTATAAATAGAGGGCTAAGTTAGAATTGAAAATCACACGAAACAAAGTTTTCTCTCTTTCTCTCTATATTATTGAGCGTATTTTGTGAGTATTTAGATACTTTGAGAGTTCTTTATTAAGATACAAGTTTCATTCAAACATCACTTGAGACCTTTCCTTAGAAATCTTGATTCTTTGAGGTAAGGGATATTATTTTTTTTCGTAATGATATTATTTCTTCAATATCATTATCTTTGAAATGTTGATCTGAAGTTTTTATCAAATTTGGAACTTTTTCATATCGGGTTACTATTCATGAGTTACTATTCACGAGTTACTATTCATGAGTTACTATTCACGAATTACTATTCACGAGTACTATTCATGAAGCGTGAAGATGTTTTTTGTGGAATTTCAATCTTTTGGTGTGAGTTACTATTCACGATATACGGCACTATTCACGATATCTGACCTACTATTCACCAAAAAAAAAATTTCTTCTTTTTCGTCAAAATATCTATTACGGGTACTAGCTTTGATTGTATCCATGTTTTGATCATTCTTGAATTTTACACCACTATGATTATTTTTGAGGTATTGTTGGACATGGATAAAACAAAGTACGAATCCTTAATCCTTAATCCTTGTCATTTTGTTTCTTTGGATTCGTTCTTTAAAAATATTTTTCATCATCCTCGGTCTTAAATGATGATATTATTGAATATCTTTATTTGTAGTGCAAAGATGAATGATTTCTGAAGAATATCTTTTCAGTGGTAAAAGATGAATGATTTCTGAAGAATATCTTTGGCCCAGTAGTGCAAAGATGAGCAGTGTTTAAATGAACATGGACCGACCGTGATGAATATCTTTTTGGCCTTTAGTGCAAGGATGAGCAGTGTTGAGATGAACATGACCGATTGATGAATATCTTTGGCACAGTAGTGCAAAGATGAATATTTGATTTGAGATGAATATTGATTGATGTTACTGAGGATAAAATATTGATGATGGACTATTGAATTCATAGATTATAGTAGATTTCATTCTCTACGTAACTTCTTATGAATTATTATTTCATTGCGAATATTGATCCGAAACTTGTTGTCTATTGTATTCTATCGATTTTTCCTGTTGGAGACTAACGATAATTTGTTGTATATTATCTTAGTCATAGTATTATTCTTTATCGGGCTAGTTGAGCTCACCCTTTTCCTTGTTGTTCCATTTTCTTCTCGGGAGGCGAGAATGTAGCGAGTACAGTCGGGGTATGGAATGAAGGTTCTAGAGAGAGTTGTTTAGTAGTCCTCACCATTTTGTAAAATGATGTATCAATAATTATGATGGGGATTTATTTGCGTGTGGATATTGTGTCTAGAAGACAATATTATATTTAAACTCATAAGTATATATTGTCGTATTTCACACGACATTTGTATTATTGAAGTTGTAGTTTGCTTCTTGTACCATGTATTTGGCGACTCGAGAATGGGTGTTGTGTATACCTATTTTGGGGGGGCGCCACGGTTGGTATCGAGCTTAGGGATATGATCTCTGGCGGAGATCGGGGAATAGAACTAGGAGGGAGAGCGAGTAAATCCTTCGCTAGTGTGTCCTACCTAAGCTTATTTGTTAGTTGGTCGATATATATAGGGATATTATGTGATATATTGATTTCCTTAATTAACCCTTATTTTATGGCGGTATTTGAGAATTTAAACCGAGAATATTAATAGTGGAGTAAATGAGACCGTGGAGATGCATGTACTCACCAACGAGGAGAAGCGCGTCAGACAGTGGCAATGTTCCTCCGTGAACAACACCTTGAAGCGAGATGAGGAGCGAGGGGATGTTTAGAAGTTTTTGCAGTTCATGCAAAATCGAACGAGGAGACTCGTGTTCAAAATGAGGAGGAAATGATAGCAATTCACGGGTTGTCACGACCCAGCAGTTCAAAGAGTTGGGACCACGAATTTAAGGGAAAGCGGATCCGATCATGGCGGAAACATGGGTCAAGCAAATTACCAAGATATTCGATGTCTTGGGATGCGCGAGGAACGAAGGTTCCATTCGCTACTTTTATGTTCCGTGGCGAGGCAAACTACTGGTGGAATGCGTGAAGCGTACCCATCCGGTACTTTTCGGCATGTCGTGGGAGACATTTGAGAAGCAGTTCAATGACAAGTACTTCCACGAAAGTATTCGTCATATGAAGGAAGTGGAGTTTATTAGACTAGAGCGAGAATAACATGGCGGTGTCCCAAAGACGAGGCGAAGTTGGCGGAGTTATCGAGTTTGCACCTCATTTGGTGGAGAATGAGGAGCGTATGGCGCGGATGTTTCTTAGAGGTTTGAAACCCGATACGTCGTGATATCTCATTTCTCATAAATTTTCTCTCTATTAGAGATGTTGTCAGCGAGGGCTCGGTTGTTAGAAGCGAGATAATGAGAAATACGTTCAACCGAGGGACCATAACCGAGGATCATACCAAAGATAGCGGTCATCGAATAACGATAACCGGCGGAGAAAGAAGAATACGGAAAAGCGGTAACCACTCGGTGGTAATCGTGGCCATGAAAATAGAAGAAGCGAGTCGGGAGGAGATTTTAAAAGAGGAGATTCAACAACGACCATTTGAAGGCGTCGGCGCCCGATAGCAACTAGTTTTAAGGGAGGAGAAGCGACCACCGATCGTATGTTACAAATGCGGAAAGAGGGACATATCACCCAAAGCGCCCTAGCAGTTTAAGGTATGCTATAATTGTGGAAAAGAAGAACATATCGCTCGAGATTATGCGATGTCGAAAACCGATCCGGTGGGAATGGTGACTCAAAAGGATGTCCCGAGAAAAGTCAAAGTCAGCGGTTCTTGGAAGAAGCGTTTGTCGTGGCCAAATCAATAAAATCGAGGAACCCGAACGAAGTTAGCACGGGTTAGTTAATTATAAATTCTTCGAAGTTTATACCTTACTAGATCTGGGTTCTACCCATTCTTTTATCTCTCTTGCTTGCGCTCAATGTTTGAACTTGACTACGGAGAAATTAGACTTTGACTTATTTATGGAGACTCCGTTAGGAGAAACTTTCATTACATCCGTTGTCTAAAAAAATCTTGCTTGATTCAGGTTGGCACTATCACATTACCTGTTAACCTTATTTCTATTGAGATATTTGTTTTTGATGTGATTTTAGGGATTGATTGGTTAACTACTCATCATGCCAAATTGATTGCTTTTGTAAGGTTGTTAGTTTTCATATTCCTAAGCAACCTGTTATTCGAACTCAAGCAGTCAAACCATTGTAGTCAAACATTTTCATATCAAGCCATGAAGTCATTCTTTTATTACGGATGTCAAGTTTTCTTAGTCCATGTTATGGATTTGAATAAAGACACGTCAGATTTGAATAATATTCTTGTTGTTATTGATTTTTCCTGACGTATTTTCTGAAGAATTTCTTGGCTTACTCCCAAAGCCTAATATTAAATTTTGTATCGAATTTGAACCCGGTACAAAACTCATTTCTAAAATCTCATATCGAATGGCTCCTATTGAACTTCAGGAGTTAAAAATTCAACTATAGAATTTGGTACCTGAGCCTTTATCTTGTGACTTCCTTTGTGGAATGCAAAGCCGACTCTCTGTAAGGGACGTCATATTAGATGCGATAGTAAAGCGATAGGTGTCATTGTGACGAGCTATATCAAGGTTGGGATATGAGTCGCGATTGAGAACAACCTAAGTCGATAATCGAAATGCGTAGTTTTCTAGGCTTAGTTGGTTATTATCGGAGATTCGTTGAAGGATATTCTCGAATCGCTATTCCATTAACGTAGCTAACTCGTAGAGATACAAAATTCGAATGGAGCAAGGAATGTGAGAAGAGCTTGAAGAACTCAAGAGGAGACTCATTTCAAAGACGTGTTACGACCATGCCATCCCGGAAAAGCGAGCGTGGTAGGCGGCGTGTTGAGTAGAAGATCGTATACATGAAATCACGAGTACGATATTGTCAAAGACTAATTTCATTATAATTTACAAATAATAGAGATGGAGATGAAAACTCTAGGTACCCACGTGATGATGATCTGAGTATAATCGACTTTTAATCGATAAAGTTAAAAGCTCAAGCCAGCAGGCCGGGGTGATGCGTATGAAGAAGAAAGTACAAGAAGGAGCTATTAGGAAGCGAGAATTGATGAAGAAGGAATACTTGAGTCCACTCTAGACTTTGTGTTCCTAACGACTACGATTTGAAGTACAAGATTATGATGGAGGCACACAATACATCATTTGCAATCCATCTGGAAGTACTAAAATGTATCGTGATCTTGACATACATTTTGGTGGAACAATATGAAGAGAGAGATTGCAAAGTTTATCTCGATATGTTTAACTTGCCTAGCGTGTAAAGGCGGAGCATCTAGTACCTA
Organism: Panax quinquefolius; assembly: GCA_020205615.1. NCBI lineage: Eukaryota > Viridiplantae > Streptophyta > Magnoliopsida > Apiales > Araliaceae > Panax > Panax quinquefolius. The sequence goes on from CM035156.1 coordinate 130,375,868, forward strand.
AGGGTCCGTTGCAACCACTTGAGATTCGAAATGGAAGTGGGAACATATTACCATGGATTTAGATTACGGGTCTTCCTACGGTTTCTCAAGGCATCAATGCTATTTGGGTTATTGTTAATAGATTAACCAAATATGCTCATTTCTTGCCGATCACGGAGACTTATTCCTTGAGCGTCTTGCTAGTATGTACGTAAATGAGATTGTGAGGTTGCATGGCATACTGTATCCATAGTTTCGGATCGTGACCCAAGATTCACTTCAAGATTTTGGGTTAGCTTGCAAAAAGCTATGGGCGCAGATTTGCGATTTAGTTGGCATACCATCCCCAAGCGGACGGACAATCGAGAGAGGACTATTCAAACTCTTGAAGATATATTAAGACTCGTGTCCTAGACTTCAAAGGTAGTTGGGATAAGTATTTACCATTGGTGGAATTCTCCTACAACAACAGTTATCGAGCAAGTATAGGTGTAGCTCCATTTGAAGCATTATATGGACGAAAATGTCGTTCTCAATATGTTGGGATGAGGTGGGTGAAGCAACATTGTTGGGACCCGAGAGTTAAATGCGATATGACTACCGAAAAGATCCAAATGATTCGACAACGTATACAAAGCGGCACAAGATTGACAAAAGAGTTATGCGGATCTTCATCGAAAGGACGTGGAATTTAGTGTGGGGATCATGTAGTATTGCGAGTTGTTCCATAGAAGGGAGTTACAAGATTTGGGAAGAGAGGAAAGCTCAATCCACGATTTATTGGTCCATTTCAAATTCTTGACCGAGTAGGAAATGTAGCCTATAGACTTGCGTTACCTCCAAGTATGTCTCGTGTTCATAATGTGTTTCACATATCGGTGCTTAAATAAATATGTGAAAGACCGAACCACGTTATAGAGTTAGAAACCAGGACGAGATAAGTGAAGACTTAACGTATAAGGAGGTACTGTCAAGATTTTGGATAGGAAGGAGCATGTCCCTACGGCAAGAAAGGTCATACCACAAGTTAAAGTTTTGTGGAGGAATCATGCTATAGAGGAAATGACACGGGAATTGGAAAGCGGAAATGAAAGCGAGGTATCCTCACCATTTGAAACACCAGTACGTCGTCAATTTCGAGGACGAAATTTCATAAGGAGGGAGGTTGTAAGACCAGAAATTTTTTAAATAAAAGGAATTTCCTTTATTTATTATTTTGAAATAGTAAGGGTTGATTTGATTAATGTGGATAGTTAAGGGTTAAATCATAAATATTTCAAAATAAGCAAGTGGTTATAAAATATTCATTTTTGTCGGGGAATATTCGTTTGGTCGTGGAATATTTGTCTTTGTCGGGGAATATTAAATGCTGACGGTAGCGACCATGTGTGTGGGCCCCATGTGAAAGCGATTGGATGGGAAAAGCGATAAAGTTTGGGTGGTTATAAATAACGGCGTAGTTATTACTGATTAAAATTTGTTGGAATACCCGGTGGTTAAAATACAAGTAATGTCGTGTGGTTGCACAAGAGTAGCTACGGTATTATTGCGATATTATTGAATTATTGATCCTTACGTAAGAAGGCACTACTCAATAATTTTCACGGTGAATTCTTGTTCAATATTTTATTTTATTGATTCAATAATTGTTGCGTTGATATTTTATATTATTCTTTGTTTCAATAATTGTCCTTTTACGATATTTCCCATTATCGGATCAATAATTCATATTATTTGAATAATATTATTAGATAACATTATTGGCAATGTCTAGAAAGTTACATAAGGAGAGGTTTGGTCACCTAATTGCGGCGCCGATGAGAGAGATCCTTATTGGAAAGCCCCTCTTTCTGAGGAGCGACTGGTTGTCATAAATGTGATTACGTAATATTATTTGTGAATAATTAATTATTGATTCATATGATAAGGAAATATTTATTTTATATGAATATAAATGATGGATTTATTTATGTGGTTATTAATGAAGGAATTAATCTTTGAGATGTTTTATTTGTATTTTGTCGGATTGGAGGTATTAAAAGATCAAATCGGTGTTATTACTGACTTTATTGTGTGAGTTATAATATTTAATCCAAATAGTTGGATCGTTGTAATTTTTGGATATGTTATACATATATAAGTTGAGTATATGTCCACAAATTTTGAACCGTTAAAAATGAGCGTATAATTTATTATGAATTTTAAGAGGTGGTGATTAGGAAATTAGGTTATAAATGATTTTGGTGGAAAATTCTAGAATTGGTGGGCCCCACTTGTGGTTGGTGAAAAATGTGCTGAATTTTATTTCAAATGTGGTGGGTGGCAATAGTAGCGGTAAAGCCATCGAGGTTGCGAGTTAAGTGCGCTTGGCGTCTTTAACATTTTCCTATAAATAGAGGCTAAGTTAGAATTGAAAATCACACGAAACAAAGTTTTCTCTCTTTCTCTCTATATTATTGGCGTATTTTGTGAGTATTTAGATACTTTGAGAGTTGTTACATTCAAAGACAAGTTTCATTCGGCATCACTTGAGACCTTTCCTTAGAAATCTTGATTCTTTGAGGTAAGGGATATTATTTTTTTTTCGTAATGATATTATTTCTTCAATATCATTATCTTTGAAATGTTGATCTGAAGTTTTATCAAATTTGGAACTTTGTCATGTCGGGGTTACTATTCATGAGTTACTATTCACGAGTTACTATTCATGAGTTACTATTTATGAGTTACTATTCACGAGTACTATTCATGAAAGCGTGAAGATGTTTTTTTGTGGAATTTCTATCTTTTGGTGTCTTAGTTACTATTCACGTATCGGCACTATTCACGATATCTGACACTATTCATAGAAAAATAAAATTTCTTCTTTTCGTCCAAAATATCTATTACGGGTACTAGCTTTGATTGTATCCATGTTTTGATCATTCTTGAATTTTACACCACTATGATTATTTTTGAGGTATTGTTGGACATGGATAAAACAAAGTACGAATCCTTAATCCTTAATCCTTGTCATTTTGTTTCCTTTGGATTCGTTCTTTAAAAATATTTTTCATCATCCTCGGTCTTAAATGATGATATTATTGAATATCTTTGGCACTGTAGTGCAAAGATGAATGATTTCTGAAGAATATCTTTGGCTTTTGTAGTGCAAAGATGAGCAGTGTTTAAATGAACATACCGATGATGAATATCTTTGGCCTTTAGTGCAAGGATGAGCAGTGTTGAGATGAACATGACCGATTGATGAATATCTTTGGCTGTAGTGCAAAGATGAATATTTGATTTGAGATGAATATTGATTGATGTTACGAGGATAAAATATTGATGATGAATTTGTTGAATTCATAGATTATAGTAGATTTCATTCTCTACGTAACTCTTCTATGAATTATTATTTCATTCATGAATATTGATCTCGAAACTTGTTGTCTATTGTATTCTATCGATTTTTCCTGTTGGAGACTAACGATAATTTGTTGTATATTATCTTAGTCATAGTATTCTTCTTTGGGCTAGTTGAGCTCACCCTTTTCCTTGTTGTTCCATTTTTCTTCTCGGGGAGGCGAGAATGTAGCGAGTCTTAGTCGGGGTATGGAATGAAGGTTCTAGAGAGAGTTGTTTAGTAGTCCTCACCATTTTTGTAAAATGATGTATCAATAATTATGATGGGGATTTATTTGCGTGTGGATATTGTCTAGAAGACAATATTATATTTAAACTCACAGTATATATTGTCGTATTTCACACGACATTTGTATTATTGAAGTTGTAGTTTGCTTCTTGTACCATGTATTTGGCGACTCAGAATGGGTGTTGTGTATACCTATTTTGGGGGCGTCACATTCCAGGTTCTTTATAACCCATTCATTTGTTCTTGTCATAGTATTCAATATAATACAACATTTGAACTATTCTATTACATAATGAGCTAAGGGTTCATCTTTGCCTTGCCTAATCTTTGCCTAAGCCTTCAGTCCGCTCGATCTTGGCTGTGTTCATATGGTTCAAGCAAGAGTGAGCATGACTAGCTCAGCAAGTACTACAATTCTAATAAACAACATGCTTGAAACATAGAACTCATATATCTTCAGTAGCTGAACAAAAGTTACGAAGTACTATTGATAACTCAAAATAGCAATACTTTTCCTTCAAAACGTTTTACCACAACCATACTTTGTGGAATAACAATTATGGCTTAAGACTATGAGCATCATAAGTTCTTTTGAAAAGGACAACCCGACACTAAGTCTGTAAGTCCAGCATATCATACGAGCACGTCTGGGTGATCAACCCATAGTACTCTATGTTGATCAACACTACATTCATTAAACGTGTATACATTTAAGTGGTGGCAACCTCATGTGCCTGTCGTTAAATGACAAAAACATTTGAGCATACTTGGTCTTCGATTGAAAACCATACCAATATAACTCGGTAAATATAAATCATGCTTGAAAAAATCTTAGTATAAGTCTAGCCGAAAGGATAGGCTTAAGACTTCATCATTCAAGTCTTCATGCGAAAGGATACATGAATTACAAAACTTGTTCAGACTGAACTGAAACAAGGGTTAGAATACTTGCCTTCAGCGTCTGCTTACTGTTTAACACTCGTACACTTTAGGTCTTTACGTTTCTACAACACATGATCATATAACGTACCACATTAGGTCATATATAATCAAGTTTGTATACTATTATATCTTACCCTTCATCTTAATGTAAATCCTGACTTAGATCTACTATTATGGGTTTCCGGCTTTCATTACGTCATTCACATTTTATTCATCTTCGGTTGATTATTAACTCTTAATCATCATTATTTAGTGTCTTACAATGCCTTAACAATGTTATGATTATATCTTAGTTCATTACTATTAAGTTCCCATTCATTCTGCACTTGAAAGCATTCTTTACTGTCCATGGTCTAGGTCAAGGCCATGACGCATGAAGTTAGCAAGATGTTCAGCTTCGGATCTGGCGGCTGCTGCTACACTATAACGCCCCCAAATACCGGTACTTGAAACCCAAACTCGGTGCTTTACGATACCATTTCTACGAGCGGAATATTTACTAATAATAATAACAATAATATAATTTCAAGCTTAACTTACATTTATCAGAGTCTAATCCCAAGTACGCAACCTTTACTATAATTCTTTACATGATATATAATACATATCATTATCTAAATACAGACTAACTATTACAAAAGATACCATAACACATTTTGCTTGCTTTCCTTTTTACTTCCTCTTGACCGATCCTTCTGATTGTTCACACTTATCTGAAAATATTTAAATTAAGCAAGGATGAGCATTTGAGTGCCCAGCAAGTATTATATATATATATATATATATATATATATTAGCTGAAAGAATTTAAATGTTTTCTTTATAATACCCTTCTACAACGAGTCAAAAGTTGTGAAGTAATCTTTACCAATAATAATAACATAACAACCCTCGTTCAAATTTTTGAAACTACGTATTGACTATATATATATAAGGTTTATGTGACATATTATGAACATTGTTTTCATTTTCGAAAAGGTTAAGCGAAATTCATCATCAGAATCGTCATAACTTACGGACACGGGGTGATCAATTATTGTGCCTGCATTGATCAATACTACATTACAAGAACGATGTTATCGTTCACTCTGTCCGCCTTAGGCGCATAAAAGTTTTCCCATGTACGGGATGTTCATACCTGTCGGGTTTTCATAACAAGGGTCTTATCTTGTTCAACAATAATATATAATTCAAAATATATATATATATATATATATATATATATCAAAGGTGTATCAACATGTGATTAAATACAATGATTATCGAAGTGTGGACACTTGTATAATCATTTATAGAAATTAACGAACAGAATATATATCTGAATTATCATATACTAACATGTTGATATTCAATGGGCGTATATAATATAGGTTTAACAATCTTTACATTAATAATAATAATTCTGAACTTCTTACTTCTGTCCATTGCATAAAGAAAATGCAAAGTTAGGATACTTGCCTGATGCGCTGCTTACTATTCTCAACTTAGTTTTATCTTTTATGAAGTCACCTATCATTAATCAAATCATTTTACTGATTAGTATATCATAACGTAACACATAACACTGCTTATTGCAGTCAACACATTCCTAATCACATTGTCACATAACTTTAACAACCATTGAATCACAAATAAACACTTATCTAGCCACATTATCTAAGTCCAGATCAATTTATGAGACATGTTGGTCTACCGACAACTTTATCGGGTAATAATCGAGTCTAAGACTCTATTCTGTATCACAATATTCGATTAGATAACTTAAACATCAGTCGCATTATCTTTCATGGCCTTATAATAATTTTTAAATAATTATTATCATTTATCATAATTTTTGAAATATCAGAATCATTATTAAATAATTTAAATATCACATAATTCTATTATCATTAACATTTAATCAATATTAAATTATTAATGAAACTATTGCCAAAATATTAAAGTTATGTATAATAACTCAAAATATTCTTAACATATTTATATTACCCTTAAATGATTTTTAAAACATTTAAAATTATTTTAAATAATTACCATTAATATATAAATATTAATGTACCATTATCTAAATATTAAAAGTCATTAATTATAACTTAAAATATTTTTAATTCATTTATATCCCTTTTTAAATGATTTTTAAATTAATAAAATCATTTTAAAACTATTTATTTAATATAATTATTAAATAAGTTTAATACCATTTATATTAATTTAATATCATTAATATTAAATTATTAATGAAATTATCCTTTAAATATTAAAAGTTTATATTTTATAACTTCAAATATTTTTAAACATTTTATTTTCATTTAAAATGATTTTTATAATAATAAAATCTTTTTTAAACTAATTTATTTAATATAAATATTAAATAACTTTAATATCTTTAATAATCATTAATTAATGAATTTAACCTTTAAATATTAAAAGTTATATTTTATAACTTAAAATTTTTTAAATACCTTATTATTATTTAAAATAATTTTTAAAATAATAAAATCATTTTTAATTTAATTATTTAATTCATTTAGCAAATAACTTAATTATCATTAATATTAATTTATTAATTAAAATTATCAAATAATATTAAAAGTTATTAAAAATAACTTAAAATATTTTCTTATATCAAAATATAATTTTAAATGATTTTTCAAGTATTAAAATCATTTTTAAATAATTTATTTAATATTATAATTAAATAAATTAAATACTTTTAATATTCCAAAAATATAAAATATTTCTGAAATATATTCAAAATAATTAAAATATAATTTTCAGATATTAAAATAATTTTTAATAATTTATTTTGTATTTTTAATAATTTAAATCTAATTTTCTGTAATTATTTAATAAAAATATGATTTTTATATAACAACTGTCGCTAAAGACCACCTATAGCGACAGAACCGTCGCTATAGGTGTTCTTCATGTTCTTCATGTAAACCCAGATCTTCATAGGCAGTTTTTGAGTGCCTTACTTTGACCAATGATTCAACATTATTCATGCAGTTTCTGGACAATATATGACTTTATTTTTGCATTACTAGTGCAGGAATATAATATCCAACAATAATAATAACCATAACATTCATATCAAAAGAGATCTATGTGCCTAAAATAGCTTTCAGAGGCTGTTCTTCATTTCTGGGTTACCCAGAAATGAAGAACAGATCGTGGGGCTCACTTTGGACCTCCACTACATTCGGATCATGCTTTTTTTTAGTGATATATGACTTCTAGGTTCTATCCCACATATAATAATACAAATATCTCACAAACAATAACCATAAAAATAAAAGATCAATCAGATCCACGCCGGTCAAACCATGTCAGAAATAAACCAAAAATTTTTCTGGGAATTTTCCAGAAACAGAAATCATGATCGGATGGCATACTTTGACCATCCACTACATTCGATTATTATACTTTTAAGGATATTTTAAGGCATAATATTAACTTAAATATACCCAGATATAGTCTAGATTCAACAAAACAGTAAAAAAACTAAAAACATGCCAGATCTGAGCCATCAAAAGTCTTGTCAGACAAATCTGGGCAAGTTCTTGACTGCCCAGAAAGCTTCCGGTCAATGCCAGTCAACGGTATTTGACCATAAATAACTATCATTATACACATAAAATGACCCTGATTCTTTTTTCATATTAAATACCACATTGCAAAATACTGATAACAACTTCAAAACATCAAAAATCATAAACGAACAGAGATCTATGGCCACTGACATTTGTTGTCAGACCACAGAATAACTTTTTTCCAGATTTTAAAGATCTTCAAATCTGAGCTTCTAGATGTTATGGATCTAACATCTAGCAACCCAGATCATCCTTAGACACTATAACCAACATGTTTTAATAAAAATTTCAAATATCTAACAAAAAAAATTGGGCAGATTCATGGATAGAATTTTATACCTTTCTTTGATTAATTTTCTAATTTTGGCTGCTGATTTGTTATGGGTGATCGTGGGGCTTGAAAATGAAACTGATATGCTTGCTATTTTCAAAGGTGTGGGGCTTGAGAAAGTTAGTTTGAGTGTTGTGCAAATTTAGGCTTACCAAATGAACTTTTTCTCTCTCCATTCTTATATATACAACAAATGTGCAATGTATTTGGCTTGCTAAAAGGCTAATGGCTGTCAATTATGGCCATGTGGAGTTGTTAGGGTTAGTAAGAGTTGGTTAACAACTCAACCTATTGTCAAAACCTACACATTAGCCTCTTTAATGCACAAAAGGGCAAAATGGTCAATTAATTTGTAATTTTAATGGCTTAAATGTAATCTTGCCCAAACCCTTAGGGTTTGACCCTTAGGGTTTAACCCTAAGGTTTAGCACATAGTATTTGTAAAATTAACCAATTAGGGTTTGCATAAAATACAAATTTTAGTTTTTAAAATTTTGAAAAATTAAAATTGTTAATTAAATTAGGTTAATAATTAGATTATACAGAAACACTAGGGTTTAATACCCTTAATTACAATTAACCTTGCTAATTATAGCAATTAGGGTTTAAGATTTTAATAATTAGGGTTTCCAAAATACAATTAGGGTTTTATAATTAACAAATTAGGGTTCTAATCATTAGGGTTTTAAATTACTAATTAGGTTTACCTTAATTAGTAATTAAAGTCTATCACACGTGTTATTAATCACAGTAACACAATTCTTGACAGATCAAACCTCCGGTTTAGGTTTTCGGATTAGGGTTTTTAATTATTAGAAATTCAATTATAATTAGGGTTTACATTTACAGTTAGAGTTTCCTATAATTAGCATAACATTAAATAACACATATATCATATAACATTGTTATATAATAGTCTTAAATTCCCATTGACATTGATAAACAGGATTAAATTAATTAATGCTAGGGTTTGGTCAATATACATCATAATTGACCAACCATCAACAGTACGTACTTACAGTACATATTTATAGTACTGAAAAATCAAAATATTATAATATTATAATATTATTATTATCACGCTTGATCAAACCCGAATTAGGGTTTGGATTCCATATCCGATTTATCATTATAAATAACCTTATTAAATAAGTTAAAATAATTAACTTATTAATCTGAACAAAATTCATATAATAAAATAATTATAATAATTATTCTAAAATTATTTCATATATTATTTAAATAATATATACTTATATTTTCATAGAAAATAATTAATAAAAACATGTCAATATGGAATTAATTATTATAAGAATATAATTTATAATGATCAATAATTCTAAAATAAAATTATCTGTAATAATTCATGTAATAAATATATTTTATTTATCACACAAATAAACATATAAATATTACCTTAGCATATATCACCCAAAAAAAAAAATTATACACAAAATTTATGATTTATTTATATAGAAAATATCGGGTTGTCATAGCCACATTTTGTTCATCATCTCGTACTTTCATATTGCGATTTAGCGGTGTGCTTTCATTAATTCTTATTGTTACCGTGGAGCCACCTATTTGGCCTTGGGTTGGCGCCGCGGTGCCAACTCTGTGCCTCAGCTAGTTTGCAATTTTTGAAACTTTTGCGAAATTCCCGGACGCATAACTTCTTCGTTATAAGTCCGAATTTGCTCGTTCAAAAGCCTATGGTTCAAAATTTACGTACTCTATGCATTCATGCAAGAATTTTATCTATTCAACTTTGTTTGCTAAAATTTCACCTATTAGTTCATTTTTAACGAAAACGATAAACGTTCGTGAACGTTCAATGCTCGTTTCTTCGTTCTAAGTCAGAATCCGGTCATTTTCGAGTCTGCAACTCTATAATGCCAAATATGAATTGTCTCCATCGAAAAACTAACGTTTCCGACTTCAAACACAAAATACGACTTTCATTCCGAGAATTTCACGAATTCGACGATTATTGTCCAATCGTGTGAATTCCGGCAAAACTACATTCTTAATGATTCTAAATAGATTTTAATCAACATATGATCATTACAAGTTACTTATTAAATCAACTTATAATCAAAGTAGGTTTTGACTTATTTTCATAAGTCAATGACTTAATCAACTTATGAACTATAATTCCTGATGCTAATGACTTATTATGAACTTAAGTTCACTAATCAATGTTCTTATGCTATATCAACATACTAATTATCATATGTCAACATATGATAAGTTCTTCATGGTTCTAGCAACTTATTAATGTTCAAGTTGCTTATCCAACTAATTCGGCTTAAGTCCATTCCTTATTAACTTATTAGATGTTCTTAACATACAATCTTTCTTCTCTATCAATCCTATCATAGAAGAGATATAGATAAAAGAGATGAGTCTTACCCTTGAAGACTTCAATTCACTTTGGAAAACTAGCAAAGGTTGAAGTGGCTTATAAGTCTTAAGTGACTTATTCTCTTTACCAATTAAGTAGCTTATATTTGAGAGGAAAGTTGGATGAAATTGAACAACCAACAAATGAAATAAGGCTTCTCTATTTATAGGCAACCAAAGGTTAGAGCAAGATGGACTTTAAATATCCCACCTCCTTTAATCCACCTCCTCAATCATCCACCTCCTTACTATTCATAACCTAGCAACTAAGTAAACTTATTAGCCACATAAAGTACTTGGTCATCACACATAATCCTTGCCCATCAAGCTTACCCACTTCATACTTGGTTTGCCCCATGGATTATGAATTAATCATTGGGATTTGTTAATTAATCTAGCTACTTTCTTAATGGACTTGTGCTAACATAGTTTGGACTCATGATATATCAAACTCTTGGGCTTGCTTGTCACATTATATTGGACTTATACTATTAGGTTAATAATCCTACAGGTCCATTACCTTTAATTCACCAACTTAACATTTATACCCTACGTATAGTCTTCGTATGCTAACTCGTATATTAATTCATAATATACGTTATCTCATTCTTCATACATAATAGTACAATATGTCGTATTATACTTATATCCATTACTTCATACAATGTATACACATTATACGATCACAACTTTCTTCCTTTACACTTAATAAGCCTAATTTTCTCAAATTAGGTCCACATGCGAAATATTTCGTTTTCCATACTTAGATTATTATTACATAATCAATATCGCCTTGATATTATAACGTTACATATTTCTCAGAATTCAAAAATAATTCTCGAGCAGAAATCGATGAATAGTATTTTTCGGAAAATTTCTCGGAAAGCTTTTATTTTCGTCTTAGAAATTCAAACACCTTAATTCATTCACGTAGTTAAAATACTACGATGTTCCGACGTTTCTAGGGTATAGAATGACATTCATCTTATCAACACGTTTTAATAATAAATAATATTATTTTATTCATTATTAAAAGTATTTAAAAAATGTTCGATTTTTCGGGGCGTTACAGTTACTATTAAGTCTACTCTTCTATAAATAGAAGCTCATCCATTCATTATTTCTTATGAATTCATTGAAACTCTAGAGAGAGAAACTATAGAGAGAAAGAAGAAAAGTATTCTACTACTTCACTACTCCTATATCCAGTTTCTTCTAAGGTAAGGGGTATTATTTCTTTTGTATTCATGAATAGAACTTCTGTTATTCCATTCCTTATTATTCTATTGGAATAACCTGTATATGCGGGCTACCCTATACTTGGTGAAATTCTTCTATTATTCCATTCTTTATTATTATGTTGGAATAACCAGTCTATGCAAAGTACCGCATACATGGTGAAATTCTTTTATTATTCTATTCTTTATTATTCTCTCGGAATATCTTGTCTGTGCGTTTACGCATAACTTGGTTCCATTATTTATTATTCTGTTGGAATATCATGTCTATCGTTTTTACGCGCATGACACGGTTCCATTCTTTTTATTATTTGCTGAATATCACATGCATGCGTTTTACGCGATAACCCAGTTCCATTCTTTATTATTCGTGGAATATCTCGTCTGCGTGCGTTTACGCATGTCCCCGTTCCATTATTTATTATTCATTTGAATATCGTATGCGTGCATTTACGCATTTGACCGGTTCCGTTATTTATTATTCATTGGAATAACTCATGCGTGTGGATTACCACATGCATGGTGAATAATCCTTTGTATTCATTCCTTATTAAATTGTGGAAATGATCTATATATCGTGGATTATTGCATGGCGGTGAAAATCCATATCTGACTTCATATATTCTTTATTATACCCAAATTGGTTAAAGTTTTGACTTCTATACTCCATGAAATTAGTGGAATATCCTTGATATTTGCGCTTCATCCAAAGATCTTTTCATGGAAATATTCTTCTGAGCATTCTTGAATTTTACTCTACAAAGCAAAGATTATCATGTTGACAATTTGGACGTTATTGGTTCTTGGATAAATTAATTCTTGAACTTGTTTTATTGAATTATTATGTCATTGTCATCGTCCTCATGTTTATATTATGTTGAAAGTCATATGTGGCCTGTAATGCATAGATGGACTTGGTATGATTATGACTAGGGATTATTCAGTATAATCATGACCGTAATGTTACAAATAATGTGGAAAAAATCCTCATTGGCCCATAGTGCATTGATAGACAGTTTTTGGTATGGTTATGGCTATGGATTCTCTCCGGCCAAGGGAGCAAAGATGAATTATTTTATGGCATGATCAGGACCGTTGATGAAAACACGATTATCTTTGGCCCATAGTGCATGGGTAATTCGTGGTTGTGATACTAAATAATATCATTGGCTTGTAGTGCATGGATGATTTGATGATGTGGATTATTTATTAAGTTGTGTCTCAGCGATAAAAATTGATGAAAACATTTTAAATCATAGAAGATAGCAGATATCATGCTCTACTTGACTCTTCTAATGGATTGCTTATTCCGCTGCAGTTAAACTTGATGTCTATTGTATTTTATCAGTTTAACATTTTTGAAGGCTAATGATAATTTATTCTGCATTATCTTAGTCATAATATTTCTTATTGGGCTAGTTGAGCTCACCCTTTTGCTTTCATTGTTCTCTCCAGAAAATGAGAACGTAGCCAGGATTAGTCGGGGAACGGAGTGATGGTCCAAGATGGTGTCATAGTAGTCCTCACTATTCTATAAAATAGTGTGATAAAAATGTAATAAGGACTCCATTGAGTGTGGATATTTTCTAGATGATAATATTTTTATTAAAACTCACAGCATATGTTTTGTCATATTATACATGACAGTTGTATAATTAAGTTTTTATTTGTATTTTGTACCATGTATTTGGCGACTCAAGATGGGTGATGTATACCTATTTTGGGGGCGTCACAGTTGGTATCAAAGCTTAAGGATATGATCCCTGACTGAGATGTGAGGCAAGAACTAGGAGGGGAGAGAAGGGGAATTCCTTCGCTAGTATGACCTACCTAAGTTTATTTGGTATTTAATTGGTCGGTCAGAGTATATAGATAATATGTGATATGTTAATTAACCCTTTTTTTGTGGTAGTATTTGAAAATGACATCCAAGAATGTTGAGAATAGCAATGGAGCACAGGAAACCGTTGAGTCTCTACAAATCAATAATCAGGATAATGTGCAACAGGAAGGCGATAATCCTCTTGTAAACAACAACACTGATCAAATGACAAACGATGGTACGTTTAGGAGCTTTTTAGAATTCATGCAACACCAAATGAGAGAGTTTCCTATTCAAAATATAGGTGGAAACAATGGCAACCCACGGTTGGTCACCGCTAAGCAGTTCAAGGAGCTGGGACCACCAGAGTTTTTGGGAAAGGCCAGAACCACTTAAGGCAGAGACGTGGATAAAGTAGATCACCAAGATATTTAATGTTTTGGAATGCTCAGATGAGAAAAAGGTTCCATTCGCCACCATTTATGTTGCGTGCAGAAGCAGATCATTGATGGGAATCTGTAAAATATACCTAGCCTGACGCACTCAAGAAGTCTTGGGAGAAGTTCCAAGAGCTGTTCAACGACAAGTACTTTCCCGAAAGTATTCTTTATATGAAGGTGGAAAAGTTCATCAAGCTGGAGCAAAACAATATGACCGTGTCGCAGTACGAAGCTAAGTTTACCAAGTTTTCCCGGTTTGCATCCCATTTGGTCGATAATAAGGAGCGAATGACGCAAATGTTTTTGCGAGGTTTGAAACCCGATATATGTTAATACCTCATTTCTCACAAACTTTGTTTATATTCAGATGTTGTGAATAGGGCTCAGTTATTGGAGCGAGATAATGAGTCAGCACAACCAAAAGGCAACGACCAACAACACGATAATAATCGTACTGGTGGTAACGGCCATCGGAACAATGATAACCATCGTGGGGGAAATTATCATGCCAAGAATGGTAATCACTTCGGTGGTAATCATGGCCAAGATAATAGAAGCGAAAATTTCAAGAAGAGAAGGTTCAATAATGATGGAAAAATAGCAGCACTAGCACCCGTTTCTAAGGAAGAAGAACGACCATCGGTCGTATGTTTCAAATGCGGATAGGAGGGACACATCCATCCAAACTATACGCAGCAATCCAAAGCCTGTTTCAATTGCAGAAGAGAAGGTCACCTACCTTGATTTTGTCGTGTAGTGAAGTCAAGTCCAGCTGGGATAGTGATGTCAAAGGATGTCTCAGACAAGTCAAAACTGATAGTTTAAGTAAGAGCATTTGTCGAGGAACCCGAACGAAGTTATCACGGGTAAGTTAATCATAAACGCTTACGAAGACTAGACCTTATTTGATACCAGTTCTACTAATTCTTTTATCTCTCTTGCTTGCGCTCAACGTTTAAATTTGACTCCTGAGAAATTAGACTTTGACTTATTGATTGAAACTTCATTAGTAGAAACCTTCGTTACCTCCACTGTTTATAAATCTTGTTGATTCAAATCGACACTTTCACATTACCTGTCGATCTTATTTCTTTAAAAATACTTGCCTTTGATTTGATTTTAGGAATCAATTGGTTAACTACTCATCATGCTTTTCGTAAGGTTGTTAGCTTTCATATTCCTAACCAACCTGCTATGTGAATTCAAGCAATCAAACCACTAAAGTCAATCACTGTTATATCAAGCCATAAATAAAGAGCCCCGAGCCTTTTTCTGGTGACTTCCTTGTGTGAGATGTATCGAAGCCAGACTTTCCATAGGCAACGTCGTGAATATCGGTGGCAAGTTGATAGGTATCAATGTGACATGCTATCCAAGTCTTGCATTAGGGTCACAGTTTTGAATGATATTTCTATCGTTAATAAATTTCCTGACGTATTCCTTGAAGACTTCTTAGCGTACCCCAGAGCGTGAAATCGAATATTGTACTGACCCCAGTACAAAACCACATTTTTAAAACCCTTAAATATTTCTTCAACTAAAACGAACGTAACATGCGCCAAAGACGTTGGCTCGAGCTGTTGAAGATTATGATCATACCATTCAATACCATCGTGGAAAAGCGAACGTGGTAGCTGACGCATTAAGTAGAAGATCATATGCGTTTATGAGTGCGAATATAAGAACCTACATGAAGATAACGAATATACGAGTAGAATTGACTTTAATCGATAAAGTTAAAGCTACTCAAACTACACACCCGAAGCTGATGAATGTGAAGAAGAATGTTCAAGAGGGCGTTATTCTAGAAGCAAGAGTCGATGAAGAGAGGAAATCTCAACCCTCGATTTAATTGGCCCATTTGAAATCCGCGATCGAGTAGGAACTGTGGCCTATAGACTCATTTTACCGCCAAGTATGTCGCGTGTTCATAACGTTTTTCATGTATCGATGTTACGTAAATATGTGGACGACCTGAACCACAATATTGATTTAGAACCGAACGAGATAGCGGAAGATTTAACGTATTAAGATGTACCTATTAAAATCCTAGAATATATTCTACGATTAAAGGTTATACCTCAAGAGTTAGAATTTGACGAAGTGTCCTCATCTGTTCGGCATACCAGGTACGTACGTAAATTTCGAGGGCGAAATTTTATAAGGAGGGGAGATTGTAAAATCCCAAATTTTACGAATAAAGATTTAATTTTCTCAAAATATTTTTTTAAATATTATGGTGTAGATTTGAGATAATGCTATAGTTGTGGGTAGTATTTATAAATTTTGCAAAGTATGCAAGTTGTTATATAATATTCGATTGGTCGGGGAATATTCATTTTATTAGGGAATATTCGTACGATGGCACAATCATTGGTGGACCCCACAATGGAATTATTATCGGATTGAGAAAACGACAAAAATATTTTTATGAAAATAACGGCGGAAGTTTTACCGTTAACTGTTGAAACACCCGGTGTTAAAAAAGTACGAGAATCTGGCGTGGTTGCATAGTAGACACGCGGTATAGATTATTGATGATTACGTGAGAAGTCACTCAGTTTTGTTCAATTATTGCTTCAATAATTATTGCATAGCATCTCACGTTATTTGATTAAATTATTGTCGATTGTTATATATATATATATATATATATATATATATATATATATAAATTTTGTTTTATTATTATTATTATTAATGTAATAAAGCAGAAAAGCTTTTATATAAAATAGAATACTTTTATAAAGTTATTTGTTTTATTAGACAATAATTAGAATATATTATATTCTATTACGCATAGTATTTTGTATAGTAAATCTTTTTTATATAAAATGTAATACTTTTATAAAGTTATTTGTTTTATTAGACAATAATTAGAATATATTATATTATATTATGCATAGTTTTTTGCATAGTAAAATCTTTTTATATAAAACAGAATACTTTTATAAAGTTATTTATTTTATTAGACAATAATTAGAATATATTATATTTTATTATGCATAGTGTTGCATAGTGCCTGTATAGTGTTCTGCATAGTAAATCAATATGGACCGTCCGTTTAAAAGTAAATCAATTTGTATCGTTCATGAATTAGTTACTATTCAGTCCATTCTCCTATAAATAGAAGCTCATTCCTTCATTATTTCTTACGAATTCACTGAAACTCTAGAGAGAGAAACTATAGAGATAAAGAAGAAAAGTATTTTGTTACTTCACTACTCCTATATCCAGTTTCTTCTAAGGTCAGGAGTATTATTTTTTTCGTATTTATGAAGAGAACTTCTGTTATTCCATTCCTTATTATTCTGTTGGAATAACCTGTATATGTAGTGTAAGACCCCAACTTTAATGAATAAAAATAAATTTTCTATAAATATCATTTTTGATTATTATGGAATAAATTTGATATAATGTTATAGTTGTGGGTAATATTTATAAATTTTGCAAAGTACGCAAGTTGTTATATAATATTTGATTTGGTCGGGGAATATTCATTTTAACAGGGAATATTCGTACGACTGATGGACCCCACAACGGAATAATTATCAGATTGAGAAAACGAAAAAAATATTTTTTATGAAAATAACGGCGGAAGTTTTACCGTTAACTGTTGAAACACCTGGTGTTAAAAGTATAGGAATACGCGTGGTTCTATAGTAGCACACGATATTGATTATTGATGCTTACGCGAGAAGTCACTCAGTTTTATTCAATTATTGCTTTAGTAATTGTTTCATTGTATGTCATGTTAATTGATTCAATTATTGTCGATATTTTATATATTAACGATGTCTAGAAGTTCTGCCAAGGAGAGGTCTGGTCACCTAATTGCGCGCCAATAGGGAGAAATCCTTATTGGAAAGCCCCCTCTTTCCTGGGAACGACATGGTCGATTAATAGTGTGAATAATAATAATGATGATGAATTTTTGTTTTATTTGTATAATTAATGTAATAAAACAGAAAAGCATTTTATATAAAATAGAATACTTTTATAAAATTATTCATTTTATTAGGTTAATAGTAAAATCTTTTTATATAAAACATAATACTTTTATAAAGTTATCTATTTTGTTAGACAATAATTAGAATATATCATATTTTATTATACATAGTGTTTGCATAGTGCCTCGCATAATATTTGTATAGTAAAATCTTTTTATATAAAACAGAATACTTTTATAAAGTTATTCATTTTATTAGATTATAAATAGAATATATTATATTTTATTGTAAACCAATCTGGACCATCCGTTTAATGTAAATCAATACGGATAGTTCATGGATTATTTACTATTCAGCCTATTCTTCTATAAATAGAAGCTCATTCCTTCATTATTTCTTACTTAATTATTAAAAACTCTAGAGAGAAACTATAAAGAGAAAGAAGAAAAGTATTTCGCTACTTTCACTACTTTTATATCTAGTTTCTTCTTTATAAGGTAAGGGTATTATTTCTTTCAGATTCATGAAGAGAACTTCATTATTCCATTCTTTATTATTCGGTTGGAATAACTTTGTATCACGCAGACTTTCCTATACTCTTTGAAATTCTTACGTTATTCCATTCTTTATTATTCGTTGGAATATCCGCTTTGTATATTACGCTGCACGGGTTCCATTATTTATTATTCGTTGGAATAACTCATACATGCACAAGTACCGCATGCATGGTGATTTCGTTGTTATTCTATTCTTTATTATTACATTTGGAATATCACCGCCAGACGTATTACGCATTTGATTGGTTCCATTATTTATTATTACGTTGGAATAAACTCGCTCATACAAAGTACCGCATGCATGGTGATTTCGTTGTTATTCCATTCTTTACTATTCATTTGGAATATCATGTTCAGACGCTTTTACGCTTCGGACTGGTTAAAATCTTTATTATTACTTTGGAATATCCTTTTGTGCATTTTACGTTGGACCGGTTCCGTTATTTATTATTCGTTGGAATAAACTCGCTTAAAGTGATCTATCGCAGTTCGGTGATTTCTTTTGTTATTCCATTCTTTATTATACTCAGTTGGTTAAAGTTTTGACTTCTATACTCCAGGAAATTAGTGGAATATCCTTGATAGTTGCGCTTCATCCAGTATCTTTTTATGGAAATATTCTTCTGAGCATTCTTGAATATTACTCTACAGAAGTATGATGCATGTTAACAATTTGGACATTATTAGTTCCTGAATAAATTAATTCTTGAACTTATTTTATTGAATTCTTATATCATTGTCTTCATCCTCATGTTTATATTATGTTGAAAGTCATATGTGGCCTGTTGTGCATAGATGGATTTGGTATGATTATGACCAGGGATTATTCGGTGTAATCATGACCGTAATGTTATAAATGATGTGGTAAAAGTCCTCATTGGCCCGTAGTGCATTGATGGACAGTTGTTGGCATGATTATGACCATTGATAAATACACGAATATCCTTGGCCCGTAGTGCATGGATAATTTATGGTCGTGATACTAATGAATATCCTTGGTCGTAGTGCAGGGATGATGTGGATTATTTATTAAGCTGAGTCCCAGCGATAAAAGTGATGAAAAACCTTTTTAAATCATAAAAGATAGTAGATTTTATTCTCTACTTGACTCTTTTAATGGATTGCATGTTCCGCTGTAGTTAAACTTGATGTCTATTGTATTTTATCGGTTTAATAATCGTTGAAGACTAATGTTAATTTATTCGTATTATCTTAGTCATAATATTTCTTATCGGGCTAGTTGAGCTCACCTTTCTTTTCACCGTTCTCTTCGTGAAATGAGGACGTGAAAGGGACTAGTCGAGGGAGCGGAGTGACGGTCCAGATGATAGTATTAGTAGTCCTCACTATTCTGTTAAATAGTGACAATAAATGTAATGAGGACTTATTCTGAGAGCAGATATTATCTAAAAGACAATAATTATATTAAAACTCACAGCTCTCTTGTTGTATACTAAAGATTGTATTCGTATTTTGTACCATGTATTTGGCGACTCAGAATAGGTGATGTATACCTATTTTGGGGGCGTCACAGTTGGTATCAAAGCTTAGGGATATGATCCCTGGCTGAGATGTGAGACAAGAACTAGGAGGGGAGAGACGGCGAATTCCTTCGCTAGTATGACCTACCTAAGTTTATTTGATATTTAATTGGTCGGTCAGAGTATAGGGATAATATGTGATATGTTAATTAACCCTTGTTTTGTGGCAGTGTTTGAAAATGGCATCCGAGAATGTTGAGAACATCAATGGAACACAGGAGATCGTTGTGTCTCCATAGATCAATAATCAGGATAATGTGCATCAGGAAGGCGACAATCCTCAGGCAAACAACAACACTGACCAGATGATGAACAATGGAATGTTCAGAGGCTTTATGCAATTCATGCAACATCAGGCAAGAGCAGATCCTGTCCAAAATGCAGTTGGAAACACAGGCAACTCTCGGACGGTCACCGCTAAGCAGTTCAAGGAACTTGGACCACCAAAGTTTTTTGGAGAGCCAAAACCACTTAAGGCGGAGACGTGGATAAAGCAGATCTGCAAGATATTTGATGTCTTGGGATGCTCCGAGGAGCAAAAGTTTCTCTTTGCCACCTTCATGTTGCGTGCAGAGGTAGATTACTGGTGGGAATCTGTAAAACGTACTCAACCTGCCGCACTAAAGAAGACTTGGGAGAAGTTCCAAGAATTATTCAATGACAAGTACTTTCCCGAAAGCATTCTTCACATGAAAGAGGTAGAGTTCATTAAGCTAGAGCAAAACAACATGACCGTGTCGTAGTACGAAGCCAAGTTTGCCGAGTTGTCCCGGTTTACATCCCATTTGGTTGATAATGAGGAGAGAATGACGCGAATATTTTTAAGAGGTTTGAAACCCGAGATACGTCAATATCTTATCTCTCATAAGTTGTGTTTGTATTCAGATGTTGTTAATAGGGCTCAGTTATTGGAGCGCGATAATGAGTCAACCCAACCAAAAGAGAGCAGCCGATAAAATGATAATACCAGTGATAACAGTCATCGAAGCGATGACAATAAGCGTGGAGGGAATCAACATGCCAGAAATGGTAACCACTTCGATGGTAATCATGGCCAAAACAATAAGAATGGGCATTTCAAGAAGAGAAGATTCAACAATGATGAAAAGATGTCAGTACCAGCACCCGTTGTTAAGGAAAGAGAACGACCACCTATCATATGCTTCAAATGCGGAGGGGAGGGACACATCAGTTCAAACTACGCGATGTCGTCCAAAGCATGTTATAATTGTGGAAGAGAAGGACACCTAGCCCGATTTTGTCGTTCACCGAAGATAAGTTCAGCTAGGATGGAGGCACCAAAGGACTGAAAGTAGTATGCATACAAGCTATTCATGTTTGATGATAAAGCATATACTTTATAAACAATCTTATTCATTTATTAATAAAAAGTATTAATTTATTAAAGGCTTTTAATTATCTACATGATGCTGTTTTATAATATGTGATAAACCTATAGTTTTAAGCAATGCTTTTAGAATAATGATGATGATCATTCTAATGAGATCTAAATTCTTAGAAAGCTTAAAACTAAAATAGTTCCCAATCATTGGATTACTAAATTGGGGATTAGTGAATCCGTATAGATTGGTACATACGTTGCTTGCTCATTGGATGAGGATGATTGATCTCATGATCATTTGTGTGGAGACACTAAAGCAAGTATGTAGGTGCTTATTAGAGAATAAGTTCACTGAACATGGCTCACTAAGGAATACCTAATGGAGTTTTACTTGTCTGTCAATAGGAATTCCTGTAGTGATAGTAGTACAAGTGATCCTTGGACTTGAGATCATCATAGTATCTTGTGTATGATGAGTTATACTTTGACTTATTCCTTAAGACCCTTAGGGTATATCAAAGGGTATGCTTGGGTATAACAAGTTGTACATGGAGATAATATATGATCAATAAAGAATCTACCACTTCTAATAAAGAAGAGAAATGTCCTATGTGATTCGATAAATGACAACCCAAGAGTCCTTGGGTTAAAGCGAGAATGAAATTAGAAAGGAGTTTCTAATTTGCATTATTTGAGTCATGCATTTAAGAGTCGAAATACATATAATTAAATAAAATAAGACTTGACAAGATAATTCCATGTCTTATATTTAATTGGGACATTGTATGGTGGAAGGATTGAATTGTACGGTAACTATTTACTCAAAGGTTCTTTAATGATTAATGTTGAAATCTATATTATCCGGAAAGTCGTTGATCACTAGGGAGGCTTATCCCTATTATAGAATAAATATTATTTATTTAAATTAATTAATTGTTTAATTTATTTATTTAAATAAGATTAGAATTGTTCTAATTGATTTATTCACAACCGGTTTAATATGGAGAACCTAAAGGGTCACACCATAAAAGGAAGAATAATTATTTAAGAAGTTAATGGCATAATCGTAATAATATGTTATGTATATTTAATTTAATCTATGGTGATAGAATAAACTAAATAGCTTAATATTTATTATTAAATATTTTAGAAATATTAAATATAAATTAATAAGAGGAGTCTTATTAATATTATTACAATTATTATTATTTTAATTTCTAAAAGAGTTTAGGAATTAATTTAATATAAGTACTCTCATTTATTCCTAATTGGATTAGAAAGAAAAATTAGTTAAAGGAGTTTAATTAATTATCCCTAATAAGATTAGGGAGCTTAATTAATTAAAAGAATTTTATTAATTAAATAAATCCCAATTCCTTAATTGTTAAGGTGGGTTGCCCACATCTATAAATAAGAGGAGTCTTATTATGGGTGGTGTAGTTGTTGACTTTTTACAACATACATAATTCCAAAAGTTGAGAGTACGCCTCTTTCTATGTAGAGAAAACTAGGGTTTGAGCCAAATACCCATCTTCTTGAATTCTTATTATTCCTTGGTGGATCACCTCTAGAGGCCAAACATATGGGTGGCTAACGTTGATCAAAGGAAGGAACAAAACCCCGGTGGATTCAAGTTAAACGCGAAAGGATTTGGAGGTGAACTTGTACCTGAGGAAGCTCGATCTTCAAGGGTATGATTTTATTCTTTATCTTTTCGTTTAATTAATAATTGTGCATAAAGGGTGATCCGGGTATATGGTTTGTAAATTTTTAAACTCTGATTTTACACGTTTCCGCATTTTTATGCAATTTGATTGCGTTCTTGAATATTACAAACCAAACAGTGGCATCAGAGCCAAACCTTTATGCGAATTATTAATTGTTCAGATTTAATATGTATATTAATATGTGTTTAGAACAATTTAATTGGGCATAATTTGTTTGTATAAAATTTAAAAAAAAAAAAAACCAACGTCATTAATGTGTGAATACCAACGTCATTAATGGTGAATACCAATTGGGGTGGTGGTACGGTTGCAAACAGCAGTAGGTCTCATAGCTTATCTGTCCTGAGGTCGAGTGTTCGAGCCTCTCTCACCGCATTAATTTTTTTTTTTATTATATAATCTAACCGCACGGCATTAATAAAAAAAAAAAAAAAAACTGCAGCACGGAAATCAAGGTTAGTATATAACGGAAATCAGTTAACTATATATATATATATATATATATATATCCAGGTTTATATATATATATAATAGTTATTATATATATATATATATATATATAATAGTTATATATATATATATATATTAATCTTAATTATTCTCAATAATTTTATAATTAAAATAAAAGGTTTATTTTAATTTTAAAATAAAAGTTTATTTTAATTTTAAAATAATAGGTTTATTTTAATTTTAAAATTAGAATTTCATGCTAACTAATTAGAGTTGGAATTGGATTCCATAATAACTAATTGGAGTTGAAATTAGATTTTATTTTTCTAAAATAAAGGAGTTTATTTGTGAATAGGGAAGTAAATCCATCTTTCCTTAAATAAAGGAGTTTGTTTAGATATGAAATAAGATTTCATATTATTCAAAATAAAGGAGTTTATTTGTGAATAGGAAAGAGAATCATAATTTCCTTAAATAAAGGAGTTTATTTAGATATGAAATATGATTTCATATTATTCAAGATAAAGGAGTTTATTTGTGAATAGGAAAGAGAATCCTAGTTTCCTTAAATAAAGGAGTTTATTTAAATATGAAATAAGATTTCATATTATTCAAAATAATGGAGTTTATTTGTGAATAGGAAAGATAATCCGTGTTTCCTTTAATAATTTTATTTTTTTTTATTACATGGAATTGGATTCCATAATTAATTAAAATAAAGGAGTTTATTTTGATTAAAGATTTTGATTAAAATAATATAGTTTATTTTATTCAAAATTGGATAAATTAAAATAAAATAGTTTTATTTTGATTTAAATTTGGATTAAAATAAAGGAGTTTATTTTGATTCAAAATTAGATTTTATACTAACTAAATTTGCCCATTAAATGATATCAATATATATATTAAATGTTTATTATTCATATGATGAATGTTATTTATTGATGCATATGATGTTGTGTATGATAATAAATGGGATTGATTATGGACTATTGACCAATGTGATTGGATTTTATTTTAGTTGGATGCATGAATGTATGGGTTTTATTAAATGGGGATCTGCGTGCCTGCGTCTTCTCTAATTTTTCTTAATGTAAATTCTATTCCCTCCTATGTACTTCCCTCGATCACGATCAAGGTTTCTATTTATTTTAAATAGTTTTGTAATAGGAATAGTTAGAATTAATTTTGAAAAATTGGAGAGCAAGGAGCAAGGAGCGCTTGAAGATCCGTCTGTAATGGAGCCCGGGTTTAAATGTAATAGTTATATTTAAATATTATTTCTTGCACCCCTAGGGTTTGACCTTTTGGTTCACTTGGTGGCTCTAGTGAACCAAACTAGAATAAAAGTCCATAATCAATCCGGGTAGAATATAGTATTCTATATGTGCATGCTTATACTATATATATATATTATATATTATGCAAACATGCTTCGCATGTTCATTAATATGACGCGTATTTTATATATATATGTGCATGCACGCTAAACAAGATGAGATAAATTAATAACAAACCCCTCAATATATTATATTAAGTCCTAAGTGTTCAAAGATATTTGGAATATCGAACGTCGCCTTCTAGCATGATAAAATTAATAGAGTATTAAATATTTAATATGAGTTTGTTGTGTCACCACAAGGCAAGTATTAAATATTTAAGATGTTAATTTATCACATTTGATGCTTATAAAGAAAATTGAACAATATTGTTTTGTTGTGTCACCACAAGGATGATATTTTTCTTTTTTGAATATATGGAGTGCTAGGTCGGACTTAACTTGGATAATTTTGATTCGGATGTGCCACCACTTGATCAAAATAATCTAAGAGGCAAAAGAAAAGGAGTTGCGATAGTTGATGTAATTGACAAAAGTTGTCTACCTATTTATTTATATATAGTTTGTTGTGTCACCACAAGGCTATATACATTTGAAATGGGATCCTTATTCTCACTAGCAAATCTTTAATTAGATTTTTTAGAACTATATAAGTGAGGTAATATAGTTTGAAGAAAATAGTGGGAGATACCAATTTAAAACAAGACCTAATTTATTTTGGTAATTAATAAAAGAATGTATGTTCAAATGTTGTTAAATACAAATTCATTTACAAAATTTTACAATGTCTTAATTACTATCACTTGAAACATATTAGATGTTATTTAAGCTGGACCGTATTAAATGGATTGGTTAAGGAATATGAGAATAGTTCTCATGGTGAAAAAGCTATCTTATGTCCTTAATACGCCTATCCTCGCAATGGTTGCGCATAATGCCTCGAGGAAGAGATTGCTACTTTTAGAAAGTGACAAAATGATGCACTGATTGGCTCAATGCATCATGCTCGCATCCATGAAAGTAACGAGCTTCAAAGCCACAAGATGAAACTATGGATGCTCCTACTATATTCCCGCACATCAAGTAGTTGATGGTGAGGAAAGTAGGACCGATATATATCGAGATATCTCAAGGAGCTCTTCCGATCTAGAATGGGCAATGGCACTATAGTACGAGATAAAAGTTCTTAACATAATCAATTTGATTGATCAATTAGGACAATGACAGTTTTGTCATGGATGGAGAGTTGAGCCAAGATTTGATCTTGCCCTCACTCCCGGACTCCTTTCATTAATTGTTGTGAATTTTTCATATGAACAAGCTAGATATCGCCTCATTGATTTGCTTAACATGTTGAAAAATGTTGAGAGTCACTTTTCAACCAAGAAAGACCAAGTCTCATTGGTAGGGGCCAAAGGATCTTCTAAAAGAAGAAAGATTCAAAGAAGGTAAATAGAAAGGCAAAATAAAGGATAATAAGAACAAAATCGATACGGATAGCAAAGGAGTTTGCTTCCACCGCAATAAGCCCTCGGATATTGGAAAGAACTCAGAAGCATCTTCGCAGAGGCTAACCAAAGAAGCTTAGTGAAGTTTTGGTTATAAATACAAATTTGTTCATAATTTGAAATAAATTTTCTTTAAGTCAAGGTTCTACTTGGGTATTGGATACCGACTTTGGTTATCATAAATATAGATTTATGAAGGACCAAGGTAAGTAGAAAGCTAAACAAATATAAGTAATCCCATATATGGGAAATGTAGCAATGGTTGTCATATTAGCCATAGAAACTTATAGTTTAGCAATGCCTACGGGCAAATCTATTAAGTCAATAAGTTGTTATTGTATTCCAGTTCTTGTTAAAAATATTATTTCCATTTTATTGTTGGACAATGAAATCTTTGGTATCATAATTAAGAACAATTGTTGTTCTATTTATAATAATAATGTTTTGTATAGAACTGAAATATTACTTAATAAATTTTGTATACTTGACTTACATGAAAATAATTTTGCATATTGAACAAATTAGTATAAGAAAAGGAGATGATCATTCAAAGAGTTGAATGTGTGTATTTGCTGAAATACAAGTATGAATTATTTGAAAGGTTCAAAGAATTCAGAAGTGAAACAAATTGGCAAAGTATTAAGATTCTTTGATTAGATCAAGGAATAAATACTTGTGCAATAAGTTTCTAGATCATCTCAAATGGTTTTTCTCATAATGGACACCTCATGATACGTAATAATTGATTGATGTATCTAAAAGGAAAAATCATACCTTGTTGAACATGGTACGGTCCAAAATGATTTTACCGACATTTCAGTATCCCTCTAGGGTCATGTCCTAGAAATGGCTGCATATCTACAAAAAGGTAACCTCAAAATCCGGCAAAGTTATGGACAGGGAGGATTCCTAATCTTAAGTATGTTAAGATAAGGGGTTGTCCAACTTATGTGAAAAGGTTTCAAAGGATAAGCTTGGGATAAGATTTGACATGTACAGATTTGTGGGACATCCTAAAGTAAGTTTAGGGTATATGTTCTATAATTCTACTTAGCAAAAGGTGTTTGTTATGAAAACACGCCTTTCTAAGATAAATGTGTTTATCATTGAAGGGGCTAGTGGGAGGATAATAGATCTTGAAGAGTTCAAGAACCACAAAACACTATAAGTCAAATAAGAGGAACCTGTAGATAAACCTATTGTACCACAACTGAATCGTAAATCTGAAATAGTACTGAAGATACCTAGGAGGTATGGATTCATCATGGATGATGATGATGAGGTACGCATCATAGAAGATGATGATCCAGAGTTACATACGATGAGGTAAGAGGTCTAGTGTGTACAAAAGGGTTGTTAGGAGCGTAGTGACATTCCTAGTACTATATGTTGATATACTACGGATAAGGAATGACATACCAATGCTACAATCAGTAAAGATAAAGTTGTCTAAACAATCCTCCATGAATGATTTGGGAAGAGTATCATTATTGGGGATGCAAATCTATATAGATAGATTCAAGAGGATGCTCGACTTAACCCAAGGAATGTATATTCATTTGATGCTAAAGTCGTTTAGCATGGCAAGCTCCAAGAGATGTTTCATGTTGATGAGCTATGGAGTGTATCTCTCTTAATAGTCCCCACAGACTCCTGAAAAGAGAGGTCGCATGAGTGACTATCATGTATGCAATGAAATATACGAGACCTAATGTTGATCAGTCATATTCTGGAGAAGTTCACTGTGAGTCAGTGAAAAACATCTTAAAGTTCTTAACCAGCACTAAGGATTTGATCATACATGGTGGGTCTGAATTAAAACTAGAGGGCTTAACAGACTCAATTTTTTAAGATGCACCAAGACGACGAGAAAAATCCACTTTAAGGTAAAAGGGTTACCTTGAGCAAGTGGTGCGATGAATTGAAAGGTTCCAAACAAAGAAAGAGTTCTTTGGTTTAGTGATAAAGACAAAGTATCTGACTATAAATGAAGTCGCAAGTTGATTGTTTGGATTAAAGTTCATTCTGTAACTAGGAATAGTTCCTAAGTCTCATCTTGGATCTAAACATGTGTTGGGGCACTTTCATTTGATTATTAGAATCATTGAAAGATGGGAAATCACTATAGAGATAGTGGACTCTCATGAACAACATTACATATCCATTAACTAAAGCTTATCCAACAGCAGGATAATCGTCACTTAGAGAAGAAGAGTATGAGATACCATGACGATTGACTTTAGTGCAAGTGGGAGATTGAAAGTAGTATGCATACAAGCCAATCATGTTTGATGATAAAGCATATACTTTGTAAACAATCTTATTCATTTATTAATAAAAAGTATTAATTTATTAAAGGCTTTTAATTATCTACATGATGCTGTTTTATAATATGTGATAAACCTATAGTTTTAAGCAATGCTTTTAGAATAATGATGATGATCATTCTAATGAGATCTAAATTCTTAGAAAGCTTAAAACTAAAATAGTTCCCAATCATTGGATTACTAAATTGGGGATTAGTGAATCCGGATAGATTGGTACATACGTTGCTTGCTCATTGGATGAGGATGATTGATCTCATGATCATTTGTGTGGAGACACTAAAGCAAGTATGTATGTGCTTATTAGAGAATAAGTTCACTGAACATGGCTCGCTAAGGAATACCTAATGGAGTTTAATTGTCTGTCAATTGGAATTCCTGTAGTGATAGTAGTACAAGTGATCCTTGGACTTGAGATCATCATAGTATCTTGTGTATGATGAGTTATACTTTGACTTATTCCTTAAGACCCTTAGGGTATATCAAAGGGTATGCTTGGGTATAATAAGTTGTACACGGAGAAAATATATGATCAATAAAGAATCTACCACTTCTAATAAAAGAAGAGAAATATCCTATGTGATTCGATAAATGACAACCCAGTAGTCATTGGCCAAGGCAGAATGAAATTAGAAAGGAGTTTCTAATTTGCATTATTTGAGTCATGCATTTAAGAGTCGAAATACATATAATTAAATAAAATAAGACTTGACAAGAATTCCATGTCTTATATTTAATTGGGACATTATATGGTGGAAGGATTGAATTGTACGGTAACTATTTACTCAAAGGTTCTTTAATGATTAATGTTGAAATCTATATTATCTGGAAAGTCGTTGATCGCTAGGGAGGCTTATCCCTATTGTAGAATAAATATTATTTATTTAAATAAATTAATTATTTAATTTATTTATTTAAATAAGATTAGAATTGTTCTAATTGATTTATTCACAACCTGGGTTTAATATGGAGAACCTAAAGGGTCACACCATAAAAGGAAGAATAATTATTTAAGAAGTTAATGGCATAATTGTAATAATAATATGTTATGTATATTTAATTTAATCTATCTTTGATAGAATAAATTAAATAGCTTAATATTTATTATTTAATATTTTAGAAATATTAAATATAAATTAATAAGAGGAGTCTTATTAATATTATTACAATTATTATTATTTTAATTTCTAAAAGAGTTTAGGAATTAATTTAATATAAGTACTCTCATTTATTCCTAATTGGATTAGGAAGGAAAATTAGTTAAAGGAGTTTAATTAATTATCCCTAATAAGATTAGGGAGCTTAATTAATTAAAAGAATTTTATTAATTAAATAAATCCCAATTCCTTAATTGTTAAGGTGGGTTGCCCACATCTATAAATAAGAGGAGTCTTATTATGGGTGGTGTAGTTGTTGACTTTTACAACATACGTAATTCCAAAAGTTGGACAGTACGCCCCCTTTCTATAGAGATAGAAAACTAGGGTTTTAGCCAAATACCCATCTTCTTGAATTCTTATTCTTCCTTGGTGGATCACCTCTAGAGGCCAAACATATGGGTGGCTAACGTTGATCAAAGGAAGGAACAAAACCCCGGTGGATTCAAGTTGAACGCGAAAGGATTTGGAGGTGAACTTGTACCTGAGGAAGCTCGATCTTCAAGGGTATGATTTTATTCTTTATCTTTTCGTTTAATTAATAATTGTGCATAAAGGGTGATCCGGGTATATGGTTTGAACTGTTGAAAGATTATGATCATACCATCCAATACCATCCTTGAAAAGCAAACGTGGTAGTTGACGCATTGAGTAGAAGATTATATGCGGGTACGAGTGCGATATTATCAACGCAAAGGCCCATTTTGTATGACTTGCAAAGGATGGAGATAAAGATAAAGACTACAGGGACCCACGTGATGATGGCGAATATACAAGTAGAATCGACTTTAATCGATAAAGTTAAAGTTGCTCAAGCTACAGACTTGGAGCTGATGCATATGAGGAAAAAATTACAAGAAGGTGCTATGCCGGAAGCAAGAATCGATGAAGAAGGAATACTTCGAGTCAACTCTAGACTTTGTGTTCCTAATGACCCTGAGTTAAAGTATAAAATCATGATGGAGGCGCACAACACACCATTTGCAATCTATCTTGGGAATACCAAAATGTATCATGATCCTCGACATACATTTTGGTGGGGCAATATGAAGAGGGAGATAACGCTGTTTTATCTCAAGGTGTTTAACTTGTCAACGAGTCAAGGCAGAGCATCAAGTACCAAAAGGTCCATTGCAACCACTTAAAATTCCAGAATGGAAGTGGGAGCACATTACTATGGATTTCGTTACTGGTCTTCCCAAGGTTTCTCAAGGCATAGATGTAATTTGGGTCATTGTTGATAGATTGACCAAATTTGCTCATTTCTTACCTATATGAGAAACTTATACACTTGAACGTCTTGCTCATATGTATATAAACGAGGTTATAAGATTGCACGGTATGCCAGTATCCATAGTTTCTGATCGAGACCCAAGATTCACTTCACGATTTTGGGTTAGTTTGCAAAAAGCTATGGGCACGGATTTACGATTTAGTTCGGCATATCATCCTCAAACAGACAGACAATCAGAGAGGACTATTTAAACTCTTAAAGATTTATTAAGACTTTATGTCCTTGACTTCAAGGGAAGTTGGGACAAGTTCTTACCATTGGTGGAGTTTTCCTATAACAATAGCTATCAAGCAAGTATTGGCATGGCTCCATTCGAAGCGTTGTATGGAAAAAAGTGTCGTTCTCCATTATGCTAGGATGAGGTGGGTGAAACAACGTTGTTGGGACGGGAGTTGGTACGTATGACTACAGAAAAGATTCAAACGATCCGACAACGTATAAAAACCTCATAAGACCGACAAAAGAGTTATGTTGATCTTCATCGAAAGGACATAGAATTCGAATTGGAGATCATGTGTTGTTACGTGTTGCTCCATGGAAAGGAGTTACGAGATTTGGAAAGAGAGGAAAGTTCAATCCTCGATTCATTGGCCTATTTTTAATCCTCGATCGAGTAGGGACTATAGCCTATAGACTTGCTTTACCGCCAAGTATGTCTCGTGTTCATAACGTTTTTCATATATCCATGTTACGTAAATATGTGAAAGATCCGAACCACATTATTGAGTTAGAACCGGACGAAATAGCGGAAGATTTAACGTATGAAGAGGTTCCTATTCAAATCTTGGATAAGAAGAAACATATTCTACGCTCCAAGATTATACCTCAAGTCAAAGTTTTATGGAGGAACCACAATGTTGAGGAAATGACCTGGGAGTTAGAATCTAAAATGAAATCAAGGTATCCTTACCTCTTCGACATACCAGGTACGTACCCTAATTTCGAGGGAGAAATTTCATAAGAAGGGGAGATTGTAAGATCCTAACTTTTATAAATAAAAATAAATTTTCTATAAATATCATTTTTGAATATTATGAAATAAATTTAATATAATGTTATAGTTGTGGATAATATTTATAAATTTTGCAAAGTACGCAAGTTGTTATATAATATTCGATTGGTCGGGGAATATTCATTTTAACATGGAATATTCGTACGACGGCACAATCATTGGCGGACCCCACAGCGGAATTATTGTTGGATTGAGAAAACGATAAAAATATTTTTTATAAAAATAACGGCTGAAGTTTTACCGTTAACTGTCGGTGTTAAAAGTACAAGAATACGCTTGGTTGCATAGTAACACACGGTATTGATTATTAATGCTTACGTGAGAAGTCACTCAGTTATATTCAATTATTGCTTCAGTAATTGTTGCATAGTATCTCACGTTAATTGATTCAATTATTGTCGATATTTTATATATTATTAAATAAATAATTGAGATGACGAAGTTATTGATATTATTATTTGCAATATTAACGATGTCTAAAAGTTCTGCCAAGGAGAGGTTTGGTCACCTAATTGCGCGCCAATAGGGAAAAATCCTTATTGGAAAGCCCCCTCTTTCCTGGGAATAACCTGGTCGATTAATAGTGTGAATAATAATAATGATGATGAAGTTTTATTTTATTAGTATTATTAATGTAATAAAGCAGTAAAAGCTTTTTATATAAAACATAATACTTTTATAAAGTTATTCATTTTATTAAGCTAATAGTAAAATCTTTTATATAAAATGTAATACTTTTATAAAGTTATCTATTTTATTAGACAATAATTAGAATATATTATATTTTATTATGCATAGTGTTTGCATAGTGGCTGCATAATGTTTGTATAGTAAAATCTTTTTATATTTAACAAAATATCTGTTATTCCATTCTTTATTATTTTGTTGGAATATCCTGTTGGTGCATATTACACCTGACCTGGTTCCATTATTTATTATTCATTGTAATAACTCATACATCACAAGCACTTGCATGCATGGCGATTTCGTTGTTATTCCATTCTTTATTATTACGTTAGAATATCACGCCGGTGCGTATTACGCTTACCGATTCGGTTCTATTATTTATTATTCTGTTGGAATAACCTTTCTATACGAAGTACCGCATTCATGGTGATTTCTATTGTTATTCCATTCTTTACTATTCTGTTAGAATATCCTGTCTGTGTGTTTTACGTCGGACCTGGTTCCGCCTTTATTATTCTGTTAGAATATTCTGTCTGTGCATTTTACACCTGACCTGGTTCTGTTATTTATTATTCTATTGGAATAACCTGCATGTGCGGTCTATCGCAGGCCTGGTAATTTCTTTTGTTATTCCATTCTTTATTATACTCAGTTGGGTAAAGTTTTGACTTCTATACTCCATGAAATTAGTGGAATATCCTTGATATTTGCGCTTCATCTAGTATCTTTTCATGGAAGTATTCTTCTAAGCATTCTTGAATTTTACTCTACAAAGAAGTATCATGCATGTTGACAATTTGGATATTATTAGTTCCTGAATAAATTAATTCTTGAACTTGTATTATTAAATTCTTAAATCATTGTCATCATCCTCATGTTTATATTATGTTGAAAGTCATTTGTGGCCTATTGTGCATAGATGGACTTGGTATGATTATGATCAGGGATTATTTGGTGTAATCATGACCGTAATGTTACAAATGATGTGGTAAAAGTCCTCATTAGCCCGTAGTGCATTAATGGACAGTTGTTGGCATGATTATGACCATTTATAAATACACGAATATCCTTGGCCCGTAGTGCATGGATAATTTATGGTCGTGATACTAATGAATATCCTTGGCCATAGTGCAGGGATGATGTGGATTATTTATTAAGCTGAGTCCCAACGATAAAAGTGATGAAAAAACTTTTTAAATAATAAAAGATAGTAAATTTTATTCTCTACTTGACTCTTTTAATGGATTGCATTTTCCGCTGCAGTTAAACTCGATGTCTATTGTATTTTATTAGTTTAACACTGTTGAAGACTAATGATAATTTATTCTGCATTATCTTAATCATAATATTTCTTACTAGGCTAGTTGAGCTCACCCTTTCTTTCACTGTTCTCTTCAGGAAATGAGAACGTAACCGGGACTAGTCGGGGAACGTAATGACGGTCCAGATGATAGTATTAGTAGTTCTCACTATTCTGTTAAATAGTGTGACAATAAATGTAATAAGGACTTATTCTGAGAGTGGATATTGTCTAAAAGACAATAATTGTATTAAAACTCACAGCTCTCTTGTTGTATATTAAAGATTGTATTCGTATTCTGTACCATATATTTGGCAACTCAGAATAGGTGATGTATACCTATTTTAGGGGCGTCACATGCGGGCTACCCTATACTTGGTAAAATTCTTCTGTTATTCCATTCTTTATTATTAAGTTGGAATAACCGGTCTATGCAAAGTATTGCATACATGGTGAAATTCTTCTATTATAGCATTCTTTATTATTCTATCGGAATATCCTGTCTGTGAATTTATGCATGACCTGGTTCAATTATTTATTATTCTGTTGGAATATCTCGTCTGTTCATTTTACGCATGACCTGGTTCCATTCTTTATTATTTT
Source organism: Panax quinquefolius (assembly GCA_020205615.1). Classification (NCBI taxonomy): domain Eukaryota; kingdom Viridiplantae; phylum Streptophyta; class Magnoliopsida; order Apiales; family Araliaceae; genus Panax; species Panax quinquefolius. The sequence continues at coordinate 130,411,038 of CM035156.1, forward strand.
GTCGGAATATCCTGTCTGTGCGTTTTACGCATGACCTGGTTCCATTCTTTATTATTTTGTCAGAATATCATGTCTGTGCGTTTAAGCATGACCTGGTTCCATTATTTATTATTCTGTTGGAATATCCTGTCTGTGCATTTACGCATGACCTGATTCCGTTATTTATTATTCTGTTGGAATAACCTGTCTGTGTGAATTACCACATGCATGGTGAATGATCCTTTGTATTCATTCCTTATTAAATTGTGGAAATGATCTGTATACGTGGATTACTGCATGGCGGGTAAAAATCCATTCATAGCTTCATATATTCTTTATTATACTCAGTTGGTTAAAGTTTTGACTTCTATACTCCATGAAATTAGTGGAATATCCTTGATATTTGTGCTTCATCCAGTATCTTTTCATGGAAATATTCTTCGGAGCATTCTTGAATTTTACTCTACAAAGCAGTATCATGTTGACAATTTGGACGTTATTGGTTCTTGGATAAATTAATTCTTGAACTTGTTTTATTGAATTATTATGTCATTGTCATCATCCTCATGTTTATATTATGTTGAAAGTCATATGTGGCCTGTAGTGCATAGATGGACTTGGTATGATTATGACCAGGGATTATTCGGTATAATCATGACCGTAATGTTACAAATGATGTGGAAAAGTCCTCATTGGCCTGTAGTGCATTGATGGACAGTTTTTGGTATGATTATGGCTATGGATTCTCTTCGGCCAAGGGAGCAAAGATGAATTGTTTTATGGCATGATCAGGATCGTTATTGAAAAAACGATTATCTTTGGCCCGTAGTGCATGGATAATTCGTGGTCGTGATACTAAATAATATCCTTGGTCTGTAGTGCAGGGATGATTTGATGATGTGGATTATTTATTAAGCTGAGTCTTAGCGATAAAAATTGATGAAAACATTTTAAATCATAGAAGATAATAGATATCATACTCTACTTGACTCTTCTAATGGATTACTTATTCCGCTGCAGTTAAACTTGATGTCTATTTTATTTTATCAGTTTAACATTGTTGAAGGCTAATGATAATTTATTCTGCATTATCTTAGTCATAATATTTCTTACTGGGCTAGTTGAGCTCACCCTTTTGCTTCCATTGTTCTCTTCAGAAAATGAGAACGTAGCCGGGATTAGTCGGGGAACAGAGTTATGGTCTGAGATGGTGTCATAGTAGTCCTCACTATTCTATAAAATGGTGTGATAATAAATGTAATAAGGACTCCATTGAGTGTGGATATTGTCTAGATGACAATATTTGTATTAAAACTCACAGCATATGTTTTGTCGTATTATACACGACAGTTGTATAATTATGTTTTTATTTGTATTTTGTACCATGTATTTGGCGACTCAAGATGGGTGATGTATACCTATTTTGGAGGCGACACAACCGTAATGTTACAAATGATGTGGTAAAAGTCCTCATTGGCCCGTAGTGCATTGATAAACAGTTGTTGGCATGATCATGACCATTGATGAAAACATAAATATCCTTGACCCGTAGTGCATGGATAATTTGTGGTCGTGATACTAATGAATATCCTTGGCCGTAGTGCAGGGATGATGTGGATTATTTATTAAGCTGAGTCTCAGCGATAAAAGTGATGAAAAACCTTTTAAATCATAGAAGATAATAGATTTTATTCTATACTTGACTCTTCTAATGGATTGCTTATTCCACTTCAGTTAAACTTGATGTCTATTGTATTTTATCAGTTTAACACTGTTGAAGACTAATGATAAATTATTCTGCATTATCTTAGTCATAATATTTCTTACTGGGCTAGTTGAGCTCACCCTTTTTGCTTTCACTGTTCTCTTCAGGAAATGAGAACGTAGCAAGGACTAGTCGGGGAACGGAGTGACGGTTCAGATGATAGCATTAGTAGTCCTCACTATTCTATGAAATAGTGTGATAATAAACGTAATGAGGACTTATTTTGAGTTTGAATACTGTCTAGAAGATAATATTTGTATTATAACTCACAGCTCATGTTGTATATTTAAGATTATATTTGTATTTTGTACCATGTATTTGGCGACTCAGAATAGGTGATGTATACCTATTTTGGGGGCATCACAGTTGGTATCAAAGCTTAGGGATATAATCCCTGGCTGAGATGTGAGACAAGAACTAGGAGGGGAGAGACGGGAAATTCCTTCGCTACTATGACCTACCTAAGTTTATTTGGTATTTAATTGGTTGGTCAGAGTGTAGGGATAATATGTGATATGTCAATTAACCCTTGTTTTGTGACAGTGTTTGAAAATGGCATCTGAAAATGTTGAGATTAACAATGAAGCACATGAGACCGTTGAGTCACCAACAATCAATACCCAGGATAATGTGCAACAGGAAGACAATAATCCTCAGGTAAATAATAACACCGATTAGATGATGAATGATGGGATGTTCAGAGGCTTTATGCAATTCATGCAACATCAGGTAAGAGAGACTCATGTTCAAAATATAAGTGGAAATAATGGAAACCCACGGTCGGTCACCGCTAAGCAGTTCAAGGAGCTGGGACCACCGGTGTTTTTGGGAAAGCCAGAACCACTTAAGGCGGAGACGTGGTTAAAGCAGATCACCAAGATATTTGATGTCTTGGGTGCTCCGAGGAGTAAAAAGTTCCCTTTGCCACCTTTATGTTGCGTGAAGAGGAAGATTACTAGTGGGGAATCTATAAAACGTACCCAGCCTGACGCACTCAAGATGTCTTGAGAGAAATTCCAAGAGCTGTTCAACGACAAGTACTTTCCCGAAAGTATTCGTCACATGATGTTGCTGTCTTTCCATCATTATTGAACCTTCTCTTCTTGAAATTTCCACTTCTATTATCTTGGTCATGATTACCACCGAAGTGGTTACCATTCTTGGCATGATAATTTCCCCCACGATGGTTATCATTGTTCTGATGGCCGTTGCCACCGGTACGATTATTATCGTGTTGTTGGTCGTTGCCTTTTAGTTGTGTTGACTCATTATCGCACTCCAATAACTGAGCCCTATTCACAACATCTGAATATAAACAAAGTTTGTGAGAAATGAGGTATTGACGTATATCGGGTTTCAAACCTCGCAGAAATATTCGCGTCATTCGCTCCTCATTATCGGCCAAATGGGATGAAAACCGGGACAACTCTTAAAACTTAGCCTCGTACTGCGACACAGTCATATTGTATTGCTCCAGCTTGATGAATTCCACCTCCTTCATGTGACGAATACTTTCAGGAAAGTACTTGTCGTTGAACAATTCTTTAATCTTTTCCCAAGACATCTTGAGTGCGTCAGGCTGGGTATGTTTTATAGATTCTCACCAATGATCTGCTTCTTCCCACAACATAAAGTTGGCGAATGGAACCTTTTGCTCCTCTAAGCATTCCAAGACATCAAATATCTTGGTGATCTACTTTATCCATGTCTCTGCCTTAAGTGGTTCTGGCTTTCCCAAAAACTCCGGTGGTCCCAGCTCCTTGAACTGCTTAGCAGTGACCAACCGTGGGTTGCCATTGTTTTCACCTGCATTATGAAGAGAAGTCTCTCTCATTTGGTGTTGCATGAATTCTAAAAAGCTCCTAAACGTACCAGCATTCGTCATTTGATCAGTGTTGTTGTTTACAGGAGGATTATCGCCATCCTGATGCACATTATCCTGACTATTGATCAGCGGTGACTCAACGGTCTCATGTGCTCCATTGCTTACCTCAACATTCTCAGATGTCATTTTCAAACACTGACACAAAATAAGGGTTAATTGATATATCAAATATTATCCCTATACTCTGACCGACCAATTAAATACAAAATAACATAAGTAGGTCAGACTAGAGAAGGAATTCCCCGCCTCTCCCTTCCTAGTTCTTGTCTCACATCTCAGCTAGGGATCATATCCCTAAGCTTTGATACCAACTGTGATGCCCCAAAATAGGTATACATCATCCATCTTGAGTCGCCAAATACATGGTACAAAATACAAAAAAAAAAAACTTAATTATACAACTGTCGTGTATAATACGACAAAACATATGCTGTGAGTTTTAATACAAATATTGTCATCTAGACAATATCCACACTCAATGGAGTCCTTATTAAATTTACTATCACACTATTTTATAGAATAGTGAGGACTACTATGACACCATCTAGGACCATCACTCCGTTCCCTGACTAATCCCAGCTACATTCTCATTTCCTGAAGAGAACAATGAAAGCAAAAGGGTGAGCTCAACTAGCCCATTAAGAAATATTATGACTAAGATAATGCAGAATAAATTATCATTAGCCTTCAACAATGTTAAACTGATAAAATACAATAGACATCAAGTTTAACTGCAGTGGAATAAGCAATACATTAGAAGAGTCAAGTAGAGCGTGATATCTACTATCTTCTATGATTTAAAATGTTTTTATGAATTTTTATCGCTGAGACTCAGCTTAATAAATAATCCACATAATCAAATCATCCCTGCACTACAGGCCAAGGATATTATTTAGTATCACGACCATGAATTATCCATGCACTACGGGCCAAAGATAATCGTGTTTTCATCAACGATCCTTATCATGCCATAAAACAATTCATCTTTGCTCCCTTGGCTGAAGAGAATTCATAGCCATAATCATACCAAAAACTGTCCATCAATGCACTACGGGCCAATGAGGACTTTTACCACATCATTTGTAACATTACGGTCATGATTATACCGATTAATCCCTGGTCATAATCATACCAATTCCATCTATGCACTACATGCCACAGATGACTTTCAACATAATATAAACATGAAGATGATGACAATGATATAAGAATTCAATAAAACAAGTTCAATAATTAATTTATTCAGGAACTAATAATGTCCAAATTGTCAACATGATGCTTCTTTGTAGAGTAAAATTCAAGAATGCTCAGAAGAATATTTCCATGAAAAGATACTAGATGAAGCGTAAATATCAAGGATATTCCACTAATTTCATAGAGTATAGAAGTCAAAACTTTAACCAACTGAGCATAATAAAGAATGGAATAACAAAAGAAATCACCAGGCATGCGATAGACCGCACAGAAAGGTTATTCCAACAGAATAATAAATAACGGAACCAGGTCATGCGTAAATGCACAGACATGATATTCCAAAAGAATAATAAATAATGGAACCATGTCATGCGTAAACGCACAGACAGGATATTGCGACAGAATAATAAAGAATGGAACCAGGTCATGCGTAAACGCACAAACATAATATTCTGACAGAATAATAAAGAATGGAATAATAGAAGAATTTCACCATGTATGCGGTACTTCGCATAGACAGGTTATTCCAACATAATAATAAAGAATGGAATAACAGAAGTTCTCTTCATGAATACGAAAGAAATAATACCCCTTACAAGTACAACAAATAATATCCATTACCTTAGAAGAAACTGGATATAGGAGTAGTGAAGTAGCAGAATACTTTTCTTCTTTCTCTCTATAGTTTCCCTCTCTAGAGTTTCAAATTGAATTAAGTAAGAAATAATGAAGGAATGAGCTTCTATTTATAGGAGAATTGAGTGAATAGTAACTAATTCATGAACGGTCCAGATTGATTTACTTTTAAACGGATGATCCATATTGATTTACTATGCAGAACACTATGCAGGCACTATACAACACTATGCATAATAAAATATAATATATTCTAATTATTGTCTAATAAAACAAATAACTTTATAAAAGTATTCTGTTTTATATAAAAAGATTTTACTATGCAAAATACTATGCATAATAGAATATAATATATTCTAATTAATGTCTAATAAAATAAATAACTTTATAAAAGTATTCTATTTTATATAAAAAGATTTTACTATGCAAAATACTATGCATAATAGAATATAATATATTCTAATTATTGTCTAATAAAACAAATAACTTTATAAAAGTATTCAATTTTATATAAAAAGATTTTACTATGCAAAATATTATACATAATAGAATATAATATATTCTAATTATTGTCTAATAAAACAAATAACTTTATAAAAGTATTTTGTTTTATATAAAAAGCTTTTCTGTTTTATTACATTAATAATAATAATAAAACAAAATTTATATAATATATATATATAACAATCGACAATAATTGAATCAAATAACGTGAGATACTATGCAACAACTACTGTAGCAATAATTGAACAAAACTGATTGACTTCTCACGTAAGCATCAATAATCAATACCGTGTGCTACTATGCAACCACGCGTATTACTGTACTTTTACTACCGAGTAGTTCAACAGTTTTAACGGTGAAACTTTCGCCGTTATTTTCATAAAAATATTTTTGTCGTTTTCTCAATCTGACAATAATTCCATTGTGGGGTCCACCAATGATTGTGCCGTCGTACGAATATTTTCTGTTAAAACAAATATTCCCCGACCAATTGAATATTATATAACAACTTGTGTACTTTGCAAAATTTATAAATATTATGACAACCGAGATTTTGTAATTTAATTTTAATATTTATTGGATTGAATAAATATTTTTCGATGAATTAATTATTAGATTAAATAATTAATTGATGAAGTTGTGGTAGATTAATTTAATTATATGTGTTATATTTATTAAATTATTGTGGAGAATTTTATTATTCAAAGTTTGTAATTATGTGAGCTTATTGTATGAAAAGAAATATTTAATAAGCCTATTGTTATTTTAATTAATTTAATTATTAATTAGAGATTTAATAATTTGATATTATTATCAAATGAGAAATTTAATTAAGTGACTATGTGAATTAATGAGAAGTTATTATATTTTATTTAAAGTAAATTAAATAAGATATTAGATTTATTTTATAATGGGTGTGATATTATTTAAAACTATATGATAAGGTTTAATTAAATTAAATGGTTTTAAATCCCATTCTTGCTAACCAAACATGGCACTATGAGAGGTTGGGAGTAGTTACCCGTGATAGGTAACTGACCTCCAACATATGCACCTTCTTTTCTTTTCTTTTCTTATTATTATTTTCTAAGTTTGACAAGCGTAACAGAGAAAAATACAAAGAGAATTAGAGAATTTTTTGAGAGAGATTGTGAGTATTGTGATTGAAGTAGAGAGAAATTGTCATCCTCGTTCATCTACGCTTTGGGTAAATTCTTCAACCCAATTCCTTCTTACGTCATTTAGTTTTATAAAATATGGCTCTCCAATTTCTGTAAAATTCTATATGGTTGGAAATTGTATTGACTATATGGCTATATACATGATTTTATGTCATTGTAGCATATTTAATATGTATTTTATATGATTCCATATCATCAGTTTTATAAAATTTCACAGTACGTGATTACATAGTATGTTATATGGCCATATGGCCCTTATACGTAATTTTAATATGTCAGCCATAAATTATTCTGTAAAATTCACACACTTATATGATTATGCATGATAAAACGAACAAAACGAAATTTGAATGGTTGGATTCGGCCTTATAATGAATCCGTAGTATTAAATTCTATGATTTTGTTCAAGAATATCAAGAACAGTACAATTTGCATAATTTAATTCTGCAATTATGTGTTTTAATGGGTTAAATCACTCTATAAATGTTGGGTAATGATTATGTATAAATTCTAGCATGTGGGTATGTTTGATTTGGTGAATTTAATGGTCATATAGTGTTTAATTCGTTGAACTCTGTTTTCTTCATAATCGAGAAGCAAAATATGGAGTTTATTTGTATGCGCGCCAACTCAGAATCGAAACCTCGTGTCTTGTGCCGCCCATGTCCCTGTCCAAAGCACCACTTAGCAGAATGGTCAGAAATGAATTTTTAAAAATGTTTAAGTATAGAAATGTGTTATTAACTTAGTCTAATGAACATAAAAACTTGTTAGACATATAATGAGGTGTTAAAATAAATTCTTAACATGTCCATAACATAATTACGTGTGAATTGAATGATCAAATGCATAATTAGCTTATTGTTCGTGAAGTCTTAATTTTTGACAATAAGTGTAGTAGTTAACTAAGTATAATCATGAACTCAAGTTAGACAAAGAATAAACTTGTGATGTTTATTATGTGATAATTGATTGGTATTGTGAACATGAATGATATGTAGGATTTAAATCAAATAACGAGTTTTATTTATGTGTAATCTACGCACGAGGCAAGTTTCCTAACCCTACTTGTTATCGTTATATAAGTTGATTAATTCACCTTTCTATATTGAGCAAGTTCTCATTATTATTGATCAAGTCTATCTTGTATATTAAAGTTTATTAATCTTTAAAGCATGATGCTGTTATACAATAATTATTCTATTGTATACCTTTGTGAGTTTTTATTCAAAGTTAAGTTATCAATTATTGTTAAACCTTGTTAGACTAGCGAACCCTTAATGATTCGACTAGTCCATAGTTGATGAGCATTCTAAATTTCAGAACCCTTGATGAATTATCCGCACCAAACTTCCTTTGGTGCGGACTCGAATCTCAAACTAAGATGAACAACCCTGTAAAGGGGATTGCTTATGCGTTAGCGTTAAGATATTGTGCACAGTATGGTACTAAGGGCTGATTCCCTTAAGTACGACAAGAAGAGTCTATAGTATTATGACTGTCAAAGGTTTCGAGTATAAACACTTGATAACCTAGGACATAGTTCAAAGTTCTTATGACCCTCAGAATTTCTTTTGATTCTTGTTATTCATTCTTGATTCAAAAGTTGAGCTTTTATATCAGAAGTTGTTAATTCATTCGCATGTTATTATTCATTATCATATTGTTATACCTGTGGACAATTGTGCTCACTCTTGCATAATAATAACATTGCAGTTAAGAACGAAAGAGCAGACAAACCTTCCACTAGTAAGGGCAAGGGCAAGATTAGCAAGTAATGAAGACTGTTATTTATGTGGTTATGTAATGTTATTTAGACTTGATGTTACTTAAGACTTATTTGTTTATGATTCCGCATAGATGTTTTAAGGTTAGAACAACTTGGGATTTTATTTATTAAGTAGTTGATGTAAACCCATAAGGGGAGATTTATTTCTTTAATTCTATTTATTGCATGGTTTGTATTTATTTATGGGTAGATAGATAGATGATATTTGTATAGTGAACACTAAATCCTATGGAAATGGAAGTATCGGATTTGGGGGTGTCACAGGTTGGTATCAAAGTTGTAGGTTATGAACCTTAGGTGTGGAAACAACCTTAGGTAGTAGCCTTGTAGGAGATCGAGAACATAGTGGTGATAAACTCTTATCGAGTTCTAAGAAATGAATTTCAAAATTCATTGAAGATAATAAAAGATTTTATGTACTTATGTGTTAAGTTATGTGTTCGCTAGCATGGATTAGTAACTAAAACTTAAAATTTTGTTGTCAGGATGTCGGATGTTGGAGGAGCTAGTCGAGCTGGGGAGGAAGAACCCTGAGTACCTACAGAGGAGGAGCCTCGAGACATTCATGTCCTCATGGAACAGTTGGTGCAGAGAGAGCCATGTCGTTGGTCGGGAGCATGAGCCTGAGACTGATCCAGAGGAGGATTCTGATGAGGAAGAGGAGGAGGAGGAGTTCCCACCAAACTCCATTAATGCTGAGATGTATGATGCACTTTATGATCATAACATAGAGTTGCAGGACAATGTTCAGGAGCTGACAGAGAGGGCTGTTATGCAGCAGAGTACCATCGAGCAGAAGGATGGGGAAATTGTGACTCTTCACACACGTTTAGGAAACGTGGAGTGGAATTCGGTCCACGAGAAGGGTCAAACTGAGGAAAAGATCAAAGAAATAGAAATGTTGAAGAAAGATCTAAAAGAGAGTTCAGAAAGAGGCATTAGCAGAGGAGGGCTGGGTGAGAGAGACACGCCGTGCTGACCTTGCTGAAGAGGATTGTCGTGCAAAGAAGGCTAGGCTTGGGGAGACGTACTCTACACTTCACAATGCGATGGATACGGCCCAGGATCGAGTTATGAAGTACCCAATCCAGTTTGATGGTCTACCATCCTACATGCTTGATCACAGGACGATGTCTCGTATCATGGAAGAAGAACGTGGCAAGGCTATCCAGCGCCTTATTAGGCAGTGATAGTATTAGTTTAATTATGTGAAAACTATTTGGCAGTTAATGATGTAAATTCAGATGTGTTTATAAACAAAGGAATATTTTGATGTTTTAAATCCTGTAGATTCTTTATCTCGGGATAGTGGATGTAAATAGCAATGATGCTATCTTTTGGATGTTAAAACTTTTGAATTGATGTGTTAAGTGAGTTATGATTAAATGTTTTAGTTAAGTCTTAAATGTTTAAGAGATTGAATAAAGACCTAATAAGCGTATATTCTTAACAGAAATATGCCACCAAGAAGAAGAAAAAACCGTCAGCAAGCACAAGAAGAACCAATGAACAACACTGATGTGAAACCCCCAAATCCAGGTACTTCATTCCCACAAGATTTGGTGCTCACTATTCAAACATTCATACTATCTACCCAAATAAAACAATATTTGAATCATAAAAACCTCCCCTTAAATAGGGTTACTTCATTAAGTTCAAATCATCCCAGGTTATCTAACCTTTAAACGTCATTCAAATGTGAAAATAAATTATTACATAACTTCTTTAAAATAAAGTCTAAGATCATCAAGATAAAAGTCTAACATCATAGTCAAAGTCAAGATTACAAGTATTCATCACTTGTACATTTTTCCCTTTCCTTTGCTAGTCGAAGGTTCATCTACCTTCTCCTCTTTAGCTGCAATGAGTTTATAAATATGCAAGAGTGAGCAAAATAATTTCTCACTGGATATAATAGAGAATTAACAGGAGTATAACAATAATAATTGCCAGTAATAGGTTCATCAAGATTGCACAGTACTCTAACAATGAAAATCAGATACTGGAATCCAAAATATGGAATATACATCACTGAGGGTCATAAGACCATAAACTTCGTCCACAGTTGCAAGTAATCTTTCAACTCCAACTTTAACAGTCATAAGACTATAAGGACCTCGTACTTAGGGGGATCAGCCCTTCGTACAATGTATTATGCACAAACATTTTAACACTACGCGTAAGTTAACCCCTAATCATAACAATAGGGTTGTTTATCTCAGTATTTAGAGTACAAGTCCGCACTAAAGGAAGTTTGGTTTGGATAAGCTTTCAAGGTAATTTGGAATTCAACAAACATCAACTAAGGATTAGTTGAATAAAACCAACATTATACTATAGAATAATCGTGATTGAATCAATCATAGTAAACTAAAGCCATGCTTTAGGAATAATCTAAGAGCATACAATTTGAATAGCTAAAACACCTTGCTTGAACAATACTAAGCCAAGGTTAATTAAAATTGAATACTAAGCATGCATAGCAATTTGATTGATAAAAATGTTCAACATTAGAATATATAAATTTTGCATGCTAAACAACAAGTTAAATACAAGAATAACTTGCTCAAGAATAACGTACATCATTATATCATAATCGAATTAAAAACAGTAGTTTGATTAACAAGATAATAGATTGGAAAACTTGCTCAATGTAAAAAGAGAATTTAGAAAACTTGCATTACTATATTGGGAACAATAATTGATTCCAATTACAAAAGTAGAGTTAGAGAACTAGCCTTGCTCGTAGGCTAAACCAAATAAATACGAATCACAATATCCTATAAACATATGTCATCATGACATAGTTAGCCATTACCACTTTACAACATAACTAAGTACGTTCATCATGTAAATATTGGATTTTTAATCACATAATCAAGTTATAACACAAGTTAATTGTTAATAACATACTGATTCATAGTATACAAATACTAAAATCAACATTTTAATGTCCTACTATCATCACATAACAATTCCTTAAAATTTCGAGTACAAAATCAACACTCGCTGACCATTCGCTAACTTTCTGCATTACGGCACACAGTTTACAACGTGGTGGTTACGCGCTGTGATGAGGATGGCGTTTCGGCGTGGTAAATAAACTACTGGTCGTGCCACTGAGGATGTAGATGATGTCAATATACACTAACGTGCCACTAACGTCTTCTTTGGGCATGCCTGAAAAGCTGCTTGATTTCATTGATGACTTGATAGAATAAAGGCAAGAAAAAGCCAATTTTGGCCTACAAGCTCGTTTCTAACAGACTAAATCACATACAATTCATACAAAAACTTCATGTAAACATAATTCAAGAATTCCTAACATGTTTCTACCCATACAACAACATAAACAACAAAATTAACACATCCAATTTCACTATTTTTGGCTAAAAACTCACTTTTTGATATTTTTGATGAAAATAAACACTGTAATTTTGTTTCTCAACCAAGACCACTAATTCAAAGCATTTTATCAAAGTATATATATACTCTAACAAATTGAATAGCCAATTTATCAATAAAACAAATAAACAGCCCATAATTTCTATTTTAACTACACAATATATATATAAAAAACTCTTTGTAAAATACTTTTCTCCACAATTACATATATATCATCAATTCTTTGATTATAACTCATGAAAATAGTTTTAACATCACTAGTATGTCATATAAAGCCACATAACAACAAAAATTCATGCTTACACAAAGGTTCTACAGAGAATTTGGGAAGATAAAAACTAAACTTTTAAAACTAAAAGAAATAGGAGAATACCTTGATAGAAGATGATATGGCTATTCTTTTCTACTCTCAAGCCCTCCTCTCCAATCTCTAGCCTTTTCTTCTTTCTTCTTCTTTTCTTCTTCTTCTCTTCTTCTTCCTCTGAGTTTTCGTTCTTCTCTCTAACCTCTCTCCTCTAACATACGTCTTAACAAATAATGTATATAGATATTATATATATTAATTATATAATATAATTATAAGCATAACTGATATCAGTTATGTGAATTTTGAAATCAAAAGCCATAAGGCTTGTTTGGTTACTAACTAAAAAAAAATAACCCATTAATCCTAACACCCTGTTTGGTAAAACTTAAATAGATTAAAGACTTAATAAGCAATAGGCATTATTTGGCAAAACGGAATTACAACTCCTTTAAGTTATTTTAATAACTCCTTTATAAAAGGTTATTTGTCACACATTAACTTAATTAAATTAATTCTAAAAACAATTTATCAAATCACTTTAACACATAAATCAATATCAAAAAATTATAATTTTCTATATAATTATAACTTTATTTAATCAACTAACACCTCCTTTTAATTACAATTCCACATAAAAAGAATAGTAATTCAATTAATCAAAACTTTTTAACTTAATAATTAAATTAAATTAGTAAATAATAATTAATTTCCTTAATTATTTATTTAACAAATAATTAACCACATCAATTCAAATTTGAATAATTATTTATTCAACAACAAACACATCCATTAAATACATAAATAATTCAATAAAAATTCTGGAATGTTACAACTGAAGCCAATGCTAACCCCGTTCAGCAGTTGGTGAACCTTTTAGCTGGGGCGATTAACAATCAACCATAAGCTCCACCAAACACCTCGTTCAAGGACTTCAAGGTGGTGGGACCGCCAGAGTTTAAGGGTTCCATAAACCCAATCGAAGCTCAGACTTGGGTAATGGAGATGGAGAAGGTGTTCGATGTTGCTAAAGTGAGGGAAGATCAGAAGACTGCGTATGCAACGTTTATGCTAAAGTCCGAAGCCAGTTATTGGTGGCAGGCAAACAAAGTGAGAGGAGGTGAAGGTGTAATATCCTGGGAAAGATTCAAAGAGATGTTCTTCGAGATGTACTTTCCGACCAGTTCACAAAATCAGATGGAGGTTCAATTTTTAGAGTTGAAACAGGGAAGTATGTCAGTAGCTGATTATGCGACAATGTTCAACGAGTTGGCTAGGTTCGCCACATACCAAGTGCATACTGATGAGAGGAAGGCAAGACGATTTGAGCAGGGACTGAAGCCTTGGTTGTATAATAAAGTGTCAATGTTCCAATTGAACACTTTTGCTGGAGTGTTAGAGAAGGCCATACTCACTGAGGGTGGAAGCGATGTGGTAACGAAGTATAATCTGAAAGTAGTATGCACACAAGCCAATCATGTTTGATGATAAAGCATATACTTTGTAACAATCTTATTCATTTATTAATAAAAAGTATTCATTTATTAAAGGCTTTTAATTATCTACATGATGCTGTTTTATAATATGTGATAAACCCATAGTTTTAAGCAATGCTTTTAGAATAATGATGATGATCATTCTAATGAGATCTAAATTCTTTGAAAGCTTAAAACTAAAATAGTTCCCAATCATTGGATTACTAAATTGGGGATTAGTGAATCCAGATAGATTGGTACATACGTTGCTTGCTCATTGGATGAGGATGATTGATCTCATGATCATTTGTGTGGAGACACTAAAGCAAGTATGTAGGTGCTTATTAGAGAATAAGTTCTTTGAGCGTGGCTCGCTATGGAATACCTAATGGAGTTTTATTTGCTGTCAATAGGAATTCTGTAGTGATAGTAGTACAAGTGATCCTTGGACTTGAGATCATCATAGTATCTTGTGTATGATGAGTTATACTTTGACTTATTCCTTAAGACCCTTAGGGTATATCAAAGGGTATGCTTGGGTATAATAAGTTGTCCATGGAGATAATGTATGATCAATAAAGAATCTACCACTTCTAATAAAAGAAGAGAAATGTCCTATGTGATTCGATAAATGACAACCCAGTAGTCCTTGGCCAAGGAAGAATGAAATTAGAAAGGAGTTTCTAATTTGCATTATTTGAGTTGTGCATTTAAGAGTCGAAATACATATAATTAAATAAAATAAGACTTGTGGTAATTCCATGTCTTATATTTAATTGGGACATTGTATGGTGGAAGGATTGAATTATGCAGTAACTATTTACTCAAAGGTTCTTTTATGATTAATGTTGAAATCTATATTATCCGGAAAGTCGTTGATCGCTAGGAGGCTTATCCCTATTGTAGAATAAATATTATTTATTTAAATAAATTAATTGTTTAATTTATTTATTTAAATAAGATTAGAATTATTCTAATTGATTTATTCACACTTAGGTTTAATATGGAGAACCTAAAGGGTCACACCATAAAAGGAAGAATAATTATTTAAGAAGTTAATGGCATAATCGTAATAATATGTTAAGTATATTTAATTTAATCTATGGTGATAGAATAAATTAAATAACTTAATATTTATTATTTAATATTTTAGAAATATTAAATATAAATTAATAAGAGGAGTCTTATTAATATTATTACAATTATTATTATTTTAATTTCTAAAAGAGTTTAGGAATTAATTTAATATAAGTACTCTCATTTATTCCTAATTGGATTAGGAAGGAAAATTAGTTAAAGGAGTTTAATTAATTATCCCTAATAAGATTAGGGAGATTAATTAATTAAAAGAATTTAATTAATTAAATAAAACCCAATTCCTTAATTGTTAAGATGGGTTGCCCACATCTATAAATAAGAGGAGTCTTATTATGGGTGGTATGGGTTGTTGACTTTAACAAAGTACGTAATAATTCCAAGTTGTTGGGAGTATGCCTTTTCTATAGAGATAGAAAACTAGGGTTAGCCATAACACCCATCTTCTTGAATTTTATTCTTCCTTGGTGGATCACCTCAGAGGCCAAACATTTGGGTGGCTAACGTTGATCAAAGGAAGGAACCAAACCCTTGTGGATTCAAGATTGAACGCGAAAAGGATTTGGAGGTGAACTTGTACCTGAGGAAGCTCGATCTTCAAGGGTATGATTTTATTCTTTATCTTTTCATTTAATTAATAATTATGCATAAAGGATGATCCGGGTATATGGTTTGTAATAATTTTTAAACTCTGATATTTTACACGCTTCCGCACTTTTATGCAATTTGATTGCGCTCATGAATATTACAAACCCAACAGTGGCATCAGAGCCAAACCTTTATGCGAATTATTAATTGTTCAGATTTGATATGTATGTTGATATGTGTTTAGAACAATTTAATTGGGCATAATTTTATTGTATTAAATTTATTTAACAAAAAAAAAAAAACGTTTTTTTTTTTTACAAAATCCGTGTTTCCTGTTGCTTAATGTGTAGCGTAATGAACGATATAGAGAACATAATGTAAAGCAGCAGTGCGGTATGGTACTATGGTGTAGTCATGCATGATAAAAAGACACACGTATAATATATAATATATATATATATATATATATATATATATATATATATATATATATTTGATATACTATATATATATACTTTATGTAAAAACCGGAAGGAAGCAACAAGCCTACAAAAAAAAAAAAAAAAAGGAAGCTACATGTTTCGGTTTTAAAACATACAGGATGGCGCACGGAATTAGAGTTATATATATATATAATATATTATTCTCAATAATTTTATAATTAAAATAAAGGTTTATTTTAATTTTAAAATAAAAGGTTTATTTTAATTTTAAAATAATAGGTTTATTTTAATTTTAAAATTAGAATTTCATGCTAACTAATTAAAGTTGGAATTGGATTCCATAATAACTAATTAGAGTTGAAATTGGATTTTATTTTTCCTAAAATAAAGGAGTTTATTTAGATATGAAATAAGATTTCATATTATTCAAAATAAAAGAGTTTATTTGTGAATAGGAAAGAGAATCTTAATTTCCTTAAATAAAAGAGTTTATTTAGATATGAAATAGATTTCATATTATTCAAAATAAAAGAGTTTATTTGTGAATAGGAAAGAGAATCCATATTTCCTTAAATAAAGGAGTTTATTTAAATATGAAATAAGATTTCATATTATTCAAAATAAAGGAGTTTATTTGTGAATAGGAAAAGAATATCCGTGTTTTCTTTAATATAATTTTTTTTTTTTTGACATGGAATTGGATTCCATAATTAATTAAAATAAAAGAGTTTATTTTAATTAAAGATTTATTTTTTATATATACATGGAATTGGATTCCATAATTAATTAAAATAAAGGAGTTTATTTTGATTAAAGATTTTGATTAAAATAAAATAGTTTATTTTATTCAAAATATGATAAATTAAAATAAAATAGTTTTATTTTGATTTAAATTTGGATTTAAATAAAGGAGTTTATTTTGATTCAAAAATTAGATTTTATACTAACTAAATTTGCCCATTAAATGATATCAATATATATATTAAATGTTTATTATTCATTAGATGAATGTAATTTATTGATGCATATGGTGATGTGTATGATAATAAATGAGATTGATTATGGACTATTGACCAATGCGATTGGATTTTATTTTAGTTGGATGCATGAATGTATGGGTTTTATTAAATGGGGTCTGCGTACCTCGTCTTCTCTAATTTTTTCTTAATATAAATTCTATCTCCCTCCTATGTACTTCCCCTTGACTGCTGATCAAGGTTTCTATTTATTTTAAATAGTTTTGTAATAGGAATAGTTAGAATTAAATTTTGAAAAATTGGAGATCAAGGGATAAGGAGCGCTTGAAGACCCGTTTGTAATAGAGCCCGGGTTTAAATGTAATAGTTATATTTAAATATTATTTCTTGCACCCCTAGGGTTTGACCTTTTGGTTCACTTGGTGGCTCTAGTGAACCAAACTAGAATAAAAGTCCATAATCAATCCGGGTAGAATATAGTATTCTATATGTGCATGCTTATACTATATATATATATTATATATTATTATGCAAACATGCTTCGTATGTTCATTAATATGATACGTATTTTATATATATATATAAATGCTAGCTAAACAAGATGAGACAAATTTATAACAAACCCTCAATTTTTATATTAAGTCCTAAGCGTTCAAAGATATTTGGAATATCGAACGCCGCTTTCTAGCATGATAAAATTAATAGAGTATTAAATATTTAATATGAGTTTGTTGTGTCACCACAAGGCAAGTATTAAGTATTTAAGATGTTAATTTATCACATTTGATGCTTATAAAGAAAATTGAACAATATTGTTTTGTTGTGTCACCACAAGGATGATATTTTCTTTTTGAATATATGGAGTGCTAGGTCGGACTTAACTTGGATAATTTTGATTGGATGTGCCACCACTTGATCAAAATAATCTAAGAGGCAAAATACAAGGAGTTGCATAGTTGATGTAATTGACAAGAGTTGTCTACCTATTTATTTATATATAGTTTGTTGTGTCACCACAAGGCTATATACATTTGAAATGGGATCCTTATTCTCACTAGCAAATCTTTAATAGATTTTTTGCCGAACTATATAAGTGAGGGTAATATAGTTTGAAGAAAATAGTGGGAGATACCAATTTAAAACAAGACCTAATTTATTTTGGTAATTAATAATAGAATGTATGTTAAAATGTTGTTAATTACAAATTCATTTACAGAATTTTACAATGTCTAAAATTACTAACAACAACTTGTGAAGCATATTAGATGCTAAATTAATCGAGACCAAATTAAAGCGGATTGGTTAAGGAATTTGAGAATAGTTCTCATAGTGAAAAGCTATCTTATGTCCATAATCGCCTATCCATGCAATGGTTGCGAGACAATGCCTACGAGGAAGAGATTGCTACTTTTAGAAAGTGGCAAGATGATGCATGATTGGCTCGATGCATCATGCTCGCATCCATGAGTAACGAGCTTGCGTCAAGATGAAACTATGGATGCTCCTACTATATTCCCGCACATCAAGTAGTTGATGGTGAGGAAAGTAGGACCGATAGATATCGATATCTAAGCAGCTCTTCCGATCTAGAATGGCCAATGTCACTATAGTACAGACAAAAGGTTCTTAACATAATCAATTTGATTGATCAATTAGGACAACAAGTTTTGTCATGGATGGATAGTTGAGCTAAGATTTGATCTTGCACTCACTCCCGGACTCCTTTCACAATTGTTGTGAATTTTTCATATGAACAAGCTAGATATCGCCTCATTTGATTTGCTTAACATATGAAAAATGTTGAGAGTCACTTTCAACCAAGAAAGATCAAGTCTTCTTGGTAGAGGCCAAAGGATCTTACGAAAGGAAGAGCGATTCAAAGAAGGTAAATAGAAAGGCATAAACAAAGGATAATAAGAACAAAAGCGATATGGATAGCAAAGGAGTTTGCTTCCACCGCAATAAGCTTTGGACTTCGGAAAGAAAGCTGCGAAAAGCATCTTGCAGAGGCTAACCAAAGAAGCTTAGTGAAGTTTGGTTCATCTACGATTTTTGTTCATGATTGAAATAAATTTTCTTTAAGTCGAGGTTCTACTTGGGTATTGGATCCGGCTTTGGTTATCATAAATATAGATTTATGAAGGACCAAAGTAAGTAGAAAGTTAAACAAAGATAAGTAATTTATGTGTGGAAAATGAAGCAAAGGTTCTTTGCATTAGCTATAGAAACTTATAGTTTAGCATCGCCTACTGGGCAAATCTATTAAGTCGATAAGTTGTTATTGTATTCAGGTTCTCGTTGAAAACATTATTTCCATTTTATTGTTGGACAATAAAATTTTTGGTATTATAATTAAGAACAATTGTTGTTCTATTTATAATAATAATGTTTTGTATAGAATGGAATATTATAATGGATTTTGTATACTTGACTTACATGAAAATAATTTTGCATATTGAACAAATTAGTATAAGAAAAGGAGATGATCATTCAAAGAGTTGAATGTGAGTATTTCTTTGAAATACAAGTGTGAATTATTTGAAAGGTTCAAAGAATTTGAAATGAAACAAATTGACAAAGTATTAAGATTCTTTGATTAGATCAAGGAATAAATACTTGTGCAATAAGTTTCTAGATCATCTCAAATGGTTTCTCATAATGGACACATCATCGATCTGCAATAATTGATTGATGTATCTGAAAGGAAAAATCGTACCTTGTTGGACATGGTGCGGTCCATAATGATTTTACCGACATTCCAGTATCCTTCTGGGATAATGTCCTAGAAATAGCTGCATATCAACGAAAATGGTAACCTCAAAATCCAGCCCCAAGACTCCATAAAAGTTATGGACAGGGAGGATTCCTAATCTTAAGTATGTTAAGATAAGGGATTGTCCAACTTATGTGAAAAGGTTTCAAAAGGATAAGCTTGGGACAAGATTTGACATGTACAAATTTGTGGGACATCCTAAAGTAAGTTTAGGGTATATGTTCTATAATTCTACTTAGCAAAAGGTGTTTGTTACGAAACACGCTGCCTTCTAAGATAAAGGTGTTTATCATTAAAAGGGGCTAGTGGGAGGATAATAGATCTTGAAGAGTTCAAGAACCACAAAACACTATAAGTCAAATAAGAGGAACCTATAGATAGACCTATTGTACCACAAAGATAAATCGTAAATATGGAATAGTCATAGAAGATACAGGAGGTATGGATTCATCATGGATGATGATGATGAGGTACACATCATAGAAGATGATGATCCAGAGTTACATTCGATGAGGTAAGACTTCTAGTGTGTACAAAAAGGACAGTGGGAGCGCCGTGACATTCCTAATATTATATGTTGATATACTACGGATAAGGAATGACATACCAATGCTACAATCAGTAAAGATAAAGTTGTCTAAACATTCCTCCATGAATGATTTGGAAGAGTATCTTAATTGGGGATAAAATCTATATAGATAGATTTAAGAGGATGCTCGACTTAACCCAAAGAACGTATATTCATTTGATGCTAAAGTCGTTTAGCATGGCAAACTCCAAGAGATGTTTCATGTCGATGAGCTATGGAGTGTATTTCTCTTAATAGTCCCCATAGACTCCAAAGAAGAGAGATCGCATGAGTGACAATCATGTATGCAATGAAATATACTGAGACACGATATTGATCGGTCATATTGGAGAAGATCCTTTGTAAGGCGGTGAAAAACATCTTAAAGTTCTTAACCCAAGCACTAAGGATGTGAGCATACATGGTGGAGTGCGAATTAAAACTAGAGGGCTTTACTGGACTCAAGTTTTTCGGACGGACCAAGACGACCTAAAATCCACTTTAAGGTAAAGTGTTACCTTGAACAGTGGTGTAGTGAATTGGAAAGGTTCAAACAATGAAAGAGTTCTTTGGTTTAGTGATAAAGACAAAGTATATAGCTATAAATGAAGTCGCAAGTTGATTGTTTGGATTAAAAGTTCATTCTGAGAACTAGGAATAGTTCCCAAGTCTAATCTTGGATCCTAAATGTGTGTTGTGGCACTTTCATTTGATTATTAGAATCATTGAAAGATGGGAAATCACTATAGAGATAGTGGACTCTCATGAACAACATTACATATCCATTAACTAAAGCTTATCCAATGGCAGGATAATCGTCACTTAGAGAAGAAGAGTATAAGATACCATGACGATTGGCTTTAGTGCAAGTGGGAGATTGAAAGTAGTATGCACACAAGCCAATCATGTTTGATGATAAAGCATATACTTTGTAACAATCTTATTCATTTATTAATAAAAAGTATTCATTTATTAAAGGCTTTTAATTATCTACATGATCTTTGTTTTATAATATGTGATAAACCCATAGTTTTAAGCAATGCTTTTAGAATAATGATGATGATCATTCTAATGAGATCTAAATTCTTTGAAAGCTTAAAACTAAAATAGTTCCCAATCATTGGATTACTAAATTGGGGATTAGTGAATGGGATAGATTGGTACATCGTTGCTTGCTCATTGGATGAGGATGATTGATCTCATGATCATTTGTGTGGAGACACTAAAAGCAAGTATGTAGGTGCTTATTAGAGAATAAGTTCAATGAGCGTGGCTCGCTATGGAATACCTAATGGAGTTTTATTTGCTGTCGATAGGAATTTCTGTAGTGATAGTAGTACAAGTGATCCTTGGACTTGAGATCATCATAGTATCTTGTGTATGATGAGTTATACTTTGACTTATTCCTTAAGACCCTTAGGGTATATCAAAGGGTATGCTTGGGTATAATAAGTTGTACATGGAGATAATGTATGATCGATAAAGAATCTACCACTTCTAATAAAAGAAGAGAAATGTCTATGTGATTCGATAAATGACAACCCAGTGAGTCCTTGGCGAATAAGAATGAAATTAGAAAGGAGTTTCTAATTTGCATTATTTGGAGTTGTGCATTTAAGAGTCGAAATACATATAATTAAATAAAATAAGACTTGACAAAGTAATTCCATGTCTTATATTTAATTGGGACATTGTATGGTGGAAGGATTGAATTGTCAGTAACTATTTACTCAAAGGTTCTTTTATGATTAATGTTGAAATCTATATTATCTAGAAAGTCGTTGATTGATCATTGGGAGGCTTATCCTATTGTAGAATAAATATTATTTATTTAAATAAATTAATTGTTTAATTTATTTATTTAAATAAGATTAAAATTGTTCTAATTGATTTATTCACAATCGGTTTAATATGGAGAACCTAAAGGGTCACACCATAAAAGGAAGAATAATTATTTAAGAAGTTAATGGCATAATCGTAATAATATGTTAAGTATATTTAATTTAATCTATGGTGATAGAATAAATTAAATAACTTAATATTATTATTTAATATTTTAGAAATATTAAATATAAATTAATAAGAGAGTCTTATTAATATTATTACAATTATTATTATTTTAATTTCTAAAAGAGTTTAGGAATTAATTTAATATAAGTACTCTCATTTATTTCTATTTGGATTAGGAAGGAAAATTAGTTAAAGGAGTTTAATTAATTATCCCTAATAAGATTAGGGAGATTAATTAATTAAAAGAATTTAATTAATTAAATAAAACCCAATTCCTTAATTGTTAAGATGGGTTGCCCACATCTATAAATAAGAGGAGTCTTATTATGGGTGGTATGGGTTGTTGACTTTAACAAAGTACGTAATAATTCCAAGTTGTTGGGAGTATGCCTTTCTATAGAGATAGAAAACTAGGGTTAGCCATAACACCCATCTTCTTGAATTTTATTCTTCCTTGGTGGATCACCTCTAGAGGCCAAACATTTGGGTGGCTAACGTTGATCAAAGGAAGGAACCAAACCCGGTGGATTCAAGATTGAACGCGAAAGGATTTGGAGGTGAACTTGTACCTGAGGAAGCTCGATCTTCAAGGGTATGATTTTATTCTTTATCTTTTCATTTAATTAATAATTATGCATAAAGGATGATCCGGGTATATGGTTTGTAATAATTTTTAAACTCTGATATTTTACACGCTTCCGCACTTTTATGCAATTTGATTGCGCTCATGAATATTACAAACCTAACATAATCAAGATCAGAAGAAGAAGAAAAGTGAGAATGAAGGTAACAACAAAACTTGTGGGAGTAGCACTGGGGGTAATCACAATCAGAAGAGGAAGTGGTCTGATAATTCGTCGGCTGGAAGTCAACAGGGAGGGCGGAAGAAGAAGATTGAACCGTGCCCAACCTGCGAAAAAACTCATCTGGGAGTTTGCATGAAAGGGAAGCGAGTGTGCTACAATTGTTGTCAGGAAGGCCACATAGCACCAAACTGTCCAAACCCAAAGAAGGGTGCCTACTTCACATGTGGCTCAAAGGACCATCTTGCAAGGGATTGTCCTAAAAAGGAATCTGGAGGGATGAGTTCAGGAAGAAATAGAGGAAATACCGGTGGAAGCACACTGACTATCGTAGCACCAACCGCAACCAACCGACCGACAGCTAGAACGTTCAATATGATAGTGCAGGATGCAGTGCAGTCTCACGATGTGGTGTCAGGTATCATTCCGATTAATAAAGTTAATGCTTATGTATTATTTGATTCGGGTGCTACTTGTTCATTTATATTCGATGACTTTGCTAAGAACTTAGAATTGATGAAGGATGAGTTAGAATACCCCATGAACATAGAAATTGCGAATAGAGAAATAATCCCTGTTAAGTTTGTGCACACGAATTGTAGAGTGGATATTAAGGGTAATATCATGAGCATAGATCTTATCCCTATTCGACTCGGAGAATTCGATGTTATTTTGGGTATGGACTGGTTATCCAGTTGTGGGGCGGTAAATGACTGCCAGAAGAAGCGTATTAACCTTATGACTCCGTCAAAGGTTGTGTTTTATAGTAGCAAGTCGCCTAGACAAGCGAGTTGTCTAACGATGATGCAGGCCAGGAGGTTGTTAAGGCAAGGCTGTGTAGGATATCTAGCTTACAAAGTCGATAGTCGTAAAGAGAATCCGAAAATAGATGAGATACCAATAGTGAGAGATTTCGCAGACGTATTTCTGGATGATTTGCTAGGACTTCCTCCGGATAGAGCAGTTAACTTCGTGATCGATTTGGCTCCAGGAACGGCTCCAATATCAAAAGCACCGTACCGAATGGCACCGGTAGAGATGAAACAATTGATGGTCCAACTACAAGAATTACTGGACAAGAAGTATATTCAACCAAGCGTATCACCGTGGGGAGCGCCGATTTTATTTGTGAAGCAGAAGGATGGAACAATGCGACTCTACATAGACTATAGGGAACTGAATAAGGTCACTATTAAGAATAGATATCCATTATCGCGAATCGATGAATTGTTCGATCAGTTAAAGGGAGCAAGATACTTTTCAAAGATAGATTTGGGGAGTGGTTATCATCAACTGAAGGTGAGACCAGAGGATGTACCGAAAACAGCATTCAGAACACGATACGATCACTACAAATTTTAGGTAATGTCATTTGGTCTGACAAATGCTCCTGCAGCATTTATGGGCTTAATGAATGGAGTGTTCAAGCCGTTTTTGGACAAATTCGTAGTCGTATTCATAGATGACATTTTGGTATATTCGAAAACCAAGGAAGAACGTGAAGAGAATTTGAAGATGACATTAGAGATATTGAGAAAGGAGAAGTTGTATACCAAGTTTTTGAAATGTGAATTTTGGATTGAAAGGGTACAATTTCTAGGACATGTGATTGATAGGGATGGAATTTCGGTGGATCCCTCCAAAGTCGAAGCTGTGATTAACTGGGATCAGCCGAAGACACCATCAGAAGTAAGAAGTTTTCTCGGATTGGCAGGTTATTACAGAAGGTTCATTCAGGATTTTTCCAAGATCGCAACTCTGTTGACAAATTTAACTAGAAAATTGGTGAAATTTGTTTGGACGGAAAAGTGTGAGGAAAGCTTTCAAGAATTGAAGAAGAGGTTAAGTACAACACCTGTGTTATCTTTTCCAGATGACACAGGAAATTTTGTGGTATATAGTGATGTGTCGCACAAAAGACTAAGCTGTGTGCTTATGCAAAATGGCAGTCAAATGATGTTAACCGAACAAGTAGAGTTAATTTCAGCAATGGAGAAGCTAGAATTAGAAGTGAAGTATCTTATGGAAATTTACGAGAAGTTGTTCCAGATGCAAGCTGGTACAACGTTACTGGATAAAGTTAAGGAGGCTCAACTTCAGGACAAAGAATGTGAGAAAGTGAAAAAGAAGATATCTGAAGGGACTAAACCTAGATTTAAAATAGACGGTGAGGGACTACTAAGATTTGAGAGCAGAATTTGGGTACAGCCAGTACCAGAGATTAAGGAAGAAATTTTGAGCGAGGCTCACAACTCATGATATTCGATTCACCCTGGTAGTACCAAGATGTACCAAGATCTTCGACAACATTTTTGGTGGCCAAATTTGAAATGAGAGGTTGCAGAATGTGTTGCCAAATACCTGACATGTCAGAAAGTTAAAGCAGAACATCAGAGGCCGAGTGGGTTACTACAACCTTTAGAGATCCCAGAATAGAAATGTGAACATATTAAGATGGATTTCGTGGTTGGCCTACCGACAAATCAGAAAGGCTATGACGCAGTATGGGTTATTGTTGACCAATTGACGAAATCCGCACACTTCCTTCTGATCAAAATCAGATTTAACTTAGATCAATTGGCGAGGTTATAGTGAAAGAGATCGTTTCAAGGCACGGAGTTTTGGTGTCAATTATTTCTGATAGAGATCCACGTTTCACGTCCAACTTCTGGAAACGTCTTCAAGAATGCATGGGTACACAGTTGCGAATGAGCACAGCATATCACCCTCAGACAGATGGATTGAGTGAAAGAATAATTCAGACATTGGATGATATGTTAAGAGCTTGTATAATGGACTTCAAAGGAAATTGGGATGACCATCTACCACTCGTAGAGTTCAGCTACAACAACAGTTACCATGGTAGTATTGGCATGCCACCCAATGAAGCGCTATACGGCAGAAAGTGCAGAACTCCACTATATTGGGATGAAGTTGGCGAAAGACAATTACTAGGCCCAGAATTGGTGCAACAAACAACAGAAATAGTCAAAGTGATCTGAACAAGATTGATAGCGACTCAAGATGAGCGGAAGAAATATCTTAGATCCACACCTTTGTAAGAATGTTGAGTTGAGAAAGGTACTTATGTATTTTTAAAGGTCTCTCCCTGGAAGGGAAATATCAGATTTGGAAAGAAAGGGAAATTAAGCCCAAGATTCATTGGACCCTTTGAAGTTCTACGAAGGGTCAGAGAAGTTGCTTATGAGGTAGCCTTACCTCCAGCTCTAGAGAATGTTCACAACGTTTTTCATGTCTCAGTCCTACGACCCTATAAACTCGATTACAAGCACGTGATTGAATATGAACCCCTACATTTTGACAAAGACTTATCTTACGAAGAAATTCCTGTTCAAATTGTCGACCGAAAAGTACAAGTTCTGAGAAATAAAGTAATACCTTCTGTTAAGGTAATTTGGAGGAACCAAAATGCTGAAGAAGCTACGTGGGAGCTCGAAGAGAATATGATGAAAAATTATCCTCATTTATTTACTTAGATTGTTATAAGCGATTACGAGGGGATGAGAATCTTTGTAGCGGGGGGGGAGAATGTAACGGGACGAATTATTGAGTTGTGATTCTGATGACAGAATCCTTTTAAGAGGGAACAGATGTGACAACCGAGACTTTTTAATTTAATTTTAATATTTATTGGATTGAATAAATATTTTTCGATGAATTAATTATTAGATTAAATAATTAATTGATGAAGTTGTGGTAGATTAATTTAATTATATGTGTTATATTTATTAAATTAATGTGGAGAATTTTATTATTCAAAGTATGTAATTATGTGAGCTTATTATATGAAAAGAAATATTTAATAAGCCTATTGTTATTTTAATTAATTTAATTATTAATTAGAGATTTAATAATATGATATTATTATCAAATGAGAAATTTAATTAAGTGACTATGTGAATTAATGAGAAGTTATTATATTTTATTTATAATAAATTAAATAAGATATTGGATTTATTTTATAATGGGTGTGACATTATTTAAAACTATATGATAAGGTTTAATTAAATTAAATGGTTTTAAATCCCATTCTTGCCAGCAAAACATGGCACTATGAGAGGTTGGGAGCAGTTACCCATGATAGGTAACTGACCTCCAACATGCGCATCTGTTCACCTTCTTTATTAGTATACGCCTTCTTTTCTTTTCTTTTCTTATTATTATTTTCTAAGTCTGACAAGCGTAACAGAGAGAAATACAGAGAGAATTTGAGAATTTTTTTAGAGAGATTGTGAGTATTGTGATTGAAGTAGAGAGAAATTGTCATCCTTGTTCATCTACGCTTTGGGTAAATTCTTCAACCCAATTCCTTTTTACGTCATTTAGTTTTATAAAATATGGCTCTCCAATTTCTATAACAATTCTATATGGTTGGAAATTGTATTAACTATGTGGCTATATACGTGATTTTATGTCATGGTAGCATATTTAATATGTATTTTATATGATTCCATATCATCAATTTTATAAAATTTTACAGTACGTGATTACAGAGTATGTTATATGGCTATATGGCCGTTATACTTAATTTTAATATGTCAGCCATAAATTGTTCTGTAAAATTCACACACTTATATGATTATGTATGATAAAACGAACAAAACAAAATTTGAATGGTTGGATTCGGCCTTATAATAAATCCGTAGTATTAAATTCTATGTTTTTGTTCCAGAATATCAAGAACAGTACAACTTGCATAATTTAATTCTGCAATTATGTGTTTTAATGGGTTAAATCACTCAATAAATATTGGGTAATGATTATGTATAAATTCTAGCATGTGGGTATGATTGTTTTGTTAAATTTAATGGCCATATAGTGTTTAATTCGCTGAACTATGTGTTCTTCGCGAACTGAGAATAAAAATCTGGAGTTTCGCTACTGGCGCCAACTCGTAAGCTGAAACTCTCATCTGCATGACGCCCATGTTCCCGGTATGTCATGAACGCATACTGTATGGCAATACCACTTTAGAATAATGGTCGAAATAAATTTTTAAAAATGTTTAAGTATAGAAATGTGTTATTAACTTAGTCTAGTGAATATAAAAACTTGTTAGACATATAATGAGGTGTTAAAATAAATTCTTAACATGTCCATAACATAATTACGTATGAATTGAATGATCAAATGCATAATTAGCTTATTGTTCGTGAAGTCTTAATTTTTGACAATAAGTGTAGTAATTGACTAATTATAGTCATGAACTCGAGTTAGACAAAGAATAAACTTGTGATGTTTATTACGTGATAATTGATTGGTATTGTGAACATGAATGATATGTAGGATTTAAATCAATGAACAAGTTTTATTAACGCGTAATCTACGCACGAGGCAAGTTTCCTAACCCTACTTGTTATCGTATATAAGTTGATTAATTCACCTTTCTATATTGAGCAAGTTCTCATTATTATTGATCAAGTCTATCTTGTATATTAAATTTTATTAATCTTTCTAGCATGATGCTGTTATACAATAATTATTCTATTGTAAACCTTTGTGAGTTTTTATTCAAAGTTAAGTTATCAATTATTGTTAAACCTTGTTAGACTAGCGAACCCTTAATGATTCGACTAGTCCATAGTTGATGAGCGTTCTAAATTTCAGAACCCTTGATGAATTATCCAAACCAAACTTCCTTTGGTGCTGACTCGAATGTTAAACTGAGATGAACAACCTTGTAAAGGGGATTACTTATGCGTTAGCGTTAAGATATTGTGCACAGTATGGTACTAAGGGTTGATCCCCCTAAGTATGAGAAGAAGAGTCCATAGTCTTATGACTGTTAAAGGTTTCGAGTATAAACACTTGATAACCTAGGACATAGTTCAAAGGTCTTCTGACCCTCAGAATTTCTTTTGATTCTTATTATTCATTCTTGATTCAAAAGTTAATCTTTTATATCAGAAGTTGTTAATTCATTCATATGTTGTTATTCATTGTCATATTATTATACTTGTGGGCAATTGTGCTCACTCTTGCGTAATAATAACATTGCAGTTAAGAACGAAAGAGCAGACGAACCTTCCACTAGTAAGGGCAAGGGCAAGATTAGCAAGTAATGAAGACTGTTATTTATGTGGTTATGTAATGTTATTTAGACTTGATGTTACTTAAGACTTATTTGTTTATGATTCCGCACAAATGTTTTAAGGTTAGAACAACCTGGGATTTTATTTATGAAGTAGTTGATGTAACCCCATAAGGGGAGATTTATTTCTTTAATTCTATCTATTGCATGGTTTGCATTTATTTATGGGTAGATAGATAGATGATATTTATATAGTGAACACCAAATCCTGTGGAAATGGAAGTACCGGATTTGGGGGTGTCACAAATATTACCCACAACTATAACATTATCTCAAATCCACACCATAATATTAAAAAAAAATATTTCGAGAAAATTAAATCTTTATTCGTAAAATTTGGGATTTTATAATCTCCCCTCCTTATGAAATTTTGCCCTCGAAATTATCCGCTATCTCGTCCGGTTATAAATCAATAATGTGGTTCGGGTCATCCATATATTTACGTAACATCGTTACGTTAAAAACGTTTTGAATACGCGACATACTTAGCGGTAAAACGTGTCTCTAAGCCACAATTCCTACTCGATCGAGGATTAAAAATGGGCCAATTAAATTGAGTGTTGAGATTTCCTCTCTTCAGCAACTCTTGCTTCAAGAATAACGCCATCTTGAGCCTTCTTCTTCACATTCATCAGCTCTGAGTATGTAGCTTGAGTGGCTTTAACTTTATCGATTAAAGTCGATTCTACTCGTATATTCGTTATCTTCACGTGGGTCTCTAGAGTTTTTAACTCTATCTTCATCATTTGTAAGTAATACGAAATTGGTTTTTGTGTTAACAACATTGCACTCATAAACGCATACGATCTTTTACTCAATGCGTCAGCTACCACGTTCGCTCTTTCACGATGATATTGAATGGTATAGTCGTAATCTTCAACAGCTCGAGCCAACGTCTTTGATGCATGTTACGTTCATTTTAGTTGAAGAAATATTTAAGAGTTTTAGAAATGGGGTTTTGTACTGGGGTTAGTACAAAAATCGATTTCACGCTCTGGGGTAGGCCAAGAAGTCTTCAGAAATACGTAAAGAAATTTATTAACGATAGAAATATCATTCAAAACTGTGACCCTCATCCAAGACTTGGATAGCACGTCACATTGATACCTATTAACTTGCCACTGTTATTCATGACGTCGCCTACAGAAAGTCTGGCTTTGGTGCATTCCACACAAGGAAGTCAACAACGAAAGGATCGGGGCTCTTTACGTATGGCTTAATATGACAATAATTGACTTTAGTGGTTTGGTTGCTTGAATTCGCATAACAGGTTGGTTAAGAATATAAAAGTTAACAACCTTACAAAAAGTATGAGTAGTTAACTAATCGATTCCTAAAATTACTTCAAAGGCAAGTATTTTCAAAGAAATAAGATCGACAGGTAACGTGAAAGTGTAGATTTGAATCAAATAAGATTTATAAACAATGGATGTAACGAAGGTTTCTATTAACGAAGTTTCAACCAATAAGTCAAAGTCTAACTTCTCTGGGGTCAAATTTAAACGTTGAGCGCAAGCAAGAGAGATAAAAGAATAGGTAGCACCGGTATCAAATAAGGTACAGACTTCGAAAGCGTTTATGATTAACTTACCCGTGATAACTTCGTTCGGGTTCCTCAACAAACGCTCTTACTTAAACTACCTACTTTGACTTGTCTGAGACATCCTTTGACATCACTATACCAGCTGGACTTGACTTCACTACACGACAAAATTGAGCTAGGTGACCTTCTCTTCAGCAATTGAAACACGCTTTGGATTGCTGCATACAATTTGGACGGATGTGTCCCTCCTGTCCACATTTGAAACATACAACCGGTGGTCATTCTTCTTCCTTTGAAACGGGTGTTGATGCTGCTATCTTTCCATCATTATTGAACCTTCTTTTCTTGAAATTTCCACTTCTATTATCTTGGTCATGATTACCACCGAAGTGGTTACCATTCTTGGCATGATAATTTCACCCATGATGGTTATCATTGTTCCGATGGTCGTTGCCACCAGTACGATTATTATCGTGTTATTGGTCGTTGCCTTTTGGTTGTGCTGACTCATTATCATGCTCCAATAACTGAGCCCTATTCACAACATCTGAATATAAACAAAGTTTGTGAGAAATGAGGTATTGATGTATATTGGGTTTCAAACCTCGCAGAAACATTCGCATCATTCGCTCCTCATTATCGACCAAATGGGATGCAAACCAGGATAACGCTGCAAACTTAGCCTCGTACTGCGACACAGTCATATTGTTTTGCTCCAGCTTGATGAATTCCACCTCTTTCATGTGACGAATACTTTCAGGAAATTACTTGTCGTTGAACAATTCTTGAAACTTCTCCCAAAACATCTTGAGTGCGTCAGGCTGGGTACGTTTTACAGATTCCCTCTAATGATCTGCTTCTTCACGCAACATAAATGTGGTGAATGGAACCTTTTGCTCCTTTGAGCATTCTAAGACATCAAATATCTTGGTGATCTGCTTTATCCACGTCTCTGCCTTAAGTGGTTCTGGCTTTCCCAAAAACTCTGGTGGTCCCAGCTCCTTGAACTGCTTAGCGGTGACCAACCGTGGGTTGCCATTGTTTCCACTTGCAATATGAACAAGAGTCTCTCTCGTTTGGTGTTGCATGAATTCTAAAAAGCTCCTAAACGTACCATCGTTCGTCATTTGATTAGTGTTGTTGTTTACAGGAGGATTATCGCCTTCCTGATGCACATTATCCTGACTATTGATCAGCGGTGACTCAACAGTCTCATGTGCTCCATTGCTTACCTCAACATTATTAGATGTCATTTTCAAACACAGACATAAAACTGTTAGGTTTTGTGAAAATCAAAGTAGCAATCAAATTGAAAAATTAGCCGAAGCGAAATAAAATCAGATTTTAAAATTTTTTCACAAACCAATTACCCGGATCATCCTTTATGAATATTATTAATTAAACGAAGAATAAGAAATTATGAAATCATACCCTTGTAGAAACGAGCTTCCTCAGTGCGAGTTCACCTCCTACTTTCTCATGATCTCCTTGAATCTACGGGTAGATTCCTTCCTTTGATCGATGTAAGCCACCCAAGTGTATGGCCTCAGAGGTGATCCACCAAAGAAGAAGAATTTTCAAGAAGAAGGGTATTGGCTCAAACCCTAGTTTTTCCTATCTCGTATAGAAAAAGGAGGCGTACTTTCTACAACTCTAGGAATTACATTATATTAGATATCGATATAAAACTCCTCTTATAAAGATATCATGTAACCCTATTTTAATTAAAATAAGGTATTATTTATTTAATTAAACTCCTTTAATTAAATGGGCTCCCTAATCTATTAGGGGTAATTAATTAAACTCCTTTAACTAATTTTCCTTCCTAATCGATTAGGAATAAATGAGAGTACTTATATTAAATTAATTCCTAAACCTTTTTAGAAATTAAAATAATAATAATTGTAATAATATTAATAAGACTCCTCTTATTAATTTATATTTAATATTTCTAAAATATTAAATAATAAATATTAAGCTATTTATTTAATTTATTCTATCACCATAGATTAAATTAAATATACTTATTTATATTATTACAATTATGCCATTAACTTCTTAAACAATTATTCTTCCTTTTATGGTGTGACCCTTTAGGTTCTCCATATTAAACCAGGTTGTGAATAAATCAATTAGAACAATTCTAATCTTATTTAAATAAATAAATTAAACAATTAATTTATTTAAATAAATAATATTTATTCTACAATAGGGATAAGCCTCCCTAGCGATCAACGACTTTCCGGATAATATAGATTTCAACATTAATCATAAAAGAACCTTTGAGTAAATAGTTACCTAAATCTCAATTCAATCTACCATAAATACAATTGAAAGTAGTATGCACACAAAGCCAATCATGTTTGATGATAAAGCATATACTTTATAACAATCTTATTCATTTATTAATAAAAGTATTAATTTATTAAAGGCTTTTAATTATCTACATGATGTTGTTTTATAATATGTGATAAACCCGTAGTTTTAAGCAATGCTTTTAGAATAATGATGATGATCATTCTAAGGAGATCTAAATTCTTAGAAAGCTTAAAACTAAAATAGTTCCCAATCATTGGATTACTAAATAGGGATTAGTGAATCAGGATAGATTGGTACATCGTCGTTTGCTCATTGGATGAGGATGATTGATCTCATGATCATTTGTGTGGAGACACTAAAAGCAAGTATGTAGGTGCTTATTAGAGAATAAGTTCCTTTGAGCATTGGCTCGCTAAGGAATACCTAATGGAGTTTTATTTGCTGTCGATAGGAATTCTGTAGTGATAGTAGTACAAGTGATCCATGGACTTGAGATCATCATAGTATCTTGTGTATGATGAGTTATACTTTGACTTATTCCTTAAGACCCTTAGGGTATATCAAAGGGTATGCTTGGTGTATAACAAGTTGTACATGGAGATAATATATGATCGATAAAGAATCTACCACTTCTAATAAAGAAGAGAAATGTCTATGTGATTCGATAAATGACAACCCGGTAGTCCTTGGCAAAGCGAGAATGAAATTAGAAAGGAGTTTCTAATTTGCATTATTTGAGTTGTGCATTTAAGGATCGAAATACATATAATTAAATAAAATAAGACTTGTGGTAATTCCATGTCTTATATTTAATTGGGACATTGTATGGTGGAAGGATTGAATTATGCGGTAACTATTTACTCAAAGGTTCTTTTATGATTAATGTTAAAATCTATATTATCTAGAAAGTCGTTGATCGTTAGGAGGCTTATCCTATTGTAGAATAAATATTATTTATTTAAATAAATTAATTGTTTAATTTATTTATTTAAATAAGATTAGAATTATTCTAATTGATTTATTCACAACGGGTTTAATATGGAGAACCTAAAGGGTTACACCATAAAAGGAAGAATAATTATTTAAGAAGTTAATGACATAATCGTAATAATATGTTATGTATATTTAATTTAATCTATGGTGATAGAATAAATTAAATAGCTTAATATTATTATTTATTATTTTAGAAATATTAAATATAAATTAATAAGAGAGTCTTATTAATATTATTACAATTATTATTATTATTTTAATTTCTAAAAGAGTTTAGGAATTAATTTAATATAAGTACTCTCATTTATTCTAATTGGATTAGGAAGGAAAATTACTTAAAGGAGTTTAATTAATTATCCCTAATAAGATTAGGGAGCTTAATTAATTAAAAAATTTAATTAATTAAATAAAACTCAATTCCTTAATTGTTAAGGTGGGTTGCCCACATCTATAAATAAGAGAGTCTTATTATGGGTGATGTGGTTGTTGACTTTTTACAACATACGTAATTCCGATAGTTGGGAGAGTAACGTTCTTTTATAGAGATAGAAAACTAGGGTTTGAGCCAAATACCCATCTTCTTAAATTCTTCTTCTTCTTGGTGGATCACCTCTGAGGCCAAACACTTGGGTGGCTAACATTGATCAAAGGAAAGAACAAACCGGTGGATTCAAGTTGAACGCGAAAGGATTTGGAGGTGAACTTGTACTGAGGAAGCTCGATCTTCAAGGTATGATTTTATTCTTTATCTTTTCGTTTAATTAATAATTGTGCATAAAAGGTGATCAGGGTATATGGTTTGTAAAATTTTAAAACTCGATTTTTCTCTCTTAAGCTTATTTTGTCT
This sequence comes from Panax quinquefolius, assembly GCA_020205615.1. Taxonomy (NCBI): domain Eukaryota; kingdom Viridiplantae; phylum Streptophyta; class Magnoliopsida; order Apiales; family Araliaceae; genus Panax; species Panax quinquefolius. The sequence goes on from CM035156.1 coordinate 130,446,226, forward strand.
TGATTTGATTGCGTTCTTGAATATTACAAACCTAATAGTGGCATCAGAGCCAAACCTTTATGCGAATTATTAATTGTTTTAATTTGATATGTATATTGATATGTGTTTAGAACAATTTAATTGGGCATAATTTTATTGTATTAAATTTATTAAAAAAAAAAAACTGGTACTGTTTTTTATTGAATCCGTGGCTTTAATCATAAGTCACGATTTGTCAAAAGAAAAACTGAAAGATCCGTGGATTCCTTCTTTTGTTGGAATCATGGATTCATGTATATAATCATACTCATGTTTTCTAATTAAAGGGGAGCACGTGATATATGTTAACAGGATATTTGTCAAAAGTAATCTTATGATTACTTATATATTATATATATAATATATATTTCCGTTTCATATATATATATATATTATATATAATATATATTCTTAATAATTTTATAATTAAAATAAAAGGTTTATTTTAATTTTAAAATTAGATTTCATTCTAATTAATTAGAGTTGGAATTGGATTCCATGATAACTAATTGGAGTTGAAATTAGATTCTATGTTTCCTTAAATAAAGGAGTTTATTTAGATATGAAATAAGATTTTATATTATTCAAAATAAAAAGTTTATTTATGAATAGAAAAAGAATCCATGTTTCCTTAAATAAAGGAGTTTATTTAGATATGAAATAAGATTTTATATTATTCAAAATAAAAGAGTTTATTTGTGAATAGGAAAAGAATCCATGTTTCCTTAAATAAAGGAGTTTATTTAGATATGAAATAAGATTTCATATTATTCAAAATAAAGGAGTTTATTTTGAATAGAAAAAGAGAATCATGTTTCCTTTAATAATTTTTTTTTATATATGGAATTGGATTCCATAATTAATTAAAATAAAGGAGTTTATTTTGATTAAAATTTTGATTAAAATAAAATAGTTTATTTTATTCAAAATTGGATAAATTAAAATAAAATAGTTTTATTTTGATTTAAATTTGGATTAAAATAAAGGAGTTTATTTTGATTCAAAAATAGATTTTATACTAACTAATTTTGCCCATTAAATGATATCAATATATATATTGAATGTTTATTATTCATGAGATGAATGTTATTTATTGATGCGTATGGTGATGTGTTTGATAATAAATGGGATTGATTATGGACTATTGACGATGTGATTGGATTTTATTTTAGTTGGATACATGAATGTATGGGGTTTTATTAAATGGGAATTCTGCGTACCTCGTCTTCTTTAATTTTTTCTTAATGTAAATTCTAACTCCTCCTTTGTATTTCCCTTATCTGGCGATCAAGGTTTCTATTTATTTTAAATAGTTTTGTAATAGGAATAGTTAGAATTAATTTTGAAAAATTGGAGATCAAGGAGCAAGGCGCTTGAAGACCCATTTGTAATGGAGCAGGGTTTAAATTTAATAGTTATTTTAAATATTATTTCTTGCACCCCTAGGGTTTGACCATTTGGTTCACTTGGTGGCTCTAGTGAACCAAACTAGAATAAAAGTCCATAATCAATCTGGGTAGAATATAGTATTCTATATGTGCATGCTTTTACTATATATATATATATATATATATATATATATATATATATTATGCAAACATGCTTCGCATGTTCATTAATATGACGCGTATTTTATATATATATATAAATGCATGGCGCTAAACAAGATGAGACAAATTAATAACAAACCCCTCATTTTTATTATATTAAGTCCTAAGCGTTCAAAGATATTTGGAATATCGAACGTCGCCTTTTAGCATGATAAAATTAATAGAGTATTAAATATTTAATATGAGTTTGTTGTGTCACCACAAGGCAAGTATTAAGTATTTAAGATGTTAATTTATCACATTTGATGCTTATAAAGAAAATTGAACAATATTGTTTTGTTGTGTCACCACAAGGATGATATTTTTCTTTTTTGAATATATGGAGTGCTAGGTCGGACTTAACTTGGATAATTTTGATTCGGATGTGCCACCACTTGATCAAAATAATCTAAGAGGCAAAAGAAAAGGAGTTGCATAGTTGATGTAATTGACAAAAGTTGTCTACATATTTATTTATATATAGTTTGTTGTGTCACCACAAGGCTATATACATTTGAAATGAGATCCTTATTCTCACTAGCAAATCTTTAATTAGATTTTGCCGATCTATATATATTGAGGGTAATATAGTTTGAAGAAAATAGTGGAAGATACCAATTTAAAATTAACAAGACCTAATTTATTTTGGTAATTAATAAAAGAATGTATGTTAAAATGTTGTTAATTACAAATTCATTTACTGAAATTTTATAATGTCTAAAATTACTATCATCTGCGAAGCATATTAGATGCTAAATTAACGGGCCAAATTAAGCGGATTGGTTAAGGAATTTGAGAATAGTTCTCATAAATGAAAAAGCTATCTTATGTTCTTAATCGCCTTTATCCACGCAATGGTTGCAAACAATGCCTCACGAGGAAGAGATTGCTACTTTTAGAAAGTGGCGAGATGATGCATGATTGGTTCGATGCATCATGCTCGCATCCTTGAGTAACGAGCTTGACGTCGACATGAAACTATGGATGCTCTTACTATACTCCCGCACATCAAGTAGTTAATGGTGAGGAAAAAGAGGGTGAAAGATATTAGATATCTAAGGAGCTCTTAGATCTAGAATAACCGATGACACTCTGAGATGAGACAAAAGTTCTTAACATAATCAATTTGATTGATCAATTAGGACAACTGTTTTTGTCATGGATGGAGAGTTGAGCCAAGATTTGATCTTGCACTCACTCCCGGACTCCTTTCACAATTGTTGTGAATTTTTCATATGAATAAGCTAGATATCAGCTTCGCTGATTTGCTTAACATGTTGAAAAATTTAATATAAGTACTCTCATTTATTCCTAATTGGATTAGGAAGGAAAATTACTTAAAGGAGTTTAATTAATTATCCCTAATAAGATTAGGGAGCTTAATTAATTAAAAGAATTTAATTAATTAAATAAAACCCAATTCCTTAATTGTTAAGGTGGGTTGCCCACATCTATAAATAAGAGGAGTCTTATTATGGGTGATGTGGTTGTTGACTTTTTACAACATCGTAATTCAAATAGTTGGGAGAAATCGCGTTCTTTTCTATAGAGATAGAAAACTAGGGTTTGAGCCAAATACCCATCTTCTTAAATCCTTCTTCTTCCTTGGTGGATCACCTCTAGAGGTCAAACACTTGGGTGGCTAATGTTGATCAAAGGAAGGAACCAAACCCGGTGGATTCAAGTTGAACACGAAAGGATTTGAAGGTGAACTTGTACCTGGGGAAACTCGATCTTCAAGGGTATGATTTTATTCTTTATCTTTTCGTTTAATTAATAATTGTGCATAAAGGGTGATTCGGGTATATGGTTTGTAAAATTTTAAAACTCTGATTTTATCTCGCTTCCGCTTAATTTGTGTAATTTGATTGCGTTCTTGAATATTACAAACCTAACAACAATGTCCCAATTAAATATAAGACATGGAATTACTGTCAAGTCTTATTTTATTTAATCATATGTATTTCGATTCCTAAATGCACAACTCCTAATGAATGCAAATTAGAAACTACTTTCTAATTTCATTCCACCTTGGCCAAGGATTCCTGGGTTGTCATTTATCGAATCACATAGGACATTTCTCCTTTTTACTAGAAGTGGTAGATTCTTTATTGATCATTCATTATCTTCATATATAACTTATTACACCCAAGCATACCCTTTGATATACTCTAAGAGTCTTAAGGAATAAGTCAAAGTGTAATTCATTATATATAAGATACTATGATGATCTCAAGTCTAAGGATCATTTGTACTACTATCACTCTGAGAATTCCTATTGACGGGTAAGTAAAACTCCATTAGGTATTCCTTAGCGAGTCACGCGTTAAATTGAACTTATTCTCTAATAAACACCTACATACTTGCTTTAGTGTCTCACACAACAAATGATCATGAGATCAATCATCCTCATCCGATGAGCAAACAGCGTATGTACCAATCTATCAGGATTCACTAATCCCCTATTTAGTAATCCAATGATTGGGAACTATTTTAGTTTTAAGCTTTCTAAGAATTTAGATCTCATTAGAATGATCATCATCATTATTCTAAAAGCGTTGCTTAAAACTATGGGTTTATCACATATTATTAAAAGCGACACCATGTAAATAATAAATGCCTTTAATAAATAATTCTTTTATTAATTAATAAATAAGATTGATTACACAGTATATGCTTTATCATCATACATGATTGGCTTGTATGCATAATACTTTCAATCTCCCACTTGCACTAAAGCCAATCGTCGTGGTATCTCATACCCATCTTCTCTAAGTGACGATCAAACTGCTGTTGTGTTAACACTTTAGTAAATGGATCTGCAATATTGTCTTGAGAGTCCACACGCTCCAGGGTGACGTCTCCTCTTTCAATGATCTCTTTGATCAAATGAAATCGCCGCAACACGTGTTTGGATTTCTGATGAGACCTGGGTTCCTTAGCTTGCGCGCAATGACTCGAGTGTTATCACGAATAAAGGCTTTGGTCCTTTAATGCTAGAAACCACACCAAGTTGGTAATGAACTTCTTCATCAAACGACTTCCTTTGCGACTTCACTTGCGACTATGTACTTACTGCCTCATCCTTTGAATCGAAGAATCATTTTAACGCTTGGAACTTTTCAACTCAACTGCGCCACCGTTTAAGGTAAACACATACCTCAAAGCAGTTTATTGTCATCTTGGTCTGTTTGAAAACTTGAGTGCGTGAAGCCCTCTAGTTTTAATTCGGACCCCAAGTAGAGAAGAAATACATCCTTAGTTCTTCTTAAGTACTTTAGGATATTTTTCACCGCCTTCCGGTGTTCTTCTCTCTGGATTTGGTGATATCTGCTTGTTACACTAAGTGCATGGCGACATACGGTCTAGTACATATCATACAGGTACATGATAGATCCTATTCTTTGAAGCATAAGGAATCTTACTCATACGGTTTCTCTCTCAGTGTCTTTGGGGCTTGTTTCTTAAAGAGATGTATTCCATGGCTCATCGGCATGAGACCTCTTTTGGAATCTTCCATGCTAAACCTTTTTAGCATCAAGTCGATGTCGTTCCTTGGGATAAGCCAAGCATCCTTTTAGATCTATCTCTATAGATCTTTATCCCCAAAATATAGGATGCTTCTCCCAAGTCCTTCATGGAGAAGTGTTTAGATAACTTGATTTTAATTGATTGCGACATAGGAATATCATTCCCTATCGGTAATATATCATCAACATATAATACTGAGGAATGAAGCAGTAGCTCCCACTAACCTTCTTGTACACACACATGGTTCATCCTCATTTTGATAAAATCAAACTCTTTGATTGTCTCATCAAAACGGATGTTCCACCTACGAGAAGCTTGCTTTAATCCATAAATGGATTGTTGTAGCTTACAGACTTGATTTGTTCCAACCTTTAAAACAAATCCCTCTAGTTGTGTCATATACACATCCTCCTCAAGTTTCCCATTGAGGAAGGTCGTTTTCACGTCCATCTGCCAGATTTCGTAGTCATGGTAAGCTGTAATCGCAAGCAAAATCCGAATGGACTTGAGCATTGCTACTGGTGAGAAGGTTTCGTCATAGTCAACTCCTTGTCTTTGTTTGAAACCTTTTGCAACTAGTCGGGCCTTATAGGTCTCTACCTTGCCGTCTGCTCCAGTCTTTCTTTTAAAAACCCATTTACACCCAATAGGCTTAATGCCTTCAGGTGGTGAGACCAAAGTCCATACTTGGTTCTCATACATGGAGTCCATCTCAGATTTCATGGCTTCTTGTCACTTCTCTGAGTCTTTACTACTCATAGCATGTTCGTAATTCAATGGATCATCATCATCTATGATGCGTACCTCATTGTCATCTTCTATGACAAGTCCACACCTCTCTGGCATCTTTGGTACTCTTCCAGATTTACGAATAGGGTGTTGTACAGAAGGAATCTCAACTTGGTTAGGTACCTCACTTTGATCTGTAGTATTTTGTGGTTCTTGAACCTCTTCAAGATATATCTTACTCCCACTGACCCCTTCAAGGATAAACTCCTTTTCCAAGAAGGCAGCATGTTTCGCAACAAACTCCTTTTGATCAGTTGGATGATAGAAATAATACCCCGATGTTTCTTTAGGATATCCCACAAATCTACATTTGTCAGATCTAGTCTGCTGCTTATCGTTTTCAAACTTTTTGACATAATTTGGACAACCCCAAGTCTTAACATGCTTAAGATTTGGTTTCCTCCTATCCATAACTTCATATGGGGTCTTGGGGATGGATTTTGTAGGTAACTTGTTAAGTAGGTATGCACGGTGACTCTAGGGCATATCCCCGGAAGAAGCGGAAGCTCGGTAAAACTCATCATAGATCGAACCATGTCCAACAATGTTCGATTTCTCCTTTCAGATACACCATTCATTCATCTCTGTGGCGTCCCTGGTGGAGTCCATTGTGAGATTATACCATTTTCTTTGAGACAATTGAGAAACTCACCACTTAAGTATTCTCATCCTCGATCAGATCGAAGAATCTTAATACTCTTAGCAGTTTGCTTCTCAACTTCACTTACGAACTCTTTGAACTTTTCAAATGATTGATTTGTATTTCATTAAATACACATATCCAAATCTTGAGTGGTCGTCAGTGAATGTAATAAAATAAGAATACCCTCCTCGTGAGGTCGTTGTCATAGGTCCACATACATTTGTGTGTACCAACGCTAACAACTCTGTAACTCTTTCTCCTTTTCCACTAAAACGAGATTTAGTCATTTTACCCATGAGACAAGATTCACGGGTTGGATATGATTCATAATCGAGATAGCTCTAGGAGCCCATCTTTATGCAACTTGGTTAATCTTGTTTCATTAATATGGCCAGAGTCTCTGATTGCCACATGAAGGTATAATTAACATCATCTCTTTTCCTTTTCTTAGTTTGTTAATTTGAAATATATTTTCATGCAAGTCAAGTATATAAAGTCCATTCATGAAATTACCAACACCATATAAAACATTATCATTATAAATGGAACAAGCTGTTGTTCTTTATTATAATATTAAAACCATCCATATCAATACGAGAGATAGAAATAATGTTTCTAATGATATATGGAACAAAATAACAATTATTTAAATTAATGAACTTGCCTAGTGGCGGCGCTTTAAACAATAAGTCCCTACAACTAATGCAAAGAACCTTTGCTCCATTTCCCACTCGTGGGGCGACCTCATCCTTGCTCGACTTTCTACTTGACCGGTCCACGCATATTATTACATATGTGAGAACCACATCCGGTATCCAATACCCAGTAGAAGATTGACTTTCGGAAAAATTAATTTCAATCATAAACAAACCTTGATTAGGATTGAAACTTCTCCAAGCTTCTTACGCTTTTGTTTCATGAGATAATCCTTGCAGTTCCTCTTCGATGACGGCTTGTTGCAATGGAAGCAAATTCCTTTGCTATTTGGATCGAGTTTCTTTTGATCCTTCACTTTCGCCTTTCCTTAGCCTTCTTGGATTTCTTCTTTTGAGGAAGATACCTTGGGTCTCTTCCTTTTCTTGGAAGAATCATCCACCGAGAAGACATGGTTCTTCTTGGATGGAAATGACCTTGTGATTTTCAACATGTTAAGTAATTGTGCAAGGTGACATCCAACTTATTCATTTGAAAATTCACAACAAATTGTGAGAAGGTGTGCGGGAGTGACTGCAAGACTAAATCTTGACTCAACTCCCCATCCACGAGCGAACCCAAGCTATCCAAGGCGTTCAATCAGTTGATCATCTTTAGGACATGAGTCTCAGCGGTAGTGCCCTCGGTCATCCAAGAGATCGGAAGAGCTCTTAGATATTTCATATCTAGCGGTCTACTTTGCTCACCATACAACTCTCGAAGGTGCGATAGCATAGTAAGAGCATCCATGTTTTCATCTTTGGACGTTGAAGCTCGTTACTCATGGATGCGAGCATGATGCATTGAGCCACGGATGCATCATTTTGCCTTTGTTTAAAAGTAGCAATCTCTTCCTTAGAGGTACATCTCTCGCAACTTTTTTGCAGTGCTGGGCTAATTTAGGACATAAGAAATCTTTTCAAAGATGAGAACAATTCTCGATTCATTAACTTGATGCTGTGTAGTTCGGTCCGGTCGGTTTGTTAGCATCAAGTATGCTACTGCTTGATGAAATTAGTGAATGTGACATTTTCAAAATTACGCATGTAAAAAGACAATATTTTAGCAAACATTCATTTAATTAATTACCAAAATAAATTAGGTCTTATTTTATATTGGTATCTCCCACTATTTTCTTCAAACTATATTACCCTCATTTATATAGTTAAGCAAAATCTAATTAAAGTTTTTGCTAGTGAGAATAAGGATCCCATTTCAAATATATATAGCCTTGTGGTGACACAACAAACTATATATAAATAAATAGGTGAACAACTCCTTGTCAATTACATCAACATGTAACTCCTTATGTTTTGTCTCTTAGATTATTTTGATCAAGTGGTGGCACATCCGAATCAAAATTATCTAAGTTAAGTCCAACCTAGTACTTCCATATATTCAAAAAAGAAAAATATCGCCCTTGTGGTGACACAACAAAACAATATTTTTCAATTTTCTTTATAAGCATCAAATGTGATAAATTAACATCTTAAATACTTAATACTTGCCTTGTGATGACACAACAAACTCATATTAAATATTTAATACTCTATTAATTTTATCATGCTAGAAGGCGACGTTCGATATTCTAAATATCTTTGAACGCTTAAGACTTAATATATAAATTTTTTTTTTTGAGGGATTTGTTATTATTTGTCTCATCTTGTTTAGCGCGCATGCAAATATATATATATAAAATACGCGTCATATTATTAAACATGCAAAGCATGTTTGCATAATATATAATATATATAATACTAGCATGCACATATAGAATACTATATTCTACCCGGATTGATTTTGGACTTTTATTCTAGTTTGGTTCACTAGAGCCACCAAGTGAACCAAAAGGTCAAACCCTAAGGGTGCAAGAATAAACATTTAAATATAACTATTACATTTAAACCGGGCACCATTACAAGCGGGTCTTCAAGCGCTCCTTGCTCCTTGATCTAGGTTCTTCAAAAAATTCTAACTAATCCCATTACATTAAACTATTTAATTTAAATAGAAACCTTGATCGTGATCGAGGGAAGTACATAGAAGAGAGATAGAATTTACATCAAGAAGAAAACCGAAAAGACGAAAGTGCTGAGACCCCATTTAATAAAACCCATTCATTCAAACATCTAACTAAAATAAATTCAATCACATTGGTCAATTGTCCATAATCAATCCCATTTATTATCATACATATCATCATATGTATCAATAAATTAAATCATTCCATATATATATGAATATCATTTAATGGGCAATTTTATGTTGCATGAAATCCAATTTCAAGATTAAAATAAACTCTTTTATTTTAATTATAAAATTATTAAGGTAGTAGTATATATATATATATATAACTATTATATATATATAAAATAAGTCATGCCTACCTGCTGATTCTTTCAAAAAGGTCTAGAAACCTCCCAAGTCCAACTGATTCACGAGAATCATAAAATAAATAATAAAAAAAATGCCAATTCTCCATGAATCAGTTCACGTTACGTGAGGAAGCTCGATCTTCAAGGGTATGATTTTATTCTTTATCTTTTCGTTTAATTAATAATTGTGCATACAGGGTGATCCGGGTATATGGTTTGTAAAATTTTAAAACTCTGATTTTATCTCGCTTCCGCTTAATTTGTGTAATTTGATTGCGTTCTTGAATATTACAAACCTAACAACAATGTCCTAATTAAATATAAGACATGGAATTACTGTCAAGTCTTATTTTATTTAATCATGTGTATTTCGATTCCTAAATGCACAACTCCTAATGAATGCAAATTAGAAACTACTTTCTAATTTCATTCCACCTTAACCAAGATTCTGGGTTGTCATTTATCGAATCACATAGGACATTTCTCCTTTTTACTAGAAGTGGTAGATTCTTTATTGATCATTCATTATCTTCATATATAACTTATTACACCCAAGCATACCCTTTGATATACTCTAAGAGTCTTAAGGAATAAGTCAAAGTGTAATTCATTATATATAAGATACTATGATGATCTCAAGTCTAAGGATCATTTGTATTACTATCACTACAGAATTCCTATTGACGGTGTAAGTAAAACTCCATTAGGTATTCCTTAGCGAGTCACGTTCGATGAACTTATTCTCTAATAAGCACCTACATACTTGCTTTAGTGTCTCCACATAAATGATCATGAGATCAATCATCCTCATCCAATGAGCAAGCAACGTATGTACCAATCTATCCGGATTCACTAATCCCCAATTTAGTAATCCAAGGATTGGGAACTATTTTAGTTTTAAGCTTTCTAAGAATTTAGATCTCATTAGAATGATCATCATCATTATTCTAAAAGCGTTGCTTAAAACTATGGGTTTATCACATATTATTAAAACAGTACCATGTAGATAATAAATGCCTTTAATAAATAATTCTTTTATTAATAAATAAATAAGATTGATTACACAGTATATGCTTTATCATCATACATGAATGGCTTATATGCATAATACTTTCAAAAACAAGGGTTAATTGATATATCACATATTATCTCTAAACTCTAACCGACCAATTAAATACAAAATAACTTAGGTAGGTCATACTAGCGAAGGAATTCCCCGTCTCTCCCTACCTAGTTCTTTTCTCACATCTTAGCCAGGGATCATATCCCTAAGCTTTGATACCAACTGTGACGCCCCCAAAATAGGTATACATCACCCATCTTGAGTCGCCAAATACATGGTACAAAATACAAAAAAAAAACTTAATTATACAACTGTCGTGTATAATACGACAAAACATATGCTGTGAGTGTTAATACAAATATTGTCATCTAGACAATATCCACACTCAATGGAGTACTTATTACATTTATTATCACACTATTTTATAGAATAGTGAGGACTACTATGACACCATCTCGGACCATCACTTCATTCCCCGACTAATCCTGGCTACGTTCTCATTTTCTGAAGAGAACAATGAAAGCAAAAGGGTGATATCAACTAGCCCAATAAGAAATATTATGACTAAGATAATGCAGAATAAATTATCATTAGCCTTCAAGAATGTTAAACTATTAAAATACAATAGACATCAAGTTTAAGTGCAGAGGAATAAGCAATCTATTAGAAGAGTCAAGTAGAGCATGGTATCTACTATCTTCTATGATTTAAAATGTATTCATCAATTTTTATCACTGAGACTCAGCTTAATAAATAATTCACATAATCAAATCATCCCTGCACTATAGGCCAAGGATATTATTTAGTATCACGACCACGAATTATCCATGCACTACGGGCCAAAGATAATCGTGTTTTCATCAACGGTCCTGATCATGCCATAAAATAATTCATCTTTTCTCCCTTGGCCGAAGAGAATCCATAGCCATAATCATACCAAAAACTTTCCATCAATGCACTACGGGCCAGTGAGGACTTTTACCACATCATTTGTAACATTACGGTCATGATTATACCAATTAATTTCTGGTCATAATCATACCAAGTCCATCTATGCACTACATGCCACAGATAACTTTCAACATAATATAAACATGAGGATGTTGACAATGATATAAGAATTCAATAAAACAAGTTCAAGAATTAATTTATCCAGGAACTAATAACGTCCAAATTGTCAACATGATACTTCTTTGTAGAGTAAAATTCAAGAATGCTCAGAAGAATATTTCCATGAAAAGATACTGGATGAAGCGCAAATATCAAGGATATTCCACTAATTTCATAGAGTATAAAAGTCAAAACTTTAACCAACTGAGTATAATAAAGAATGGAATAACAGAAGAAATCACCAGGCATGCGATAGACCGCACAGACAGGTTATTCCAACAGAATAATAAATAACGAAACAATGTCATGCGTAAATGCACAGAAATGATATTCAAACAGAATAATAAATAATAGAACCAGGTTATGCGTAAACGCACAGACAGGATATTCCGACAGAATAATAAAGAATGGAACCAGGTCATGCGTAAACACACAGACAAGATATTCCGACAGAATAATAAAGAATAGAATAATAGAAGAATTTCACCATGTATGCAGGTGCTTGCATAGGTATATGAGTTATTCAACATAATAATAAAGAATGGAATAATGAAGTTCTCTTCATGAATCTGAAATAAATAATACCCTTATGAGTACAACAAATAATATCCCTTACCTTAGAAGAAAGCTGGATATAGGAGTATTGAAGTAGCGAGAATACTTTTCTTCTTTCTCTCTATAGTTTCTCCCTCTAGAGTTTCGGTGAATTCGTAAGAAATAATGAAGGGATGAGCTTCTATTTATAGGAAAATGGGTGAATAATGTGAATTCATGAATGGTCCAGATTGATTTACTTTTTTTAAGCAGACGGTCCATATTGATTTACTATACGAGAGAACCTTATCACGAGCACTATGCAACACTATGCATAATAAAATATAATATATTCTAATTATTGTCTAATAAAACAAATAACTTTATAAAAGTATTACATTTTTATAAAAAGATTTTACTATGCAAAAAATACTATGCAAAATAGAATATAATATATTCTAATTATTGTCTAATAAAACAAATAACTTTATAAAAGTATTCTATTTTATATAAAAAGATTTTATTATGCAAAAACACTACGCATAATAGAATATACTATATTCTAATTATATTCTAATAAAACAAATAACTTTATAAAAGTATTACATTTTATATAACAAGATTTTACTATGCAAAAACACTATGCATAATAGAATATAATATATTCTAATTATTGTCTAATAAAACAAATAACTTTGTAAAAGTATTACATTTTCATATAAAAAGTTTTTTGCATTTTATTACATTAATAATAATAATAAAACAAAATTTATATATATATATATATATATATATATATATATATAAATATAAACAATAATTGAATCAAATAACGTGAGATACTATGCAACTCATCGTAGCAATAATTGAACAAAACTGAGTGACTTCTCACGTAAGCATCAATAATCAATACCGTGTGCTACTATGCAACCACACGTATTACTATACTTTTACTACCGAGTAGTACAACAGATTTAACGGTAAAACTTCCACCGTTATTTTCCTAAAAATATTTTTGTCGTTTTCTCAATCCGACAATAATTCCATTGTGGGGTCCACCAATGATTGTGTCGTCGTAAAAATATTCAGCATTAAAATGAATATTCCTCGACCAATCGAATATTATATAACAACTTGCGTACTTTGCAAAATTTATAAATATTACCCGCAACTATAACATTATCTCAAATCCACACCATAATATTAAAAAAAATATTTCGAAAAAATTAAATCTTTATTCGTAAAATTTGGGATTTTACATTAACCACCAGGTAATCTAACAATTGTTAATTGTAAATAACTGTAGTTATTTATAAAAACTCAAATCGGTCGTTTTCTTCATCAAACAGTTATTACATTATGAGGCCCACGAACGGGGGCTGCGGCCGTAAATACGAATATTCCCCGATAACAAGAATATTCCACGACCAAACGAATATTCCCTGACAAAAATGAATATTTTATAACCACTTGCTTATTTTGCAAAATTTACACATTTCATCTATAACCAAATCATTATATCAAATTAACTCTTTATTATTTCAAAATAATAATTAGAGGAAATTTGATTTTATTTATAATAAGTTGGGGTCTTACAACCTCCCCTCCTTATGAAATTTCGTCCTCGAAATTGACGTACGTACCTGGTGTTTCAAAAAGATGAGGATACCTCGCTTTTATTTCTGATTTTAACTCGCAGGTCATTTCTTCAATAGCATGGTTCCTACACAAAACCTTAACTTGTGGTATAACCTTTGTGCGTAGGACATGCTCTTTTGTATCCAAGATCTTGACAGGTAACTCTTCGTACGTTAAATCCTCGACTATCTCGTCTGGTTCTAATGCAATAATGTGGTTTGGGTTATCCACATATTTACGTAATATCGATACGTAAAAAATGCTATGAACACGCGACATACTTAGCTTTAAGGCGAGTCTATAGGCCACAGTTCCTACTCGATCGAGGATTTCAAATAAATCGAAGGTTTGAGCTTTCTTCTCTTCATTGACTCTTACTTCTAGAATAACGCCTTCATAAACCTTCTTCTTTATATTCATCAGCTCCGGTGTGTCACTTGAGTGGTTTTAACTTTATCAATTAAAGTTGATTCTACTCGTATATTTAACATCATAACGTGGATCCCTAGAGTCTTTAACTCTATCTTTATCATTTGTAAATTATATAAAACAGGTCTTTGTGTTAACCAATATCGCACTCGTACTCACGTACGATCTTCTACTCAACGCGTCAGCTACCACGTTCGTTTTTCCAAGATGGTATGGTTAGAACAGGTGCCGAAATGAGTCGCCTCTTGAGTTCTTGGAAAATCTTCTCGCATTCTTCGCTCCATACGAATTTTGTATCTTTCTGAGTCAGCTAAGTTAATGGAGTATCGATTCAAAAAATCCTTCCACGAATCTCCGATAGTAACCAGCTAAGCCTAGAAAGCTAGATATTACGATTACTGACTTAGGTTGCTCTCAAATGTGACTCATATCCCAATCTTGGATAGCACATCACAATGGCACCTATCGTTTTACCACCACACAAATATAGAGTACCCTACAGAGAGTCTGGATTTGGTGCATTCCATAAAGGAAGTCACTAGATAGAGGCTTGAGTACTAACTCTTGTACTTGGATTTTTAACTCCTGAAGTTCAATAGGAGCCATCTGATATGAGATTTTAGAAATGGGTTTTGTACCGCATTCAAAGTCGATACAAATTTAATATCACGCTCTGGGGGTATGCCAGGAAATTCATCAGGAAATACGTCAGGAAATTCACTAAGAACAGAAATATCATTCAAATCTGACGTATTTTTGTTTAAATCCATGAAATGGGTTAAGAAAGCTTGACATCCATTTTTCAATAAACGAATGGCTTAATGGCTTAATATGAAAGTGTTTGACTTCAATGGTTTGGTTGCTTGAATTTGAATAACAGGTTGCTTAGGAATATGAAAACTAACAACCTTACGAAAGCAATCAATTTTGACATGATGAGTGGTTAACCAATCAATTCCTAAAATCACATCAAAAGCAATTATCTTTAAAGAGATAAGATCAACAGGTAATGTGATTGTGCCTACTTGGATTGAACAAGATTTATAAACAGTGGATATGATAAAAGTTTCTCCTAACGGAGTTTCCACAGATAAGTTAAATTCCAATTTCTCCAGAGTCAAGTTTAAACGTTGAGCACAAGCAGGAGAGATAAAAGACTGGGTAGAACCGGTATCTAACAGGGTATAGACTTCGTAAAAATTTATGATTAACTAACCCGTGATAACTTAGTTCGGTTCCTCACTTTTACGAAAGGCGTTCTCACTTGAACCACCGATTTTGACTTGTCTGGGACAGCCTTTGGTGTCATCATTACCGCTAGAATTGTCTTTCACTATAGGGCATATTCCACCCTCAACTGCTTCATCGTACTACTGTTTGATGATCTGAATCATTAATCTTCGATCCATATCGAATTGGGGTTAACCGCAATGTACAGGGTAATTCAAAACTCGATGCTAGGTTCTCTCAATTGCTGTCCAAAAAGAGAAATACATATAATCTATTTTAGCCTTCTTAGATCGGACATCTCTTTCCACAATATCAACGCATCGTGCGGCTTTTACCCATGCATCACTCATTGTCACGCGTTCAGTTGTTTCTTCCTTAAGCTCATATTCTAGCTTTATCATATTATACTCTGCCAAAAAGTGCTTCTGTTCAAGCATCACATATCGGGTAACACAAGATTGAATCATTGCATCCTTTTGCTCCACGACCGCCTGCCGTTCTTCAGTCTGCTCTTCTAACTCATGAATACAATTTTGTAATTCTACGTTTTGATCATAAAATAACTCTAATAAATTCTACTCAGGTTCCTCTTCTTCCTCACTCTCAGCTGCTACCTTTGCGACTAGCTCGGGTGCAACTATTAATTCCTCCCTCACCACAAGAATATCTCTAATTCCTTCTTTGCCTGACATCACATTATCCTGGTTGGAGATTAGAGGTGTTTCCACGGTCTCATTCACTCCATTGTTAACGTTCTCAGCTGTCATTCTTAAAAACTGTCATAAAACAAGGGTTAATTAAATAAATTAATATATCACATAATATCCCTATATTATGACCGACAATCACTATGCTTAGGTAGGACACACTAGCGAAGAATTTACCTGTCTCTCCCCTCCTAGTTCTAGTCTTACATCTCAGCCAGGGATCATATTCCTAAGCTTTGATACCAACTGTTAAGCCCCCAAAATAGGTCCAATCCACCCAACCTATTCTGAGTCGCCAAATATATGGTACAGAAATAACTACAACATCATTAATACAATTGTCATGCAAAATACGACAACACAAATACTATGAGTTTAAATACAAATATTGTCCTCTAGACAATATCCACACTCAAATAAGTCCTCATTACAATTATTGATACACTATTTTACAAAAATAGTGAGGACTGCTACAACAACTTTCTTGAATCATCACTCCACACCCTGACTACTTCCCAATATGTTCTCGCTTCCTGAGAAGAAAAATGGAACAAAAAGGAAAAGGGTGAACTCAACTAGCCCAGTAAAGAATATTATGACTAAGATAATATACAAAAAAGTATCCTTAGTCTTAAACAGGGAAAAATCTGATAGAATACAATAGATAACAAGTTTTAGATAAACAACTGCAGCAGAAACAACAATCCATTAGAAGTGTCAAGTAGAGAATGAGTTCTACTATCTTCTAAGATTTAAAAGCTTATCATAAATATTTTATCCCTGTAACAACAATCAATATACATCTTTAATCAAATATTCTTCTTTGCACTACAGGCCAAAGATATTCATTTGTATCACCAGTCGGTCAAGTTCATCTCAACACTTGTTCATCTTTGAACTACGGGCCAAAGATATTCATCAGTTAATCATTCATCTTTGCACTACAGGCTAAAGATGTTTAGTAGTATCATCATTTAGGACTGAGGATGATGAAAAATATCTTAAAGAAAATGAATCCAATGAGACAGAAGGAAAAATATTAGGGATTAGTATAACAGTTTATCCAAGTGCAATAATACTCCATAATAACCAATTATGAAGTAGAATTCAAAAATAAAGCTCAAAACATGGATACAATTAAATATAGTAACCATACTAGACATTTGAGACAAAAAAAAGAGAAAATTTCATTTTTCGGTGAATAGTGTCGTATTCGTGAATAGTGCCATATACGTGAATAGTGTCGTATACGTGAATAGTAACTCTGACATAAAAAGGTAGAAATTCCATAATAAAATCCATACCAATATTTCGGTATAATAATATTGAAAGAATAACATCATTACGAAAAAAAATAACATCCCTTACCTCAAAGAAACAGTACTTTAGAATGAAATGTCGGATATGATGCTGAATGAAACTTGTACTGAATAACAACTCTCAAAGTATCAAAATACTCACAAAATACGCTCGATAATATAGAGAGAGAAAGAGAGAAAGCTTATGTTTCTAGTGTGATTTTCAATTCTAACTTAGCCTTTTATTTATAGGAAAATGTTAGCACGCCGAAGCAGACTTGACCTGCTACCTGATGGCTTTACCTGCTACTATTCCCACCCACCACATTTGAAATAGAATTCTAGCACATTTCTCACCAACCAAAGGTGGGGGCCACTAAATTCTAGACTTTTCCACCAAAAATCATTTATAAACATAATTTCTGAATCAGCCACCTCTTAAAATCATTCGTTCATTTTTAACGGTTCAAAATTTGTGGACATATACTCAACTTATATATGTATAATTTATCCAAAAATCACAAAAATTCAACAGTCGGATTAAAAATCATAACTCACGCAATATATCTCAGGAATACTGCTTCGATTTTTAATACCTCCATTCTGACAAAATACTGATAAAACACCTCAACATTAACTCTTTCATTTAATAAATAAATCCATCATTTATATCCGCATCAAATAAATATTTCCTTATCAATAATTAATTATTCACTAATAATATTACAAAATCACAATAATGACAACCAGGCAGTTCCCAGAAAAGAGAGGGCTTTCCAATAAGGATTTCTCATTACTGGCGCGCAATTAGATGACCAAACCTCTCCTTAGACAGAACTTTCTAGACATTGCCAATAATGCTAACTAATAATATTATTCAAATAATATGAATTATTGATATGATAATGAGAAATACTGTGCAGTGACAATTATTAAAATAACAATAATATAAAATATCAATGCAGCAATTATTGAATCAATAAAATAAAATATTGAACAATAATTACCGTAATAATTATCGAGTAGTGCCTTCTTACGTAAGAATCAATAATTCAAAAAATCATGCAATATCTGGTAATGCAACCACGCCAGACATCGTATTTTAACCATCAGGTAATCCAACAGTGTTAACGGTAACAACTACGTCGTTATTTATAAAAACTCAAACTCGTCATTTTCTTCATCCGACAGTTATTCTGTTATGAGGCTCACGAATGGCTACGCCGTCGTACGAATATTCCCCGACAACAAGAATACTCCACGACCAAACGAATATTCCCCGAAAAAAATGAATATTTTATAATCACTTGCTTATTTTGCAAAATTTGCACATTTCACCCATAACCAAAGCATTATATCAAATTAACTCCTTATTATTTCAAAATAATAATTAGAGGAAATTCAATTTTATTTATAATAAGTTGGGGTCTTACATCATGCTTTTCGTAAGGTTGTTAGCTTTTATATTCCTAACCAACCTATTATGCAAATTCAAGCAACCAAACCACTAAAGTCAATCACTGTCATATCAAGCCATAAGTAAAGAGTCCCAAGCCTTTATCTGGTGACTTCCTTGTGTGGAATGTATCGAAGCCAGACTTTCCGTAGGCGACGCTGTGAATGATGGTGGCAAGTTTATAGGTATCAATGTGACGTACTATCCAAGTCTTGGATGAGAGTCACAATTTTGAGTGATATTTCTATCGTTAATAAATTTCCTGATGTATTCTTGAAGACTTCCCGACCTACCCCAAAAGCATGAAATCGAATTTTATATTGACCCCAGTACAAAACCCATTTCTAAAATGCTTAAATATTTCTTCAACTAAAATGAACGTAACATACACCAAAGAAGTTGGCTCGAGCTGTTGAAGATTACGATCATACCATTCAATATCATTGTGGAAGAGAGAACGTGGTAGCTAACACGTTGCGTAGAAGATCGTATACGTTTACGAGTGCGATGTTGTTAACACAAACACCTATTTCGTATAACTTACAAATGATGAAGATAGAGTTAAAGACTCTAAAGGACCCACGTGGTGATATCAAATATACGAGTAGAATCGACTTTAATCGATAAAGTTAAAGTCGTGCAAGCTACATACTAAGAGCTGATGAATGTGAAGAAGAAGGTTCAAAAGGGCGTTATTCTAGAAGTAATAATCGATGAAGAGAGGAAATCTCAACCCTCGATTTAATTGGCCCATTTGAAATCCTCGATCGAGTAGGAACTGTGGCCTATAGACTCGTTTTACCGCCAAGTATGTCGCGTGTTCATAATGTTTTTCACGTATCGATGTTACATAAATATGTGGACGACCCTAACCACATTATTGAATTGGAACTAGACGAGATAGCAGAAGATTTAATGTATGAGAAGATACATGTTAAAATCTTGGATAAGAAGGATCCTATTCGACACTCAAAGGTTATACCTCAAGAGTTAGAATCTGAAATGAAGTCAAGGTATCCTCATCTCTTCGGCATACCAGGTATGTACATAAATTTTGAGGGCGAAATTTCATAAGGAGGGGATATTGTGAGACCCCAAATTTTATGAATAAAGATTTAAATTTTTGGAAATATTTTTTTTTGAATATTATGGTGTGGATTTGATATAATGTTATAGTTATGGGTAATATTTACAAATTTTGCAAACTAAGCAAGTGGTTATATAATATTCGATTGGTCGAGGAATATTCGTTTTAGCAGGGAATATTCGAACGATGGCACAATCATTGGTGGAACCCACAACGGAAGTATTGTCGTAGTAAGAAAATGACAGAATTATCTTTTTATAAAAATAACGGTGGAAGTGTTACCGTTTAAACTGTTGAACTACCCGGTAGTAAAAGTACAGTAATACGCATGGTTGCATAGTAGCACACGGTATTGATTATTGATGCTTACGTGAGAAGTCACTTAGTTATAGTCAATTATTGCTATAGTAACTGTAGCATCATATCTCTCATATTATTGATTCGATTATTGTCACAGTATCATCTGTATAATATGTTATATTATTAAATCAATAATTGAGATGACAAAATTATTCATATTATTAAATTGCAATATTTATAATGTCTAGAAGTTCTGTCAAGGAGAGGTTTGGTCACCTAATTGCGCACCAATAAGGAGAAATCTTTATCGGAAAGCCCCCTCTTTCCTGGGAACGACCTAGTTGTTAAATATTATGAGTTATAATATTAATGATGAATACGTTCGTGTTAATTTAAAGATGAATTCAATAGTTCCATTGTGTTGGGATTATTAGTGTTAGTGGAAATCGACATCTATTCCGATGATATGTGATGTCTGGGGGTTATATTGATAAATCGGGTAATTTATCGGATAAATGAGCAATTAATTGCTACTAATTCACATGCTTATATAACTATTTATTCACATGTGTGTACTATTAATTCACATTATTTACTATTAGGGGAGGTGGTGCAAGTTTGATAATGCTTGTAGGACTAAATTAAAATTGAAAGAAAAGTTGGAGGTATTGTACTGTAATATTTCGAGCCCCAAAATGTGCAATTATCAAACTATATTTTTTTATAAATAGAAGCTCATTCTTCCTTCATTTATCACCAATTCACTAAAGCTATAGAGCATTTATTATAGAGAGAAATTATAGAGAGAAAGAAGAAGAGAAGTCTGCTACCTCACTATTCCAATATCTAGTTTCTTCTAAGGTAAGGGGTATTATTCTTTCGTATTCATGAAGAGAGTTATTTTCTTTCAATATTCGTAAGGGTTGTTATTCCATTCTTTATTATTATGTTAGAATAACCTGTCTATGCGAAGTACCGCATACATGGTGAAATTCTTCTATTATTCCATTCTTTATTATTATGTTGGAATAACCTGTCTATGCGAAGTACCGCATACATGGTAAAATTCTTCTGTTATTTCATTCTTTATTATTCTATTGGAATAACCTGTCTGTGCGGTCTATCGCATGCCTGGTGAATTATGTTGTTACTTTATTCTTTATTATTCTGTTAGAATATCTTGTATGTGCAGATTACGCATGACCTGGTTCCATTCTGTATTATTCTGTTGGAATATCTTGTCTGTGTGTATTACGCATGACCTAGTTCCATTCTTTATTATTCTATCGAAATATCTTGTCTGTGCAGATTACGCATGACCTGGTTCTATTCTTTATTATTTTGTTGAAATATCCTGTCTGTGCGGATTACGCATGACCTGGTTCCATTCTTTATTATTCTATTGGGAATAACCTATCTATGCGGTTTATCACATGCATTGTGAATTCTTCTGTTATTCCATTCTTTATTATTCTATTGGAATAACATGTCTATGTGGATTACCATATGCATGGTGAATGATCATTTGTATTCATTCCTTATTAAATTGTGGAAATGATCTGTCTACGTGGATTACCGCATGGCGGGCAAAAATCCATTTGTAGTTTCATATATTCTATTATACTCAGTTGATTAAAGTTTTGGCTTCTATACTCCATGAAATTAGTAGAATATCTTGGATATTTACGCTTCATCCAGTATCTTTTCATGGAAATATTCTTCTGAGCATTCTTGAATTTTTCTCCACAAAGTAGTATCATGTTGATAATTTGGACGTTGTTGGTTCTTGGATAAATTAATTCTTGAACTTGTTTTATTGAATTATTATGTCATTGTCATCATCCTCATGTTTATATTATGTTGAAAGTCATCTGTGGCCTGTAGTGCATAGATGGACTTGGTATGATTATGACCAGAGATTATTCTGTATAATCATGACCGTAATGTTACAAATTATGTGGTAAAAGTCCTCATTGGCCCGTAGTGCATTGATGGACAGTTGTTGGCATGATCATGACTATTAATGAAAACATGAATATCCTTGGCCCGTAGTGCATGGATAATTTGTGGTCGTGATACTAATGAATATCCTTGGTCGTAGTGTAGGGATGATGTGGATTATTTATTAAGCTGAGTCTCAGCGATAAAAGTGATGAAAAACCTTTTAAATTTAAGAAGATAGTAGATTTTATTCTCTACTTGAGACTTCTAATGGATTGCTTGTTCCACTGCAGTTAAACTTGATGTCTATTATATTTTATCAGTTTAACACTGTTGAAGACTAATGATAAATTATTCTGCATTATCTTAGTCATAATATTTCTTACTGGGCTAGTTGAGCTCACCCTTTTTTCTTTTATTGTTCTCTTGAGGAAATGAGAATGTAGCAGGGACTAGTCGGGGAACGGAGTGACGATTCAGATAATAGCATTAGTAATCCTCATTATTCTATGAAATAGTGTGATAATAAATGTATTGAGGACTTATTTTGAGTTTGAATACTGTCTAGAAGACAATATTTGTATTAAAACTCACACCTCATGTTGTATATTTAAGATTGTATTTATATTTTGTACTATGTATTTGGCGACTCAGAATAGGTGATGTATACCTATTTTGGGGGCGTCACATATGGTGAATGATCCTTCATATTCATTCCTTATTAAATTGTGGAAATGACCTGTCTACGTGGATTACCGCATGGCGGACGAAAATCCATTTGCAGTTTCATATATTCTATTATACTCACTTGGTTAAAGTTTTGGCTTCTATACTCCATGAAATTAGTAGAATATCCTGGATATTTGCGCTTCATCCAGTATCTTTTCATGGAAATATTCTTCTGAGCATTCTTGAATTTTACTACACAAAGCAGTATCATGTTGACAATTTGGACGTTATTGATTTCTGGATAAATTAAATTATAAATCTTTAAAATTTATCCTTGAACTTGTTTTATTGAATTATTATGTCATTGTCCTCATCCTCACGCTTATATTGTGATGAAAGTCATCTTTGGCTTACGTGCATAGATGGACTTGGTATGATTATGACTAGGGATTATTCGGTATAATCATGACCGTAATGTGACGAATGATGTGGTGAAAGTCCTCATTGGGCTGTAGTTTATTGGTGGACAGTTGTTGATATGATTATCATCATGGATTATTCTGTATAATCATGACCATTGATGATTACACGAATATCCTTGGCCGTGATGCAGGGATGATTCGATCTTATTTATTAAGCTGAGTTTCAGCGATAAAGTTGATGAAAAACTTTTTAAATCATAGAAGATAGTAGATTTTATGCTCTACTTGACTCTTCTAATGGATTGTTAATTTAGCTGCAGTTGTTGATCTAAAACTTGTTGTCTATTATATTCTATCAGTTGTTATACTATTGAGGGCTAAGGATAATTTATTCTACATTATCTTAGTCATAATATTTCTTACTGGGCTAGGTGAGCTCACCTTTTTGCTTTCATTATTCTCTTCAGGAAATGAATCGTAGTCAGGACTAGTCGGGGAATGGAGTGATGGTCCGAGATGGTGTTATAGTTGCCCTCACTATTCTATAAAATAGTGTGACAATAAATGTAATGATGACTCTATTTGAGAGTGGATATTGTCAAGAAGGCAATATTCATTTATAAACTCTCAGCTATGTTTTGTCGTATATTACACGACAGTTATAACGCCCCCAAAATAGGTACATTCCAACCAACCCATTCTGAGTCGCCAAATACATGGTACAGAAAACAACTACAACTTTATTACTACAATTGTCGTGCAAAATACAACAACACATATGTTGTGTGTCTTGATATAAATATATACCAACTATGACTCATGTCCCAACCGTGGACAACACCTCACAGTGATATCTTACATAAAGGTACAATCAATAACTGTTTTAGAAATTAAAATCTTTGGGAAGTGCTCAAGAAAACCTTCGTACATGGGAGGCCATGCGTCTAGGTTATGATAGATATCTTATGACTGGAGAATTATCCTTGGTTGACCCAATAGACCCCAAAGAAAAACGAGAAGATTACTATCATGTTCCTTCCAATGGTGAGTCTTCTCTTGACATATAACTATCTTCGCTGTCTGCAATTGAGAATTACATTTCAACCAAACTCCAAGATCATATAGGTAGTGCTCATAGATATACTCAGCAAATGGATGTTGTAACGCCCCGAAATCCGGTCTATTTTCACATTCGAATTCCGTACATTACGATCCCATCTTCTTCCAAACATACATCATTATATAGATAAATATAACAACATACATCCTCAAATCCCAGGTTCTAAAACCTTAAAACCACTTTCATTACAAATAATGATAATTACATTATTCTTTACATCTTGTATAATTGACTTTTATCCGCCACCAAGGATACATAAATGTTCATTAAACTATTCTTATAGTTTAATTCTAATATTCTATATTACAAGTCTTCGCTTTCTCTTCACACTCATTCATATAATGAATGACACTTCTTCTGGATACCAATCAACTTGATCTTTACGGGATCCTTAAGTTCTTCTAACATAGTTCGCTGAAAATGTTTTTATTTAAAGCAAGTGTGAGCATTCAATTGCCCAGCAAGTCATAACAGTTGAACAAACAACTTTAAGAATTCAAACATTCTTTTAAGACTTCAATAACCGAAAAAAGGTTATGAAGCAGCTTGAATAATAGGAATAATCTCGATTCCTATCATTTTAAAATATTAGTCACATTCACTTTGAAATACATTCATTCTCTACTCTCTTTCATACACATTCTGTCTGGCTAGAATCAATAGCACAGACTTAACAATAACGGTTCATGCATAAACAAAACATGCTCATATTGAACAGTTCAATCACAGAACAGTTTATCTCATAGAAACACCGAAGTGTTCAAATTATGGCACAATGCCTCATACATTCTACCACCTTGCACAAATATCACATATTTTCACATAGACAGAACTTCTCAAGTTCAACATCTGAGAAGTTTTAGAAACTAGCATTCTTTTAAAATATTAATGAAGTTAGGAAACTTGCCTTACGCATAGCTACAACTTATAGTTTACGCTGAACTGCTCATTCCAGTTCCTATGTAACAGATAAGGAAATAACACATACACCAATTAGTCATATACTTGACTTATGCATTGGTTTACTTAACTTCATTTCTTAAGGTTTGTGTTCTTACAAATTAAGTATAAGCAACTAACTTTCTTTACTGGTTAACGGCTTTATGACATACAGAGATGTCTTACTCAAAACGTTTATCATCTTTGATGATTTACATTCTTATCTTCTTATACTTTCCTAGGACTTAGCACACCTCGTGTCTCTGCTAGTAGTCCATATGGTACTCTGAGTGGTTTCCCACAAACAACCAACAAACAAGTTCCCGTCTCATCTCAACTGCCCATAACAGTGAGTTAGATCAGTTACCAATTTTGTATATACCTTCGCTCTTTGAAGGAATTGTTTAGCCCAACTCCCATATGTCAACCATAAAAGGTTACGATTTTACTATAACATAAATTCATCTTAACTTACCCGAACTAATAAACTATAATGTTCGTTAAGTCAATATCTTATTCTTTATGGCTTTCTGGCAATTAAATGCCATACCTCAGGATTTATTCATCATCGTCTAAGTCATACAGTCTTTTGTATGCTCAGAACGATCATTCAATATTCATTCTACGCATTTATAGCATTAAGCATTTTACGTTACCTTATTCTTATATTACAACGTCCAGTTCATTCGACTCGAAACGTCATCCAAGTTATACATATTAACTCGGCTTCTTTTACATTATACGTACTTGTCTTTA
Organism: Panax quinquefolius; assembly: GCA_020205615.1. NCBI lineage: Eukaryota > Viridiplantae > Streptophyta > Magnoliopsida > Apiales > Araliaceae > Panax > Panax quinquefolius. The sequence goes on from CM035156.1 coordinate 130,472,563, forward strand.
ATTCAACTTCTTCACTGTTCATAGGTTTAATCATTGGTCTTCATTATCCTACGGTCAAACCATACACGGAGTGTAGGTTTTACCCGTTTAATATTCGCGTACACTCAACCTTCACGTCGGTTAAAGTGTTCAACGCTTACATTTCATTCTAACATTCTCATCCGACTTATGATCGGCTTTCATTAATCTTATTACCGTTCACTACGACTTTCTTGATAATTCATATCTTACTTACTACTTTCATCAACGTCTAAGTTATACAACCAATGTATACTTAGAACGTTCGCTCGACACGAATATGATTCACGAGAATCGTTTACGTATTCAACGTGTACGTTGCTCATCCCTTAATCTCTTATTCAACCTTTACCCAAGGTTTTGGTTTCTTTCTTAATGTCGAAGCCATACGATTCGTTGTATGCTAAGACCGAATGCTCATCGTAACAGCGTTGCGTTCACAGCGTTTATACGCTTTACATTCATCTATCTTTACCATGTCATAACATCAAAATGTTATACATTACTATCATCCATCAACGTCTAAGGAATTACCATCATAGCAATCCCTCACGTTCGATTCATTGCGATTATGGCCCCCGGATATCGGCTCTGTAACCCGCATTTATAGTCTTTTAATCTTGATTAATCTCTTTGTTCAACCTTCATTAAATGTTTAATACACTTGATTAAGTGTTACATTAATTGAACTACATGTTCATATTTTTTTTCTTGTACATCCCCCAGTAATTGAGCAATAAAAATCTCATTTCTGGGCATTGCCTGCACCTGCCATTGCTGCCCATTGTCCCTTTGTTTCTCACTTGCATTGCTACGCCACTTTGCGATGTCAAACTATCGAGGTTTTGTTGCTGCATGGCCACTCCTTAACTAAGACTCGCCTTTACGGCCTTGAGTTAGCGATGTTTAGCTCTTGATGCAGCACTGCAGCGCCTCCTTTCTAGGCATGTCTGGCGCCGCGGCGCCAAGCCCTTCTTCTCAAATTTTTTTTCTAAGTGTTAACTTGATTTTGAGACGCTTACTTTGCAATCTCATAACTTCTTCGTTATAACTCGGAACAAGGTCGTTCCAAAGCCATTTTCCCCTTGTCTTATGAACTTCGATTACCCTCGGTCAGAACTTTGTTCCGAATCCGTTAACGTGCCTTTTGATTGGCTTAATCTTCCCTATTCGTTCGTTTTACGTTATTTAACGTTCTTCGTTCGTTCGTCCGTAATTCGGTCATCCGAACTCAAAACTAGTTCATTCTTGAGTCCATGACTCACGTTTTCTCCGTTCTCTTACATTCTTATGAAACCCTACATGATCGGGTTCATTTATATACTTCCTATTTCTCGTTCATCTTTTATGAATTTTCGTCATAACTTCGTTATAGCTCAATTTTAATCCATTCTCCATGAACGTTTTTAACGTTCCTAACCAAGAAATAAGAAACTAACTTATACGCGATGGTTTTAAACTTGTCCATCAACAACAATTATCCTATGATGGTTTTAAATTTGTCCATCAACAACATTCTTTGCGTTCTTCGCATGTTCTTCATTTTTAATCGATATTTTGGATTACGATTTTACTTTTCATGGAATTTGATGTTATAGAACATCATTCCTTACTTAATCCACCTACTTATTCATAAGATTCATTCGAATCGTTCAAAATCCTTACGAATCTTACACTTCCTTAAGAAATTTATAAACTAAATTCATAATTCTTATTTCTTCGTTTTCTCATGATTTCAACCATATGGATTCATTCTTAACTTCATCTACTACTGATCTTCATTAAGTTATGTTCTTGAACATAATAAACTTAAAGAAAATTAGAAGAAACTAGGGTTCGGATTACCATTCTTTAATTTCCTTCCGTCGGACAAAGCGTGCACTCGGGCAAGCTTTTCCTCTTCCTTTTCCTTTCTTCCCCCATCCAAACTCTCTCTCACTCTCTCACACAAAGTTGTAGGATTTTTCAAAATTCCAAAACAATGAAGTGATCTTTCTATTTATAGAAAAATAAGGCTTAGGGCAATTTGGTCATTTCGCCCCTAACCTCCTTACTATTCAAAGCTTAGCCACCAAGTAAGCACTTTAGTTGGTGGCCAAGTGGCCACCCCACCTCCTTACATAGCTTCCCTTGGAAGCTTCGTGCTTCTATCTTGTAGATTTGGTCCGACAGTTCGAAAACTGCAATTCTCGGAATCCAAATATTTTTAGATATTTCGTATTTCCTTTACCGATTAACTTTTACGTATTCTTCAGATTTCCAAAAAATTGAAAAACACTTTTCGACATTAAGCATTTTCCTTCACGTTTTAACCTAACGTAGCTAAACAAATGAAAAGTACATAACAGTACTTTTCGTCGTTTTTATTTTATCCGATTTCTGCACATTTTTTGAGAAAAACTTTTATCGGCTTACTTAACTTTTCACAATATATTATCGTCAAATCTTTCGATGGAATGTCATTTCTACATACCGAACTCTCAAAATGGCTTAGGTTATTCAAACCCTAACCGTTAGGGTTTCGTCGGGTAAATAGTACCTATTTCGTCTTTTTCCCCAGAAATATTTTTGTTCCCGGAAAATTTTTATTTTCATCTTGAAAATTCTTACTTGTTTAGTCTAGCTCGTAGCTAGAATCCTCCCGATTAATAATCATTCTAGGTTATAGAACGATTAATAAACACAGCACAGAATAGTATTAATAAAAATTCATTTTATTAATAACTAATTCTTTAAACTTAAATTCTGGACAATCCGATTTTCTGGGTTGTCACAGATGTGTACAACCCTGTCTTATGATAACTCGTAGGTCATTAGATATCTTGTATGATAGTGGCAAAACACCCTTCCAAAGTTGGGTTCACCTCACCCTATTCGGTTCACTAAAATTAAATATCAAATGACGTATACAATACGACACACTTATCTTAAATTCTCAATAAAATGTTTTCCATACTATTTAGGGAGAACCTCAATAGCTATAGACCACCGTTATATTCCCCTGTTATCCCCGCTCGACCCGGCAACACTCTTATTACCTGAAAGGAATTGTGAAGCAAAAGGGTGAGCACAACTAGCCTAGTTAAGAATATCATGACTAAATATAATTAAATTATTAATAGCCTTCATCAGTAATAAATCAGAGATTTAGAACTTTTCAACCATAGTTGTAGCGGAACGAGCAATCCATTAGAAGAGTCAAATAGACCATAATGTCTATTATCGTCTCTATGTTAAAAGTCCACCAATAATGTTTTATCCCTGTAATATCAATCAACAGTTCCTATCCACAATCATATGAATAACTCATAATCATATTTGTGGTTCCAAATTCCTTTTTTTCATCCAGGCGAAGATAATTTTTATCACCTGTCTTTACCTGAAACATCAAAGATCATGGTTATACCAAATCACAGTTCCTGTTCATAATCATACTAATAAATTCATCTTTGCACTACGGGCTAAAGATATTCATCAACAGTTCATCTTTGCACTACAGGGCCAAAGTTATTCAACAACTGATCATCTTTGCACTACGGGCCAAAGATATTCAACAACATGTCATCTTTGCACTACGGGCCAAATATATTCAACAACAGGTCATCTTTGCACTACGGGCCAAAGATATTCATATCTAAAAGAAATATATAAACATTTCAGAATTTATATAAACAATAATTATAACCATGTTGATCAATTCACCCTTGCACTTTAAGCTAAAGATATTCAATAATAAATTCAATGGTCATGATCATACCATTCAACAATTCAACTTTGCACTACTGGCCAAAGAGAACACATAGTCACGATCATACCAATAATCTACCCATCTTTACACTCAAGTCAAAGAGAAATATCATCATTAAGGTTATAAAAATGTTTTATATGATAATAAAAATAATATGATCAACATATAGATTTAATCTCAAGAGTAAGATTCATACATCAATGATTTCATAACACCTTAATCCAAATGTTATAAATCATTTAATAATCTCATAATCTAATATTATTAATACTACCACAATATTTTAATCATTTCTTAAATTTATAAACAATTTATTTTAATTGTTTACACTTTACTAATTAATGCATTTAATCATCCTAAAATGTCAAACTCATAAGATTTCATCAACAATAACCAAAACCCTCATCAAAAATCTGCATATACCTTATATAGGATTTCCAAGCCATAAAATCCTATTTTCTAATTTTGTTACTTCACATAACATATTTAAGTCATTTACTCATAACTAGTCCATTTTCATAAAAAATACTAAATCAGTACAAACAAATTTTCTTTTACGGGATTTTGAGAATATAGTCCCATATTGAACATATATTTTTCTCGGAATTTTTAAAATTCATTTACTATTTTTCATATGGCCAAAACTACCGAATATTTAGACATTTATCATAAATTATACTTTTGTCCAAAAATTCCGAAATTTACAAAGTATACTTCTGTTATATACATGTACTCCCAATAAAAAGTTCACCAATTTTGGAGTTAACCACAAGGAGTTATAAGGGTTTACTTTTAAAATAGTTTTTTCCCATAAAATTCATAACTCCTAATATATACATCCAAAAATCGCTATTTTTAGACACAATCTAGAAAACTCATCAAATTATCATTTCAAATTTTTTCAGAATTTTTGAAGGTTCAGAAAAATTACGAAACTGAAAAACATAATAACCCTTAAAATCCCTTACCTCAAAAGAGCAGTACTTCGGACTGGAATATCGGATGAAAAGCCGAAATAAACTTGCACTGAATAGCAACTCTCCAAGTATCTAAATACTTACAAAAATACGCTCAACAATATAGAGAGAAAGAAAACTTGTTTCTGGTGTGATTTTCAATTCTAACTTAAGCGCCTATTTATAGGAAAATGCTAGAACGCCAAAGGAGACTAAATTAATAAAATATTAATTAAAATTTTATACGCATGTGAATTTGAAAAAATGGCAACCCATCACCTTTGAAAATCCAATTCAGCACATGCATTCAACAACAACCAAAAAGTGGGACCCGCCTTCTAGAAATCTCCACCAAAATCAGTTATAAAAATAATTTCTGAATCATTCACCTCTTAAAATTCATAACAAATCATACGTTAATTTTTAACAATTCAAAATTTGTGGACATATACTCAACTTATATATGTATAAAATATCCAAAAATCACAACGATCCAACGGTCGGATTAAAAATTATAATTCACGCAATATATCTCAGGAACACTGATTTTTCAGATTATGAGTCCTTCGGACTAGTTTCATTCAAAAATTCACCACGATAAATCTACAAAAGATTTTTGGGTGATTCAAATTTCTACATTTAGCTTACTTCCAGAGCTTTCTTTTGATATATGGCTCATCTCCTAACTCATTATACACAAAGAGTTATGGATTTTACAAAATCAAGTAATGAACTAATTTTTCTGAAAATCCCATATTTCGTTCTTCATTTCGACAAAATACTAATAAAACACCTCAGCATTAATTCCTTCATTTATAACCACATAAAATATATCCATCATTTATATCCACAATAAATATTACCTTATCATATAAATCAATAAATAATTATTCACAAATAATATTACAGAATCACAATAATGACAACCAGGCCGTTCCCAGGAAAGAGGGGGCTTTTCGATAAGGATTTCTCCTTACTGGTGCGCTATTAAGTGACCAAACCTCTCATTGAAAGAACTTTTGAGACATTGCCAATAATGTTATCTAATAATATTATCCAAATAGTATGAATTATTGATCTTATAATGGGAAATATTGTACAATGACAATTATTGAAACAACAATAATATAAAATAACAACACAGCAATTATTGAATCAATAAAATAAAATATTGAATAGTAATTACTGTAACAATTATTGAGTAGTGCCTTCTTACGTAAGAATTAATAATTCAAAAATATTGTGAAATACCGTGTGTGCTTCTTGTGCAACAACGCGTAGACATCGTATTTTAACCACGGAGTATTCCAACAAGATACTTGAGAATAATTACGCCGTTATTTATAAAAGCTCAAACTTGTCATTTTCTTCATCCGACAGTTATTCTGTTATGGGGCCCTTAAATGGTTGTGCCGTCGTACAAATATTCCCCGATAACAAGAATATTCCACGACCAAACGAATATTCCCCAACAGAAATGATTATTTTATAACCACTTGCGTATTTTGAAAATTTTATATATAACACCCTTACTTTACTTTCTATCAATTTAACCATTTACTGAATAATAATTATAAGAAAATTGAATACTTTTATTTCATAAAATTTAGGGTCTTACAATCTCCCCTCCTTATGAAATTTCGTCCCCGAAATTTACGTACCTAGTATTTCGAAGAGTTGAGAATACCTTGCTTTCATTTCAGATTCCATCTTCCCTGTCATCGTGATTTCTCAATTGCTCGTCTCTTGTATTTCAGATATCATTCTAGAATACAGCTTCAAAATAAACGTTAATTGACATATCAAAATTTGTCAACTTAAGTAAGAAAATTCAGCTTAGGTAGGACACACACTAACGAAGGATATTACTCGTCTCTCCCTTCCTAGTTCTAAACACGGATCTCCACCAGAGACCATATCCCTAAGCTCTGATACCAAATGTAATGCCCCCAAAATAGGTCCATTCCAACCAACCCATTTTGAGTAGTCAAATACATGGTACAGAAAATAACTACAACTTTATTACTTCAATTGTCGTGCAAAATATAACAACACATATGTTGTGAGTCTTGATTCAAATATATACCAACTGTGAATCATGTCCCAACCGTGGACAACACCTCATAGTGATACCTTACATAAAGGTAACATCAATAATTGTTTTAGAAATTAAAATCTATGGGAAGTGCTCAAGGAAACCTTCGTACATGGGAGGCCATGCGTCTAGGTTATGATAGATATCATATGACTGGAGAATTATCATTGGTTGACCCAATAGACCCCAAAGAAAAATGAGAGGATTACTATTATGTTCCGTCCATTGGTGAGTCTTCTCTTGATATATAAATATCTTCACTGTCTGCAATTGAGAATTATATTTCAACCAAACTCCAAGATCATATAAGTAGTGCTCGTAGATATACTCACCAAGTGGATGTGCACAACCCTATTTTATGATAACTTGTAGGTCATTAGACATCTTGTATGATAGTGGCAAAACAACCTTCCAAAGTTGGGTTCACCTCACCCTATTCGGTTCACCAAAATTAAATATCAAATGACGTATACAATACGACACACTTATCTAAAGTTCTCAATAAAAAAATTTCCATACTATTTAGGGAGAACCTCAATAGCTATAGACCACCATTCTATTCTCCTGTTATCCCCGCTCAACCCAGCAACACTCTTATTACCTGAAAGGAATTGTGAAGCAAAAGGGTGAGCACAAGTAGCCCAGTAAAAAATATCATGACTAAAGATAATTAAATTATCAATATCCTTCATCAGTAATAAATCAGAGATTTAGAACATATGGTAGATGATAAAACTTTTCAACCATAGTTGCAGCGGAGCGAGCAACCCATTAGAAGAGTCAAATATACCATAATATCTACTATCTTCTCTATGTTAAAAGTTCACCAACAATGTTTTATCCCTGTAACATCAATCAACAGTTCCTATCCACAATTATATGAATAACTCATAATCATATTTGTGGTTCCAAATTCCTTTTCTCATCCAGGACGAAGATAATTTTTATCACCTGTCTTTACTTGAAACATCAAAGATCATGGTTATACCAAATCACAGTTCCTGTTCATAATTGTAAGACCCCAACTTTTTATAAATAAAATCAAATTTCCTCTAATTATTATTGTGAATAATAAGGTGTTAATTTGATATAATGCTTTGGTTATGGGTGAAATGTGCAAATTTTACAAAATAAGTAAGTCGTTATAAAATATTCATTTCTGTCGGGGAATATTCGTTTGGTCGTGGAATATTCTTGTTGTCGGGGAATATCCGTACGACGTCGTAGCCATTTGTGGGCCCCATAACGAAAAACGGTTGAATGAAAATGACAAAGTATGAGTTTTTATAAATAACGGCGTAATTATTACCGTTAACACTGTTGGAATACCCGGTGGTTAAAATACGATGTCTGGCGTGGTGGCACGATAGCTGCGGTATTGCACAGTGTTTTTGAATTATTGATCCTTACATAAGAAGGCACTACTCAATAATTGTTATAGTAGTTACTGTTCAATATCTTATTTTAATGATTCAATAATTGTTGGGTTGATATTTTATATTATTGTTGTTTTAATAATTGTCACTACATAGTATTTCCCATTATCAGATCAATAATTCATATTATTTGAATAATATTATTAGATAGCATTATTGGCAATGTCTAGAAAGTTTTGTCAATGAGAGATTTGGTCACGTAATTCTTGGCTTGAAGAAGGAGAAATCCTTATTGGAAAGCCCCTCTTTCACAGGAGGCGCACTGGTTGTCATTATTGTGATTCTGTAATATTATTTGTGAATAATTAATTACTGATTTTATGATAAGGAAATATTTATTTGATGCGGAAATAAATGAATGATTTACTTATGTGGTTATAAATGAAGGAATTAATGTTGAGATGTTTTATCAGTATTTTGTCGGATTGGAGGTTTTTTGGTGTTCTTAAAGCTCTATTACATGAGTTATAATTTTAATCCGACCGTTGGATCGTTGTGATTTTTGGATATGTTGCACATATATAAGTTGAGTATATGTCCACAAATTTTGAACCGTTAAAAATTAATGTATGATTTGTTATGAATTTTATGAGGTATTAAAAATCATCCGTTTTTGGATTTCGGATATTTTCGGTTTGGAATTTGGAAAACCTTGAAGCTACAAAGTTGTAGAGAATTCGATTTCGTGTGGAATGAATATAAAATTTGTATTTTTCTGATAAACGAGCTATTTTCTATGAATTGTTAAAGTTTTTGAAAATAAAATGATTTTTATTAAATTTGGGCGGGACCCACTTTTGTTTGAAAACATATGGGCTGCAAATTTGTGTCCAAGATGGCTGGCTTGTTATTCAACAAAGTTGGCATAGAAGAAAAATGAATAAATAATATTATTATATTATTTTAGTCTCCTATGGCCTTCTAGCATTTTCCTATAAATAGGCGCTTAGGTTATAATTGAAAATCACACCAGAAACAAGTTTTCTTTCTCTCTATATTGTCAAGCGTATTTTAGTGAGTATTTAGATACTTTGAGAGTTGCTATTCAGTGTAAGTTTCATTCGGCTTTATATCCGATATTCCGAACAAAAGTACTATCATTTTGAGGTAAGGGATGTTTATTGATCTTAGATAAACTGTTATACGAAACCCTAATATTTGTCCTTCTGTCTCATTGGATTCGTTTTCTTTTAAAAAAAATTCATCATCCTCACTCTTAAATGATAATGTTACTAAATATCTTTGGCCTATAGTGCAAAGATGAATGATTAAACTGATGAATATCTTTGGCCGTAGTCTGAAGATGAGCAGTGTTGAGATGAACATAATAGGATTGGTGATACAAATGAATATCTTTGGCTTTTGTAGTGCAAAGATGAATATTTGATTAATTATATATATTGATTGTTGTTACAGGGATAAAATATTGATGATGGACTTTTAAATCTTAGAAGATAGTAAAACTCATTCTCTATTTGACTCTTCTAATGGATTGATGTTTCCGTTGCAGTTGTTGATCTAAAACTTGTTGTCTATTATATTCTGTCAGATTTTTCCCTGTTGAAGACTAATGATAATTTGTTATATATTATCTTAGTCATAATTTTCTTTACTGGGCTAGTTGAGCTCACCGTTTTCCTTTTTGTTCCATTTTTCTTCTCAGGAGGTGAGAACATAGCAGGATCTAGTCAGGGTATGGAGTGATGGTTCTAGAAATACGTTTTAGCAGTCCTCACTATTTCTGTAAAATAGTGTATGAATAATTTTAATGAGGACTTATTTGAGTGTGGATATTGTCTAGAAGACAATATTTGTATTTAAACTCACAGTATGTGTTGTCGTATTTTGAACGACAATTGTATTATTGAAGTTATAGTTTGCTTTCTATACCATGTATTTGGCAACTCAGAATGGGTGTTGTATACCTAATTTGGGGGCATCACAGTTGGTATCAAAGCTTAGGGATATGATCCCTGGCTGAGATGTGAGACTAGAACTAGGAGGGGAGAGATGGGTAAATCCTTTGCTAGTGTGTCCTACCTAAGCTTAATTGTTGATTGGTCATAATATAGGAATATTATGTGACATGTTAACTTGTTTAATTAACCCTTATTTTATAGCAGTATTTAAGAATGGCTGCTGAGAACGTTAACAATGGAGTGTATGAGACTGTGGAACAACCTTTAGTCACAAACCAGGAGAACGTCCAACAAGAAGGCAATATTCCTCCTGTGAATAACACTACCGAGCAAACGATGAATGATGGAATGTTTAGGAGCTTTTTGTTGTTCATGAAAAATCAGACGAGGGAGACTCGTGTACAAAATATGGGTAGAAATGATAGCAACACACGGTCTATCACAGCCAAGCAGTTCAAAGAGCTGGGACCACCAGAATTTTGGGGAAAGCCGGATCCGATTAAGGTGGAGACATGGGTTAAGCAAATTACCAAGATATTCGATGTCTTGGGATGCACGGAGGAGGAGAAGGTTCCATTCGCCACTTTTATGTTTCGTAATGAGGCAGATTACTTGTGGGAGTCTGTGAAACGTACCCATCTAGCTACACTCAGCATGTCATGGGAGACATTTCAGAAACTGTTCAATGACAAGTACTTTCCTGAATGTACTCATCATATGAAGGAAGTGGAGTTTATTAGACTGGAACAAAATAACATGACGGTGTCCCAGTACGAGGCGAAGTTCGCAGAGTTATCCAGGTTTGCACCTCATTTGGTGGAGAATGAGGAACGTATGACGCGAATGTTTCTAAGAGGTCTGAAACCCAATATCGTCGATATCTCATTTCTCATAAATTTTCTCTATATTGGATGTTGTCAGCGAGGCTCAATTATTAGAGCGAGATGATGAGTACGTTCAACCGAGGGATAACAACCAGGGTCAGACCAGTGACAGCAGTCATCGGAGCAATGATAACCAGCGGGGAGGAAGGAATACAGACAAAAGCAATAATCACTCTGGTGGTAACCGTGGCCATGATAATAGAAGAAGCGAGTCGGGAGGAGATTTTTAAAAGAGAAGGTACAACAACGACAATGTAAAGACATTAGCACTGTTGGGTAAAATCTATATACGCACAACACACAAGTATACGTGGTCAACATGTAATAAAGTGATGAGTAGAGTATCGGTCCCACAGAGATTAATTAACAATAACCTTAACTTACAATTACAAATCTTCTATTAACCCTAATTTTATTAAACAAACCAAAAATCAATAATTTATATTAACAAAACTAAAATTTAGAATAATTAAACTAACATAAAACAACCACGAATACCAAAATTTGAAATTTCAAACAATTAATGGAGAATTAGGCTTATGATTTCACCCTAAGCTTCACTTTAATTTTAACACCTTTATCCCAATTTAACGCACTATCCCAGTTTATTAATCAAGAACACGAACGTAGTATTAACCACCTCTCGATGCACTAATACCTTATTAACGTCAATCCACAATTAAGATAGAAATCCGTTAAACACCTTAATCAACTAACCCACTATATCTCTATGTGAATTACAATTGAAGAAGGTTGAAGAACAAGTTCTCTATCCGATTACATGCAGCGTCAAGTGATAAGTGGTATTTTTACCTACTTATTGCATACCAATTCATGCGAATTGTGCCCAGCTCAAGTACATTTTATTGTGTTTTAGTTGCATTTCACGTTATTTTGCATTGCATTTACTTAAAACTCCTTTTGGTGAATAATTGCAGGAATTGGCTTAATTTTGGTGGAATTAGAGGTTAACGGATGCGTGAAGGTGAAGCACAAGCGGGGATGTGCATGGCATGGAGGTACAATAAAGCATGGAGACCAAGCAAACAAGAGGATCAAGCATGGAAGAACAATTAGCAGCAGCATAATAGAAGTAAATCCGAGCGAACTTGCGGAAACAATGGCATGCACGCATACGACATAATGACTTGGGAGCTCACGCCGGCATGCGAGTACCCTACCATCTGATGATGATCTACTACAAGTCACGCCCTCTGAAGCGAGAGAGGAGGAGCGCCCATGGCGAGAGGTTAATTTGGACAAGGGCAAACTTTTTGTAAGTCTCGCGACCGCGAGACTGCTAGGCTATCGAGGCGTGCGGCCGCGTGCGATGCTGATGTTATAATTTTGTTTTATTTTAATTTTAATTAAATGATGTGTAATTGGTTTTTAAACGACTCTGACGGGTGTCAAAGGAGAGACTCGATACTTTTAGCGTATTTTTCATCATAGAAACTAGGGTTTACACCATGGGAGAGGTTCCAACGGAGAAAGAAGCCAAAACGTTTATTTCTCCAATTATTCTTGGGATTCTCTGTCATTGTGGATTTTCATTATCGTTCACTGGATTTCTATGAGGATTTAACAGTTGATCATTGGTTTTTATTCAGCGATTGGGTTTGATCGTTCTATCTTTCTTATCTCAATTGTTTACTTATTAATCATGTTTAGCGTTGATCCCATAATGGCTTTTGGTTCAGACATGAACTAAACTCCATTATGGGATTCTAACGGATTTTAATATGCAGTTTGATTGTACACTTAAATGATAGGGATGTTTTGCATATCATATGGACTATCTGTCATGGTTGTTTTACAAGTATGAATGCTTGATCACCATTCGTCTCAGTATTTGTATGGATTTGACAATGAACATACAAATATGGATTGTAATCATAATAGCATGCGAATATGGGCTATTATATATGGCTTGCGTATTTTGTGAACCAGATAGACATATACTGTTTCACCGTATGAGCTAGAATAAGGGCCTGAGCTTAAAATTAATATAATTGCAATTTCACATAGACATATAGTGATTTTGGTTGTATTGGTGATTACATGGAGTCTAACATCTTTAGATGTTGTGTAAGTAGGTTATAGTGCATTAAAAAATGGTTATAACTCTATTCGTGCTTTTGGCTTTTTTCTTATGATATGTGAACACTTCTTGCATGATAGTGGCGATTAGATGAAATATTAAATGAAGTTAAGGTCCCATTATCTCCAGATTTGTTTTTAGTCCATTATTACTTTTATCTTAATTTTTCTTTACAATTAGTTCAATTCAACAATTCTAGTTTTTAGTTTAAGAATATATATACAGTGAGTTAATTAATGCATAATAGTTTATAATTTGACAACTTTCTCTGTGGAATCGATACTCTACATGCTCTGTATTACTTGTTGACACATGTATGCTTGCATGAGTTAGAGTTCTTTTATAAGAACTGTAAAAGAGGCAACAAGTTTTTGGTGCCATTGCCGGGGAAAGGCGTTGAATTTAAAATAATTATCATTAGTTTAAAGCTATATTGTATGACTTAGACAATTCTGATCGTTTCTAATTTCTATTTTTACTTTATTTGTAATTTCAGGTACTGATAAGTTTGTATGCACACAAGATCTTCCAATTCTAAACTAACACCAGCACAGGACAACATAAACGCAAGAGGTTGGAAAGCTAGTGTGCGAAGAAATTTGCAAGCTCAGTTAGAAGGAACTATACCGGATATGGCAGAAGAACAGAGAATTGAGCAAAGAGAAGAGCATCGGGCTCTAAAGGACTATTCCATGCCCAATATAAATGAGCTACAGTCAAGCATAGTCAGACCGGCGATAGCAGTAAACACCTTTGAGATTAAGACGGGCACTTTTCAGATGGTGCAGAACTCAGTTCAGTTTGGGGGTGCTGCCACGGATGATCTGAATGAACACCTATTTAGCTTCGTTGAGATCTGCGACACATTCAGATATAACGGTGTGACAGAGGATGCCATCAAACTACGACTATTTCCATTTTCATTGAGAGATAAGGCTAGAAGTTGGTTACACTCTTTGCCGTCATGGTCAATTACTACATGGGAGGATTTAGCACAGAAATTCTTAGCTAAATTCTTTCCAATGGCTAAGACTGCAAAGATGAGGACGACTATCTCACAGTTTGAGCAACAGCAAGGCGAATCCTTATATGAGGCATGGGAAAGATATAAAGAATTGATCAGAAAATGTCCGCATCACGGTATGCCTGATTAGATGGTGATCAACTCATTCTACAATGGTTTGGGATGGCAGTCGAGACCGATTGTGGATACAGCCGCAGGAGGGGCGTTATGGGCAAAGAGATATGATGAGGCCTATGCACTTATTGAGACTATGGCTACAAATGACTATCAAAATCCTGCAGCTCGAATGCCACAGACCAAGGTTTTAGGTGTGTTGGAGGTAGATGCGATTACACAGTTATCGGCACAGATGGCAGCTATGGCTAAAAAGATAGATACTTTGGCAGATGGTAAAGTGAAAATAGTGGCTTTCGTTTGTGAGATTTGTGCGGGGTCACACTCCACGGATCAATGTGCTATCAGCTCAGAGTCGGTGCAATATGTGAGCAACTATAAGAAAGACCAAGGTCAATTTCAGAACACATACCATCCCAACAACCGAAATCATCCAAACTTTAGCTGGTCGAATAAGCAAGGAAGCCAACAAAGTCAGTTTCAGCCAAATCATCAATTTCAACCACAGGCATCACAACCACAGTTTACACCAAAACCACACTTTCCACCGGGATTCTCTCAACAACAACAACATCACACTCTAGCTACACCACAGCCAGAAAAGAAATCGGAGATGGAAGAGATGATGTTGAAATACATGGAGAATACGAAAGTCATGATCAAAAGCCAAGCAGTGGCAATCAAGAATTTGGAAACTCAAATGGGGCAAATGGTGAGTATGCTCAACAACAGGCCCCATGGTTCATTGCCAAGTAACACTGAGACAAATCCAAGGAGAGACGGGAAGGAGAAGTGTTAAGCAATCACATTGAGATCAGGAAAAGATTTGTGAATCTTAAACGCATGGCGCTACCGATAATACTAAGGATGTCGGCGTGGCGGCGAAAAGTGAGCTAAAGTGAAGAGGAAGAAAATCTGGAAAATTTTGAGGTTCAGAAGGATGAGAAAGACAAAGTAAATTCAGAGGAGAAGGTCAAGAGTCCAGTACAACCAATTCACCCTCAAGTACCGTACCCGCAGAGGTTAGTTAAGCAGAAAGAAGATAAACAGTTCAGCATGTTTCTGGAGGTATTCAAAAAGCTGCAAATTAATATACCATTCGCCGAGGCATTGGAACAAATGCCAAGCTACGCAAAGTTCATGAAAGGTATATTGTCAAGGAAAAGAAGATTAGATGAGTTTGAAACGGTAGCCATGACCGAAGAATGCATTGCAGTGCTCCAACGCAAACTACCTCCAAAGCTGAAAGATCGGGACAGCTTAACAATTCCATGCACAATTGGAAAGATGAACTTTAATAAGTGTTTATGTGATTTGGGGGCAAGTATAAACTTGATGCTCCTGTCAGTGTTCAATCAGTTGGGACTGATGGCTCCAAAGCCGACGAACATATCACTACAGCTAGCTGACAGATCCATCACCTATCCACGGGGAATTGTTGAAGATGTGTTGGTAAAGGTGGACAAGTTCATTTTTTCGCCTGATTTTATCATCCTAGATTTCGAAGAGGACAAGAGTATACAAATAATACTGGGAAGACCATTCTTAGCCACTGGCAGAACGTCGATAGATGTGCAAAAAGGTGAACTCACTATGCGAGTTCAAGATCAGGAGATCACTTTCAACGTTTTTAAAGCGATAAAGTTACCAACTGATGAAGAAGAATGCTTCCTAGTTGAATTGGTGGATTTGGGCTTAAAGGATGAGATTCAGAAATCGGGGAAGTATGGACCGTCGAGGTGTGAAACGGGTGCCAATTTTGAGTTGAAAATGGAGCCATTAATGAAAGTTGAAGTCATTAAATTTTGGGGTGCGACGAACAGTAAGGAAGGCACCTCAATTCTTGATGTGACATGAGACTCAGAGACAGTCAAGATAATTGACTAAAACTTAGCACTGGATGGGAGGAAACCCATCAATTCTACATTCATTAACTTTTTCGTTGTTTATTTTGGATTATTTTAGTTAGCTATAGCCAATTCAATTTTTATTACAATATTGAACTTTCATGCTTAAGTATGTAGCCAGAATTGCTTTGCGAATATTTGCGAGATGATTAGCATTATACAGTCACTAGTTAGTCTTAACAAGGAGTATTAATTTCTATGCAGGAACCAACAGTGGAAAGCATTTCTGAGAAGCAGAGAAAATTTGGACTTTAACATGGCAGACATCAAGTCGTGCGTGCAGTGGCGTCCTAGGCAATATAAACTTCATGGCTACCATGAAGTCCAACCAATCAGACCAACAACCCTACTGTAAGTCTAGACTCATGGCATTTCGACTCACACACACTTTCATGGCAGCGGCATGTGCGACAATCAATCAAGGCAGATCTAAACATTTTAAAATAGAGTTGTGAACAATTTGGACTCTTATTTGCGATAAAAATAGACGCGAAATTCTCTCACTCTCCATAACTCACATCTCTATCTCTCTATTAGTTACAAGATTGAAGCAGTATATCTCTCCATCAAATCCCCACAACTCTCTCCACGTTCAAAGCTCAATCACCTCTCATTCTCTCTATAAAGCTAGGGTTCCTAATTGGGTTGGCATAACCAAGCGTGAAGCTATCAATTCTCAAATTTTCATTCTCTCTCAGTAAAGTCAGTCGCACTTTAAATCAACCATCTTCATCTTCTTCATCCTCCTCCAGCAGCCACGAGGAGGACATTGTCGACCACACCAAGTACTTGTGTCTAGAAGCCCAACAGGAGTACTACCGGATTTTAGCAAAGACATTTATCAAGGAAATAGCATTCAGACCCGAAGGTTAGGACGGACAGCTATGCGCCATGATACGAGAATGAGGCTGGGGTGGATTGACTGCATCTCCCACGCCCATTCCGATGGGTATAGTCCGAGAGTTCTATGCCAATGCCAAAGTCACCATGAACGATACCTCTATGGTTCGTGGTGTTGAGATAGACTACAGACCCGCCGCCATCCGAAATGTGCTGAGAATCACGATAAGACCACCAACAGGGGTAACCAATTGGATCACAGGGGCACATCTGGATACGAACTTGGAGCTTGTTATTGCTGAGTTATGCGTGTCAGGCACGAAATGGACTTACAAAGTTGGCACGACCCAGCCTCAAATATTTCTAGCTGCCACACTAAATCGATACGCCAAGGCCTGGAATCTGTTCATTTGTGCCAAGCTATTGCCTTCATCACACCAACATGAAATCACGGCGGAAATGGATGTCCTACTGTGGTGTATAATTACTGGCGAGTACATTGATGTGGGTTATTTGATTCATCAAAATATTGTGAAGTATCTGAAGGGAACTACCACTAGGAGCATTCCACATGCTTCAGTGGTAGCCATGCTGTGTTCGCAGCAGGGGTGCCATTGGGGCAACGAACAAATAATACCCAAGCCAAGACATCACCCATGCCACCATCGCTAAATTTGAGGACTGGGCTGGAGGTGAGCCACACCCGTGCTGACGAGGATTTATTCTTCGACCTTCATTTCTTGAGGCATCCCAGCAGCCCCCTCAGACAGATAAAGCAGGCCCATCCACCCGAGCAGACACCGTTCCTAGAGATCGACAGCTCTGAAGGTTGGAGCGTAAAGTCGACACCATGTATAACAATCTTGGAACGTTTGCTATGGGACTTACAAGGGCCTTGGCCGAAGCCTTCGCGCAGCAAGGAACAATGCTAGAATGGCCTCAGTTTGGCACCGCAGTGCCATATCCACCACCAGATTCACCGCCCGAAGAGGGTGGTCAAGCCGAGCATTAGGGGAGTTTTTCTGTACCCTTTACCTTCATTCAATAGGGACATTGAATATTTTATGTTTGGGGGTATTGGGGGTCATAGCATAGTAGTTTAGTTTTATTTCATTGTTGCATATTTAGCTTAATTTTGCATGTTTACATGTTAGATAAAATTTTGCAAAATTTTTTTAATTTTTATTCATTATTGATTGTGTTAGTATGTTTTTGTTGCATGTCTCACACACATTCTTGCTTAATAGAAATTTTTGCCTAGCCAATGATGATAGTGAATTGTGAAGGATTTGAGAATATTTGGGATAACATGAGCTGAGATATAATGTTTTACACGATGAGATTCATGTTGCTATTTATATGCTTTCGATATGCACGAATATGTTCACAATCACTTGTAGGTTTAAGAAGTGTGTGTTGCATGGCTTGATAGAACATATAGTTGTAAAAAGAGAAATATGTGGAACATGCATGTAGATTTGAAACATTAACATTCAAACTTTGGGAACACATGGGCATGCCTGTTATTGGGACGAAATGGAGCATAAAACGCACTCGTTTAAATGCAAAGGGGAAGTAAGATAGAGCGTAAAACGCACTCGCTTTATTTAAAAAAAAAAGAAAGCAAAAGAAAAGAAAAAGAGCAATAAACACCGCGTGAAAGTGCAATAATCACCCTCGTGAGTAGAAATAAAGCAATAAGCCCAATGTTGAACCTTAGTTTGTGTTGATATATTGGAACAGTCTGTGTTGCATGAGCATACATGAGTCTTGATTTAGACTATAAGTTTCTGTTTGGAGCAATGTAGCATATATATATTCTTTGCTCAGATCAAGTTTTTGGTGAACACCACACACACACACAGCATCTTTATAGCTTACATGAATTATCTGAGTGTAGGATGTTATGCCTATAGTTTGGTTTGAAATTGTATTCTTGGATCTGGATAATTCACTGAGGTAATTTGGGCTGAAATTATGTTATGGCATGGACTATGTGAGACTAGTTTGCATCATAGAGTAGTTGCATAGTTGCGTAGTTGCATTTTCATTATCCAGTAGTATGCATTGCTTGAGGGCAATCAACAGTTCAAGTTTGGGGGTATTTGATAAGTGGTATTTTTACCTACTTATTGCATACCAATTCATGCGAATTGTGCCTAGCTCAAGTACATTTTATTGTGTTTTAGTTGTATTTCATGTTATTTTGCATTGCATTTACTTAAAACTCCTTTTGGTGAATAAGTGTAGGAATCGGCTTAATTTTGGTGGAATTAGAAGTTAACGGATGCGTGAAGGTGAAGCACAAGCGGGGATGTGCATGGCATAGAGGTACAATGAAGCATGGAGACCAAGCAAACAAGAGGATCAAGCATGGAAGAACAATTAGCAGTAGGAGCATAACAGAAGCAAATCTAGAGCCAGAACTTGCAGCCAACAAGCCACGCTGGCTGTGACTTAGGGCAGCGGCGCGGCAGTACACAAACGAACATGATGATGATCTACTGCAAGACACACGGCCACGGCGAGGAGCGACGTGCCAGCGAGAGGTTAGGTGGAGAAGAGGCGGACTTTACGTAAGTCTCATGGTAGTGAGACTATTAGGTTATCGAGGAGGCTCTGGCGGTAGCGGCGATCTTGATCTTTGTAATTTTGTTTTATTTAAATTTTAATTAAATGATGTTTAATTGGTTCTTAAACGACTCTGACGGGTGTCAGAGGAGAGACTCGATACTTTTAGCGTATTTTTCATCATAGAAACTAGGGTTTACACCTTGGGAGAGGTTCCAACGGAGAACGAAGCTAAAACGTTTATTTCTCCAATTCTTCTTGGGATTCTCTGTCATTGTGGATTTTCATTATCGTTCACTAGATTTCTATGAGGATTTAACAGTTGATCATTGGATTTTATTCAGCGATTGGATTTGATCGTTCTATCTTTCTTATCTTAATTGTTTACTTATTGATCATGTTTAGCGTTGATCCCATAATGGCTTTTGGTTCAGACATGAACTAAACTCCATTATGGGATTTTAACGGATTTTAATATGTAGTTTGGTTGTACACTTAAATGTTAGGTATGTTTTGCATATCATATGGACTATCTGTCATGGTTGTTTTACATGTATGAATGCTTGATCACCATTCGTCTCAGTGTTTGTATGGAATTGACAATGAACATGCAAATATGGATTCTAATCATGATAGCATGCGAATATGGGTTGTTGTATATGGCTTGCGTATTTGGTGAACCAGATAGACATATATTGTTTCACTGTATGAGCTAGAATAAAGGCTTGAGCTTAAAATCAATATAATTGTAATTTCACATAGACATATAGTGATTTTGGTTGTATTGGTGATTACATGGAGTCTAACATCTTTAGATGTTGTGTAAGTAGGTTATAGTGCATTGAAAAATGGTTATAACTTTATTCGTGCTTTTGGCTATTTTCCTATGATATGTGAACACTTCTTGCATGATAGTGGCGATTAGATAAAATATTAAATGAAGTTAGGGTCCCATTATCTCCAGATTTGTTTTTACTCCATTATAACTTTTATCTTAGTTGTTCTTTACAATTAGTTCAATTCAACAATTCTAGTTTTTAGTTTAAGCATATAAATACAGTGAGTTAATTAATGCATAATAGTTTATAATTTGACAACTTTCTCTGTGGGATCGATACTCTACATACTCTGTATTACTTGTTAACACATGTATGCTTGCATGAGTTAGAGCTCTTTTATAAGAACTGTAAAAGATGCAACATCAAGCATATCTCTACTTTAACACGAACCAACTTTAAGCTACTAACAAAATCCTGAACACATGCTATATCAACTAGGTCTAGATTTGAATATCCTGTCTCGATTCCATCCAACTCCACAAAGAATTGTTGATTAGGCAATTCATAGATTCAAGCACAAATTAATATAGATAAACTGGAGATAACTCATTAAATTGGAAATCAAAGTTTACAAAACCATCGATTCACTTAAGGATCCATCACAAGCCTAAAAAGTGAATTAGTTCATAATAAACGAAATAAACACTGAATAAATCATGGAAATCATTCTTCCAATTACAATAAATAATCTAACACGAAGAATATTGGAAAACACCCTTCACGAAGACTAGATTTGCACTCGTCTTGAAAAACTCCTCTAAATACTCCTCCACACTTGCTATCAAAAACTCCCCTGGATCTTCGTGATTCTCCTCTCTCTAATCTCTCTCCTTCTCTTTGATAGGATAATAGATATCAAGCCAAAAACTCCAGCCGAAGTCCCTATCCAATAGAGTTATATTGCCATCCAAATAGCTAAATTTCGTGCATAAAAGGAATTATAATCATAATAGGTCACTCAGAATTTTCCATTTTACGAAAATCTCATATCTATGAATGCCCCAAATGGGTTCGCTTCTATTTTGCTCGAATAAAGAACCCCGCCCCGGCGGGGGTATGTAGTTAAAGAATGCCCTCCCCGATGACTATATTCGCTACTAATCGACTTACAAGACCCAGCCCGGTGAAGTTTATAAACTATCATACCCTCCTGACGGGGGGTACCTTCGTTAATCGACTATATTTCGCTATGCTTTATTGCTTCCAAATATGCTCTAATTGATTCCAATCGCACGAATATCACCAATTATGCGTAGAATGCCACAACCATCAATCTATACATGAAATGACATAAAACAAGTGAAATTGAACATGATCACAAGAAACTAGCAACAAATAAGTATGAATTGGATATTAAATCGCGTATATAAAATACACTTATCAAAATCCCCCAAACTTAAATCGTGCTAGTCCTCGAGCACAAGTCAACAATATGCAATGCAATGATATGAATACAAATTTACTTATATGCTCTCAAGTCCAACAATATCGCATAATCAAATTATCTTAACGGCCTCAGCGAAAATAAGCGACTATACAATACCAACCATCAAAAACCAATCTATAAATATGCTCTCTTTTTTTAGCCTCGAATCTCAAGCCATCATCACTAGTATAATGTGTGTGTATAACATCCATGGTAACCGATACTGACTCAAATTCAATACATAACTAGTCTCTTAGAAAGAAACATGCAGCACAAACTTAAAAATTTCAAAAATAGATAGTTCCAACTAAAATCAAGCAATCATAAATCTTAGGGGTTCACGTGGGGTACTTATGCTTTATTTTCATCTACGGGGGCTTTTTGCTCTTATTTCCCATTTTATTCATTTTACACATAGCTATGCAGTGTCTTATTCCCTTAGGCTTTTCAATGCTACCTTAATGAGCTTTCGACCAACGACTCCCATACCATTAAGACCTTAGGGCGCTAGGTGTAAAGATAATCCCCTTGGGCTTACTTGCTCAAGTAACAAAGGCCACAAAACTAGACAAGCACACTACGGTGTTTATTCATACTTTTTTAGATTAAAGCTTATATACCCCACATAACATACCCCAAACTTAGGTTCTTGCCTAACTTTAGCCTTTACCATCCATCCTTGTCATTTTATCATTCACTCTAGCATTATCCTTTAGAGACCATTTAGGTACCAAATTGAACTTAACCAATAATCATAGATGTTTGTTACTCATGCTATCCTTTTAAACCAGTTTCCAAACAAACTCAAAGATTCGATTCATAAACGATCATTGTGTCATAGTTCTAATAGTCAATATTGTACTTGTAACTTATTTGACAATCACATCATAGGCCCACAACATCATGAAACACAACATTGATGGACTTAAACAACACAAATACTTATTAACTAACTCCTTTTTTTATAAGGATAACAAAATGCATTACAAGTTATCTAATATGCAAAACCTAATATTAACCTACTTTACTAAGGATGCTCCTAAACTATCATGCAATACTGAAATTAAAATGCAATACAGAAATTTAAATGACCACCATTTAAAAATGCAACCTAACATGAATTAAATGCATGCACACATGAATTGAAATCCCCCAAACTTAAACAATACAATGTCCTCATTGGATAATTGAGCAAAATAAGTACGTGAGGACTTCCCTGTCAATGTTTAAGCTTGAGGAGGTGGTTGTTGTTCTTCTTCATCGGAATCACTCGGTGGGAACCTTGGCATTGGACCGGGTTGTTGATATGGAAATTGGGCCGCCGGGTTGAAACTTTGAAGAGTTTGTTCAACGAGGCAAAAGATGTGTGCATAGCATCGAACATGTGCTCTTGCCTCATTGCCAATCAGCGCATCTCCCGACGAGTCACCTTGGTGTTTGCAATCATTTGATTTTGTAATTCAAGGAATTGAGATCTTCGAGATTCTCCTCTCTCTAATCTCCCTCCTTCTCTTTTATTGCATAATAGATATCAAGCCAAAAACTCCAGCCGAAGTCCCTATCCAATAGAGTTATATTGCCATCCAAATAGCTAAATTTCGTGCACAAAAGGAATTATAATCATAACAGGTCACTCAGAATTTTCCACCCCCCGCCCCGGTGGGGTTTATAAGCTATGATGCCCGCCCCAGCGGGGGTACCTTCTGTTAACTGACTATGCTTCTATGCTTCATTGCTTCCAAATATGCTCCAATCGATTCCAATCGTACCAAATATCACCAATTATGCGTAGAATGCCACAACCATCAATCTACACATGAAATGACATAAAACAAGTGAAATTGAACATGATCACAAGAAACTAGCAACAAATAAACATGAATTGGATATTAAATCATGTATATAAAATACACTTATCAAGCACCAGCAGCAACTGTTTCCAAGGGAGGAGAACAACCACCAGTCGTATGCTAAAAATGGGAAAAAGAGGGTCATATCAGCCCAAACTGCCCACAACAGTTCAAGGTATGTTATAATTGTGGAAAGGAAGGATATATCGCTTGAGATTGTACTATAGCAAAACCAAATTCAGTAGGGATGGTGACTCAAAAGGTTGTCCCAGAAAAGTCAAAGTCAACGGTTCCTGGAAGAGCATTTGTCATGACTGGACAAAATGCGAGGAATCCGAACGAGATGATCACGGGTAAGCTAGTCATAAATTCTTACGAAGTTTATACCTTACTAGATACCAGTTCTAGCCATTCATTTATCTCTCCTACTTGTGCTCAATGTTTAAACTTGACTCCAGAGAAATTAGATTTTAACCTATCTGTGGAGACTCCATTAGGAGAAACTTTCATTACATCCACTGTTAATAAATCTTGTTTGATCCAAGTTGGCACCATCACATTACATATTGATCTTATTTCTTTAAAGATACTTACTTTTGATGTGATTTTAGGGATTGATTGGTTGACCACTCATCATGTCAAAATTGATTGCTTTCGTAAGGTTGTTAGTTTTCATATTCCTAACCAACCTGTTATGCAAATTCAAACAACTAAACCACTAAAATCAATCACTGTCATATCCAGCCATAAAGCTATTCGCTTATTAAAAAATGGATGTCAAGCTTTCTTAGCCCATGTTATGGATTTGAATAAAGACACGTCAGATTTGAATAAAATTTCTGTTGTTAGTGAATTTCCTGACGTGTTTCCTGAAGAACTTAATGGTCTACCCCCAGAACGCGAAGTTGAATTCTTTATTGACCTTAAACTAGGTACAAAGCCCATTTCTAAAACCCCATATCGAATGGCTCCTATTGAACTTCAGGAGTTTAAGGTCCAATTATAGGAGTTATTAGACATCGGTTTCATTCGTCCTAGTACGTCTCCTTGGGGTGCTCCTGTTTTATTCGTAAAAAAGAAAGATGGGAGTATGCAACTTTGTATTGACTACCGAGAAGTGAACCATGTCACCATCAAGAATAGGTATCTGTTACCTCGCATTGATGACCTGTTTGACCAGTTGCAAGGAGCGCAATTCTTTTCAAAGATCGATCTTCGTTCTGGATATCATCAGCTGAAGATAAAAACTGAGGATATTCTGAAGACTGCCTTCAGAACTCGGTATGGGCATTATAAATTCTTAGTCATGTCTTTTGGATTAAATAATGCTCCAGCTTCTTTCATGGATATGATGAATCGAGTATTCAAGGAATATTTGGATTAATTCATTGTTGTCTTTATTGATGACATCCTCATCTATTCCAAAAGCCGTGAAGATCATGAGCACCATTTGAAGCTGATACTTGAAAGGCTTCGTGAAAATAAGTTATATGCCAAGCTAAAGAAATGTGAGTTCTGGCTTGAGGAAGTAGCATTCCTTAGGCACGTGGTGTCAAAACATGGAGTATCTGTTGACCCGGTGAAGATTGAAGCAATACAAAGTTGGGAGCAACCGAAGTCAGTGACCAAAGTGCGTAGCTTTCTGGGCTTAGCTAGTTATTATCGGAGATTCGTGGAAGGATTTTCTTGAATCGCTACTCCGTTAACTAATCTAACTCGCTCTGTTAACTAATCTAACTCGGAAAGATACAAAATTCGTATGGAGCGAGGAATGTGAGAAGAGTTTCCAAGAGCTCAAGAGGAGACTCATTTCGGCACCTATTCTGGAAATACCATCTGGTCCGGATGGATTTGTTATCTACAGCGATGCTTCAGGCAAAGGGTTAGGATGTGTTCTCATGCAACATGGGAAAGTCATAGCCTACACCTCGCGACAACTCAAAGAATATGAGAGGAATTATCCTACTCATGATCTGGAGTTAGCAACAGTCATATTCGCGTTGAAAATTTGGAGACACTACCTGTATGGGGAGAAAGTGGAGATCTATACGGATCATGAAAACCTCAAATATTTCTTCACCCAAAAAGAACTCAACATGCGGCAACGACATTGGCTTGAGCTGTTGAAAGATTACGATCACATTATTCAATATCAACCTGGAAAAGCGAACGTAGTAGCTGACGCATTGAGTAGAAGATCATATGCGGGTACGAGTGCGATATTGTCAATGTAAAGGCCCATTTTGTATAACTTGCAAAGGATGGAGATAGAGTTAAAGACTCCAGGGACCCACATGATGATGGAAAATATACGAGTAGAACAGACTTTAATCGATAAAGTTAAAGCTGCTCAAGCTTTGGACCTGGGGCTGATGCGTATGAAGAAGAAAGTGCAAGAAGGTGCTATTCCAGAAACAAGAATCGATGAAGAAGGAATACTTTGAGTCAACTCTAGACTTTACGTTCCTAACGATTCTGACTTAAAGCATAGAATCATGATGGAGGCACACAACACACCGTTTGCAATCCATCCTAGGAGTACCAAAATGTATCATGATCTTTGACATACATTTTGGTGGAATAATATGAAGAGAGAGATCACAAAGTTTATCTCGAGATGTTTAACTTGTCAACGTGTAAAGGCGGAGCATCAA
The DNA here is from genome assembly GCA_020205615.1 of Panax quinquefolius. Classification (NCBI taxonomy): domain Eukaryota; kingdom Viridiplantae; phylum Streptophyta; class Magnoliopsida; order Apiales; family Araliaceae; genus Panax; species Panax quinquefolius. Next base: position 130,498,945 of record CM035156.1, read on the forward strand.
GTGCCAAAGGGTCCATTATAGCCACTTGAGATTCCAAAATGAAAGTGGGAACACATTACCATTGATTTCGTTACGGGTCTTCCCACGGTTTCTCAAGGCATAGATGCGATTTGGGTTATTGTTGATAGTTTAACTAAGTCTTCTTATTTCTTGCCTATACGTGAGACTTATTCTCTTGAACGTCTTGCTCGTATGTACGTGAATGAGATTATGAGATTGCATGGCATGCCAGTATCCATAGTTTCGGATCGTGACCCAAGATTCACTTCACGATTTTGGGTTAGCTTGCAGAAAGCCATGGGCACAGATTTACGATTCAGTTCGACATACCATCCTCAAGCGGACGGACAATTAGAGAGGACTATTCAAACCCTTGAAGATCTATTAAGACTCTATGTCCTTGATTTCAAAGGAAGTTGGGATAAGTACTTGTCATTGACGGAATTCTCCTACAACAACAGTTATCAAGCAAGTATAGGCATGGCTCCATTCAAAGCATTGTATGGATGAAAGTGTCGATCTTCAGTATGTTAGGATGAGGTGGGTGAAGCAACATTGTTGGGACCAGAGTTGGTACGTATGACTACAGAAAAAATCCAAATGATTCGACAACATATACAAATGGCAAAGGATCGATAAAAGAGTTATGCGGATCTTCATCGAAAGGACGTGGAATTTGGTATTGAGGATCATGTATTGTTACGTGTTGCTCCATGGAAGGGAGTTACAAGATTCGGGAAGAGAGGAAAGTTCAATCCATGATTTATTGGTCCATTTCAGATTCTTGACCGAGTAGGAAATGTGGCCTATAGACTCGCGTTACCTCCTAGCATGTCTCGTGTTCATAATGTTTTTCACATATCTATGCTTCGTAAATATGTAAAAGACCCAAACCACATTATTGAGTTAGAACCAGACGAGATAGCCAAAGATTTAACGTACGAAGAGGTACCAGTTAAGATCTTGGATAGGAAAGAGCATGTCCTACACACCAAGGTTATACCACAAGTTAAGGTTTTGTGAAGGAACCATGCAATTGAGGAAATGACATGGGACTTGAAATCAGAAATGAAAGCGAGGTACCCTCACCTTTTCGAAACACCAGGTACATACGTCAATTTCGAGGATGAAATTTCATAAGGAGGGGAGGTTGTAAGACCCCAATTTTTTATAAATAAAATCGAATTTCCTCTAATTATTATTGTGAATAATAAGGTGTTAATTTGATATAATGCTTTGGTTATGAGTGATGTGACGCCCCAAAAATAGGTCCAATCCATCCAACCTATTATGAGTTGCCAAATACATGGTACAGAAAATAACTACAACTTTATTACTACAATTGTCATGCAAAATACAATAACGCATATACTGCGAGTTTTAATACCAACTGTGGCTTAAGTCCCAGCTATAGACAACACCTCACATTGATATATTACATAAAGGTACAGTCAATAACTGTTTTAAAAATTAAAATCTTTGGGAAATGCTCAAGGAAACCCTCGTACATAGGAGGCCATGAATCGAAGTTATGATAGATATCATATGTCCAGAGAATTATCCTTGGTTGATCCAATAAACCCCAAAGAAAAATGAGAAGATAACTATCATGTTCCTTCCAATGGTGAGTCTTTTCTTGACATATAACTATCTCCACCGTCTGCGATTGAACATTATGTCTCAACCAAACTCCAAGATCATATAGGTAGTGCTCGTAGATATACTCAGCAAGTGGATGTGCACAACCCTGTCTTATGATAACTCGTAGGTCATTAGACATCTTGTATGATAGTGGCAAAACACCCTTCTAAAGTTGGACCTCACCCTATTCGGTTCACCAAAATTAAATATCAAATGACGTATACAATATGACACACTTATCCAAAGTTCTCAATAAAATTATTTTTATACTATTTAGGGAGAACATCAACATCTATAGACCACTATTCTATTCCCATGTTATCCCCGCTCGACCTAGCTACACTCTTATTACCTGAAAGGAATTTTGAAGCGAAAGGGTGGGCACAACTAGCTCACTAAAGAATATCATGACTAAAGATAATTAAATTATCAATAGCCTTCGTCAGTAATAAATTAGAGATTTAGAACATATGTTAGATGAATAAAATTTTCAACAATAGTTGCAGCGGAACGAGCAATCCATTAGAAGAGTCAAATAGACCATAAAGTCTATTATCTTCTCCATGTTAAAAGTCCACCAACAATGTTTTATCCCTATAACATCAATCAATAGTTCATGTCCACAATCATATGAATAACTCACAATCATATTTGTGGTTCCAAATTCCTTTTCTCATCTAGGACGAAGATAATTTACATCACATGTCTTTACCTGAAACATCAAAGATCATGGTTATACTAAATCATAGTTCATGTTCATAATCGTACTAATAAATTCATCATTGCACTACGGGCCAAAGATATTCATCATCCATTCATCTTTGCTCTACAGGCCAAAGATATTCAACAACAACACATCTTTGCACTACGGGCCAAAGATATTCATCAACAGTTCATCTTTGCTTTACAAGCCAAAGATATTCATAATAGATCATCTTTGCACTGCAGGCCAAAGATATTCAACAACAGGTCATCTTTTCACTACGGGCCAAAGATATTCATATCTCAAAGAAATATATAATCATTTCAGAATTTATATAAACAATAATTATAACCACATTGATCAATTCACCTTTGCACCTAAGCTAAAGATATTCAAATATAAATTCAATGGTTATGATCATACTAGTCAACAATTCCTCTTTGCACTTACTGGCCAAAGAGAACCCATAGTCACGATCATACCAATAATCTACCCATCTTTACACTCAAGTCAAAGAGAAATATCATCATTAGGGTTATATGATAATAAAAACAATATAATCAACGTATAGATTTAATCTCAAGAGTAAAAATCATAAATCATTGATTTCATAACACCTTAATCCAAATGTTATAAATCACTTAATAATCTCATAATCTAATATTATTAATACTACCACAATATTTTAATCATTTCTTAAATTTATAAACAATTTATTTTAATTGTTTACACTCTACTAATTAATGCATTTAATCACCCTAAAATGCCAAACTCATAAAATTTTATCACCAATAACCAACACCCTCATCAAAAATATGCATATACCTTATATAGGATTCTCAAGCCATAAAATCCTATTTTTCAATTTTGTTACTTCACATAACATATTTAATTCATTTACTCATAACTAGTCTATTTTCATGAAAATACCAAATCAGTCCCAAAAATATTTCTTTTCTGGGATTTAGCAGAATATAGTCCCATATTGAACATATATTTTTCTCAGAATTTTTAAAATTTATTTACTATTTTTCACATGACAAAAGCTGCCGAATATTTAGACATTTATCATAAATTGTACTTTTATCTAAAAATTCCGAAATTTACAGGATATATTGATGTTATATAGATGTACTCCCAATAAAATTTTGGAGTTAACCACAAGGAGTTATAAGGGTTTACTTTTAAAATAGTCTTTTCCCATAAAATTCATAACTCCTAATCTATACATCCAAAAATCGCCATTTTTGGACACAATCAAGAAAACTTATCAAATTATCATTTCAAATTTTTCCAGAATTTTTGAAGGTTCAAAAAAATTACGAAACTGAAAAACATAATAACCCTTAAAATCGATTACCTCAAAAGAGCAGTATTTCTGATTGGAATATCGGATGTAAAGCCGAAGGAAACTTGCACTGAATAGCAACTCTCAAAGTATCTAAATACTCACAAAATACGCTCGATAATATAGAGAGAAAGAAAACTTGTTTATGGTGTGTGATTTTCAATTCTAACATAAGCACCTATTTATAGGAAAATGCTAGAACGCCAAAGGAGACTAAACGGTAACAACAACTATTTGTTATTCTTTGTATTTTCAATTCTAACCACGTGTAATCTTTGTATTTTAACCATCGGTATTCAGCGGTGTTAATTACTTGATAACAACTACTGTGAGTTATTTATAAAACTCAAACTTGTCATTTTCTTCATCTAACAGTTATTTTGTTATGGGGCCCATAAATGACTGCGCCGGCGTACGGATATTCCCAACAAAAAAGAATATTCCATGACAAAATGAATATTCCCCAACAGAAATGAGTATTTTATAACCACTTGCGTATTTTGAAAATTTTATATATATCACCCTTAACTTTACTTTTTATCAATTTAACCATTTACTAAATAATAATTATAAGAAAAATTGAATAATTTTATTTCATAAATCCGGGATCATACAGGTGAAATGTGCAAATTTTACAAAATAAGCAAGTGGTTATAAAATATTCATTTCTGTCGGGGAATATTCGTTTGGTCGTGGAATATTCTTGTTGTGTTTGGGAATATCAAATGCGATACATGTGACCATTTGTGGGCCCCATAACAAAAAATGGTTGAATAAAGGAAAACGACAAAGTATGAGTTTTTATAAATAACGGCGTAATTGTTACCGTTAACACTGTTGGAATACCTGGTGGTTAAAATATAGTAATACGCGTAGTGGCACAATAGCACACGGTATTGCATAGTATTTTTGAATTATTGATCCTTATGTAAAAAGGCACTACTTAATAATTGTTACAGTAGTTATTATTCAATATCTTATTTTATTGATTCAATAATTACTGCGTTGATATTTTATATTACTGTTGTTTCAATAATTGTCACTACACAGTATTTCCCATTATTAGATCAATAATTCATATTATTTAAATAATATTATTAGATAGCATTATTGGCAATGTCTAGAAAGTTCTATCAAGGAGAGGTTTGGTCACCTAATTGCGCGCCTGTAAGGAGAAATCCTTATTGGAATGCCCCCTCTTTCCTGGGGAACTACCTGGTTGTCATTATTGTGATTCTGTAATATTATTTGTGAATAATTAATTATTGATTTATATGATAAGAAAATATTTATTTGATGCGGATATAAATGATGGATTTATTTATGTGATTATAAATGAAGGAATTAATGTTGAGGTATTTTATCAGTATTTTGTTGGATTAGAGGTATTTCGGTGTTTTTAAAGCTCTATTGCGTGAGTTATAATTTTAATCCGACCATTGGATCATTGTGATTTTTGGATATATTGCACATATATAAGTTGAGTATATGTCCACAAATTTTGAACTGTTAAAAAATAACGTATGATTTGTTATGAATTTTATGAGGTATTAAAAATCATCCGTTTGTGAATTTCGGATATTTTTAGTTTGGAATTTAGAAAAACTTAAAGCTACAAAGTTGTAGACAATTCGATTTCGTGTGGAATGGTCATAAAATTCGTATTTTTCTGATAAACGGGCTATTTTCTATGAATTGTTGAAGTTTCGAAAAATAAAATAATTTTTATTAAATTTGGGCCGGCCCACTTTTGTTTGAAAACATGTGGGCTGCAAATTTGTGTCCAAGATGGATGGCTTATTATTCAACAAAGTTGGCGTAGAAGAAAAATGAATAAATAATATTATTATATTATTTTAGTCTCGTATGGCGTTCTAGCATTTTCCTATAAATAGGCGCTTAGGTTAGAATTGAAAATCACACTAGAAACACGTTTTATTTCTCTCTATATTTTCGAGCGTATTTTAGTGAGTATTTAGATACTTTGAGAGTTGCTATTTAATGCAAGTTTCCTTCGGCTTTATATCCGATATTCCGAAGAGAAGTACTATCATATTGAGGTAAGGGATGTTATTTTTTTTCGTAATGATGTTATTCTTTCAATATCAATATACCAAAATATTGGTATGGATTTTATTGTGGAATTTCTACCTTTTTGTGTCAGGGTTACTATTCATGTATACGACACTATTCACGAATACGGCACTGTTCAAGAATACGGCACTATTCACCAAAAAATAATTTTTTTCCTTTTTGTCTAAGATGTCTATTATGGTTATTATCTTTGATTTTATCTATGTTTTAATCTTTATTTTTGAATTCTGCTTCACAATTGGTTATTATGAAGTATTATTGATCTTGGATGAACTGTTATATGAATCCCTAATATTTGTCCTTCTGTCTCATTGGATTCATTTTCTTTAAAATATTTTTCATCATTCTCAGTCTTAAATAATGATGTTACTGAATATCTTTGGCCTGTAGTGCAAAGATGAATGATTAACTGATGAATATCTTTGGCCCGTAGTGCAAAGATGAACAGGTGTTGAAATGAACATGACCGACTGGTGATACAAATGAATATCTTTAGCCTATAGTGCAAATATGAATATTTGATTAAAGATATATATTGATTGTTGTTATAGGGATAAAATATTAATGATGGACATTTAAATCTTAGAAGATAGTAGAACTCATTCTCTACTTGACTCTTCTAATGGATTGTTGTTTCCGCTGCAGTTGATCTAAAACTTGTTGTCTATTATATTCTGTTAGATTTTTCCCTGTTGAAGACTAATGATAATTTTTTGTATATTATCTTAGTCATAATATTTTTTACTGGGCTAGTTGAACTCACCCTTTTCCTTTTTGTTCCACTTTTCTTCTCAGGAGGTGAGAACATAGCAGGATCTAGTCAGGGTATGGAGTGATTGTTCTAGAAAGTTGTTTTAGAAGTCCTCACTATTTTTGTAAAATAGTGTATGAATAATTGTAATGAAGACTTATTTGAGTGTGAATATTGTATAGAAGACAATATTTGTATTTAAACTAACAGTATGTGTTGTCGTATTTTGAACGACAATTGTATTATTGAAATTGTAGTTTGCTTTCTATACCATATATTTGGTGACTCAGAATGGGTGTTGTATCCCTATTTTGGGGGCGTCACAATAATCATACTAATAAATTCATCTTTGCACTACGGGCTAAAGATATTCATCAACAGTTCATCTTTGCACTACTTGCCAAAGATATTCAACAACTGATCATCTTTGCACTACGAGCCAAAGATATTCAACAACAGGTCATCTTTGCACTATGGGCCAAAGATATTCATATCTAAAAGAAATATATAATCATTTCAGAATTTATATAAACAATAATTATAACCATGTTGATCAATTCACCTTTGCACTTTAAGCTAAAGATATTCAATAATAAATTCAATGGTCATGATCATACCATTCAACAATTCAACTTTGCACTACTGGCCAAAGAGAACACATAGTCACGATCATACCAATAATCTACCCATCTTTACACTCAAGTCAAAGAGAAATATCATCATTAAGGTTATAAAAATGTTATATATGATAATAAAAATAATATGATCAACATATAGATTTAATCTCAAGAGTAAGATTCATAAATCAATGATTTCATAACACCTTAATCCAAATGTTATAAATCACTTAATAATCTCATAATCTAATATTATTAATACTACCACAATATTTTAATCATTTCTTAAATTTATAAACAATTTATTTTAATTATTTACACTTTACTAATTAATGCATTTAATCATCCTAAAATGCCAAACTCATAAGATTTCATCACCAATAACCAAAACCCTCATCAAAAATCTGCATATACCTTATATAGGATTTCCAAGCCATAAAATCCTATTTTCCAATTTTGTTACTTCACATAACATATTTAATTCATTTACTCATAACTAGTCTATTTTCATGAAAAAAACCAAATCAATACAAAACAATTTTCTTTTCTGGGATTTAGTAGAATATAGTCCCATATTAAACATATATTTTTCTCGGAATTTTTTAAATTCATTTACTATTTTTCATATTGCCAAAACTACCGAATATTTAGACATTTATCATAAATTGTACTTTTGTCCAAAAATTCTGAAATTTATAGAGTATACTTTTGTTATATATATGTACTCCCAATAAAAATTTCACAAATTTTGGAGTTAACCACAAGGAGTTATAAGGGTTTACTTTTAAAATAGTCTTTTCCCATAAAATTCATAACTCCTAAAATATATATCCAAAAATTTCCATTTTTGGACACAATCTAGAAAACTCGTCAAATTATCATTTCAAAATTTTTCAGAATTCTTTAAGGTTTAGAAAAATTACAAAACTGAAAAACATAATAACCCTTAAAATCCCTTACCTCAAAAGAGCAGTACTTCGGACTGGAATATCGGATGAAAAGCCGAAAGAAACTTGCACTGAATAGCAACTCTCCAAGTATCTAAATACTCACAAAAATATGATAGACAATATAGAGAGAAAGGAAACTTGTTTCTGGTGTGATTTTCAATTCTAACTTAGGCGCCTATTTATAGGAAAATGCTAGAACGCCAAAGGAGACTAAATTAATAAAATATTAATTAAAATTTTATACGCATGCCATTTTAAAAAAATAGCAGCCCATCACCTTTGAAAATCTAATTTAGCACATGCATTCAACACCAACCAAAAAGTGGGGCCCACCTTCTAGAAATCTCCACCAAAATCATTTATAAAAATAATTTCTGAATCATTCACCTCTTAAAATTCATAACAAAACATACGTTAATTTTTAACGGTCCAAAATTTGTGGACATATACTCAACTTATATATGTATAACATATCCAAAAATCACAACGATCCAACGGTCGGATTAAAAATTATAATTCACGCAATATATCTCAAGAATATTGATTTTTCGGATTATGAGTCCTTCGGACCAGTTTCATTCAAAAATTCACCACGATAAATTTACATAGGATTTTTGGGTGATTCAAATTTCTACGTTTAGCTTACATCCAGAGCTTTCTTTTGATATATGGTTCATCTCTTAACTCATTATACACAAAGAGTTATGGATTTTACAAAATCAAGTAATGAACTAATTTTTCTAAAAATCCCATATTTCGTTCTTCATTTCGACAAAATATTAATAAAACACCTCAGCATTAATTCCTTCATTTATAACCACATAAAATATATCCATCATTTATATCCACAATAAATATTACCTTATCATATAAATCAATAAATAATTATTCACAAATAATATTACAGAATCACAATAATGACAACCAGGCCATTCCCAGGAAAGAAGGGGCTTTTCGATAAGGATTTCTCCTTACTAGCGCGCAATTAGGTGACCAAACCTCTCTTTGACAGAACTTTCTAGACATTGCCAATAATGCTATCTAATAATATTATCCAAATAATATGAATTATTGATCTGATAATGGGAAATACTGTGCAATGACAATTATTGAAACAAAAATAATATAAAATATCAACACAACAATTATTGAATCAATAAAATAAAATATTGAACAGTAATTACTGTAACAATTATTGAGTAGTGCCTTCTTACGTAAGAATAAATAATTCAAAACTATTGTGCAATACCGTGTGCTACTTTGCAACAACGCGTATTACTGTATTTTAACCACTGAATATTCTAACAGTGTTAACGGTAACAATTACGTCGTTATTTATAAAAACTCAAACTTGTCGTTTTCTTCATCCGACAGTTATTCTCTTATGGGGCCCATAAATGGCTGTGTCGTTGTACGAATATTCCCCGACAACAAAAATATTCCACGACCAAACAAATATTTCCCAACAGATATGAGTACTTTATAACCACTTGCGTATTTTGAAAATTTTATATATAACACCCTTACTTTACTTTCTATCAATTTAACCATTTACTGAATAATAATTATAAGAAAAATTGAGTACTTTTATTTCATAAAATTTGGGGTCTTACAACAGTTGTATAATTAAGTTTGTATTTATTACATACTATGATCTTGCGACTTAAGATAGGTGATGTATACATTTTGGGGCGTCACAACTTCGATTGGAATCTTTGGATATAGTCTTTGAAGGGAACTTGCACCGTATAGCAACACTCAAAGTATCAAAATACTCACAAGAATACGCTCGATAATATAGAGAGAGAGAGAAGATTTCAGTTTCTGGTGTGATTTTCAATTCTAACCTAAGCACCCTATTTATAGGAAAATGCTTAGAACACCAAAGCAGAAAATTTAATAGAATAATATATTTATAAACAAAAATTCACGCCCACCTCAAAACCATCTGAATTCAGCCACCAGTGGGGCCCATTGTTAGGTTTGTAATATTCATGTGCGCAATCAAATTGCATAAAAGTCTTGAGCGTGTAAAAATCGAGTTTAAAATTTACAAACCATATACCCGGATCACCCTTTATGCACAATTATTAATTAAGCGAAAAGATAAAGAATAAAATCATACCCTTGAAGATCGAGCTTCCTCAGTACAAGTTCACCTCCAAATCCTTTCGCGTTCAACTTGAATCTAGGGGTTTTGTTCCTTCCTTTGATCGGCGTTAGCCACCCATATGTTTGGCCTCAGAGGTGATCCACCAAGGAAGAAGAAAATTCAAGAAGATGGTGTTTATGGCTCAAACCCTAGTTTTCTATTTCTATAGAAAAGGTACTCTCCAACAAATTGGAATTACGTCGTTTTTTGAAAAAAAGTCAACAAACCCTTACACCCGTAATAAGACTCCTCTTATTTATAGATGTGGGCAACCCACCTTAACAATTAAGGAATTGGGATTTATTTTAATTAATTAAATTCTTTTAATTAATTAAACTCCCTAATCTTATTAGGGATAATTAATTAAACTCCTTTAACTAATTTTCCTTCCTAATCCAATTAGGAATAAATGAGAGTACTTATATTAAATTAATTCCTAAACTCTTTAGAAATTAAAATAATAATAATTGTAATAATATTAATAAGATTCCTCTTATTAATTTATATTTAATATTTCTAAAATATTAAATAATAAATATTAAGCTATTTAATTTATTCTATCACCATAGATTAAATTAAATATACATAACATATATTATTACGATTATGCCATTAACTTCTTAAATAATTATTATTCCTTTTATGGTGTGACCCTTTAGGTTCTCCATATTAAGCAGGTTGTGAATAAATCAATTAGAACAATTCTAATCTTATTTAAATGAATAAATTAAATAATTAATTTATTTAAATAAATAATATTTATTCTCAATAGGGATAAGCCTCCCTAGCGATCAGCGACTTTCCGGATAATATAGATTTCAACATTAATCATTAAAGAACCTTTGAGTAAATAGTTCCGTACAATTCAATCCTTCCACCATCTGATGTCCCAATTAAATATAAGACATGGAATTCTTTGTCAAGTCTTATTTTATTTAATTATATGTATTTCGATCCTTAAATGCACAACTCCAAATAATGCAAATTAGAAACTCCTTTCTAATTTCATTACGCCGCCAAGGACTCTTTGGGTTGTCATTTATCGAATCACATAGGACATTTCTCTTCTTTTATTAGAAGTGGTAGATTCTTTATTGATCGTACATTATCTCCGTATACAACTTATTATACCCAAGCATACCCTTTGATATACCCTAAGGGTCTTAAGGAATAAGTCAAAGTATAACTCATCATACACAAGATACTATGATGATCTCAAGTCCAAGGATTACTTGTACTACTATCACTCTGAGAATTCCTATTGATGAGCAAATAAAACTCCATTAGGTATTCCTTAGCGAGCCACGTTCAGTGAACTTATTCTCTAATAAACACCTACATACTTGCTTTAGTGTCTCCACACAAATGATCATGAGATCAATCATCCTCATCCAATGAGCAAACAACGTATGTACCAATCTATCCGGATTCACTAATCCCCAATTTAGTAATCCAATGATTGGGAACTATTTTAGTTTTAAGCTTTCTAAGAATTTAGATCTCATTAGAATGATCATCATCATTATTCTAAAAGCATTGCTTAAAACTATGGGTTTATCACATATTATAAAACAGCATCATGTAGATAATTAAAAGCCTTTAATAAATTAATACTTTTTATTAATAAATGAATAAGATTATTACAAAGTATATGCTTTATCATCAAACATGATTGGCTTGTGTGCATACTACTTTTAATCTCCCACTTGCACTAAAGCCAATCGCCATTGTATCTTATACTCTTCTTCTCTAAGTGACGATTATCCTGCTGTTGGATAAGCTTTAGTTAATGGATATGTAATGTTGTTCATGAGAGTCCACTATCTCTATAGTGATTTCCCATCTTTCAATGATTCTAATAATCAAATGAAAGTGCCACAACACATGTTTAGATCCAAGATGAGACTTAGGAACTATTCCTAGATTACGTAATGAACTTTTAATCCAAACAATCAACTTGCGACTTCATTTATAGCTATATACTTTGTCTTTATCACTAAACCAACAACTCTTTCTTTGTTTGGAACCTTTCCAATTCTTTGCACCCTTTATTCAAGGTAACCCTTTACCTTAAAGTGGATTTTTTACATCAACTTAGTGCATGCGAAAAACTTGAGTCATTAAGCCCTCTAGTTTTAATTTAGACCCACCATGAATATGATCACATCCTTAGTCTTGGGTTAAGCACTTTAAGAGATTTTTCATCGACTCATAGTGAACTTCTCCATAATATGGTGATCAACATCGGTCTCGTATATTTCATTGCATACATGATAGTCACTCATGCGACCTCTCTTTTCGTGAGTCTGCGTGGGGACTATTAAAGAGATACACTCCATAGCTCATCGACATGAGACATCTCTTGGAGTTTGCCATGCTAAACGACTTTAGCATCAAATGAATATACATTCCTTGGGTTAAGTCGAGCATCCTCTTAAATCTATCTATATAGATTTATATCCCCAATTAAGATACTCTTCCCAAATCATTCATGGAGGAATGTTTAGACAACTTTATCATTCTTGATTGTAGCATTGGTATGTCATTCCTTATCCAAGTAGTATATTAACATATAATATTAGGAATGTCACGGTGCTCCCTTTGTCCCTTTGTACACACTAGAACTCTTACCTCATCATCATGATGTAATGGATCATCATCTTCTGATGATGTGTACCTCATCATCATCATCATCTATGATGAATCCATACCTCCTAGGTATCTTCAGTACTATTCCAGATTTACGATTCGGTTGTGGTACAATAGGTCTATCTACTGGTTCCTCTTATTTGACTTATAGTATTTTGTGGTTCTTGAACTTTTCAAGAACTATTATCCTCCCACTAGCCCTTCAATGATAAACACCTTTATCTTAGAAGGCAGCGTGTTTCGTGACAAACACCTTTTGCTAAGTAGAATTATAGAACATATACCCTAAACTTACTTTAGGATGTCCCACAAATCTATACATGTCAAATCTTGTCCCAAGCTTATCCTTTGAAACCGTTTCACATAAGTTGGACAACCCCTTATCTTAACATACTTAAGATTAGGAATCCTCCCTGTCCATAACTTTTATGGAGTCTTGGGGCCGAATTTAGAGATTACCTTTTCGTAGATATGCAGCCATTTCTAGGACATTATCCCAGAAGGATACTGGAATGTCGGTAAAATCATTATGGATCGCACCATGTTCAAATAGGTACGATTTTTCCTTTCAGATACATCAATCAATTATTGCGTATCAGGATGTGTCCATTATGAGAAAACCATTTGAGATGATCTAGAAACTTATTGCACAAGTATTTATTCCTTGATCTAATCAAAGAATCTTAATACTTTGTCAATTTGTTTCATTTCTGAATTCTTTGAACCTTTCAAATAATTCACACTTGTATTTCAACAAATACATACATTCAACTCTTTGAATGATCATCTCATTTTCTTATACTAATTTGTTCAATATGCAAAATTATTTTCATGTAAGTCAAGTATACAAAATTTATTAAGTAATATTCCGGTTCTATACAAAACATTATTATTATAAATAGAACAACAATTGTTCTTTATTATAATACCAAAGATTTCATTGTCCAACAATAAAATAGAAATAATATTTTTAACAAGAACTGGAATACAATAACAACTTATTGACTTAATAGATTTTCCCGTAGGCAGTGCTAAACTATAAGTTTCTATAGCTAATGCAGCAACCTTTGCTTCATTTCCCACACATAGGATTACTTATATTTGTTTAGCTTTCCACTTCTGCTTGGTTCCTTCATAAATCTATATTTATGATAACCAAAGTCGGTATCCAATACCCAAGTAGTACCTTGACTTAAAGAAAAATTTATTTCAATCATGAACAAAAACTGTATTGTAACCGAAACTTCACTAAGCTTCTTTGGTTAGCCTCTGCAAGATGCTTCTTGCAGTTTCTTTCCAGTGTCTAGGCTTATTGCAGTGGAAGCAAACTCCTTTGCTATCCGTATCAGTTTTGTTCTTATTATCCTTTATTTACGCCTTTCTATTTACCTTCTTAGAATCGTTCTTCTTTTCAGAAGATCCTTTGGCCCCTACTAGTAAGACTTGATCTTTCTTGGTTGGAAAGTGACTCTCAACATTTTTCAACATGTTAAGCAAATCAGCGAAGCTGATATTTAGCTTGTTTATATGAAAAATTCACAACAATTGTGAAAAGAGTCCGGGAGTGAGTGCAAGATCAAATCTTGGCTCAACTCTCCATCCATGACAAAACCAGTTGTCTTAATTGATCAATCAAATTGATTATGTTAAGAACTTTTTATGCATCTTTGTAGTGTCATCGGTCATTCTAGATCGGAAGAGCTCCTTAGATATCTCGATATCTATCGGGCCCTACTTTTCCTCACCATCAACTACTTGATGTGCGGGAATATAGTAGGAGCATCCATAGTTTCATGCCGTGGCGCAAGCTCGTTACTCATGGATGCGAGCATGATTCATTGAGCCAATGTGCATCATCTTGCCACTTTCTAAAAGTAGCAATCTTTCCTCGGAGGCATTATGCGCAACCATTGCGAGGATAGGCGTATTAAGGACATAAGATAGCTTTTCAGCTATGAGAACTATTCTCAAATTCCTTAACCAATCCGTTTAATACGGTCCAGTTAATAACATCTAATATGTTTCGCAGTGATAGTAATTTTAGACATTGTAAAATTCTGTAAATGAATTTGTAATTAACAACATTTTAACATACATTCTTTTATTAATTACCAAAATAAATTAGGTCTTGTTTTAAATTGGTATCTCCCACTATTTTCTTCAAACTATATTACCCTCACTTATATAGTTCGGCAAAATCTAATTAAAGATTTGCTAGTGAGAATAAGGATCCCATTTCAAATGTATATAGCCTTGTGGTGACACAACAAACTATATATAAATAAATAGGTAGACAACTTTTGTCAATTACATCAACTATGCAACTCCTTGTATTTTGCCTCTTAGATTATTTTGATCAAGTGGTGGCACATCCGAATCAAAATTATCCAAGTTAAGTCCAACCTAGCACTCCATATATTCAAAAAAGAAAAATATCATCCTTGTGGTGACACAACAAAACAATATTGTTCAATTTTCTTTATAAGCATCAAATGTGATAAATTAACATCTTAAATACTTAATACTTGCCTTGTGGTGA
This sequence comes from Panax quinquefolius, assembly GCA_020205615.1. Classification (NCBI taxonomy): domain Eukaryota; kingdom Viridiplantae; phylum Streptophyta; class Magnoliopsida; order Apiales; family Araliaceae; genus Panax; species Panax quinquefolius. Next base: position 130,514,389 of record CM035156.1, read on the forward strand.
CACAACAAACTCATATTAAATATTTAATACTCTATTAATTTTATCATGCTAGAAGGCGACGTTCGATATTCCAAATATCTTTGAACGCTTAGGACTTAATATAAAAAATTGAGGGGTTTGTTATTAATTATCTCATCTTGTTTAGCGCGCATGCACATATATATATAAAATACGCGTCATATTAATGAACATGTGAAGCATGTTTGCATAATATATAATATATATAAAATAAGCATGCACATATAGAATACTATATTCTACCCGGATTGATTATGGACTTTTATTCTAGTTTGGTTCACTAGAGCCACCAAGTGAACCAAAAGGTCAAACCCTAGGGGTGCAAGAAATAATATTTAAATATAACTATTACATTTAAACCCGGGCTCCATTACAAAACGGGTCTTCAAGCGCTCCTTGCTCCTTAATCTCCAATTCTTCAAAATTAATTCTAACTATTCCTATTACAAAACTATTTAAAATAAATAGAAACCTTGATCGTGATCGAGGGGAAGTACATAGGAGGGGAATAGAATTTACAATAAGAAAAATTAGAGAAGGCGAAGTACGAGACCCCATTTAATAAAACCCATACATTCATGCATCCAACTAAAATAAAATCCAATCGCATTGGTCGATAGTCCATAATCAATCTCATTTATTATCATACACATCATCATATGCATCAATAAATAACATTCATCTTATGAATAATAAACATTTAATATATATATTGATATCATTTAATGGGCAAATTTAGTTAGTATAAAATCTAATTTTGAATCAAAATAAACTCCTTTATTTTAATCCAAATTTAAATCAAAATAAAACTATTTTATTTTAATTTATTCAATTTTGAATAAAATAACTATTTTATTTTAATCAAAATCATTAATCAAAATAAACTCCTTTATTTTAATTAATTATGGAATCCAATTCCATATATATAAAATTCTTTAATTAAAATAAACTCTTTTATTTTAATTAATTATGGAATCAATTCCATGTAAAAAAAAAATCTTTAATTAAAATAAACTCTTTTATTTTAATTAATTATGGAATCAATTCCATGTAAAAAAAAATTTATTAAAGGAAACACGGATATTCTTTCCTATTCACAAATAAACTTCTTTATTTTGAATAATATGAAATCTTATTTCATATTTAAATAAACTCCTTTATTTAAGGAAACATGGATTCACTTTCTATTCACAAATAAACTCCTTTATTTTGAGTAATATGAAATCTTATTTCATATCTAAATAAACTCCTTTATTTAAGGAAACATGGAATCCAATTTCAACTCCAATTAGTTATCATGGAATCCAATTCCAACTCTAATTAGTTATCATGAAATTTAATTTTAAAATTAAAATAAACTCTTTTATTTTAAAATTAAAATAAACTTTTATTTTAAAATTAAAATAAACTTTTATTTTAATTATAAAATAATTAATATATATATATATATATATATATATTAACCATATAATATTAATATATATATATATATATATATATATATATATACGGTATTATATTAATATATATATAGCATACTTACATTAACATGCTTCATTTTTTTTTTTTTTTTTTTTAAAAAAAACATGGTCATGATTACTTTAATCATTACATGCTAATGATTACTATAATCATTATAAGCTAATGATTATTGTAATCATTAAGGGTTTTTTTTTTTTTTTATATGTTGCTACATGCTTTATTTTATTAAGCACGTGGCTCCCTTAAAAGGCTAACTCGACTTAGTTGTATGACATCCTTGAATGCCCAAATTTGCCTTTATTTAAAATGCGGTATAATATATGATTTTTTTTTTTATTATTAAATTTTATACAATAAAATTATGCCCAAAAAAAATTGTTCTAAACACATATCAATATACATATCAAATCTGAACAATTAATAATTTGCATAAAGGTTTGGCTCTGATGCCACTGTTAGGTTTGTAATATTCATGTTCGCAATCAAATTGCATAAAAGTGCGGAAGCGTGTAAAAATCAGAGTTTAAAAATTTACAAACCATATACCCGGATCACCCTTTATGCACAATTATTAATTAAACGAAAAGATAAAGAATAAAATCATACCCTTGAAGATCGAGCTTCCTCAGGTACAAGTTCACCTCCAAATCCTTTCGCGTTCAACTTGAATCTACCGGGGTTTTGTTCCTTCCTTTGATCAACGTTAGCCACCCATATGTTTGGCCTCTAGAGGTGATCCACAACAAGGAAGAAGAAAATTCAAGAAGATGGTGTTTATGGCTCAAACCCTAGTTTTCTATTTCTATAGAAAAGGGTACTCTCCAACAAATTGGAATTATGTCATTTTTTGAAAAAGTCAACAAACCCTTACACCCATAATAAGACTCCTCTTATTTATAGATGTGGGCAACCCACCTTAACAATTAAGGAATTGGGATTTATTTTAATTAATTAAATTCTTTTAATTAATTAAACTCCCTAATCTTATTAGGGATAATTAATTAAACTCCTTTAACTAATTTTCCTTCCTAATCCAATTAGGAATAAATGAGAGTACTTATATTAAATTAATTCCTAAACTCTTTTAGAAATTAAAATAATAATAATTGTAATAATATTAATAAGACTCCTCTTATTAATTTATATTTAATATTTCTAAAATATTAAATAATAAATATTAAGCTATTTAATTTATTCTATCACCATAGATTAAATTAAATATACATATTATATTATTACGATTATGCCATTAACTTCTTAAATAATTATTATTCCTTTTATGGTGTGACCCTTTAGGTTCTCCATATTAAATAGGTTGTGAATAAATCAATTAGAACAATTCTAATCTTATTTAAATGAATAAATTAAATAATTAATTTATTTAAATAAATAATATTTATTCTACAATAGGGATAAGCCTCCCTAGCGATCAACGACTTTCCGGATAATATAGATTTCAACATTAATCATTAAAGAACCTTTGAGTAAATAGTTACCGCATAATTCAATCCTTCCACCATACAATGTCCCAATTAAATATAAGACATGGAATTCTTGTCAAGTCTTATTTTATTTAATTATATGTATTTCGATCCTTAAATGCACAACTCAAATAATGCAAATTAGAAACTCCTTCCTAATTTCATTACGCCAGCCAAGGACTCTTGGGTTGTCATTTATCGAATCACATAGGACATTTCTCTTCTTTTATTAAGTGGTAGATTCTTTATTGATCATACATTATCTCCATGTACAACTTATTATACCCAAGCATACCCTTTGATATACCCTAAGGGTCTTAAGGAATAAGTCAAAGTATAACTCATCATACACAAGAAGATACTATGATGATCTCAAGTCCAAGGATTACTTGTACTACTATCACTACTGAGAATTCCTATTGACGACAGCAAATAAAACTCCATTAGGTATTCCTTAGCGAGCCCACGTTAAAGTGAACTTATTCTCTAATAAACACCTACATACTTGCTTTAGTGTCTCCACACAAATGATCATGAGATCAATCATCCTCATCCAATGAAAGCAAACAACGTATGTACAATCTATCAAGAATTCACTAATCCCCAATTTAGTAATCCAACGATTGGGAACTATTTTAGTTTTAAGCTTTCTAAGAATTTAGATCTCATTAGAATGATCATCATCATTATTCTAAAAGCATTGCTTAAAACTATGGGTTTATCACATATATAAAAAGCGCATCATGTAGATAATTAAAAGCCTTTAATAAATTAATACTTTTTATTAATAAATGAATAAGATTGTTACAAAGTATATGCTTTATCATCAAACATGATTGGCTTGTGTGCATACTACTTTCAGCCCATAATAATAACAAAAATATTTTTCTAAACAAAAATATTTAAAACTCCAAAAATCAATTCAGACCCAATATACCGGAACTTTAATAACTCATAAAAAATAGCCATTTTATCAGAAAAATTCAAATCTTATGTCCATTGCATAGGGAATTCAATTTTCTACAACTTTGTATGTTTAAGTGTTTCCAAATTCCAAGCAGAAATTAACCGAAATCCACATACGGGCGCTTTTGCAGGCTATAATCAAATTTCAGTCAAGAAATGGGGTCCACCGACATGTTTAACATGTTTTAAATATTTTTTGTAACAAAAATACTCTTCCTCGTAATATATTCATATATCACACATTCATTGTAAAATATCACCATTATTATATTATTATAATATAATAATATATTTAAATGAATTATTTTATCAGAAAAGATAAAATATTAATTTTCAACAATTGTCACATTAAAAAATTTCTCCATCTATATCCACATAAAATGAATATTTTCCTTATCATATAAATTAATAATTAATAATTCATAAATAATATTTTAGAATTACAATATCGTAATCGGTAGTTCGTGAAAGAGGGGCTTTCCAATAAGGATTTTTTCTTACTGGCGCGCAATTAGGTGACCAAACCTCTCCTTAGACAGAACTTTCTAAACATTGTCAATAATAATAATATTATTCAAATAATATGAATTATTGATCTGATAATCGAAAATACTGTGTAGTGACAATTATTGAAACAACAATAATATAAAATATCAACGTAACAATTATTGAATCAATAAAATAAAATATTGAATAGTAATTACTGTAACAATTATTGAGTAGTGCCTTCTTACGTAAGAATCAATAATTGGTACAATACCGTGTGCTACTGTGTTTTAACCACCGGGTATTCCAACAGTATTAATGGTAACAACTACGCCGTTATTTATAAACAACTTATACTTGTCGTTTTCTTCATCCAATTGCTTTTCGTTATGGGGCCCACACAAGGCTGCGACGTCGTACAAATATGCCCCGACAATAAAAATATTCCACGACCAAACGAACATTCCCCGACAACAATGAATATTTTATAACCACTTGCTTATTTGAAATATTTGCGCATTTTACTCATAACTAACCATATTAATTAAATCAACCCTTACTATTTCAAAATAATAAATAGAGAAAATTCAATTTCATTTATAATAAGTTGGGGTCTTACAACCTCCCCTCCTTATCAAATTTCGTCCTCGAAATTGACGTACGTACCTGGCATTTCGAAAAGGTGAGGATACCTCGCTTTCATTTCTATTTCCAACTCCCAGGTCATTTCCTCTATAGCACGGTTCCTCCACAAAACTTTAACTTGTACCTCCTTTCTATCCAAGATCTTGACAGGTACCTCCTCAAACGTTAAGTCTTCGACTATCTCGTCCGGTTCTAACTCAATAATGTGGTTCGGATATTTCACATATTTACGAAGCACATATATATGAAAAACATTATGAACACGAGACATACTTGGGGGTAACGCAAGTCTATACGCCACATTTCCTACTCGGTCAAAAATCTGAAATGGACCAATAAATCGTGGATTGAGCTTTCCTCTTTTCCCAAATCTTGTAACTCCCTTCCATGGAGCAACACGCAAAAATATATGATCCCCAATACTAAATTCCATGTTCTTTCTATGAAGATCCGCATAACTCTTTTGTCGATCCTGTGCCGTTTGTATACGTTGTCGAATCATTTGGATCTTTTTTGTAGTCATACTTACCAAATCTGGTCCCTACAATGTTGCTTCACCCACCTCATCCCAACATACTGGAGAGTGACACTTTCGTACATATAATGCTTCGAATGGAGCCATACCTATACTTGCCTGATAACTGTTGTTGTAAGAGAATTCCACCAATGGTAAATACTTATCCCAACTCCCTTTGAAGTCTAGGACATAGAGTCTTAATAGATCTTCAAGAGTTTGAATAGTCCTCTCTGATTGTTCGTCCGTTTGAGGATGGTATGTCGAACTGAATCGTAAATCTGTGCCCATAGCTTTTTGCAAGCTAACCCAAAATCGTGAAGTGAATCTTAGGTCACGATTCGAAACTATGGATACTGGCATGCCATGCAATCTCACAATCTCATTCACGTACATAAGAGCAAGACGTTCAAGGGAATAAGTCTCCCGTATCGGCAAGAAATGAGCAGACTTAGTTAATCTATCAACAATAACCCAAATCGCATCTATGCCTTGAGAAACCGTGGGGAGACCCATTACGAAATCCATGGTAATGTGTTCCCACTTCCATTTCGGAATCTCAAGTGGTTGCAATGGACCCTTAGGCACTTGATGCTCTACCTTTACACACTGACAAGTTAAACACCTCGAGATAAACTTCGCGATCTCTCTCTTCATATTGTTCCACCAAAATGTATGTCGAAGATCACGATACATTTTGGTACTTCCAGGATGTATTGCAAATGGTGTATTGTGTTCCTCCATCATGATCTTGTATTTCAAATCAGAGTCGTTAGGAACACAAAGTATGGAATGGAATCGAAGTATTCCTTCTTCATCGATTCTTGCTTCTGGAATAACACCTTCTTGTACTTTTTTCTTCATACGCATCAGCTCTGGGTCTGTGGCTTGAGCAACTTTAACTTTTTCGATTAAAGTCGGTTCTATGCGTATACTTGACATCATCGCATGGGTCCCCAGAGTCTTGAATTCTATCTTCATCTTTTGTAAATCACACAAAATGGGCCTTTGTGTTGACAACATCGTACTCGTTCCCGCATATGATCTTCTACTCAACACGTCAGCTGTGAGACCCCAAATTTTATGAAATGAAATTATTTAATTTTTTTATAATTATTCTATTTAGTAAATGGTTAAATTGATAAAAGGTTAAAGTTAAGGGTGATATGTGAAAATTTTGCAAATTAAGCAAGTTGTCATAAAATAATCGGTGGTAAAAGTATAGTAATACGCGTGGTTGCATAGTAGCACACGGTATTGTAGAGTATCTTTAATTATTGATGCTTACGTGAGAAGTCACTCAGTTTTATTCAATTATTGTCACAATATTTTATATTATTAAATCAATAATTGAGACGATAAAGGTATTCATATTATTATTTGCAATATTGACAAAGTCTAGAAGTTCTGTCAATGAGAGGTTTGGTCACCTAATTGCGCACCAATACGGAGAAGTCCTTATTGGAAAGCCCCCTCTTTCCTGGGAAAGACCTGGTTGCTAAATATTGTGAGTTATAATATTAATGATGAATAAGTTCGTGTTGATTAAAGATGAAATTGATAATTCCATTGTGTGGAAATTATTAGTATTAGTAGAAATCGACATTTATTTCGATAATAATTAATGTCTGTAGGTTATTTTGACCAATCAGGTAATTCACCGGATAAATGAGCAATTAATTGCTATTAATTCACATGCTTAGAACTATGTGTTCACATGTGTGTACTATTGATTCACATGATTTACTATTAGGGGAGTTGGTGCAAGATTGACAATACTTGCATGACTAAATTAAAAATAGAGATGTAGATGAAGGTATTATACTATAATTAATTTTTTCACATGTTTAGAACTATTGAGTCACATGATTTACTATTGATTCACATGATTTACTATTAGGGGAGGTGGTGCAAGTTTTATAATACTTGTAGGACTAGATTAAAAATGAAGGAAAAGATGAAGGTATTATACTGTAATATTTCGAGCCCCAAAATGTGCAATTATCGAAACTATATTTTTCTATAAATAGAAGCTCATACTTCCTTCATTTCTCACCAATTCACTAAGTCTCACAAGAGAAATTATAGAGAGAGAAGCTACAGAGAGAGAATCTATAGAGAGAAAGAAGAAGAGTAGTCTATTACTTCATTACTCTAGTATCCAGTCTTCTTTTGAGGTAAGGGTTATTATTTTTATATTCTGAAGAGATATTTTTTTTCATATTCGTATGAATATTATTATCGTTCAATATTCATTATATTCGTATAATATTCGTAAGTAATATTATTTTCGTTCAATATTCGTAAGAAATATTATTTTCGTTCAACCGTTGTAAGTAAGGGGTATTATTCTTTCGTATTCATGAAGAGAGTTATTTTCTTTCAATACTCGTAAGGGTTGTTATTCCATTTTTTATTATTATGTTGGAATAACCTGTCTATGCGAAGTACCGCATACATGGTGAAATCCTTCTGTTATTCCATTCTTTATTATTCTGTTGGAATAACCTGTCTGTGCGGTCTATCACATGCCTAGTGAATTCTGTTGTTATTTCATTCTTTATTATTCTGTTGGAATAACCTGTTTGTGCGGTCTATCGCATGCTTGGTGAATTTTGTTGTTATTCCATTCTTTATTATTCTGTTAGAATATCCTGTCTATGCGGATTACGTATGACCTAGTTCCGTTCTTTATTATTATGTTGAAATATCCTGTCTGTGCGGATTACGTATGACTTGATTCCGTTCTTTATTATTCTGTTGGAATATCTTGTCTGTGCGTATTACGCATGACCGGGTTCCATTCTTTATTATTCTGTTGGAATAACCTGTCTATATGGATTACCACATGCATGGTGAATGATCCTTCGTATTCATTCTTTATTAAATTGTGGAAATGATCTGTCTACGTGGATTACCGCATGGCTGGTGAAAATCCATTTGCAGTTTTGTATATTCTACTATACTCATATGAGATATCATTTCTTTTGTACTCGGCATGGAATATCATTTTCTTTGGTATTTTTTTTACGAGTTACTATTCACGGATTACAATTCACTCTAGTATTATTCACTCGGATATTCGGGGCACTTTTCGTGTTGGAGTACTATTCACGGATTACTATTCATCCGAATATTATTCACTCGGGTATTTGGTGTACTTTTTATGTCGGGGTACTATTCACGAGAAGTACTATTCACATGGTACTATTCACGGGGTACTATTCACCCGAAAAATATATTCTTTTTTGTCCAAATTATTCTTTATACAGAAATATTATTATTGAATTTTACTCCACAAAGCAGTATCATGTTGACAATTTGGATGTTATTGATTTTTAGATAAATTAGATTATAAATCTTTAAAATTTATCCTTGAACTTGTTATATTGAATTATTATGTCATTGTCATCATCCTCATACTTATATTGTGATGAAAGTTATCTTTGGCTTACGTGCAAAGATGGACAGGTGTATGACATGATCATAACCACTGGTGATAATAACGAATATCCTTGTCCCGTAGTGCATGGATAATTCGATGATGTGATTGGCAGGATCATGACCATTAGTTAACAGGTTAATGTCTTTGGTCGTAGTTCACTGACAGACAATTGATTGGTATGATCATGACCATTGGTTTTATAGTTGAATATCTTTGGCCTGTAGTGCAAAGGTAGACAACTAATTGGTATGATCATTGTTATTACATTTGAATATCTTTAGCCTTTGGGGTAAAGATATTGAGTAAACGTTCTATTAAGCCTTTGTGGCAAGGAGAAACTGTTGATTTACATGATTATAAATATGAATTGTGGATTTAACTATAATCTTTGGTGGCTCAGGTGAAGACAGGTGATGAGAGTTCTTTTTATCTTGGGTATAACAAAGAACTATTAATGGGTATTACAGGGATGAAATATTAACGATGGACTTTTAATCTAGAGGAGATAGTATACATTACGTTCTACTTGACTCTTCTAATGGATTGCTTATTCCGCTGCAGTTGTTGATCTAAAACTTGTTGTCTATTATATTCTATCAGTTTTTATACTGTTGAAGGCGAAAGATAATTTATTCTGCATTATCTTAGTCATAATATTTCTTACTGGGCTAGTTGAGCTCACCCTTTTCTTTCACTGTTCTCTTCAGAAAATGAGAATATAGTTGGGACGAGTCGGGGAACGAAGTGACGGTTCAATATGGTGGCTATAGCAGTCCTCACTACTTAGTGTGATAATAAGTGTAATGAGAACTTAATTTGAGTTTGTATACTGTTTATGAGGAAATATTCATGTAAACTCTCAGCTATATTTTGTTGTATTTTTACACGACAGATGTATAATTAAGTTTGTAGTTGAGTTTTGTACCATGTATTTGGCGACTCAAGATGGGTGATGTATACCTATTTTGGGGGCGTCACAGTTGGTATCAAAGCTTAGGGATATAATCCCTGACTGAGATGTGAGACAAGAACTAGGAGGGGGGAGACGGAGAATTCCTTCGCTAGTATGACCTACCTAGGCTTATTTGGTATTTAATTGGTCAGTCAGAATATAGGGATAATATGTGGCATGTTAATTAACCTTTGTTTTGAAGATGTATTCTAGAATGATATCTGAAATACAGGAGATGAGCAATGGGAAAATCATGATACAGAGGAAATAACCTGGAAGGTATAATCCGAATAGAAAGCAAGGTATTCTAATCTCTTCGAATTACCAGGTACGTAAATTTTGAGGGCAAAATTTTATAAGGAGGGGAGATTGTGAGACCCCGAATTTTATGAAAAGAAATTATTTAATTTTCTTATAATTATTCTATTTAGTAAATGGTTATATTGATAAAAGATTAAAGTTAAGGGTGATATGTAAAAAAATTTCAAAGTAAGCAAGTTATCATAAAATAATCGGTGGTAAAAGTATAGTAATACGCATGGTTGTATAGTAGCACATGATACTGTAGAGTATCTTTGATTATTGATTCTTACGTGAGAAGTCACTCAGTTTTATTCAATTATTGTCACAATATTTTATATTATTAAATCAATAATTAAGATGATAAAGTTATTCATATTATTATTTGCAATATTGACAATGTCTAGAAGTTCTGTCAAGGAGAGGTTTGGTCACCTAATTGCGCGCCAATACAGAGAAATCCTTATTGGAAACCCCCTTTTTTCTGAGAACGACCAGATTGTTAAATATTGTGAGTTATAATATTAATGATGAATAAGTTCGTGTTGATTAAAGATGAAATTGATAATTCCATTGTGTGGGAATTATTAGTGTTAGTGGAAATCGACATTTATTTTGATAATAATTAATGTCTGGAGGTTATATTGACCAATTGGGTGATTCACCGGATAAATGAGTAATTAATTGCTATTAATTCACATGCTTATAAATATGTGTTCACATGTGTGTACTATTGATTCACATGATTTACTATTAGGGGAGTTGGTGCAAGATTGACAATACTTGCATGACTAAATTAAAAATGGAGGTATAGATGAAGGTACTATACTATAATTAATTTTTTCACATGTTTAGAACTATTGAGTCACATGATTTACTATTGATTCACATGATTTACTATTAGGGGAGGTGGTGCAAGTTTGATAATACTTATATGACTAAATTAAAAAAGAAGGAAAAGATGAAGGTATTATACTGTAATATTTCGAGCCCCAAAACGTGCAATTATCAAAACTATATTTTCCTATAAATAGAAGCTCATTCTTCCTTTATTTCTCACCAATTCACTAAGTCTCACAAGAGCAATTATAGATAGAGAAGCTATAGAGAGAGAATCTATAGAGAGAAAGAAGAAGAGTAGTCTGCTACTTCACTACTCCAGTATCCAGTCTTCTTTTGAGGTAAGGGTTATTATTTTTATATTCTAAAGAGATATTATTTTTCGTAATCGTATGAATATTATTATCGTTCAATATTCATTATATTCGTTTAATATTCATAAGTAATATTATTTTCGTTCAATATTCGTAAGGAATATTATTTTCATTCAACCGTTGTAAGTAAGGGGTATTATTCTTTCGTATTCATGAAAAGAGTTATTTTCTTTCAATACTCGTAAGGGTTGTTATTCCATTCTTTATTATATATTATGTTGGAATAACATGTCTATGCGAAGTACCACATACATGGTGAAATTCTTCTGTTATTTCATTCTTTATTATTCTGTTTGAATAACATGTCTGTGCAGTCTATCGCATGCCTAGTGAATTCTATTATTATTCCGTTCTTTATTATTCTGTTGGAATAACCTTTCTGTGCGGTCTATCGCATGCCTGGTGAATTCTGTTGTTATTCCATTCTTTATTATTCTGTTAGAATATCATGTCTGTGCGGATGCACGTATGACTGGTTCCGATTCTTTATTATTCGTTGTAATATCCTATCTCATGCGGATTCTGGCATGACACGATTCCGATTCTTTATTATTACATTAGAATATCTTGTCTGTGCGGATTACGCATGACCTGGTTCCATTCTTTATTATTTTGTTGGAATAACATGTCTATGTGGATTACCACATGCATGGTGAATGTTCCTTCGTATTTATTCTTTATTAAATTATGGAAATGATGCATTTCACGTGGATTATTGCATGGCGGGTGAAAATCCATTTAGATTTCAGTATATTCTATTATACTCGTATGAGATATCATTTCTTTTGTACTCGTCATGGAATATCATTTTCTTTGGTATTTTTTTACGAGTTACTATTCACAGATTACTATTCACCCAAATTACTATTCACTCTAGTATTATTCCCTCGAGTATTCGGGGCACTTTTTGTGTTAGAGTACTATTCATGAGTTACTATTCACCCAAATTACTATTCACCCGAATATTATTTACTCAAGTATTTGGGGTACTTTTCATGTCGGGGTACTATTCACGAGAAGTACTATTCACTGGATACTATTCACCCGAAAAATATATTCTTTTCTGTCCAAATTATTTTTGATACATAAATATTATTCTTGAATTTTACTCCACAAAGCAGTATCATGTTGACAATTTGGACGTTATTGATTTCTAGATAAATTAGATTATAAATCTTTAAAATTTATTCTTGAACTTATTTTATTGAATTATTATGTCATTGTCATCATCCTCATACTTATATTGTGATGAAAGTTATCTTTGGCTTACGTGCAAAGATGGACAGATGTATGACATGATCATAACCACTGGTGATAATAATGAATATCCTTGGCCCGTAGTGCATGGATAATTCGATGATGTGATTGGCAGGATCATGACCATTAGTTAATAGTTGAATGTCTTTGGTCGTAGTGCACTGACAGACAATTGATTGGTATGATCATGACCATTGGTTTTATAGTTGAATATCTTTGGCTCGTAATGCAAAGGTAGACAGCTGATTGGAATGATCATTGTTATTACATTTGAATATCTTTAGCCTTTAGCGTAAAGATATTGAGTAAACGTTCTATTAAGCCTTTGTGGCAAGGAGAAACTGTTGATTTACATGATTATAAATATGAATTGTGGATTTAACTATAATCTTTGGTGGCTCAGGTGAAGACAGGTGATGAGAGTTCTTTTTGTCTTGGGTATAACAAAGAATGGTTGATGGGTATTACAGGGATGAAATATTAACGATGGACTTTTAATCTAGAGGAGATAGTATACATTACGTTCTACTTGACTCTTCTAATGGATTGCTTATTCCGCTGCAGTTGTTGATCTAAAACTTGTTGTCTATTATATTTTATCAGTTTTTATACTGTTGAAGGCGAAAGATAATTTATTCTGCATTATCTTAGTCATAATATTTCTTACTGGGCTAGTTGAGCTCACCCTTTTCTTTCACTATTCTCTTCAGGAAATGAGAATATAGTTGGGACGAGTCGGGGAACGAAGTGACGGTCCGATATGGTGGCTATAGCAGTCCTCACTACTTAGTGTGATAATAAGTGTAATGAGGACTGAATTTGAGTTTGTATACTGTCTATGAGGCAATATTCATGTAAACTCTCAGCTATGTTTTGTCTTATTTTTACACGACAGATGTATAATTATGTTTGTAGTTGAGTTCTGTACCATGTATTTGGCGACTCAAGATGGGTGATGTATACCTATTTTGGGGGTGTCACAACAGCTACCACGTTCGCTTTTCCAGGATGGTATTGAACGGTCTGGTCATAATCTTTCAACAGCTCGAGCCAACGTCGTTGCCGCATATTGAGTTCCTTTTGGGTGAAGAAATTTTTGAGGCTTTTATGATCTGAATATATCTCCACTTTCTCCCCATATAGATAGTGCCTCCCGATCTTTAGTGCAAAAACGACTGCTGCCAACTCTAGATCATGAGTAGGATAATTCCTTTTATACTCTTCAAGTTGTCGTGAGGCTTAGGCTATGACTTTCCCATGTTACACGAGAACACATCCTAACCCTTTGCCTGAAGAATCGATATAGATAACAAATCCATCCGAACCAGATGGTATTGTCAGAACAGGTGCCGAAATGAGTCTCCTCTTGAGCTCTTGAAAACTTTTTTTGTATTCCTCGCTCCATACGAATTTTGTATCCTTCCGAGTCAAACTGAGTTAACGGAGTAGCGATTCGAGAAAACCCTTCCACGAATCTCTGATAGTAACCAGCTAAGCCCAGAAAGCTACGTACTTCGGTCATCGACTTCGGTTGCTCCCAACTTTGTAATGATTCAATCTTCTTCAGGTCAACAGATACTTTATGTTTTGACACCACGTGCCCAAGGAATGCTACTTCCTCAAGCCAGAACTCGCATTTCTTCAACTTGGCATATAGCTTGCTTTCACGAAGCCTTTGGAGTACCAGCTTCAAATGGTGCTCGTGATCTTCAAGACTTTTAGAATATATGAGGATGTCATTAATAAAGACAACAATGAACTGATCCAAATATTCCCTGAATACTCGATTCATCATATCCATGAAAGTCGCAGGAGCATTAGTCAATCCAAAAGACATGACTAGGAATTCATAATACCCGTACCGAGTTCTAAAGGCAGTCTTCAGAATATCTTCAGTTCTAATCTTCAGCTGATGATATCCAGAACGAAGATCGATCTTTGAAAAGAATTGTGCTCCTTGTAACTGGTCAAACAGGTCATCAATGCGAGGTAGCGGATACATATTCTTGATGGTGACATGGCTCAATTCCCGGTAGTCAATACAAAGTCGCATACTCTCATCTTTCTTCTTTACGAATAAAACAGGAGCACCCCGAGGAGATGTACTAGGACAAATGAAACCGATGTCCAACAACTCCTGTAGTTCAACCTTTAACTCTTGAAGTTCAATAGGAGCCATTCGATATGGGGTTTTAGAAATGAGCTTTGTACCAGGTTCAAGGTCAATAAAGAATTTAACTTCACGTTCTAGGGGTAGACCGAGAAGTTCTTCAGGAAATACGTCAGGAAATTCACTAACAATAGGAATGTTATTCAAATCTGACGTGTCTTTATTCAAATCCATAACATGGGCTAAGAAAGCTTGACATCCGTTTTTTAATAAACGAATAGCTTTATGGCTTGATATGACTGTGATTGATTTTAGTGGTTTAGTTGCTTGAATTCGAATAACAGGTTGGTTAGGAATATGAAAACTAACTACCTTACGAAAACAATCAATTTTGGCATGATGAGTAGTTAACCAATCAATCCCTAAAATCACGTCAAATGCAAGTATCTTTAAAGAGATAAGATCAACAGGTAATGTGATGGTGCCAACTTGGATCAAACAAGATTTATAAACAATGGATGTAATAAAGTTTCTCCTAACGGAGTCTCCACATATAAGTCAAAGTCTAATTTCTCCGGAATCAAGTTTAAATGTTGAGCACAAGCAGGAGAAATAAATGAATGGGTAGAACCGGTATCTAGTAAGGTATAAACTTCGCAAGAATTTATGATTAGCTTACCCATGATCACCTCGTTTGGGTTCCTTGCATTTTGACCAGTCACGAAAAACACTCTTCTAGGAACCGTTGACTTTGACTTCTTTGGGACAGCCTTTTGAGTCACCATCCCCACTGGACTTGGTTTCGCTACCGTACAATCTCGAGTGATATGTCCTTCCTTTCTATAATTATAGCATACCTTGAACTGTAAGACCCCGACCTTTATGAATAAAGAATAATTTTCTCGAAATATATTTTTGAATATTATGTTGTGGATTTGATATAATGTTATAGTTGTGGGTAATATTTATAAATTTTGCAAAGTAAGCAAGTTGTTATAAAATATTCGATTGGTCGGGGAATATTCGTTTTAACAAGGAATATTAAATACGATGGCACGATCATTAAGTGGACCCCACAACGGAAGTATTGTCGTAGTTAGAAAATGATGTAATTATCTTTTATAAAAATAACGACGAAAGTGTTACCGTTAAAACTGTTGAACTACTTCGGTAGTAAAAGTATAGTAATACGGCGTGGTTGCGTAGTAGCAATTTACGGTATTGATTATTGATGCTTACGTGAGAAGTCACTCGGTTATACTCAATTATTGCTACTGAGAATTGCTACATCATATCTCTCATATTATTGATTCAATTATTGTCACAAAGATCATCTCGCATAATATATATTATTAAATCAATAATTGAGACGACAAAGTTATTCATATTATTATTTGCAATATAGACAATGTCTAGAAGTTCTGTCAAGGAGAGGTTTGGTCACCTAATTGCGCGTCAATAAGGAGAAATCCTTATTGGAAATCCCCCTCTTTCCTGGGAACGACCTGTGTCACGCCCCCAAAATAGGTATACATCACCCATCTTGAGTCACCAAATACATGGTACAAAATTCAAATACAACTTAATTATACAAGAGTCGTGTAAGATACGACAAAACATAATCTAAGAGTTTTAATACGAATATTGTCATTTAGACAATATCCACACTCAATGGAGTCCTCATTACAATTATTGTCACGCTATTTTATAGAATAGTGAGGACTACTATAACACCATCTCGGACCATCGCTCCATTCCCCGACAAGTCCCGGCTACTTTCTCATTTCCTAAAGAGAACAATAAAAGCAAAAGGGTGAGCTCAACTAGCCCAGTAAGAAATATTATGACTAAGATAATGCAGAATAAATTATCCTTAGCCTTCAACAGTATAACAACTGATATAATAGACAACAAGTTTTAGATCAACAACTACAGCGGAATAAGCAATCCATTAGAAGAGTCAAGTAGAGCATAAAATCTACTATCTTCTATGATTTAAAAAGTTTTTCATCAACTTTATAGCTGAGACTCGGCTTAATAAATAAAATCGAATCATCCCTATATCACGGCCAAGGATATTCATGTAATCATCAATGGTCATGATTATACCGAATAATCCCTGGTCATAATCATACCAACAACTGTCCACCAATGAACTACAGGCCAATGAGGACTTTCACCACATCATTAGTCACATTACGGTCATGATTATACCGAATAATCCCTGGTCATAATCATACCAAGTCCATCTATGCACGTAAGCCAAAGATGACTTTCATCACAATATAAGCATGAGGATGATGACAATGACATAATAATTCAATAAAACAAGTTCAAGGATAAATTTTAAAGATTTATAATTTAATTTATCCAAAAATCAATAACGTCCAAATTATCAACATAATATTGCTTTGTGGAGTAAAATTCAAGAATGCTCAAAAGAATATTTCCATGAAAAGATATTGGATGAAGTGCAAATATCCAGGATATTCTACTAATTTCATAGAGTATAGAAGCCAAAACTTTAACCAACTAAGTATAATTGAATATATGAAACTGCAAAGGGATTTTCGCCCGCCATGCGATAATCCATGTAAACAGATCATTTCCATAATTTAATAAGAAATGAATATGAAGGATCCTTCACCATGCATGTGGTAATCCACATGACAAAAGTTATTCCAATGTAATAATAAAGAATGGAATAATGGAAGAATTCACCAAGCATGCGATAATCGCATGCATAAAAGTTATTCCAACAAAATAATAAAGAATTGAATAATGAAGAATTCACCGGGCATGCGATAGGCCCGCAGATAAAAGTTATTCCAATGTAATAATATAGATTAGAATAATAGAAGAATTCACCAGCATGCAATAGGCCGCATGCAGACGAGTTATTCCAATGTAATAATAAAGAATGGAATAACATAAGAATTCACGCAGCATGCGATAGGCCAATACAGATAGGTTATTCCAATGTAATAATAAAGAATGGTATAACAACCCTTACGAATATTGAAAGAAATAACTCTCTTCATGAATACGGAAGAAATAATACCCTTACCTTAGAAGAAAAGCGGATCTTTGAAATAGTGAGGTAGCGGACTTCTCTTCTTCTTTCTCACTATAATTCTCTCTATAATAATTGCTCTATAGATTTAGTGAATTGGTGAGAAATGAAGGAAGAATGAGCTTCTATTTATAGGAAAATATAGTTTCAATAATTGCACATTTTGCGGCTCAAAATATTACAGTATAATACCTTCCTCTTTTTCTTCATTTTTAATTTAGTCCTGCTAGTATTATCAAACTTGCACCACCTCCCCTAATAGTAAATCATGTGAATCAATAGTAAATCATGTGACTCAATAATTATAAGCATGTGAAAAAATTAATTACAGTATAGTACCTTCAATTATACCTCCATTTTTAATTTAGTCATGCAAGTATTATCAATCTTGCACCAACTCTCCTAATAGTAAATCATGTGAATCAATAGTACACACATGTGAATACATAGGTATAAGCATGTGAATTAATAGCAATTAATTGCTCATTTATCTGGTTAATTACCCGATTAGTCAATATAACCTTTAGACATCAATTATTATTGAAATAAATGTCGATTTCCACTAACACAAATAATCCCAACACAATGGAACTATCAATTTCATCTTTAATCAGCACGAACTTATTCATCATTAATATTATAATTCACAATATTTAATAACCAGATAGTTCCCAGGAAAGAGGGGGCTTTCCGATAAGGATTTCTCCTTATTGGCGCGCAATTAGGTGACCAAACCTCTCCTTGACAGAAATTCTAGACATTATCAATATTACAAATAATAATATTAATAACTTTGTCGTCTCAATTATTGATTTAATAATATATATTATGCAGATGATACTGTGACAATAATTAAATCAATAATATGAGAGATATGATGCAGCAATTACTGTAGCAATCCTTCTTATCCAAGATTTTAATACGTAACTCATCACACGTTAAATCTTCTGATATCTCGTCTAGTTCTAATTCAATAATGTGGTTCGGGTCATCCACATATTTACGTAACATCGATACAAAAAAAATGTTATGAACACGCGACATACTTGGCGGTAAAACGAGTCTATATGCCATAGTTACTACTCGATCGAGAATTTCAAATGGGCCAGTTAAATCGAGGGTTGAGATTTCCTTTCTTCGTCGATTCTTGCTTCAAGAATAACGCCATCTTGAACCTTCTTCTTAACATTCATCAGCTTCGGATGTGCAGTTTGAGCGGCTTTAACTTTATCGATTAAAGTTGATTCTACTAGTATATTCGTTATCTTCACGTGGGTCCCTAGAGTCTTTAACTCTATCTTCATCATTTGTAAGTTATACGAAATGGGTTTTTGTGTTAACAACATCGCACTTGTAAACGCATACGATCTTCTACTCAACGCGTCAGCTACCACGTTCGCTCTTCCACGATGATATTGAATGGTATAGTCTTAATCTTCAACAGCTCGAGCCAACGTCCTTAGCGCATGATACGTTCGTTTTGGTTGAAGAAATATTTTAAGGGTTTTAGAAATGAGTTTTGTACTGGGGTCAATACAAAATTCGATTTCACGCTCTAGGGGTAGGCTAGGAAGTTCTTCAGGAATACGTCAGGAAATTTATTAACAATAGAAATATCATTCAAAACTGTGACTATCATCCTAAGACTTGGATAACACATCACATTAATACCTATCAACTTGCCACCGTTATTCACAGCTTCCCCTATAGAAAGTCTAGCTTCGGTGCATTCCACACAAGGAAGTCACCAGCGAAAGGCTCATGTGTGACGCCCCCAAAATAGGTATACATCACCCATCTTGAGTCGCCAAATACATGGTACAAAATTCAAATAAAAACTTAATTATACAACTGTCGTGTAAAATACGACAAAACATAACTGAGAGTTTAAACAGGAGTATTGCCTTCTAGACAATATCCACTCTCAAATAGAGTCCTCATTACATTTATTATCACACTATTTTATAGAATAGTGAGGACTACTAGTACACCATTTCGGACCATCACTCCATACCTCGACTAGTCCCGGCTACGTTCTCATTTCCTGAAGAGAATAGTGAAATAAAGGGTGAGCTCAACTAGCCCAGTAAGAAATATTATGACTAAGATAATGCAGAATACATTATCATTAGTTTTTAACAATGTTAAACTGATAAAATATAATAGACATCAAGTTTAACTTTAGCGAAATAAGTAATCCATTAGAAGAGTCAAGTAGAGCATAAAATCTACTATCTTCTATGATTTAAAAAGTTTTTCATCAACTTAATCGCTGAGACTCAGCTTAATAAATAAAATCGAATTATCCCTGCATCACGGCTAAGGATATTCATGTAATAATCAATGGTCATGACCATACCGAATAATCCCTGGTCATAATCACACCAACAACTGTCCATCAATGAACTACATGACTTCTTAAACTTATAAACAATTTATTTCAATTGTTTACACTTTACCAAATAATGCATTTAATCATTCAAAAATGCCATACTCATAAGATTTCATCACCAATGATCAAATCCCTCATCAAAAATCTGCATATACCTTATATAGGATTTCCAAGCCATAAAATCCTATTTACCAATTTTTATACTTCACATAACATATTTAATTCATATGTTCGTAACTAAACTATTTGCATAAAAAATACCAAATCAGTCCCAAAAATATTTCTTTTCTGGGATTTAGCAGAATATAGTCCCATAATGAACATATATTTTTTCTCGGAATTTTTAAAATTTATTTACTATTTTTTAAAAATCAATTTCTAATTAATTCCCTAAGAAATTAGCTACCTCAAGTTTAACTCCAGAAATTCCCAAATCTTGGCAGAATCTTACACATGTTAACGTGAGCCTCCAGTTTAAATTTCATGGTCATCGGAGTAATAGAACTTCGGTTATAGCGTTTTTCGTCTGAAAAATATAAATATTGAAATGGTCATAACTTGCTCATTTTAAGTCGGAATGAGCTTATTTTTGGACAGGAGGTACCTTATACCATATACTTTCATGTCCCAAAAGGCTGGAATTTTTCTCACAAATTAAGTGGCCCAAACAACCCTTTTAAATTTCTGGGCAGTAGTTTTTTGCTATTTTGTAGATTTTGACTCCTTTGCTAAAAATAGTCCACACGAAAATCTACAACACCTTTTCAGTGATTCCACTTGGATAAGTTAGAAAAATCATAGATCTAACTCTAGAACTTGACCACACCCAAAAATTCGAAATATACTAGGAGATATGGTCAATTGAATTTCATGTTCCATTTTCACCAAAATCTGATTTTCAACCCTTTGTGGTTTCTAAGAAACTTTCATGTTTTCACATAATAACCAACATAACTCATAATGAAAATGACATAATATATAATTCAATAAAATAAGTTCTGGAATAAATTTTAAAGATTTATAAGTTTATTTATCCTGAACTCAATAATGTCCAAATTGTCAATATGATACTTCTTTGTAGAGAAAAATTTAAGAATGCTCAGAAGAATATTTCCATGAAAAGATATTGGATGAAGCGCAAATATCCAGGATATTCTACTAATTTCATGGAGTATAGAAGCCAAAACTTTAACCAACTGAGTATAATAGAATATATGAAACTGTCAATGGATTTTCACCCGCCATGCGGAAATCCATGTATACAGATCATTTCCATAATTTAATAAGGAATGAATACAACGGATCATTCACCTTGCATGTGGTAATCCACATAGACATGTTATTCAAACAGAATAATAAAGAATGGAATAACAGAAGGATTCACCATGCGTGCGATAGACTGCATAGACAGGTTATTCCCAATAGAATAATTAATAATGGAGCCAGGTCCGGCGTAAACGCACAAACAGGATATACCGATAGAATAGTAAAGAATGGAATAGCAACAGAATTCACCATACATGTGATAGACCGCACAGACAAGTTATTCCAACAGAATAATAAAGAACGGAACTGTGTCAAAGTAAAATCGCACCGCAGGATATTCAATGTAATAATAAAGAAACCAAGAATAATAGAAGAATTTCACTATGTATGCGGTATTTCGCATAAACAGGTTATTCTAACATAATAATAAAGAAAGGAATAATAGAAGAATTTCACCATATATGTGGTACTTTGAATATACAGGTTATTCCAACAGAATAATAAGGAATGGAATAACAGAAGAATTTCACCAAGTATAGGGTAGTCCCTGTATACAGGTTATTCCAACAAAATAATAAAGAATGGAATAACAGAAGTTCTCTTCATGAATATGAAAGAAATAATACCCCTTACCTTAGAAGAACTGGATTTTGGAAAAGTAAAATAGCATAATACTTTTCTTCTTTCTCTCTATAGTTTCTATCTCTAGAGTTTCAGTGAATTCGTAAAAAATAATGAAGGAATGAGCTTCTATTTATAGGAGAATGGACTGAATAGTAACTAATTCATCAACGGTCCAGATTGATTTACTTTTAAACGGAGGGTCCAGATTGGTTTACAATAAAATATAATATATTCTATTTATAAACTAATAAAAAGAATAACTTTATAAAAGTATTCTGTTTTATACAAAAAGATTTTACTATGCAAACACTATGCAGGCACTATACAAACACTATGCATAATAAAATATAATATATTCTAATTATTTTCTAATAAAACAAATAACTATAAAAGTATTCTATTTTATATAAAAAGATTTTACTATACAAAATACTATGCAGGCACTATACAAACACTATGCATAATAAAATATAATATATTCTAATTAGTGTCTAATAAAACAAATAACTTTATAAAAGTATACATTTTTATATAAAAAGCTTTTCTGTTTTATTACATTAATAATACTAATAAAATAAAACTTCATTATCATTATTATAATTCACACTATTAATCCACTGTGTCATTCCCAAGAAAGAGGGCTTTCAATAAGAATTTCTCCTATTAGCACGTAATTGGATGACCAAACCTCTCCTTGGCGTAACTTGAGACATCATTAAAATTGCAAATAATAATATTAACAATTTTGTTATCTCAATTATTGATTTAATAATATATAAAATATCGACAATAATTGAATCAAATAACGTGAGATCTTATCACGTGCAATTCTTTGTAGTAATAATTGAACAAAAGCAGTGAACGTAAGCATCGATAATCGATATCGTATCCTACTATTCAACTACGCGTATTACTGTACTTTTACTACCGAGTAGTTCAATAGTTTTAACGGTAAAACTTCCACCGTTATTTTTATAAAATATTTTTGTCATTTTCTCGATCAAATGATAATTTAGTTGTGGGGTCCACCAATGATTGTCTTGCCGTCGTCTGAATATTCTCGACATAAAGAATATTCCCGACCAATCGAATATAAAATAACAACTTGCACACTTTGCAAAATTTATAAATATTACCCACAACTATAACATTATATCAAATCCACACCAATATATTTAAAAAAAATATTTCGAGAAATTTAAATCTTTATTCGTAAAATTTGGGGTCTCACAATCTCCCCTCCTTATGGAATTTCGTCCTCGAAATTTACGTATGTACCTGGTATGCCGAAGAGGTGAGGATACCTTAACTTCATTTTAGATTCTAACTCTTGAGGTATAACCTTTGAGTGTTGAATACGATCCTTCTTATCCAAGATTTTAACATGTATCTCCTCATACGTTAAATCTTCTGCTATCTCGTTCGATTCTAAATTAAAAATGTTGTTCGGGTCATCCACATATTTACGTAACATCGATACGTTAAAAACATTATGAACACGTGACATACTTGGCGGTAAAACGAGTCTATAAGCCACAGTTCCTTCTCGATCGAGGATTTCAAATAGACCAATAAAATTAAGGGTTGAGATTTCCTCTCTTCATTGATTCTTGCTTCTAGAATAACGCCCTCTTGAACCTTCTTCTTCACATTTATCAGCGCTGAGTATGTAGCTTGCACGGCTTTAACTTTATCGATTAAAGTCAATTCTACTCGTATATTCATTATCTTCACGTGGGTCCCTAATGTAAGACCCCAGCTTTTATAAATAAAGATGAATTTTTTCTATAAATATTATTTTTGAATATTATGGAATAAATTTGATATAATGTTATAGTTGTGGGTAATATTTATAAATTTTGCAAAGTATGCAAGTTGTTATAAAATATTCGTTTGGTCGGGGAATATTCTTTTTGTTAGGGAATATTCGTACAATGGCTCAATCATTGGTGGACCCCCACAATGTAATTATTGTCGGATTGAGAAAAACGACAAAAATATTTTATAAAAATAACTATGGAGGTTTAAATTAAAACTGTTGAACTACCCGGTGGTAAAAGTACGATGAATCTGGCGTAGTTGCGTAAGTAGCACATGGTATTGATTATTGATGCTTACGTGAGAAGTCACTCACTATGCTCAATTATTGCTACGATAATTATCGCATCATATCTCTTATATTATTGATTCAATTATTGTCACAATTGTCATCTCAGATAATATGTTATAGTATTAAATCAATAATTGAGACGACAAGTTATAAATGATTAATAATTATTGAAAGATTAAATATGTGTTGATGAAAAAAAATGATTTGTGGTAAGTTTGATTATTTTATGGGGGGCTCATATGTCATCATCTAAGAGTCTCTTCGTCAATAGTAATTACCTTCGTCAATAGTAATTACCCTTGTGAATAGTATTTACCTTCGTCAATAGTATTTACCTTCGTTAATAGTAATTACCTTTACCAGACGTTGAACCACTTGTCATTTCACATTACAGGCGTCGAACCACTTGTTGTTTCACATTACAGGCGTCAAACCGATTCAATCAAGCCACTTGCCTTTTCGCTTTTCGGCGGTGCTAAGCTAGAAATCTTCTATAAATAGAGGCCTAGGGCTTCATTATTTTTCACGAATTCATTCAAGCTATAGAGAGAGAAAGTATAGAGAGAATAAGAGAGAAAGAAGAAAAGTATTTTGTTACTACACTGCTGCAGTATTCAATCTCCTACCAAAAGTAAGGGGTGTTATTCTTTCTTATTCATGAAGAGAACTGTTGTTATTCCATTGCTTATTATTCTGTTGGAATAACCTGTATATGCGGTTTACCCTATACTTGGTGACATTCTTCTATTATTCTGTTGGAACATCACTGCTCAGGTGTTTTACACAGGACACCGGGTTCCGTCTTTATTATTTTGTTGGAACATCACATGCATGTGTTTTACAGGACTCGGTTAAAATCTTTATTATTACATTTGGAATATCCTATTCGTGTGTTTTACACGGATCCGGTTCCATCTTTATTATTCATTGGAACATCACGCTGCGGTGTGAATTTCACGACTGGTTCCGTTATTTATTATTACATTGGAATAACTTTCATGCATGCTTGGTCTATCGCATGCATGGTGATTTCTTTTGTTATTCCATTCTTTATTATACCCGAGTTAGTTAAAACTTTGACTTCTATACTCCATGAAATTAGTGGAATATCCTTGATATTTGCGTTTCATCCAAAGATCTTTTCATGAAAATATTCTTCGATCATTCTTGAATTTTACTCTACAAAACAAAGATCATGTTAATAATTTGGACGTTAATAATTCACGGATAAAATAATTCTTGAACTTGTTTTATTGAATTCTTATATCATTGTCATCATCCTCATGTTTATATTTTTTTTTAAAGTCATCTCGTGGCTGTGAGTGCATAGATGGACTTGGTATGATTATGACGAGAGACTATTCGGTGTAATCATGACCGTAATGTTACAAATGATGTGGTAAAAATCCTCGATTGGTAGTAGTGCATTGATGGATGCGATTGTTGGCATGATCATGACCATTAATGAATACACAAATATTCTTGGCCCGTAGTGCATGAATAATTGTGGTCGTGATACTAAAGAATATCCTTGGTCGTAAAGTGGGGGGTGATTCGATGATGTGGAATATTTATTAAAATTCGAGTCTCGGCTATAATGATGATGAAAAACCTTTTAAAACCTAAAAGATAGTAGACTTTATTTTCTACTTGACTCTTTTAATGGATTGCATATTCAGCGCAGATTAAACCGGTTGTCTATTGTATTTTATCGGTTTAACATTGTTGAAGACTATTGATAATTTATTACGCATTATCTTAGTCATAATATTTCTTCTTGGGCTAGTTGAGCTCACCCTTTCTTTTTCCTTTGTTCTCTTCGTGAAATGAGAATATAGCCGGACGAGTCTGGGAAACGAGTGATGGTCACGAAGATAGCATTAGTAGTCCTCACTATTTCGTGAAATAGTGTGATAATAATTGTAATGAGGACTCCTTTTTGAGTTTGTATAATATCTAGTAGGCGATATTTGTATTTAAACTCACGGTTTATGTCGTATTGCATACCAGCAGTTATGTTAGTAAGTTGTATTTAAATTCTGTACCATGTAAGTGGCGACCCAAGATGGGTGATGTATCCCTAATTTTGGGGGCGTCACACCTAAAGTCTTTAACTCTATCTTTATTATTTGTAAGTTATACGAAATGGGTTTTAGTGTTAACAACGTCACACTCGTAACTGCATACGATCTTCTACTCAACGCGCCAACTACCACGTTCGCTCTTCCACAATGATATTGAATGTTATGATCGTAATCTTCAACAGCTCGAGCCAACGTCTTTGGCGCATTATACGTTCGTTTTGGTTGAAGAAATATTTAAGGGATTTAGAAATGGGGTTTTGTACTGGGGTCAATACAAAATTTGATTTCACGCCCTAGGCTAGGAAGTCTTCAGAATACGTCAGGAAATTTATTAACCATAGAAATATCATTCAAAACTGTGACTCTCATCCAAGACTTGGATAACACATGTAATGAAGGTTTCTCCTAACGGAGTTTCAACCAATAAGTCAAAGTTTAACTTCTCACCGGAGTCAAATTTAAACATTGAGCGCAAGCAAGAGAGATAAAAGAATGGGTAAAATCGGTATCTAATAAGGTATAGACTTCGTAAAAATTTATAATTAACTAACTCGTGCTAACTTCGTTCGGGTTACTCGCTTTTTGAGAAGTCACAAAAAACGCTCTTCCTGAAACCACCGACTTTGTTTTGTCTGTATCCACCTTTGGTGCCACCGTTCCAGCTGAACTTGACTTTAGTGCATGATAAAATCGGACTATGTGACCGTCTTTTCCACAACTAAAACATTCCTTTCTTTCTTTCCGGATTATACCTTCCCTATTATTTCCTCTCTATCATGATTTTCCCATTTCTCATCTCCTGTATTTCAGATATCATTCTAGAATACATCTTCAAAACAAAGGTTCATTGACATGCCACAAAACAAGGGTTAATTAACATATCACATATTATCCCTATACTCTGACCGACCAATTAAATACCAAATAAACTTAGGTATGTCATACTAGCAAAGGAATTCCCCGTCTCTCCCCTCCTATTTCTTGTCTCACATCTAAGCCAAGGATCATATCCCTAAGCTTTGATACCAACTGTGACGCCACCAAAATAAGTCTACATCACCCATCTTGAGTCACCAAATATATGGTACAAAACATAAATAAAAACTTAATTATACAACTGTAGTGTAAAATACGACAAAACATAACTGAGAGTTTAAACAGGAGTATTGCCTTCTAGACAATATCAACTCTCAAATAGAGTCCTCATTAAATTTATTATCACACTATTTTACAGAATAGTGAGGACTACTAATACACCATCTCGGACCATCACTCCATACCCCGACTAGTCCCGGCTACGTTCTCATTTCCTGAAGAGAATAGTGAAAGAAAGGGTGAGCTCAACTAGCCCAGTAAGAAATATTATGACTAAGATAATGCAGAATAAATTATCATTAGTCTTTAACAATGTTAAACTGATAAAATACAATAGACATCAAGTTTAACTGCAGCGGAATAAGCAATCCATTAGAAGAGTCAAGTAGAGCATAAAATCTACTATCTTCTATGATTTAAAAGTTTTTCATCAACTTAATCACTGAGACTCAGCTTAATAAATAAAATCGAATCATCCCTGCATCACGACCAAGGATATTCATGTAATCATCAATGGTCATGACTATACCGAATAATCCCTAATCATAATCACACCAACAACTGTCCATCAATGAACTACAAGCCAATGAGGACTTTTACCACATCCTTTGTCACATTACGATCATGACTATACCGAATAATCCATGGTCATAATCATACCAAGTCCATCTAGGCATGTAAGCCAAAGATGACTTTAATCACAATAAAAGCATGAGAATGATGACAATGATATAAAAATTTATCAAACAAAAACAAGGATAAATATTAAAGACTTTAAATTTATCCAAATATTATCAATCACATAATAAATTCATAATCTAATATTGTTAATATCATAACAATATTTTAATCACTTCTTAAACTTATAAACAATTTATTTCAATTGTTTACACTTTACCAAATAATGTATTTAATCATTCAAAATGCCATACTCATAAGATGTCATCACCAATGATCAAATCCTCATCAAAATCTGCATATACCTTATATAGGATTTCCAAGCCATAAAATCCTATTTACCAATTTTTATACTTCACATAACATATTTAATTCATATGTTCGAAACTAAACTATTTGCATGAAAATTACCAAATCAGTCCCAAAAATATTTCTTTTCTGGGATTTAGCAGAATATAGTCCCATAATGAACATATATTTTTTCTCGGAATTTTTAAAATTTATTTACTATTTTTCAAAAATCAATTTCTAATTAATTCCCTAAGAAATTAGCTACCTCAAGTTTAACTCCAAAAATTCCTAAATCTCGGCAGAATCTTACACATGTTAACGTGAGCCTCCGGTTTAAATTTCATGGTCATCGGAGTTATAGAACTCCGGTTATAGCGTTTTTGGTCAGAAAAACCTAAATATTGAAATGGTCATAACTTCCTCATTTTAAGTCAGAATGAGCTTATTTTTGGACAGGAGGTACCTTATACCATATACTTTCATGTCCCAAAAAGCCTGAATTTTTCTCATAAATTAAGTGGCCAAAACAACCCTTTTAAATTTCTAGGCAGTAGCTTTTTGCTATTTTGCAGATTTTGACTACTTTGCTAAAAACAGTCCACACAAAAATCTACAACACCTTTTCAGTGATTCCACTTGGATAAGTTAGAAAAATCATAGATCTAACTCTAGAACTTGACCACACCCAAAAATTCAAAATATACTAGGAGATATGGTCAATTGAATTTCATGTTCTATTTTCACCAAAATCTGATTTTCAACCCTTTGTGGTTTCTAAGAAACTTTCATGTTTTCACATAATAACCAACATAACTCATCATGAAAATGACATAATATATAATTCAATAAAACAAGTTCAAGAATAAATTTTAAAGATTTATAAGTTAATTTATCCTAAACTCAATAATGTCCAAATTGTCAACATGATACTTCTTTGTAGAGAAAAATTTAAGAATGCTCAGAAGAATATTTCCATGAAAAGATATTGGATGAAGCACAAATATCCAGGATATTCTACTAATTTCATAGAGTATAGAAGCCAAAACTTTAACCAACTAAGTATAATAGAATATATGAAACTGCAAATGGATTTTCACACTTATGCGGTAATCCACGATATCTGAGATCATTTTCACAATTTAATAAGGAATGAATACGAAGGATCATTCACCATGCATGTGGCAATCCACATAGACAGGTTATTTCAACAGAATAATAAATAATGGAATAACAGAAGGATTCACCATGCGTGCGATAGACTGCACAGACAGGTTATTCCCAACAGAATAAGAAATAATGGAACCAGGTCTAGCGTAAACGCACAGACAGGATATTCTGACAGAATATTAAAGAATGGAATAACAACAAAATTCACCATGCATGCGATAGACCGCATAGACAGGTTATTCCAACAGAATAATAAAGAATGTAACTGTCGGTCAAGGTAAATTGCATGCACGCAAGCGAGGATATTCTAATGTAATTATAAAGAACGGAATAATAGAAGAATTTCACCACAGATATGTGGCAGATCAGATAAACAAAGTTATTCCAACATAATAATAATGAATGGAATAACAAAAGAATTTCACCATGTATGCGGTACTTTGCATATACAGGTTATTTCAACAGAATAATAAGGAATGGAATAACAGAAGAATTTCACCAAGTATAGGGTAGTCCCCGTATACAGGTTATTCCAACAAAATAATAAAGAATGGAATAACAGAAGTTCTCTTCATGAATACGAAAGAAATAATACACCTTACCTTAGAAGAACTAGATATTGAAAAAGTGAAGTAGCATAATACTTTTCTTCTTTCTCTCTATAGTTTCTCTCTCTAGAGTTTTAGTGAATTCATAAGAAATAAGGAAGGAATGAGCTTCTATTTATAGGAGAATGGACTGAATAGTAACTAATTCATCAACGGTCCAGATTGATTTACTTTTAAACGGAGGGTCCAGATTGGTTTACAATAAAATATAATATATTCTATTTATAAACTAATAAAACGAATAACTTTATAAAAGTATTATGTTTTATATAAAAAGATTTTACTATGCAAACACTATGCAGGCACTATACAAACACTATGCATAATAAAATATAATATATTCTAATTATTGTCTAATAAAACAAATAACTTTATAAAAGTATTGTATTTTATATAAAAAGATTTTACTATACAAAATACTATGCAGGCACTATACAAACACTATGCATAATAAAATATAATATATTCTAATTATTGTCTAATAAAACAAATAACTTTATAAAAGTATTCTGTTTTATATAAAAGCTTTTCTGTTTTATTACATTAATAATACTAATAAAATAAAACTTCATTATCATTATTATAATTCACACTATTAATCGACCAGGTCATTCCCAAGAAAGAGGGGGCTTTCCAATAAGAATTTCTCCCTATTAGCACGTAATTGGATGACCAAACCTCTCCTTGGCAGAACTTCTAGACATCATTAAAATTGCAAATAATAATATTAACAACTTTGTTATCTCAATTATTGATTTAATAATATATAAAATATCGACAATAATATTAAATCAAATAACGTGAGATACTATGCAGCAATTACTGTAGCAATAATTGAACAAAATCGAGTGACTTCTCACGTAAGCATCAATAATCAATACCGTGTCCTACTATGCAACCACGCGTATTACTGTACTTTTACTACTTAGTAGTTCAACAGTATTAATGGTAATACTTTCGCCGTTATTTTCATAAAATATTTTTATCGTTTTCTCAATCCGATAATAATTTCGTTGTGGGGTCCACCAATAATTGTGTCGTCGTACGAATATTCCCCGATACAAAGAATATTATCTGACCAATCGAATATAATATAACAACTTGCATACTTTTCAAAATTTATAAATATTAACCACAACAATAACATTATATCAAATCCACACCAATATAATTTAAAAAAATATTTCGAGAAATTTAAATCTTTATTCATAAAATTTGGGGTCTCACAATCTCCCCTCCTTATGGAATTTCGCCCTCAAAATTTATATACGTACCTGGTATACCGAAGAGGTGAGGATACCTTGACTTCGTTTCAAATTCTAACTCTTGAGATATAACCTTTGAGTGTTGAATACGATCCTTCTTATCCAAGATTTTAAAATGTATCTCCTCATACGTTAAATCTTCTGCTATCTCGTTCGGTTCTAAATTAATAATGCGGTTCGGGTCATCCACATATTTACGTAACATCGATACGTTAAAAACGTTATGAACACGCGACATACTTGGCGGTAAAATGAGTCTATAAGCCACAGTTCCTACTCGATCGAGGATTTCAAATAGGCCAATAAAATCAATGGTTGAGATTTCCTCTCTTCATCGATTCTTGCTTCTAGAATAACGCCCTTTTGAACCTTCTTCTTCACATTCATCAGCTCTAAGTATGTAGCTTGCACGGCTTTAACTTTATCGATTAAAGTCGATTCTACTCGTATATTCGTTATCTTCACGTGGGTCCCTAGAGTCTTTAACTCTATCTTTATCATTTGTAAGTTATACGAAATGGGATTTTATGTTAACAACGTCACACTCGTAACCGCATACGATCTTCTACTCAACGCACCAGCTACCACGTTCTCTCTTCCCCAATGATATTGAATGGTATGATCGTAATCTTCAACAGCTCGAGCCAACGTCTTTGGCGCATTATACGTTCGTTTTAGTTGAAGAAATATTTAAGGGATTTAGAATTGGTTTTTGTACTGGGGTCAATACAAAATTTGATTTCACGCTCTAGGCTAGGAAGTCATCAGAATACGTCAGGAAATTTATTAATCATAGAAATATCATTCAAAATTGTGACTCTCATCCAAGACTTGGATAACACATGTAATGAAGGTTTCTCCTGATGGAGTTTCAACCAATATGTCAAAGTCTAACTTCTCTCCGGAGTTAAATTTAAACGTTAAGCGCAAGCAAGAGATATAAAAGAATGGGTAGAACCGGTATCTAATAAGGTATAGACTTTGCAAAAATTTATAATTAACTAACCCATGCTAACTTCATTCGGGTTACTCGCTTTTTGAGAAGTCACGAAAAATGCTCTTCCTGAAACCACCGACTTTGTTTTGTCTGTATCCGCTTTTGGTGCCACCGTCCCAACTGAACTTGACTTTGCAGCACGATAAAATCCGACTATGTGACCCTCTTTTCCACAACTAAAACATACCTTGCTTTCTTTTCGGATTATACCTTCCCGATTATTTCCTCTTTATCATGATTTTCCCATTTCTCATCTCCTATATTTCAGATATCATTCTAGAATACATCTTCAAAACAAAGGTTAATTGACATGCCACAAAACAAGGGTTAATTAACATATCACATATTATCCCTATACTCCGACTGACCAATTAAATACCAAATAAACTTAGGTAGGTCATACTAGCGAAGGAATTCCCCGTCTCTCCCCTCCTAGTTCTTGTCTCACATCTCAGCCAGGAATCATATCCCTAAACTTTGATACCAACTGTGACGCTCCCAAAATAGGTATACATCACCCATCTTGAGTCACTAAATACATGGTATAAAATACGAATAAAAACTTAATTATACAACTGTCGTGTAAAATACGACAAAACATAACTGAGAGTTTAAATAGGAGTATTGCCTTCTAGACAATATCCACTCTCAAATAGAGTCCTCATTACATTTATTATCTCGCTATTTTATAGAATAATGAGGACTACTAATACACCATCTCGGACCATCACTCCATACCCCGACTAGTCCCGGCTACGTTCTCATTTTCTAGAGAGAATAGTGAAAGAAAGAGTGAGCTCAACTAGCCCAGTAAGAAATATTATGACCAAGATAATGCAGAATAAATTATCATTAGTCTTTAACAATGTTAAACTGATAAAATACAATAGACATCAAGTTTAACTACAGCGGAATAAGCAATCCATTAGAAGAGTCAAGTAGAGTATAAAATATACTATCTTCTATGATTTAAAAAGTTTTTCATCAACTTAATCGCTGAGACTCAGCTTAATAAATAAAATCGAATCATCCTTGCATCACGGCTAAGGATATTCATGTAATCATCAATGGTCATGACTATACCGAATAATCCCTAGTCATAATCATACCAACAACTGTCCATTAATGAACTACAGGCCAATGAGGACTTTTACCACATCATTTGTCACATTACAGTCATAACTATACCGAATAATCCCTGGTCATAATTATACCAAGTCCATCTATGCACGTAAGCCAAAGATGACTTTAATCACAATATAAGCATGAGAATGATGACAATGATATAAACATTTATCAAACGAAAATAAGAATAAATATTAATGAATTTAAATTTATCCAAATATTATAAATCACATAATAAATTCATAATCTAATATTGTTAATATCATAACAATATTTTAATCACTTCTTAAACTTATAAACAATTTATTTCAATTGTTTACACTTTACCAAATAATGCATTTAATCATTCAAAAATGCCATACTCGTAAGATTTCATCACCAATGATCAAATCACCCATCAAAAATCTGCATATACCTTATATAGGATTTCCAAGCCATAAAATCCTATTTACCAATTTTTATACTTCACATAACATATTTAATTCATATGTTCGTAACTAAACCATTTTCATGAAAAATATCAAATCAGTCCCAAAAATATTTCTTTTTTGGGATTTAGCAGAATATAGTCCCATAATGAACATATATTTTTCTCGGAATTTTTAAAATTTATTTACTATTTCTCAAAAATCAATTTCTAATTAATTCCTTAAGAAATTAGCTACCTCAAGTTTAACTCCAGAAATTCCCAAATCTTGGCAGGATCTTACACATGTTAACGTGAGCCTCCAGTTTAAATTTTGTGGTCACCGGAGTTGTAGAACTCCGGTTATAGCGTTTTTCGTTGGAAAAACCTAAATATTGAAATGGTCATAACTTGCTCATTTTAAGTCCGAATGAGCTCATTTTTCGACAGGAGGTACCTTATACCATATACTTTCGTGTCCCAAAAGGCCGCAAGTTTTCTCATAAATTAAGTGGCCAAAACAGCCCTTTTAAAGTTCTGGGCAGTAGCTTTTTGCTATTTTGCAGATTTTGACTCCTTTGCTAAAAACAGTCCACACAAAAATCTACAACACCTTTTCAGTGATTCCACTTGGATAAGTTAGAAAAATCATAGATCTAACTCTAGAACTTGACCACACCTAAAAATTCAAAATATACTAGGAGATATGGTCAATTGAATTTCATGTTCTATTTTCACCAAAATCTGATTTTCAACCCTTTGTGGTTTCTAAGAAACTTTCATGTTTTCACATAATAACCAACATAACTCATCATGAAAATGACATAATATATAATTCAATAAAACAAGTTCAAGAATAAATTTTAAAGATTTATAAGTTAATTTATCCTGAACTCTATAATGTCCAAATTGTCAACATGATACTTCTTTGTAGAGAAAAATTTAAGAATGCTCAGAAAAATATTTTCATGAAAAGATACTGGATGAAGCGCAAATATCCAGGATATTCTACTAATTTCATGGAGTATAGAAGCCAAAACTTTAACCAACTAAGTATAATAGAATATATGAAACTGCAAATGGATTTTCACCCGCCATGCGGTAATCCACGTATAAAGATCATTTTCACAATTTAATAAGGAATGAATACGAAGGATCATTCACCATGCATGTGGTAATCCACATAGAAAGGTTATTTCAACAGAATAATAAATAATGGAATAACAGAAGGATTCACCATGCGTAAATGCGATAGATCGCGCAAACAAAGTTATTCCCAACGTAATAATAAATAATGGAACTGTGTCCGGCGAACGTTAGCTTACGGGCGGGATATTGACGAGAATATTAAAGAATGGAATAACAACATAATTCACCATGCATGCGATAGACCGCATAGACAGGTTATTCCAACAGAATAGTAAAGAACAGAACCAGTCAGGTGTAAATTAAATGCAAGCTGTGATATATTAAATGTAATTATAAAAACGAGAATATTAGAAGAATTTCACCAGTATGCGGTAGATTAAGATAAACAAAGTTATTCCAACATAATAATAATGAATGGAATAACAAAAGAATTTCACCATGTATGCGGTACTTTGCATATACAGGTTATTTCAACAGAATAATAAGGAATGGAATAACAAAAGAATTTCACCAAGTATAGGGTAGTCCCCGTTTACAGGTTATTCCAACAAAATAATAAAGAATGGAATAACAGAAGTTCTCTTCATGAATACGAAAGAAATAATACCCCTTACCTTAGAAGAACTGGATATTGGAAAAGTGAAGTAGCAGAATACTTTTCTTCTTTCTCTCTATAGTTTCTCTCTCTAGAGTTCCAGTAAATTCATAAGAAATAATGAAGGAATGAGCTTCTATTTATAGGAGAATGGACTGAATAGTAACTAATTCATGAATGGTCCAGACTGATTTACTTTTAAACGGGCGGTCCAGATTGGTTTACAATAAAATATAATATATTCTATTTATAATCTAATAAAACGAATAACTTTATAAAAGTATTCTGTTTTATATAAAAAGATTTTTCTATGCAAACACTATGCATAATAAAATATAATATATTCTAATTATTGTCTAATAAAACAAATAACTTTTTAAAAGTATTCTATTTTATATAAAATGATTTTTTTTATATACAAAACACTTATCAGTAATTATAT
Source organism: Panax quinquefolius (assembly GCA_020205615.1). Classification (NCBI taxonomy): domain Eukaryota; kingdom Viridiplantae; phylum Streptophyta; class Magnoliopsida; order Apiales; family Araliaceae; genus Panax; species Panax quinquefolius. The sequence goes on from CM035156.1 coordinate 130,550,626, forward strand.
GCAAACACTATACATAATAAAATATAATATATTCTAATTATTGTATAATAAAACAAATAACTTTATAAAAGTATTTACATTTTTATATAAAAGCTTTTTTACATTTTATTACATTAATAATACTAATAAAACAAAACTTCATCAACATTATTATAATTCACACTATTAATCGACAGTCATTCCTGTGGAGAGAGGGCTTTCCAATAAGAATTTCTCCCTATTAGCGCGCAATTAGATTACCAAACCATTTCTTGGCATAACTTCTAGACATCGTTAATATTGCAAATAATAATATTAACAACTTTGTTATCTCAATTATTGATTTAATAATATATAAAATATCGACAATAATTGAATCAATTAACGTGAGATACTATGCAGCAATTACTGTAGCAATAATTGAACAAAACCGAGTGACTTCTCACGTATGTATCAATAATCAATACCGTGTCCTACTATGCAACCACGCGTATTACTGTTCTTTTCTACCGAGTAGTTCAACAGTATTAACGGTAAAACTTCCGTCGTTATTTTTATAAAATATATTTGTCATTTTCTCAATCCCACAATAATTCCATTATGGGGTCCACCAATGATTCTGCTGTCGTACGAATATTCCCCGACACAAAGAATATTCCCCGACCAATTGAATATAATATAACAACTTGCATACTTTGCAAAATTTATAAATATTACCCATAACTATAACATTATATCAAATCCACACCAATATATTTAAAAAAAATATTTTGAGAAATTTAAATCTTTATTCGTAAAATTTGGGGTCTCACATCAGGGCTCTTTACTTATGGTTTAATATAACAGTGATTGGTTGCTTGAATTCGCATGACAGGTTGGTTAGGAATATGAAAGCTAACAACCTTACAAAAATAATCAATTTTGGCATGATGAGTAGTTAACCAATTGATTCCTAAAATCACATCAAGGGCAAGTATTTTCAAAAAGATAAGATCGACAGGTAACGTAAAAGTGTTGATTTGAATCAACAAGATTTATAAACAGTGGAGGTAACAAAGGTTTTTACTAACGAAGTTTCAACCAATAAGTCAAAGTCTAACTTTTTTGGGGTCAAATTTAAACGTTGAGCGCAAGCAAGAGAGATAAAAGAATGAGTAGAACCGGTATCTAATAAGGTATAGACTTCGCAAGAATTTATAATTAACTAACCCGTGCTAACTTCGTTCGGGTTACTCGCTTTTTGAGAAGTCATGAAAAACGCTTTCCCTAAAATCACCGACTTTGTTTTGTCTGTATCCGCCTTTGGTGCCACCGTCCCAGCTGGACTTGATTTCTCTACAGGATAAAATCGAGCTATGTGACCATCTTTTCCATAACTAAAACATACCTTAGAAGGTTATGAATAATTTGGACTTATATGCCCCTCCTCTCTGCATCTATAGCATCTAACTGGCGGTCGTTCTCCTCCCCTAGAATTTGTTACTGGTGTTGGTGCTGCTGCCAATGTCTTCTCATCATTGTTAAATCTTCTCTTCTTGAATTTTCCACTTCTATTATCTTGGGCATGATTACCACCGAAGTGGGTACCATTCTTGGCATGATAATTTCCTTCACGATGACTATCATTGTTCTGATGGCCATCATCACCGGTACTATTATTATCGTGTTGTTGGTCGTTGCCTTTTGTTTGAGTTGGCTCATTATCGCGCTCCAATAACTGAGCCATATTCACAACTTCTGAATATAAACAAAGTTTGTGAGAAATAAGGTATTGACGTATATCAGGTTTCAAACCTCTTAGAAACATTTGCATCATTCGCTCCTCATTATCGACCAAATGGGATGTAAACTGGGAAAACTCCGTAAATTTAGCCTCGTATTGCGACACAGTCATATTGTTTTGCTCCAACTTAATGAATTCCACCTCCTTCATGTGACGAATACTTTCGGGAAAGTACTTGTCATTTAATAACTCTTGGAACTTTTCCCAAGACATCTTGAGTGCGTCAGGCTAGGTACGCTTTATAGATTCCCACCAGTAATTTGCCTCTCCTCGCAACATGAAGGTGGAAAAGGGAACCTTTTTCTCCTCGGAGCATCCCAAGACATCAAATATCTTGGTGATCTGCTTTAACCACGTCTCCGCTTTAAGTGGTTCTGGCTTTCCCAAAAACTCCGGCGGTCCCAGCTCCTTGAACTGCTTAGTAGTGACCAGCCGTGGGTTGCCATTGTTTCCACCTGCATTTTGAATAAGAGTCTCTCTCGCCTGATGTTGCATGAATTGTATAAAGCCTTTGAACATCCCATCGCTCATCATTTCATCGATGTTATTATTTACCTAAGGATTATTGTCTTCCTATTGCACATTATCCTGGGTATTGATCATTGGTGACTCAACGGTCTCATGTGCTTCATTGCTGATCTCAACATTTTCAGATGCCATTTTCAAACACTGTCATAAAACAAGGGTTAATTAACATATCACATATTATCCCTATACTCTGACCAACCAATTAAATAACAAATAACTTAGGTAGGTCATACTAGCGAAGGAATTCCCCGTCTCTCTGCTCCTAGTACTTGTCTCACATCTCAGCCAGGGATCATATTCCTAAGCTTTGATACCAACTGTGACGCCCCTAAAATAGGTATACATCACCCATCTTGAGTCGCCAAATATATGGTACAAAATTCAAATACAACTTAATTATACAAGAGTCTTGTAAGATACGACGAAACATAATCTAAGAGTTTTAATACGAATATTTTCATTTAGACAATATCCACACTCAATGGAGTCCTCATTACATTTATTGTCACACTATTTTATAAAATAGTGAGGACTACTATGACACTATCTTGGACCATCACTCCATTCCCCGACTAATCCTAGCTACATTCTCATTTCCTGAAAAGAGCAATAAAAGCAAAAGGGTGAGCTCAACTAGCCTAGTAAGAAATTTTATGACTAAGATAATGCAGAATAAATTATCCTTAGCCTTCAACAGTATAACAGCTGATATAATAGACAACAAGTTTTAGATCAACAACAACAGCGGAATAAGCAATCCACTAGAAGAGTTAAGTAGGGCATAAAATCTTCTATCTTCTATGATTTAAAAAGTTTTTCATCAACTTTATCGCTGAGACTCCGCTTAATAAATAAAATTGAATCATCCCTGTATCACAACCAAGGATATTCATCTAATCATCAATGATCATGATTATACCGAATAATCCCTGGTCATAATTATACCAACAACTGTCTGTTAGTTCCTAGAGGCACAATAGTTATCTAGAAGGGGGGGGGGGTTGAATAGATATTTAAAAACTTTTCTTTTGAACCAGTTAGAATAATTGATTGATGCACAGCGGAGTGAGTATATGATACACCTTCTTTTAGATATCTTGAGTTAATGGGAGTAAGGCAGTTATAGCAGCTATAAATAGACACGATTATTTTTAAGTGGTTCAGAGCACTTAAAGCTCCTAGTCCACTCTTCTACTCCTCGAGTAAGAAATCCACTAAGGATGTCTTTTACACTTTCTGAATCTCACAGATTCCTTCTAGACTAGCAGTCTAGGAACTTCTAAGTTCACTCTTGAACTCCTTAAGTCCAGCAGACTTGGCTCTTCATAGTTCTCTTAGAACTCTTCAAGTCCTTCTAACTTGGAACTTTTACTTCAGTTGATTTATAGTTGTTGAGTTGTGATTGAGGCTACTCAGTTGCAGTTAAGAACTTGTTTGAAAGAACTGACTAGCTGAGCAAGCTTCTTCTTTTTCTCAGATTATAGAGTTGAGCGTTGAGTGTTCTTGTGTGTTTTGTTCAAGGCCTTTGTCTTTCTTTACTGGCCTTTTGTTGCCTTTGTATTCCTTCTTTGCATGTGATTTCTTCTTGAGTTCTTCTCTGAGAGGTTTGTTGCAATTGGCAATGAAGTGACCAGGTTTCTTGCAGTTGTAGCATAGGTCATTCATTTGCTCCTGGCTGTTGTAGTTACTAACTTTCTTTGGCTTGCTGGTTTTACCTTGTTGCATGAATCTTCTTAGTCTTTAACCAGCATTGCAAAGTCCTCATCATCATCTTCATCGTAGTTAGAATCAACTTCAATGTTGACTTTGGAGATGTTTTCGATTACTTTAAGAGAAATACTTTTATCCTTCTTTTTTCCTTCAGACAACGTTTCTGCTCGTTGTGTCAGCTCTAGTTCGTACGTGAGGAGGTTTCCATATAACTGTTGAACAGTCATTTCATGTAGATTCTTTGATTCTCTAATGATAGTGGTTTTGGCATCCCACTTGCTTGGTAAAGCTCTCATGAACTTTATGATCAGATCTTTATTTGGATAGATCTTTCCATAGGCTCGTAGAGAGTTGAGCAGAATATTGAATCTCTCGTATGTGGCAGTGACGTTCTCTCCTTGAATGTGAGCAAACATCTCATATTGTTGAGTCAAGAGAGATTGTTTGTTTTCTCTGACTTCTTCTGTTCCATCATGCATAATAAGCAGTGCTTCCCAAACCTCCTTTGCTGTTATGCAGTTGACCACGTTTTCAAATAGATCATCTTCTAATGATTGAAATAGGATGTTCTTGGCCTTTTTGTCAAGCTGGACATCACTTTTCTTGTTCTCTGTCCATTCTCCTTTGACCTTGATCTGTACTCTGTTTGGGTCCTCAGTAGTTGGTGCAAGCTTTGTAGAAATGTAGGGTCCATTTTGAATAGTTTCAAATAGATCTTCATCTATTGAATCCATGTAAGCTTGCATCCTAACCTTCCAATTAGCGAATTTATCTTTGTTGCACATAGGTGGCTTGCTGCCTCCTCCACTCTTTGATTCACTTGGTAAGTGTGCCATTGGATCTACTCAAGCTTTGTAGGCTGTATTATAGAACCTGCTCTGATACCAATTATTAGTTCCCGGAGGCACAATAGTTATCTAAAAGGGGGGGTTGAATAGATATTTAAAAACTTTTCTTTTGAACCAGTTAGAATGATTGATTGATGCACAGCGGAGTGAGTATATGATACACCTTCTTTTAGATATCTTGAGTTAATGGGAATAAGGCAGTTATAGCAGTTATAGCAGTTATAAATAGACACAGTTGTTTTTAAGTGGTTCAGAGCACTTAAAGCTCCTAGTCCACTCATCTACTCCTCGAGTAGGAAATCCACTAAGGATGTCTTTTACACTTTCTGAATCTCACAGATTCCTTCTAGACTAGCAGTCTAAGAACTTCTAAGTTCACTCTTGAACTCCTCAAGTCCAGCAGACTTGGCTCTTCACGGTTCTCTTAGAACTCTTCAAGTCCTTCTGACTTGGAACTTTTACTTCAGTTGATTGATAGTTGTTGAGTTGTGATTGAGGCTACTCAGTTGTAGTTAAGCACTTATTAGAAAGAACTTAGTAGTTGAGAAAGCTTCTTCTTTTTCTCAGATCGTAGAGTTAAGCATTGAGTGTTCTTGTGCATTTTGTTCAATACTTACTTGCATCTCTCATATGTCTGTATTCTGTATATATGTGATCTTTGAAATCTAACTGTTGAAGTCATCTAATGAAGCATTAAATGCGTTTGACATTTCTGAGCTTTGATGGAGACATTTCTGTACATCTTCTAAATTACATTCTGACCCACTGACACAGCAGACTTCTTTCTCACCTAACACCTGAAAAGGTGTTTTCCTCTGCCCAATGGTCCTTTTCTTATCTCCTTAAACTCGTTCCTTTTGATGAATACTAAGGATATTTTTTGTACCGTTGGGACTGGTGAGTGCTTCAACGTTTGAAACTCATTCCTCATTTGTTGGAATTTATCTCCAAACAGAAGATAGAGCTCGATGCTTCTGACACAAGAGAGATGAGACTCTACGATCCATATCGTGGTGTCTTGTCATATTTGTGCTTGGTCTTAAGAGAACTACGATTCCTTTCAAGAATTTGCACACTCGATCTTTTCACACTACATCATCACTTGCTCGTCTTACTTGAGACTCTACGTTTCCAAAAGCACACTACGATCTACGAAGTTAGCTTCGCAAACGCGTCTAGATTACTCTATGATTCCTGAAGAGGTCCTTCAAGGCAGATACACTATGATCTGCTAAGCTTTACGATCCTGCCTTAGCTTCTGCAATTTGTTGGACAGCTTGATAGACTACGATTCTTGTTGAAAGCCTATCTATTCGTTACAAGTCATAGATCAACCTAACATCCTTGATCTTTTTATCTATACATTTGATTACAGAATGATGAACATTAAAAGCTAAGATCAACTTAACAAATTTGATCTATCACTAAGCCCTTGTACATATATTCCTTGAAGGGATTTACATATAATCATGAGTATTTACTTTAAACATCAAATCAAGATATGCATTCTTTCAATAATCTCCCCCTATTTGATGTTGACATAACCAAGGAGATTTGTTGTCATGATTATCAAATTATATATGCAGTTGCAGCAAAGTAAATATTACTTAGTATTTCAGTGAGCAGCTAAAATTTCAAGAGAATAAGCATAAATTTATTGATGTATGAAGATAGATGTTACATTTAAATTTGACTACATCAATAACAATTAAAATTTAACTTATCTCTATTTCTTCGGCCTTTTGCTTCTCGAAGGGTTTGCATATTCCTCAGCTCTCCTTTTTCTATTGGCTTCATCCCTTCTAGCTAAGTCTTCAAGTTCACTTGGGCTTAGTCTAGGATTATGATCATGCCTATTCATGAATACAGGATCTCCAATTGGCATTCTTAGGCCTATTGTTGTTACCTCATGAGAGCTGGTTGTTAGCCCTAGACTCCTTAAAGGTTGAGCCATTAAAACTTCCTGCTAATCAGATCGTTGAGTCTGATGGCTGGATCGTGGAGTCTGCTGGTGGATTTTCCTTACAGGAGGATTCCTTGAGGAGTGAGGTTGGAATTGACCTCTTCCTTTTCCTTTGCCTCCATGATCTCCTTTCCCTTTATTCTCCCCCATTATGTCAGCATCAAGGGTTCGAATGTCTTCTGAGAGGCGAGTGACTCCTTGGACAAGCTCGTTGAGTTAACTTTGAGTTTGAGCAATGTCCTCACAATTCTCTTGGATCAAAGCATCAGAATGAGTTTCACGTCGTTGAAGAATGTCGAGGACAGTTTCATTCTGCTTTATTTGACCCATGGAGAAGTCTTGAAACTCTTTGACTGCAGTTTGAAGACTTTTGATGCTCTGTATCATTAGATTGTTGTGAGATTCTTGAGTCTTCTATAATATCAAGACAGCATCCCGATGCTTTTTAGCTGCAAGAAAGTGAATATCGTCCCTGTCTTTTATGTTTTGAAGCATTTCTTTGATGATCTCTTTGAGCGTTTTAGAAAGCTCAGAGCTTAGGGAGCTTAGGAGATTGTTTGCAGCATTGATCATTGATGTCAATCTCAGCTGTATAAGTGCAGTATGATCTTCAAGACTCTCGTCAAGTTCCTTGATCACTTTCTCAGACATTGTTGACAAATCAGCCTTTGTGGATAGTTCTGACAAGAGTTCATTTAGATGGGGAATTTGTGAGGAAGGTGATGTGCTCTTGAATTGATCTTGCAATGAGTAGAGGGCAAGTTCAAGATTGAAATATTCATTATTGGATGAGGAGGGAATATCTGACGTAGGGGCTTGGGTTTGGAGGTTCAAGGTTGGTGACTCTACGATTGGAGGTGGAGACTCTACCATGGGGCTAGAGTCAGTGATCGTAGAGATGGGATGTGAGAGCATTAGGGAGTTGATCTTATTTGGTTTCTTAATTCTGAGAATTTTGGGATTCTCATGGCTGGAAATTGGTTTCGTGGATGAAGAATTACTTTCAACCATCGTGGGAATTCATAAAACTGATTGAATGAAGATGATGGCAAGTGATTGACTCTAAATAGAGTTGGAATAGACAGTACCTCAAATTCATTCTGTAAGGAAGATTTGTTTGTAAGTAACTTTTTGGCAAAGTTGAATCTTCTTGGAAATCCATTAGCTAGCACTGAGATGGTAGGATACTCTTTGAAGCTCCAGAACATGTGATCCCAAGAGTTCAGAATTTGAGCTTGGTGGAAAGGCATCATGGGAAGATATGCAAACAATTGCTCATAGTTGGCTCTTCTGTGCCCATTAATGCCTACAGCTATGATCTCGACCTCATCATCTTCTTCTCTATTTTCACTGGAGGATTCCATTATGTCAATGGCCTCATGATGTTCTTACACTGGTTCTTTATCATCTCCTGCAGGAGTCTCTTTTTCTGCCATGGAGGTGTCATGATCCTCCCCTTCGCTTGATCATCTTTTTGTATAACCAACAGCTCCCCCTCAGCTGGAGCATCTTTTAGCATGAGATCTTCAAGCATCTCCCCCTCAGCAGGAGCCATGACTTATTGGCTTTCATTTGTTGGTTTCTTTTTAGCACCCAATTCTTTGGCTTCTCTTTTTAGCACTTCTTCATTGACAAGAATGTATTTCTTGACCAATTTTCTTCTTGTCATTCTAGGCTGAGCCACAACCTCAGGACTTTCTTCAGTTTTATCCTTCTGATCAGCCAAAATGTTTGTTGCAGCTATTCCCTTGTTTGGTCTGATCTCTACAATCGGCTGAGATTCTACGATCGAAAAGATTGATGGCCTTTTGGTCTTGTGGCTGATTTTATTCTTCTTCAGCAGCTGAGATATGGTTTCTCTATCTTCTTCTGCCTCAGCCTGTTGTTCCTTCCTTCTTAGGATCTTCAGAGTCTCAATGTCTGATGACTCTACAGGCTTGTTGGTAGTGGATCCCTGAGGTTCTTCATAGCTTACGGCTTTCGCTTTTTCTTTTATCCTTGCTTTTTCTGACCAAAGCAATGGGTTCTTCCTTGTTAGCTTCTTCTTCTTCCTCAATTTCTCTGATAACAGACATATTTCCTGGCACTTCTGATCCCTTTATCTCACCAGTTCTACCACTGGATTCAAACATCATCTTCACATTTTCAGCTGGATTCCTTTTCCAGTTTTCAAATAATTGTTGGGTCATTCTTCGATTTGGATTGATGGCTTTTCCTTCATCATCCTTAATTAGGTCACCAAGGGTAGCCTGTAGGATAATACTTATAAATCGTTTGTAGAGCATCTTCTGTGAGCTCTTTGTTTTCTTTGAGCTGATTAACCACTTCCTAATCCATTCAAGTAATAGATCCCCATAGTTAAGTTGTATTTTATAACATATGGCAGTCATGATTTTGAGTTGCACCTTATTCACAGAGTCATGACCTGAGCTCTTACAACATATACATTTTCCAACAATATCAGCTAAAAACTCATACCCCTGTGGAAACTCCTTCTTCTTGTATCCTTTGATAGAGGGTGATTTCTTGTGATGCATCTTCTTGAGACCCTTATGGAAGTCTATGCCATCTAAGGACAGATACCCTTCAGATTTGAGACCTAGGGCTAGATTGATGTCCTCATCCTTTAGTCTGATTTGGACGTTCCTGACTTTTGCAGTGATGATGTTGTTTTCAAATACCCCGTTATTGTAGAACTCTTTTACCAGCTTTGGGTATATCAATGTGTCTGTACCCAAGGCTTCTTCAAGACCTGCCTTCTTCAGTAGCGACAACGTCTTGTGAAATTGGGGTTTAGTTGATTTAAAGTCATCAAAACAGAGTCTGTAGCTGGACATAACATTGGAAGCCACGATTGATTTTCTTGCAAGAGGTGTGGTTTACTGAGCTTTCTAGACAGCTTAGGGTTTCTTCTTGTAGAGATGAAGAGAGGGATAAGCTTTTGAGTTTCTGATTTCAAAAGGGCGCCTTCAAATGGTACAAGTAACTTCCCTCTCTCCATTTTTCTTAGTGGGACAGGTGTCGAATTCTACTTGGCTCTACAAATTTGACAGAGAAGGATTGTACTGAATTACCCTCGACTTTTTCTGGGCTAATATGTTCTTAGTGTAGGACTACGATCGTTGAGATGGTCCTTGGAATCGTCGAGTCTATTCTACCATTATTGAGTCTGTGTAGCAGTCATCGTGTCTGAGCTGTAAACGTAGAGTCTGAACTGCGATCATTGAGTCTAACTAGCAATCGTAGAGTCTGATCCAGTCCTCGTGATGAACATTTTGACTTAACATCTTCTTAGTTTAAGGTAGCTCAGGAAGGGCCAACCTCATTGATTGAATCAAGGGTTAGGTTTGTCCCTGAGGTACTTATCAGAGAGGTTACTTTGATTTATGCTTGATCATCATAGGGTGCTCCTTTAGTTTTGTTGATGTACCTCTGCTATCGTTGAGTATGCACCACGATTGTTGAGTCTTTACTGCGATCGTTGTCATTTTGTGATACTTTGGTTTTATGATTGTGGACTTCCTTTGATTATGTTTATGATTTTGAACATAGCCATTAAACCTGTATGGTTAGCACATACTAGAGCATATTTTTCATTGTTGTAAGTTAAGCATGCCTAGCTCACTTATTAACTTGTTAAATCTGGATTCATCTAGAGGTTTTGTAAAGACATCAGCAAGTTGATTCTCAGTAGGGATATATTGTAAAGATATAGTTCCATTTTGCATATGATCCCTAATGAAGTGATACCTTATTTCTATATGCTTAGTCCTAGAATGCATGATGAGATTATGAGTTATAGCAATTTCACTTGTGTTATCATTAATGAATAGGTATGGATTTGAATTCAAACCCATAATCTGCTAGTTGATTTTTCATCCATAAGATCTCGAGTACAAAGAATCGCCAACAAAGAATGTATTCAAATTTCTGCGGTTTAAGTAGATAATTGAATTTTGTTTCTTGCTAAACCAGGACACAAGTCTGTTTCTTAGCAATTGACAGGTGCCACCAATACTTTTTCTATCAATTTTGCAGCCTGCAAAATTAGCACCTGTGTATCCTGTTAGCTCAAATGAGGACTCCTTGGGATACCAAAGCCCCAAGTGGGGTGTACCTTTGAGATACCTGAAAATCCTCTTTATAGTAGTTAAATGGGATTCTTTAGGTCTAGCTTAAAATCTAGCACAAATACATGTTGCAAACATTATATCTGGTCTACTGGCAGTTAGATATAAAAGAGAACCTATCATACCTCTGTATTAAGATATATCAATACTTTTACCTTTTTCATCTTTGTCAAGCTTGGTTGCAGGAGCAATTGGGGTTTTCATGGGAGAGGCTGACTCCATGCCATACTTAAGTAGGTCTTTAATGTACTTGGCTTGGTTGATGAAGATTCCTTCATCAGTCTGCTTTACTTGTAGTCCAAGGAAGAAGTTCAGATCACCCATCATGCTCATTTCAAACTTGCTCTGTATAAGCTTGGAGAATCTCTTCCATAGCTTTTCATCAGTAGACCCAAAGATAATATCATCAACATCAACATAAATTTAAACTAATAGGACTTTATCTTTATGCTTTCTAAGAAATAGTATGGTATCTACTCTACCTCTAGTGAATCCATTTTCAATAAGAAAGTTAGTTAATGTTTCATACCATGCTCTAGGTGCTTGTTTAAGACCATATAAGGATTTGTCTAATCTAAAGACATAATTAGAAAGAGATGGATTGATGAAACCTGGAGGCTGTTCTACATAGACTTCTTCTTGAAGTTCTCTATTCAAAAATGCACTCTTGACATCCATCTGAAAGACCTTAAATTTTATGTGAACAGTAAAGGCAAGAAATATTCTAATGGCTTCCAGTCTGGCAACAGGTGCAAATGTCTCATCGTAGTCAATGCCTTCTTCCTGAAAGTAGCCCTTGGCCACTAGTCTTGCCTTATTTCTGGTGATGACTCCATCTTCATCCATCTTATTTTTGAAAACCCACTTGGTTCCAATAATGGATGATTTTTGGTCTTGGAACCAATCTCCATACTTGTCTTCTTCAATCGATTAAGTTCTTTGTATAGCCTCTATCCAGCTTGAGTCTTCCATAGCATCCTCTATCTTCTTGGTTCTATTTGAGATAGGAAGCTTAGATAGAAGCATTCATTTTGAGTAAAGAGCTTTTTTTGACTCTTTTTTTGACTCTTGCATTCGGATCTCCAATGATTAGATCTTGAGTGTGATCTCTTGCCCATCTGCTTCTTGGTGGGACATCAGTTCTTATGCCTTCTTGTCTTAGATCTTCAAGATTTATTTCTTCTTCTTGATGTGGAGGTTCATTGTCTGGCATAGGCCTCTTTACGATCTCATTCCCTTGCTCAACGATTTCATTGTCAGGCACTACAATCGTAGTATTGGGCTCGACGACCTCGTTCGTAGTGTCTGAACTGTTAGTCATAGTGTCTTGAGGCATTGTTTTGTCTAGATCCGTTTCATCAAAGATGACGTGAATCGAGACTTCAACGCTCAGTGTCTTCTTGTTGAACACTTTGTATGCCTTACTGTCTGTGGCATATCCAAGAAAGATTCCTTCATCTGATTTCGGTTGAAACTTTGTCAAGTATTGCTTTCCATTGTTGAGAATGTAGCATGCACAATCGAAGATATGAAAGTAGTTGACACTAGGCTTTCTTCCTTTCCACAGTTCATAGGGAGTCTTCCTAATCGTAGAGTGTATGAGTGATCTGTTCTGAGTATAACATGCAATGTTGACCGCTTCTGCCCAGAAGTACTTAGGCAGATGAGCTGCTACTAGTAGAGTCCTTCCAGCCTCTATTAATGTCCTGTTCTTTCTCTCAACAACTCCATTTTATTGAGGAGTTCGTGGAGCTGAGAAGTTGTGACTAATGCCATTGTCTGTTCAGAATTGGTCCATTTCTGAGAAGTTAAATTCTCTACCATGATCACTCCTTATAGCCTTGATTTTCTCTCCTTTCTCGTTCATCACAAGCTTGAACATTTTGATCATTTGGGAACTTGTCTCATCTTCGAGGTTAGAAAAGAACACCCATATAAATCTGGTGAAGTCATCGACTACGACGGAGAGAGTATCTCTTTCCTCCAAGGCTCGTTGTTGGAATGGGCCCAAAAGATCCATGTGTGTAGCATTTACAGAGGCTTGTCAATTGAGTTGATGATTTGCTCTTGAATGTGCTTTTCGTACATTTTCAAGTTGAGCAGGCATTGCACGGCCTTTTTTTACTGAAGTTGAACTTGGGTAGGCCTGCAACTAGATCTTTTGAAGCTAATTTGGACATGCTTTTGAAGTTGAGATGAGATAGTCTTCGATGCCATAGCCAGTTCATTTCTTTAGAAGCCTTAGCCAGAAAGCATATTGTCTCTTCTGAGCTCAGTTTTCCAAGATTTACTGTGTAGACATTTCCTTCTCTTGTTCCGGTTAGCTTCAAAGCAGATGTCTTCAGGTCTCGGACATGACATTGATTGTTGAGAGATGTTACTTGATGGCCCTTGTCGCAAAGTTGGCTAATGCTTAAAAGATTGTGTTGTAGTCATTCCACATAGGCCACCTTGCTAAAGGATACCGTACCATTTCCAGCTGAGCCATAGCCTCTTGTCTTGCCAGAGCCATTATCTCCAAAGATGGTCGAGGGACCCTCCTTCTCTATGTAGTTAGACAAAAGAACTTTGTTCCCAGTCATGTGTCTTGAACATCCACTATCTAGATACCAAGTTGTGTTCGTGGAGCTCTTTTCCTGAGGTAACATTAAACCTTCATTTTGGTACCCATACTTGCATGGGTCCTACTATGTTAGTACCCTTGGGGGCCCAAATCTGCTTGATTTTAGGTCTCACATGCATGGAATTATAATGACACTTTGCAGCCTTGTGGCCAACTCTGTAGCACACAAAACATTTGATATGATGCATGTTAGTGTGTGTGTTGGGTCTCACATGCATGGAATTATAATGACACACATAACTGACACAAAACATTTGATATGATGCATGTTAGTGTGTGTGTGTGAAAGTTCTTCCTCCATTTAGACTTTTGTGGGTTATTGGTCATCATCATGCTAGGCTGATATTCCCTTTTCCATGTGTTATCTTGTTTCATTATTTGTGAGGAGTGTATCTTACTTCTACTGTATCTTCCTGGTTGGTTCGTAGAGTTGATTTTATTGGACTCTACAATCCTTTGAGGTTGATGAGTAGTAGCTAGATTACTCTTCTCTTTTCTGAAACCTAGACTAGCATGAGATCCCTTACTCTTGGGAATATGTATTGAATTAGCTGGGCAGGGTTTGACAGGTTCATCCTTCTATGAGGATTTCACAAATATAATGCCTCTATTGAAACCTGAGACATTACCAGTGCTAGTTTTTTTTGCTTTTTCCACACATGACTCTGAGGTAGATTCCCCAAAGCCTAACCCTGTTCTATCAGAGACACTTCTCTGGTTAGAGATTAAGGAGTCCATAGATGAAGAGGATTTATTCCATGTATAGACTGTCTTTTCTAGATCCTCAATCTTAGAGGTTTGACTAGACTCTCTTTGAGCACTGAGCTCATTTGCCTGTCTCAAGAGCTTAGCTTATTCTCAGCTTCAAACTTGGAGAGAGAATCAGTACTGAGAAGGGCTGTTTCCAATTCCTCTTGAACCTTTTCTTTCTCCTTTTGAAGAAATGAATAGTCTTTAGACAAAACTCTAAACCACTTCATGTATTGGTGCAGATCATATGTTATGCCATGTAATGCAGTTCTAAGGTCATCAATATCTACATTAAGAGAATTGAAGTCAAATACCTCATCGATACTTACTTCATGTATGTTGGAGTTCTGTTTGTCCCTTGTATTTTTGGCCATCAGGAAGAGATTAGCCATTTGAGGATCTTCGTCGTCTCCAGATTCTGGAGTTGAGTCATTATCAGAGTCACTCCATGATCCTCCGGCTACAAGGCCTTTGTCTTTCTTTACTGGCCTTTTGTTGCCTTTGTATTCCTTCTTTTCATGTGATTTCTTCTTGAGTTCTTCTCTGAGAGGTTTGTTGTAGTTGGCAATGAAGTGACCAGGTTTCTTGCAGTTGTAGCATAGGTCATTCATTTGCTCTGGCGTTGAAGTGCTTTAACTTTCTTTGGCTTGCTGGTTTTGCCTTGTCGCATGAATCTTCTTAGTCTTTTACCTTGAAGATTGCAAAGTCCTCATCATCATCTTCATCGTAGTCGAGAATCAACTTCAGTGTTGACTTTGGAGATGTTTTCGGTTACTTTGAGAGAAACACTTTTATCCTTCTTTTTCTTCCTTGAGATCGCGTTTTCTTTCGTTGTGTCGACTCCGGTTCAGACGTGAGGAGGTTTCCATATAACTGTTGAATAGTCATTTCATGTAGATTCTTTGATTCTCTAATGGTAGTGGTTTTGGCATCCCACTTGCTTGGTAAAGCTCTCATGAACTTTATGATCAGATCTTTGTTCGGATAGATCTTTCTATAGGCTCGTAGAGAGTTTAGCAGAATATTAAATCTCTTGTATGTGGCAGTGACGTTCTCTCCTTGAACGTGAGCAAACATCCCATATTGTTGAGTCAAGAGAAATTGTTTGTTTTCTCTTACTTCTTCTGTTCCTTCATGCATAATAAGCAGTGCTTCCCAAACCTCCTTTGCAGTTATGCAGTTGACCACGTTTTCAAATAGATCATCTTCTAATGATTGAAATAGGATGTTCTTAGCCTTTTTGTTAAGCTGGACATCACTTTTCTTGTTCTCTGTCCATTCTCCTTTGACCTTGATCTGTACTCTATTTGGGTCCTCTGTAGTTGGTGCAAGCTTTGTAGGAACGTAGGGCCCATTTTGAATAGTTTCAAATAGATCTTCATCTATTGAATCCATGTAAACTTGCATCCTAACCTTCCAATTAGCGAATTTATCTTTGTTGCACATATGTGGCTTGCTGCCTCCTCCAGTCTTTGATTCGTTTGGTAAGTGTGCCATTGGATCTACTCAAGCTTTGTAGGCTGTATTATAGAACCTGCTCTGATACCCATTATTAGTTCCCGGAGGCACAATAGTTATCTAGAAGGGGGGGTTGAATAGATATTTAAAACTTTTCTTTTATTAAAGTTAGAATGATTGATGATTTTGCACAATGAATTAAGGTTGAGTATGATAACCTTCTTTAGATATCTTGAGTTAATGGGAGTAAGGCGGCTTTATAGCGATTATAGCGATTATAAATAGACATAGATTGTTTTTTAAGTGTTTGGGGCACTTAAAGCTCCTAGTCCACTCTTTACTCCTCGAGTAGGAAATCCACTAAGGATGTCTTTTACACTTTCTGAATCTCACAGATTCCTTCTAGACCAGCACTGTCTAGGAACTTCTAAGTTCACTCTTGAACTCCTCAAGCCCAGCAGACTTGGCTCTTCACGGTTCTCTTAGAAATCTTCAAGTCCTTTTAACTTGGAACTTTTACTTCAGTTGATTGATAGTTGTTGAGTTGTGATTGAGGCTACTCAGTTGTAGTTAAGCACTTGTTTGAAAGAACTTAGTAGTTGAGCAAGCTTCTTCTTTTTCTCAGATCGTAGAGTTGAGCGTTGAGTGTTCTTGTGCGTTTTGTTCAATACTTGCTTGCATCTCTCATATGTCTGTATTTTGTAAATATGTGATCATTGAAATCTATCTGTTGAAGTCATCTGATGAAGCATTAAATGCGTTTGACATTTCTGAGCTTTGATGGAGACATTTCTGCACATCTTCTAAATTACATTCTGACCCACTGACACGACAGACTTCTTTCTCACCTAACACCTGAAAAGGTGTTTTCCTCTGCCTAATGGTCCTTTTCTTATCTCCTTGAACACATTCCTTTTGATGAATACTAAGGATTTCTTTTGTACCGTTGGGACTGGTGAGTGCTTCAACGTTTGATACTCATTCCTCATTTGTTGGAATTTATCTCCAAACAGAAGATAGAGCTCGATGCTTCTGACACAAGAGAGATGAGACTCTACGATCCATATCGTGGTGTCTTGTCATATTTGTGCTTGGTCTGAACACTATGATTTCTTTCAAGAATTTGCACACTCCGATCTTTACTTACTCGTCTTACCGACTCTACGTTTCCGAAAGCACACTACGATCTCTGAGTTAGCTTCGGCAAACGTCTGGATTACTCTATGATTCCTGAAGAGGTCCTTCAAGGCAGATACACTATGATCTGCTAAGCTTTACGATCCTGCCTTAGCTTCTGCAATCTGTTGGACAGCTTGATAGACTACGATTCTTGTTGAAAGCCTATCTATTCGTTACAAGTCATAGATCAACCTAACATCTTTGATCGTTTTATCTATACATTCGATTACAGAATGATGAACATTAAAAGCTAAGATCAACTTAACAAATTTGATCTATCACTAAGCCCTTGTACATATATTCCTTGAAGGGCTTTACATATAATCATAAGTATTTGCTTTAAACATCAAATCAAGATATGCATTCTTCCAACACTGTCCACCAATGAACTACTGGCCAATGAGGACTTTCACCACATCATTCGTCACATTATGATCATAATTATACCAAATAATCCATGGTCATAATCATACCAAGTTCATCTATGCACGTAAGCCAAAGATGACTTTCATCACAATATAAGCATGAGGATGATGACAATGACATAATAATTCAATAAAACAAGTTCAAAGATAAATTTTAAAGATTTATAATTTAATTTATTCAGAAATCAATAACGTCCAAATTGTCAACATGATACTGTTTTGTGGAGTAAAATTCAAGAGTGCTCAGAAGAATATTTCCATGAAAAGATACTGGATGAAGCACAAATATCTAGGATATTCTACAAATTTTATGGAGTATAGAAGCCAAAACTTTAACGAACTGAGTATAATAGAATATATGAAACAACAAATGGATTTTCGCCCGCCATGCGGTAATCCATGTAGACAGATTATTTCCACAATTTAATAAGGAATGAATACGAAGGATCATTCTTCATGCATGCAGTAATCCACATAGCGAGAGTTATTCCAGCGAATAATAAAGAATGGAATAACGAGAAGAATTCACCGAGCATGCGAAATAGACCCATATGAGATAGGTTATTCAGCGAATAATAAAGAATGGGATAATGAAGAATTCACCGAGCATGCGATAGGCCGCATTGCAGACGAGTTATTCCAACAGAATAATAAAGAATGGAATAACAGAAGAATTCACCAAGCATGCGATAGACCGCACAGATAGGTTATTCCAACAGAATAATAAAGAATGAAATAATAGAAGAATTCACCAGGCATGCGATAGACCGCACAGACAGGTTATTCCAACAGAATAATAAAGAATGGAATAACATAAGAATTCACCAGGCATTCAATAGACCGCACAGATAGGTTATTCCAACAGAATAATAAAGAATGGTATAACAACCCTTACGAATATTGAAAGAAATAACTCTCTTCATGAATACAAAAGAAATAATACCCCTTACCTTAGAAGAAAACTAGATACTGGAATAGTGAGGTAGCAAACTTCTCTTCTTCTTTCTCTCTATAATTTCTCTCTATAATAATTGTTCTATAGATTTAGTGAATTGGTGAGAAATGAAGGAAGAAAGAGCTTCTATTTATAGGAAAATATAGTTTCAATAATTGCACATTTTAGGGCTCGAAATATTACAGTATAATACCTTCCCTTTTTTCTTCATTTTTAATTTAGTCCTGCAAGTATTATCAAACTTTCACCACCTCCCCTAATAGTAAATCATGTGAATCAATAGTAAATCATGTGACTCAATAGTTCTAAACATGTAAAAAAATTAAATAAAGTATAGTACCTTCAACTATACCTCCATTTCTGTGACAACCGTAATTTTGTAATTTAATTTTAATATTTATTTGATTGAATAAATATTTTTCGATGAATTAATTATTAGATTAAATAATTAATTGATGAAGTTGTGATAGATTAATTTAATTATATGTGTTACATTAATTAATTTAATGTGGAGAATTTTATTATTCAAGTATGTGATTATGTGAGCTTATTGAATTAAAAGAAATATTTAATAAGCCTATGTTATTTTAATTAATTTAATTATTAATTAGAGATTTAATAATTTGACATTATTAATCAAAGAGAATTTGAATTATGTGACTATGTGTATTAATGAGAAATTATTATATTTTATTTAAAGTAAATTAAATAAGATATTAGATTTATTTTATATGGATGTGACATTATTTAAACTATATGATAATGATTTATTAAATTAAATGATTTTAAACCTCATTCTTGCTAGCCAAACATGGCACTAAGAGAGGTTGGGAGCGATTACCCATGATAGGTATTGACCTCCATCATCTGACTGCGTCGATTTACCTTATGTATTAGTATCGCCTTCTTTTCTTTTCCTTATTATTTCTAAGTCTGACAAAGTTTAACAGAGAAAGAGTTTGAGAAAGTTTGAGAGAGATTAGGAGAAACTCTGTGATTGAAGTAGAGAGATTTGTCATTTTATTTAATCTACGCTTTGGGTAATTCTCTTCAACCCAAATTCTTATTTTACGTCTTTTAAGTTTTCATAAAAATGGCTTTCATACTTCTGTGAGTCTCTGTATTTGGGAAGTTCTGTTGTTATGAGAATATATGTAATAATTCGAGTTGTATGGCATGTTTTATATATATATTGTGTGTTTCCATATCATCAATTTCATAAGATTACAACGTATGATTATGGCTTGTTATTTCAAAAATTTATAGAGTACGTGATATGGCCATATGGCCTTATACGTGATTTTTATTTGTCAAATATAATTTATTTTGCAAAATTCATACATTGATATGATTATGCATGTTAAAATGAATAAAATGAAACTTGAATGGTTGGATTTGGCATTATAACGAATCCGTAGCATTAAAATCCATGTTTTTGTTCAAGAACTTCAAGAACATCAAGAATAGTTCAATTTGCATGCTTTAATTCTGTGATTATGTGTTTTAATGGGTGAAAATCACTCCATAGATATTAAGTATTGATTATTTATGAATTCTAGCATGTGGGTATGTCTAAATTCATGTAAAAATAAGTTGATTAAAAATTTTTAGTCGTGTTCTGCAATTTTCGCGAATTGCAGAAACTAAACTGAGTCTCATGGCATATGGCGCCAACTCCTAGTTCTTTTCCATAGCCATGACATAGTAAGTGTCCCTTGTGGCCTAAGAGCTAAGAGTTAAGATAAAGTGAAATACATATTTCCACTTAGCAGATTGTCCAGAAAATGCAAATTTTTAATGTTCAAGTATAGAAATGAGTGAGTGACCTAGTCTAATGAACATAAAAACTTGTTAGACATATAATGAGATATTAAAATGAGTTTTTTACCAAGTCAAGAAGAAAATTACATGTTATTTGAATCGTTGATTATGTAATTAACTTGTTGTTCGTGTAGTATTATATTATGTGAAAACAAGTATGGTAATTTGACTAAGTATGGTCATGAAGTCGAGTTTAGACAAAGAATAACTTATGATGTTTAATACGTTATTATTCGATCGGTATTGTGAACGTAATTGATATGTAGGATTTAATTCAAAGAACGAGTTTGTTTAAGTGTAATCTACGCACAAGGCAAGTTTCTAAACCTTATCTTGTTACATTGAGCAAGTTTTCTAACTCTACATTTACGTTGAGCAAATTTCTTACCCTAAACTTTCGTTGAGCAAGTTTCCTAACCTTACTTGTTATCGTTATATAAATTGATTAATTCCTCTTTCGATATTGAGCAAATTCTCATTATTATTGATCAAGCCTGTCTTGGATATTAAAGTTTATTAATCTTTAAGCATGATGTTGTTATACAATAATTATTCTATTGTATAACTTTTTGGATGTTATTCAAGTTAAATATTCATTTATTGTTAAACATTATTAGACTAGCGAACCCTTATTGATTCGAATAGTCCATAGTTGATGAACGTTCTAAATTTCAGAATCCCTTGATGAATTATCCAAACCAAACTTCCTTTGGTGCGGACTTGAATGTCAAACTGAGATGAACAACCCTGTAGAGGGGATTATTTACGCTTTAGCGTTAAGATATTGTGCACAGTATGGTACTAAGGGTTGATCCCCCTAAGTACGAGAAGAAGAGTCCATAGTCTTATGACTGTTAAAGGTTTCAAGTAAAAACACTTGACAACCTATGACATAGTTCAAGGTCTTATGACCCTCAGAATTTCTATTGATTCTTGTTATCCATTCTTGATTCAAAAGTTGAGCTTTATATCAGAAGTTATTATTTCTCTCGCATGTTATTATTCATTGTTATATTGTTATACTTGTGGGCAATCGTGCTCACTCTTGCGTAATAATAACATTGCAGTTAAGAACGAAAGAGCAGACAAACCTTCCACTAGTAAGGGCAAGGGCAAGCTTAGAAAGTAATGAAGACTGTTTTATTATTGTGTTTATATGATGTAATTAGAATTGATGTTACTAAGACTTATTTGTTTATGTTTTCCGCACAGATGTTTTAAGGTTAGAGTAAACTGGGATTTATTATTATTCAGTTGATGTAACCCCATAAGGGGAGAGATATTATTATTATTTCTATCTATTGTATGGTTTGCATTTTATTTACGGGTAGATAGATAGATGATGTTTGTACAATGAACACCAAATCCTGTGGAAATGGAAGTACCGGATTTGGGGGTGTCACAATTTCTAATTTAGTCATGCAAGTATTATCAATCATGCACCAACTCCCCTAATAGTAAATCATGTGAATCAATAGTACACACATGTGAACACATAGTTATAAGCATGTGAATTAATAGCAATTAATTGCTCATTTATCCGGTTAATTACCCGATTGGTCAATATAACCTCCTGACATCAATTATTATCGAAATAAATTTCGATTTCCACTAACACAAATAATCACAACACAATGGAACTATCAATTTCATCTTTAATCAATACGAACTTATTCATCATTAATATTATAATTCATAATATTTAACAACCAAGTCGTTCCCAGGAAAGAGGGGACTTTTCGATAAGGATTTCTCCTTATTGGTGCGCAATTAGGTGACCAAACCTCTCCTTGACAGAACTTCTAGACATTGTCAATATTACAAATAATAATATGAATAACTTTGTCGTCTCAATTATTGATTTAATAATATATATTATGCAGATGATACTGTGACAATAATTGAATCAATAATATGAGAGATATGATGCAACAATTATTGTAGCAATAATTGAGTATAACTGAGTGACTTCTCACGTAAGCATCAATAATCAATACTGAGTGCTACTACGCAATCAACACAGCGTATTCTTGTACTTTACTACTAGGGTAGTTCAACAGTTTTAACGGTAACACTTTCGCCGTTATTTTTATAAAATGATAATTATGTCGTTTTCTAACTATGACAATACTTTCGTTGTGGGGTCCACCAATGATTGTGCCATTGTACGAATATTCCCCGACAAAAAGAATATTTCCCAACCAAATGAATATTTTATAACAACTTACTTACTTTGCAAAAAAAATTCACATATCACCCTTAACTTTAACCTTTTATCAATTTAACCATTTACGAAATAAAATAATAATTATAAGAAAATTGAATACTTTCATTTCATAAAATTCGGGGTCTTACAACCTGGTTGTTAAATATTGTGAATTATAATATTAATGATGAATAAGTTCGTGTTGATTAAAGATGAAATTGATAGTTCCATTGTGTTGGAATTATTACTGTTAGTGAAAATCGACATTTATTTCGATAATAATTGATGTCTGGAGGTTATATTGACCAATTGGGTAATTAACCGGATAAATGAACAATTAATTGCTATTAATTCACATGCTTATAACTATGTGTTCACATGTGTGTACTATTGATTCACATGATTTACTATTAGGGAAGTTGGTGCAAGATTGATAATACTTGCATGACTAAATTAGAAATGGAGGTATAGTTAAAGGTACTATACTGTAATTAATTTTTTCACATGTTTAGAACTATTGAGTCAAATGACTTACTATTGATTCACATGATTTACTATTAGGGGAGGTGGTGCAAGTTTGATAATACTTGCAGGACTAAATTAAAAATGAAGAAAAGAGGAAGGTATTATCTTTGTAATATTTTGAGCCCCAAAACGTGCAATTATCGAAACTATATTTTCCAATAAATAGAAGCTCATTCTTCTTTCATTTCTCATCAATTCACTAAAGCTATAAAGCAATTATTATATAGAGAAAGAAGAAGAGAAGTCTGCTACCTCACTATTCTAGTATCCAGTTTTCTTCTAAGGTAAGGGGTATTATTTCTTTCGTATTCATGAAGAGAGTTATTTCTTTCAATATTCGTAAGGGTTGTTATACCATTCTTTATTATTCTATTAGAATAACATGTCTGTGCGGTCTATCGCATGCCTAGTGAATTCTTATGTTATTCCATTCTTTATTATTCTGTTGGAATAACTTTGTCTTCATGATCTATCGCATGCACAGTGAATTTTTACATTATTCCATTCTTTATTATTCTGTTGGAATAACCTATATGTGCGGTCTATCGCATGCATAGTGAATTATTCTGCTATTTCATTCTTTATTATTCTGTTGGAATAACCTGTCTATGTGGATTACCGCATACATGGTGATCAATGATCCTTCGTATTTATTACTTATTAAATTGTGGACATGATCTGTCTACGTGGATTACCGCATGGCGGGTGAAAATCCATTTGCAGTTTCATATATTCTATTATACTCAGTTGGTTAAATTTTTTGCTTTTATACTCCATGAAATTAGTAGAATATCCTGGATATTTGCGCTTCATCGAGTATATTTTCATAGAAATATTCTTCTGAGCATTCTTGAATTTTACTCCACAAAGCAGTATCATGTTGACAATTTAGATGTTATTAATTTCTGGATAAATTAAATTATAAATCTTTAAAATTTATCCTTGAACTTGTTTTATTGAATTATTATGTCATTGTCATCATCCTCATGCTAATATTGTGATGAAAGTCATCTTTGGCTTACGTACATAGATGGAATTGGTATGATTATGACTAGGGGTTATTCGGTATAATCATGACCGTAATGTGATGAATGATGTGGTGAAAGTCCTCATTGGCGTGTAGTTCATTGATGGACAGTGGTTGGTATGATTATGACCAGGGATTATTCGGTATAATCATGACCACTGATGATTACATGAATATTCTTGGCCATGATGCAAGGATGATTCGATTTTATTTATTATGATGAGTCTCAGCGAAAAATTTGATGAAAAACATTTTAAATCATAGAAGACAATAAATTTTATGCTCTACTTGACTCTTCTAATGGATTGGTTATTCCGCTACAGTTGTTGATCTAAAACTTGTTGTCTATTATATTCTATCAGTTGTTATACTGTTGAGGGCTAAGGATAATTTATTCTGCATTATTTTAGTTATAATATTTATTTCTGGGCTAGTTGAGCTCACCCTTTTGCTTTCATTGTTCTCTTTAGGAAATGAGAACGTAGTCGGGACTAGTCGGGGAACGGAGTGATGGTCCGAGATGGTGTTATAGTAGTCCTCACTATTCTATAAAATAGTGTGACAATAAATGTAATGAGGACTCTATTTGAGAGTGAATATTATCTAGAAGGCAATATTCCTATTTAAACTCTCAACTATGTTTTGTCGTATATTACACGACAATTGTATAATTAAGTTGGTATTTATTCTGTACTATGTATTTGGCGACTCAAGATGGGTGATGTATACCTATTTTGGGGGCGTCACATGAACTGTTGTGGACAGTTTATGCTGATATGTCCCTCTTTTCTGCATTTATAGCATACGACCGGTGGTCGTTCTCCTCCCTTGGAACCAGTTGTTGCTGGTGCTTGTGACGCCCCCAAATTCAGGTATCTTCCAACCCGACATATGGTGCTCCACTGTACTAATATCCATACAATAATTTCATTGAAATACAACAAAATGAATGTAATTATTATCTTCTTATTACAATCAAAGTATAATCCTTCCCAGGTTCATAAACCGATTACATCGTTTGTTGTTCATAATATATAATACATACAACCAACTAATCTATTACAAGATGGTTAAGTATCCATCTTAGCCTTACCCTTATCTATCTTGGCATTCTCAGTACGTTCATCCTTAACTGCAATTATATAATTCACGCAAGAAGTGAGCATAACAGCCCAGCAAGTTTAACAAAGGATAACTATAAAACCCCAAATTTTACGAATAAAGATTTAAATTTCTCGAAATATTTTTTTGAATATTATGGAGTGAATTTGATATAATGTTATAGTTGTGGGTAATATTTATAAATTATGCAAAGTATGTAAGTTGTTATATTATATTCGATTGGTCGGGGAATATTCTTTTTGTCGAGAAATATCTGTACGATGGTACAATCATTGGTGCACCCCACAATAGAATTATTGTCGGATTGAGAAAATGAATAAAATATTCTTATGAAAATAATGACGGAAGTTTTACCGATAATACTGTTGAACTACTCGATAGTAAAAGTACAGGAATACGTGTGGTTGTATAGTAGCACACAGTATTGATTATTGATGCTTACATGAGAAGTCACTCAGTTTTGTTTAATTATAGATTCAGTAATTGTTGTATAGTATCTCACGTTATTTGATTCAATTATTGTCGATATTTTATATATTATTAAATCAATAATTGAGACGATGAAGTTATTAATATTATTATTTGCAATATTAACGATGTCTAGAAGTTCTGCCAAGGAGAGGTTTGGTCACCTAATTGCGCGCCAATAAGGATAAATCCTTATTGGAAGCCTCCTCTTTCTTGGGAACGACCTGGTCGATTAATAGTGTGAATTATAATAATGATGATGAAGTTTTGTTTTATTAGTATTATTAATGTAATAAAACAGAAAAGCTTTTTATATAAAACAGAATACTTTTATAAAGTTATTCGTTTTATTAGGCTATAAATAGAATATATTATATTCTATTATGCATAATGTTTTGTATAGTAAAATCTTTTTTTATAAAAGCAGAATATTTTATAAAGTTATATATTTTATTAGACAATAATTAGAAAATATTATATTTTATTATGCATAGTGCCTGCATAGTGTTTGCATGGTAAAATCTTTTTATATAAAACAAAATACTTTTATAAAGTTATTCGCTTTATTAGATTTTAAATAGAATATATTATATTTTATTGTAAATCGATCTGGACCGTCCATTTAAAAGTGAATCAATCTGAACCGTTCATGAATTAGTTACTATTCAATCCATTCTACTATAAATAGAAGTTCATTCCTTCATTATTTCTTACGAATTCACTGAAACTCTAGAGAGAGAAACTGTAAAGAGAATTCTTTTTCTATAATCTTGAGCGTATTTCTTTAGAGTTTAAGAAAGCTTTGAGCATAGTACAAGTTTTCTTCAAGTATATTCCCGACCTACCCGTCGGAGTACTCTTCTTTATAAGGTAAGGGATATTATTTGTTGTACTTGTGATGGGTATTATTTCTTTCGTATTCATGAAGAGAACTTTTTTTATTCCATTCTTTATTATTTTGTTAGAATAACCTGTATACGGGGACTACCCTATACTTGGTGAAATTCTTCTGTTATTCTATTCTTTATTATTCTGTTGGAATAACCTATATATGCAAAGTACTGCATACATGGTGAAATTCTTCTGTTATTCCATTCTTTATTATTATGTTGGAATAACCTGTCTATGCGAAGTATCGCATACATGGTAAAATTCTTTTGTTATTCCATTCCTTATTATTATGTTGGAATACTTGGAATTCTATCTAAGTACCGCATGCATCATGGTGAAATTCTTCTATTATTCCATTCTTTATTATTCTATTGGAATATCACATCGGTCTTAATTTTGCACGACTTTGGTTCCGTTCTTTATTATTACGTCGTATATCACATGCATGCGTTACGCATGACTGGTTCTATTATTTATTATTACATTGGAATAACTTTTATGCATGCGATTCATCGTATGCATGGTGAATTTACATTGTTATTCCATTCTTTATTAGTACCGTCGAAATATCCGCCGGTCAGTGGATTACGCCTGACTTGGTTCCGTTCTTTATTATTCTGTTGAGAATAACCTGTCTGTGCGGTCCATCGCATGCATGGTGAATTCTTCTGTTATTCCATTTTTTATTATTTTGTTGGAATAACCTGTATATGTGGATTACCACATGCATGGTGAATAATCCTTTATATTCATTCCTTATTAAATTGTGGAAGTGGTCTGTTTACGTTGATTATGATGAGAGTCATAATAAAAGCATTGGACTGATGAAAATCATAGGTATATGTAGTATTAGTAAGTGTTATGATGATTTATGTTGGTTATAATGTGAAAACATGAAAGTTTCTTAGAAATCACAAAAGGTTGAAAATCAAATTTTGATGAAAATGGAACATGAAATTCAATTGACCATATCTCCTAGTATATTTTGAATTTTTGAGTGTGGTCAAGTTCTAGAGTTAGATCTATGAGTTTTCTAACTTATCCAAGTGAAACCACTCGAAAAGGTGTTGTAGATTTTTATGTGGACTAATTTTAGCAAAGGAGTTAAAAACTAAAAATACCAAAAAGGCTAATGCCCAAAATTTTGTAAAGGATGTTTCGGCCACTTAATTTGTGAGAAAAATTCCGGCCTTTTGGGACATGAAAATATATGGTATAAAGTACCTCATGTCCAAAAATGAGCTCATTCCGACTTAAAATGACCAAGTTATGACCATTTCAATATTTAAGTTTTTCCGACGAAAAACGCTATAACCAGAGTTCTGAAACTCTGATGACCATGAAATTTAAACTGGAAAATCACGTTAACATGTATAAGATCCTGGTAAGATTTGGGAATTTTTGGAGTTAAACTTGAGGTAGCTAATTTCTTAAGGAATTAATTAGAAATTAATTTTTGAAAAATAGTAGATGAATTTTAAAAATTTCGAGAAAAATATATGCTTAATATGAGACTATATTCTGCTAAATCCAAGAAAAGAAATATTTTTGGGACTGATTTGGTATTTTTCATGAAAATGATCTAGCTATGAGTAAATGAGTTAAATATGTTATGTGAAGTAACAAAATTAGAAAATAGGATTTTATAGCTTGGGAATCCTATATAGGGTATATGCAGATTTTTGATAAGGGATTTGATCATTGGTAATGAAATCTTATGAGTATGGCATTTTTGAATGATTAAATGCATTATTTGATAGAATATAAACAATTGAAATACATTGTTTATAAGTTTAAGAAGTGATTAAAATATTGTTATAATATTAATAATATTAGATTATGAGTTTATTAAGTGATTGATAATATTTGGATAAATTTAAAGTCTTTAATATTTATCCTTGTTTTCGTTTGATTAATGCTTATATCATTGCCATCATTCTCATGTTTATATTATGTTGAAAGTCATCTATGACCTGTAGTGCATAGATGGACTTGGTATAATTATGACCGGAGATTATTCGGTATAATCATGACCGTAATGTTGCAAATGATGTAGAAAAAGTCCTCATTGGCCCGTAGTGCATTGATGGACAGTTTTTGGTATGATTATGGATATGGATTCTCTTCGGCCAAGGGTACAAAGATGAATTATTTTATGGTATGATCAAGACCGTTAATGAAAACATGATTATCTTTAGCCCGTAGTGCATGGATAATTCGTGGTCGTGATACTAAAGAATATCCTTGGCCTGTAGTGCAAGGATGATTTGATGATGTGGATTATTTATTAAGCTGAGTTTCAGCGATAAAAGTGATGAAAAACCTTTTAAATCATAGAAAATAGTAGATTTTATTCTCTACTTGACTCTTCTAATGGATTGCTTGTTCCGCTGCCGTTAAACTTGATGTTTGTTATATTATATCAGTTTAACATTGTTGAAGGCTAACGATAATTTATTCTGTATTATCTTAGTCATAATATTTCTTACTGGGCTAGTTGAGCTCACCCTTTCTTTCACTATTCTCTTCACGAAATGAGAATATAGTTGGGACGAGTCGGGGAACGGAGTAACGGTCCAGATGATAGCATTAGTAGTCCTCACAATTCTGTTAAATAATGTGACAATAAATGTAATGAGGACTCCATTGAGAGTGGATATTGTCTTGAAGACAATATTCTTGTTTAAACTCTCAGCTTGTATTTTGTCATATGTTACACGACAGTTATATTATTAAGTTGTATTTTGTATTTTTGTATCATGTATTTGGTGACTCAAGATGGGTGATGTATACCTATTTTGGGGGCATCACAATAACAGTAATACAACATTCATGAATTATATAACAATTCATACATAACTGAATAAGTAGTTATGAAGTATTATCAAACAATAATACTATAACAGTTCATAACATCAATTCCCAAGGTATAGAGTAGATTAGGAATTCGAAGGCAAATTCGATAGACCATGAGCGAGAGCTTTCAGTTTTCATACTTGAAAAGGATATCACAACACTAAGGCTGTACATCCGCATTACTTACGAGCACTTCTAGTTGATCAGCCTATAGTACTCTATATTGATCAACACTCATTCGTTAAACATGTTTACATTTAACATTTTGGCAAACTCGCGTGCCCATCAAATAATCAATGAAAAATACTTTTGTCTGTTCATAGACAAACCTTACCTTCACATCCGTACCAATCACTTGGCATAGGATAGCGTTAAAATTTCTATGTAGAAAGATATGCATATTAATCAATCTATATCTTACGAATAGTCTAGCCAAGTTAAATCTGGCATTGACCCATTCTTTAAAACCAGTCGTGCAATTCAGTACAATGAATCACATAAAACTTGGCTAACTTGAAAGTTAGACAAGCGTTAAGAAAAACTTGCCTTTCGAGGCGTCTTCAAATAACTTAATCATTGACCACGGCCTTTCTGTAATCTACATGATATATTCACATAGCACACTGTAATTAGCTAACAAACAAATGTTCACATTGTTTCTACCAACTTCTTTCTCTTTTATGTCTTAGTTAACTTAATATTAATAATAAAGTCAACTCGAGTTATTACCCTTCATCCCGGCTTATTAACCAATTGATGTTATTAACCGGACTCTAACATTGTAGGCGAAGTACCAACGTTGTTTACCGATTAGGGTTCATCGATAACACTTCTTGTTCATCATTCATAACTTACTAACATGCAATCAACTCCTAAGTTCAATACCATATACCTTAGTATAGGTAGTATAGGAATAGTTTTAATACACTCATGAAGTGTACAAACATTACTCCTATAGGTTTTTGAACAATCGAAATTCAAAACCTAAGTCATCTATCTAATTCGCAATATGCGCCATGGCGCATGACCTTACTTTAAATACAGAGGTATGGCTGCTGGCTTTCAGGTTAGCGATGGTAAGGTCCGGTCTCGGTTGACTGTATGAGACATTACTCTAATAGTGGTGCTGCAACGCCATTTAGCAGTAGCCAATTACACTATCTGTTGGCATTGCATGTAATGACATTTTTATTATTATGTTGGCATATGGCTGCAGACCTCGATCTCGTAAAATTTCAACAGATGAAAAATTTTGTGAAATTCTCGGAGCCATAACTTCTGCGTTATAAGTCCGATTTGGTCCGTTCAAAATCCTACACATCATAAATAACATACTCTACGCGTTTATATAAGAATTTGACACTTTCGAATCTGCTAACTTAAAATTCACTATTGAGTTCAATTCTAAGCGTTCGTAAACGTTAATGAGCGTTCAATGCTCGTTTTCTTCGTTTTAAGTCGGAATCCGATGATTCTCGAACCCACAACTCTTAATTACCCTATCTCACGTGTTGACATTGAAAAACAACATTTTCAAGTCTCACGGCAACTTTTGACTACCAATCCGGAATTTTAACGTTTTGACGTTTAACGTCTATTTCCGTGAAATTTTCCATAACTTCGTTACTAACATTCTCTAGGCCAAATCACATGGAATACTCCATGGATTTCATATCTACATCCTAACCAAGTAAAATGCATATATTAATGTATTGATGGAGTTCAACTGTTTATCAACAATCGATCTCAACAATCAATATTTTCATGGTTTGAAACTATATCGAACCTTATGATTTCATGACTTATAGAGATTGAATCTATACTAAGTCATCTTTATTCTACCATATAAGGCATACACCACCTATTTGTGATTCTCCAAGATAAAAGAAAACCAAAAGAGATGGAATGAGGAATAAGGAATATTACCTTAAGAACTCTTTATGTACTCTCTTGGAAAACTATAAGTCAAAGCTTCCAAAGTGTATGATTTGTTGAGTCTAGCTCTCTTTCTCTCTCAAATAATCTAAGTTGGGCAATTAAAAAACTCCCAAATGACCAACCTTGGCTTTCTATTTATAGAAAATGAAATAGAGGGCAATCTAGACATTAAACCACCACCTCCTTACTATTCACACTTGCCTTGCACACCAAGGGCCGACCCACCTTGCCCATGGGTCATTCCCATGGGTTGCCCCATGGGTTTTTGATGAGTAGGTTTTTAAACTATGAATCGTGTTCAGTTGGAATGTTTCTGTGTTTGTTTTTATGCATTTTTATGTTACTGTTGATGGGTTTTTCGTTTAATATAGGAAAAGCAGAGGCATCTCGCGTGTGGAAGCATTTGAGGCTATGTTGAGAAAAATTGGAAGCTACTAATGGTCTCTCACTGTCATCGCCGTTGTGTGTGGAGTCTTTGAGTCTGTTGAAAATAGGAGACCCTCTTGCTCTGTGTGTGCGCGGATTGGTGCTCCGGTCTAGTACCGAACCAGGGGGCTGATTCATCTATCGCTACTCTCTGGCTGCCGATCACAACATGGAAGAAACTAGGATAGCGGATTCTTGTTGGTGCATTTTCTTTGGTTTTTAAAGAGAGGTTAGCTGGCGGTATTTGGGAAGAATTAGAATTGTTTTAAGTTGTTTTGGATAGGAAGTGGAGGGGAGCTAGGAGAGTATCTAGACAAGTGATTGTCTACAAGTAGAAAGAGAAAGAGGGATTAAATAGATACACACTTTTGAAAGAAGAACAACATTGGAGATCAAGCTTGGAGGTCTAGAGAAGAAGGAATAACTTCACGAAAATTGCAGGAATTGAATTCAGAGAAGGGTGGTGTTTCTTATTCTTCTTTAATTTTTATTATCTGTAATTGGGTTGATGTCTCCTTTTATTTATTCAGTAGTTAATTTATTTATTATGAACTAATTATCTTTTTAGGTGATCGATGGATCTTTGAGTGGAACAATGGTTAATTAGTTTTAATTCTTAGTTTAATGAAATATTCAACAGTTTATCTATATTGATTTGTGCTTGAATTTTTGAATTGCCTGATCAACAATTCTTTGTGGATTTGAATGGATTCGAGAGAAGATGTTTAAATCTAGACTTAATTGATATAGCATGTGTTCTTGAATTTTGTGAATAGCAGAATTGTGATGAATGTTAAGGTAGAGATATGCTTGACATCGCATGTAATCGATAGAGAACTTAATCTTAAACTTCTTTTGATTTAATCTGCATAGAGATATTGTGAGTTAATTGATTGAAGTGTTTGGCTTAATTCTATCTTAATTGTGGATTTGAGTTAATTTGGTATTAGTGCACTGAGAGGTGGTTAATGCTACAATCGTGTTCTTGATTAATAAACTGGAATATTGAGTTGAACTGAGGAATAAGTGAATTAATCTAAGTGAAGCTTAGAGTGAAATCATGAGCCTAAATCTCCAAGTATTATTTGGAAATTGAGTTTTATCTTTGTGGGTTATTAGTGATAGCTAGAGTATTAGTTGTTAAGATTTTCTCATCATTTATTCAATATAGTTTAATAAAATTTGGATTAGTTAAAGATTAATAGTTGTAAGCTTGAGTTCTTGCTAGTTGTCTCTGAGGGAACGATACTTCACTTATCACTTTATTACTTGTTGACCACGTATACTTGCGTGTTATGCGTAATTAGATTTTATCCAACAAGTTTTTGGCGCCGTTGCCGGGGATATATTAGCATAGATCTTAATTTATTACAATATCAGTTAAATTAATTCAGTTTTACTTAAACAATTTTTTTTTGTCTGTTATCTTATTTCATGTGATTGAAGCAGTTTATGCAAACTCGGTCCAAAAATCCTGACTTGCTTCCTTTTGAGGATGACATCGAGAAAAGATTTCAAAGATTGAGTAAGTGGATTAAGGAAACGAGACAGGAATTTGAAACACCTGAAAAAGAAGAGGAAATGGCAGCCGAAGATCACAAAGCACTAAGGGACTTTGCCACACCAAAGGTGACTGAACTGCAGTCAAGCATCACGAGGCCCGCAATAGCTGCAAATACGTTTGAAATTAAGCCGGGAAAAATTCAAATGATTCAAAATTTGGTTCAGTTTGGGGGATTGGCGAATGACGATCCAAACGAGCATCTGGTCAGTTTCCTAGAGATATACGACACCTTTCGGTATAATGGAGTGTCAGATGATGCAGTAAGACTTCGCTTGTTCCCATTCACCCTACGGGATAAGGCAAAGAGTTGGCTACACTCTCTACCATCCGGATCTATAACTACATGGGAAGACCTAGCTCAGAAATTCCTCGCCAAATTTTTCCTACCTACAAAAACGGCAAAAATGAGGAACGAGATAACGATGTTTGAACAGCAACATGGGGAGTCATTGTATGAGGCATGGGAAAGATATAAAGAATTACTTCGAAAATGTCCACATCATGGGTTGCCGAAATGGTTGCAATTGAACACATTTTATAATAGATTGAATGGGAATATAAGAACAAGCATTGATGCAGCTTCAGGTGGAGCATTTATGGCAAAGAGCTATGAGGAAGCGTATGATTTGATAGAGACTATGGCAGCTAATAATTACCAGTGGCCCACGGCGAGAATGAATCAAGCAAAGGTCGCAGGAGTGTTAGAAATTGATGGAATGACGGCAATACAAGCACAGATTTCAGCACTCTCAAAGAAATTTGATTCTATGCAGGGGTGCAATTGCAACAAGCACAACAGGTACAGCAAGTGGCAATTATTTGTGAGTTGTGCGCGGGAGAACATTCTACAGACCAATGTGCATTTGTGGGTAGCTACAATAGAATTCCGCAAAACACTTATCAGAATACGTACAACCAAGGGAATAGAAATCATCCAAATCTGTCGTGGAGTAATAATCAACAACAAGCTCCAAGGTCATCCTATCCCCCAGGATTTCAAACCCATCAACAACCAACCCAATACCAAGAAAGGAAATCAGATTTGGAGGAGTTGGTGACAAAGTACATAACCAGCAATGAAGCAGCCATGAAAAATCAAGCAATGGCTATGAAAGCACAAGAAATGGCCATGAAATCACAAGAATTGGCAATCAAGAATTTAGAGAACCAGATAGGACAAATTACATTGGCATTGAATAATAGACCACAAGGAACACTACCCAGTGATACCGAAAGAAACCCAAAAGGTAATCACGAGCAATGTCAAGCTATTATGCTGAGAAGTGGAAAAAATCTTGAGGGGCAAGAACCAAAAACATCGGGTGTAAAAGAGGTTGAAACAGATATGAATAATGCAGAGAATGAGGCGAAGCAGGGGGCTGATAAACCAATGAAAACGAGCATCCCAGTGAGCGAACTAGTTAGCTATCCTCCCCCACCATTTCAGAACAGAATCCAAAAGCAGAAAGTAAACAAACAATTCGCAAAATTTTTGGAAGTTTTTAAGAAACTTCAAATTAATATCCCATTAGCAGAAGCCTTGGAGCAGATGCCTAGTTATGCCAAATTCATGAAAGGGATTCTATCAAGGAAAAAGAAGTTCGACGACTATGAGACAGTAGCATTAACCGAAGAGTGTAGTGTAGTGTTACAGCGAAAATTGCCACCAAAGTTGAAAGACCCAGGTAGCTTCACCATTCCATGCACAATTGGGAATACGGCATTCAACAAATGTTTGTGTGACTTGGGAGCAAGTGTGAATCTTATGCCGCTATCGGTCTACACAGAGTTGGGATTGCCTGCACCCAAGCCTACAAACTTTTCTTTGCAATTGGCAGATAGGTCAGTAACATATCCAAGAGGCATTGTGGAAGACATCCTAGTGTAGGTGGACAAATTCATATTCCCTGTAGACTTCATTATCTTAGACTATGAGGAAGATAAAAACATCCCAATCATTCTAGGGAGGCCTTTCTTGGCTACGGGTAGGACGCTCATCGATGTACAAAAAGGAGAACTGACTATGAGGGTTCAAGACCAGGAAATTAAATTCAATGTGTTTAAGGCCATGAAATTCCCGACGGATGGTGAAGAATGTTTTAGGATGGATCTTATTTACCACATAGTTGGCGAAGACATGAACAAGAGCTTGGAGAATGATCCATTGGTGACAACATTATTGGGAGATGAAGGACTCGACGATCCAGAAATTGGAGAATATTTGCAAGTATTGGACTATCTGCCACGAGTGAGCAGATTCAAAGCACCATTCGAAACATTGCACATGAAAGAGCGAACAACGACAAGAATGAAATTGTCATTGGAGGAACCACCAATTCTTGAGTTGAAACCACTCCCTAAACACCTCAGGTATGCGTATTTAGGCAATTCAAATTCTTTACCTATTATTATTTCTGCTGCACTAAACAAATTGCAGGAAGAAAAGCTGCTGCGAGTGCTTCGGGAACATAAATCGGCGATAGGATGGACAATCGCGGACATCAAAGGAATCAGTCCATCCTTTTGCATGCACAAAATTTTGATGGAGGATGATGCTAAACCGGTCATGGAACAACAGAGACGGCTCAATCCGATCATGAAAGAGGTAGTCAAGAAGGAAATTCTGAAGTGGTTAGACGTAGGTATCATCTACCCAATTTCAGATAGCATGTGGGTTAGTCCAGTTCAATGTGTGCCAAAAAAGGGAGGTATGACTGTGGTTCAAAATGAAAACAATGAGCTGATTCCAACAAGAACAATGACTGGATGGAGAGTTTGCATGGACTATAGAAAATTGAATAAAGCAACTCGCAAAGATCATTTCCCTCTACCCTTCATCGATTAAATGCTGGACAGACTGGCGGGTCATGCATACTATTGCTTATTGGATGGATACTTGGGGTATAATCAAATTGTCATCACTCCTGAGGATCAAGAGAAGACAACATTTACGTGCCCATATGGTACGTTTGCATTCAGGAGAATGTCATTCGAACTGTGTAATGCACCTGCCACTTTCCAACGGTGCATGATAGCCATCTTCTCAGATATGGTGGAAAAGAATGTGGAAGTCTTCATGGATGATTTCTCTGTCTATGGGGATAATTTTGACGTGTGCTTGGAAAATCTAGTAATGGTCTTACAGAGATGCATCGACACAAATCTAGTACTTAATTGGGAGAAATGCCACTTTATGG
Organism: Panax quinquefolius; assembly: GCA_020205615.1. Classification (NCBI taxonomy): domain Eukaryota; kingdom Viridiplantae; phylum Streptophyta; class Magnoliopsida; order Apiales; family Araliaceae; genus Panax; species Panax quinquefolius. Next base: position 130,586,998 of record CM035156.1, read on the forward strand.
TGGAAGAAGGCATAATGTTGGGACACAAAGTCTCGGTGCAAGGATTGGAGGTCGATAAAGCCAAGTTGGAAACAATTGAGAAATTGCCTCCGCCAAGTTCAATCAAAGGTATTAGAAGCTTCCTAGGACACGCTGGGTTCTATAGGAGGTTCATACAGGATTTTTCAAAAATAGCAAAACCATTGTGTAGCCTCATGGAGAAGGATTCAGTATTCAAGTTTGATGAGGAGTGTAAGTTGGCCTTCGAGTTGTTAAAGAAAAAGCTAACTACAGCACCCATTATCGTCGCTCAGGATTGGAGCATGCCGTTTGAATTAATGTGTGATGCAAGTGATTATGCAATCGGGGCTGTGTTGGGCCAACGCCGAAACAAGATATTCCATGCTATTTACTAAGAAAGTAAAACACTCACAGAGACTCAATTGAACTACACAACAACAGAAAAAGAATTACTTGCAGTGGTGTACGCGTTTGATAAATTTCGGGCCTACTTGATCAGAATAAGGGTGATAGTCTATACGGATCATGCGGCCATTCGGTATTTGATCGCAAAAAAGATGCAAAACCACGTCTTATCCGATGGATTCTCCTCCTACAAGAATTTAACTTAGAGATCAAGGATAGAAAGGGGACAGAGAACCAAGTTGCTGATCATCTGTCAAGGATGGAAAATCTTGACAAAGAGAAAGAGGACAAGTGTGTCATTAACGAGACCTTCCCGGATGAGAAATTATTCAGGATTCAGGCAGAAGTACCATGGTATGCAGACTTCGTCAATTATCTAGTCAGTAACATACTACCTCCTGATCTTATACGACAGCAGAAAAAGAAGTTTCTGCACGATGTTAAATGGTATATGTGGGATGAGCCATACTTGTTCAAACAATGTGCCGACAAGATGATTCGAAGATGTGTGCCACATAGTGAAGTGAAGAACATCTTACACGAATGTCACTCATCTGCATATGGTCGACATTATGGTAGTACAAGAACAGCAGCAAAGGTGCTTCAATCAGGGTTTTATTGGCCAACACTATTTAAAGACGCTCACCAATTTGTAAAAACATGCGATCGATGTCAAAGAGTGGGTAACATATCAAAAAGGAATGAAATGTCGTTACAAGCAATTTTAGAGGTCGAAATCTTCGATGTATGGGGCATTGACTTCATGGGACCATTCCCATCGTCTCTTAGCAATCAATACATTTTACTAGCGGTGGATTACGTCTCTAAATGGGTGGAAGCCACAGCACTACCATCGAACGATGCCAAAGTGGTCCTAAGGTTTCTACAGAAAAATATCTTTACAAGGTTTGGAACACCGAGGGCCATAATAAGTGATGAGGGAAGTCATTTCTGCAACAAAGCGTTTACAGCCCTACTGGCAAAATATGGGGTCAACCATAAAATAGCGACAACCTATCATCCCCAAACCAATGGACAAACAGAGGTGTCAAACAAGGAGGCCAAGAAAATATTGGAAAAAGTAGTCAACCCAAATCGTAAGGCTTGGTCGCTTCGATTAGATGATGCACTTTGGGCATTCCGGACTGCATACAAGACTCCAATCGGCATGTCACCCTACCAGTTGTTATATGGAAAGGCATGTCACCTTCCGGTTGAGCTACAACACAAGGCTTATTGGGCTATTCAAAAACTGAACTTCGATCAAGCAGCAATGGGAGAAAAGAGATTACTATAGCTAAATGAGCTTGACGAATTCAGATTACAAGCTTAATACAAGGAAAAGGTGAAAAAATGGCACGATCAAAAAATCAATCACCGAACTTTCATGCCAGGTCAAGCAGTGCTACTGTTCAATTCAAAACTGAGATTGTTTCCAGGTAAACTTAAATCGCGATGGTCAGGACCATTCACCATAAAAACGGTTTTCCCACATGGTAACGTGGAGCTGTATAGTAGAAACCCATTGGAAACCTTCAAGGTCAACGGTCAAAGATTGAAGCACTACTAGGGTAAGGATGCAAATGTGGACACCATCAACATTACCCTCACAGACACGTAATAAAACATGAAAGACTGTCGGGCTAGCGACATTAAACCAAGCGCTACTTGGGAGGCAACCCAAGCTCTAAACTCTATCTCTTACTTACATTTAAATTTTTAGTTATAGCTTAGTCATTAGAATGTATACTTGGAGAGTAACAAAAATCTCTGTAATTGCAGGAACCCCGAGTTGGTGCAGTCAAGCAACAACATTATATAGCACAAAGAACATAAGAACTATACGACCACATGGCTGATCAAGGCCACCATCAACCAAATGCCGCTACCGGACGGGTTTCCCAAAGGCACTTGAGTGATCATCGCGGCGCGCCTTATCAATGTCGGAACCCAAATCCACATGAATCAGGCGGCAAACCAACAATATTGACCGAGCTAACATATCATTTGCATAACTAGCGTTGAATTTGCACATTAATTTATATGAAGCTTCTGCTAATTCTATTGCACTTCCTCTTCCCCATAACTCCACATTAATTTATCTTTACACTCCTCCTTTCCAAATTCCAAACCCACTAAACCTTTCAAGTTCCAACTCCCACCCACGTTGGTGTCCTATTATCTATATGAAGCTCCTCCATTCTAGACATATTGATACTATAAAACTCAAGAATCACAACCCAATCCTAAATATAACACTAGCCTTGCACAAAGTGATACAAATTGGGACTTCTCTTCAAAGAGGTAAACCCAACTTATAAAAGATATGATAATTCTCTTCATCCCTCAGAAATTCTCTTGTTATGACATCAAAAATTGAGTGGAAAAGCTGAGAATTGAGAAACCAAGGAGAAGGTGCTGAGTTTTGATTTGTTTGGGTAGCAAAGCATCATCAACAAAACAAGTTTGGGGGAGTCACACATTCCGCCCACCACCTGTTTGAGAAAAAGACAAACCCAGATTTTTGTGTCAACAAATTGGAAGCAACATGTCTTCACATAAACGACAAAGGGCATCAACCTCTTCAACTCGCCCAACATATGACCATTCAAGATTTGTTAGCGAGAAGGCCGCAGAGAGATTCACTACATCCATTGACAAGAAAAATTTGGTGCTAGAACGAGGATTGAAACCAAATGCGAATTTGGATGGTGATATGGAGTTGCAAATTGTAGAACGCAGTTGGTTTCAACTAGTAGAGCAACCACTTCCAGCGGCAATCAACATAGTGAAGGAGTTTTATGCGAATGCAATTGAACATGTCAATCATGTTGTCATGGTTCGGGGAAAACCGGTAGCGTTTCATGCTAAAGCTATCAACGAATATTTTGGGTTGGAAACACCACAAGAGGACCGGTATGAAGATGGGTTGCCTAAGCTAGATGAGTTGATTGCCCGACTATGCAAACCAGGAACAAAATGGACGATTAAAGCTAGAACGAACGAAAAGATAAGTTTTCCCCACGCAGCACTGAGTCGATATGGAAAAGAATGGCATGTGTTCATTTGTGCTCGATTAATGCCCACGCGCCATCTAACTGAGGTTACTAAAGCACGAGCCCGATTATTGTATGGAATTGTTCACCACCACTATCTTGTGAATAATTCAATTGCTTTCTACAATGTTAATGTGGGGGAATGTATTCAAGAATCCATTGACTGAGCACTACGGGGGAGTACCACAGGCGGGCTACTGTACGGGTTTCTAATTACCGATTTATGTCGAAAGGCTGGGGTGCAGTGGCAACCTAATGAGCCAATTCAACAACCAACATCCATAATTGACCATGCAACTATTCAGAGGTATACAGCTTGGGATGGAGCACAGTCCCACCCGCGTGGTGAAGGTTACATCATGATTCGCCAACCATCATCCTCGGCTAGTGAAGAACCGGCTCATGAAGAACCAGTTAGTGAAGAACCTGCTCGCGAGGAACAAGCACGGGTCCCAAGGAATCAATTCATGTGGTTGGCTGAGTGGCAAGATTTAATGCATCAGTACAATGCAGATGCATTCAACACGCTTACTGAGGCGTTTGCTTGTTGTAATCCTAATGCTCAGTCAATCGTTATGCCTACTCCTCCTATCCTGCCAACATATCCTCCTTCAGATGATGACGTGTAGTAATGCGTTTTCAGGGAAATCCTCAATTTCTCTATTTTTGAGCATATTTGAAGTAATGAGGGCATTCCTTAATTTAAGTTTGGGGGATTTGTTTTTCTGTATTTGCATGATAGATAGTTTTTAGTTTTCATTTGCGTGAATCCAGGTTTATATTAGTTTTCTTCATGTGTCTTATTTATTATGAAAAAAAAAAATTGCATGAATCTAGTGGATAGTTGGGATATGTTGTTGTTTTTCAGGGCCAATGATGAGGTTGGAATTTGGAGAAAATGTGCGATACGTAGTAAGGGAACTTTGAAGTAATTTTGTGTTATAAGTTGAATCTTTCTACTGTTGAAACTATTATAAAAGGATTGCACGAACATACCAACTTGTTGATTGATTGAGTTTAAATTGATACATAATGGGACTCTAAAGGATAATGCTAGTTTGAATGAAATAATGACAAGAATAAGTAGTGATAACTAAAGTTAGACAAGAACCTAAGTTTGGGGGAATATTTGGGGTATATAAGCTATATAAAAAAAAAGAAGAAAGAAAAAAAAGAAAACAAAAAAAAGTATGAATAAACACCGTGGCATGCTTGTCTAGTTTTGTGGCCTTTGTTACTTGAGTAAGTAAGCCCGAGGGGATTGTCTTTACACCTAGCGCCCTAAGGTCTTAATGGTCTGGGAGTCGTTGGTCGAAAGCTCGTTAAGGTAGCATTGAAAAGCCTAAGGGAATAAGACATTGCATAGCTATGTGTATAAAAAAAAGAAAATAAAACGGGAAATAAGAGCAAAATGCCCCCGTGAATAATAAGTGAGGCATAAATACCCCAGGTTGACCCCTTATGATGGTTTATGTCTAGCTTTGGTTGGATCGAACTTGTTTTTGGATTTCTTATATTCACTCTGTTAATGCCTTAGAAGAGGTGTGTTATGTTTTAAATTTGATAGTATGTCAATCTATGATGTTGGTACACACACACTATAGTAGTGATATCAGTTTGAGATTCAATGGTTGGCTAGAAATTATGGATTGGTTTTGTTATGAGGTATTGCTGTATTTACTTGATTTCTCTGAGGCCTTGTCATTGATCTATTGTTACCAACTTAATATTGGATTCAATATTAGTTGCATTGCATTGCATGACATTGTGTTTGCTTGAGGACAAGCAACATTTAAGTTTGGGGGATTTTGATGAGTAGGTTTTTAAACTATGAATCGTGTTCAGTTGGAGTGTTTCTGTGTTTGTTTTTATGCATTTTTATGTTCTTTGTTGATGGGTTTTTCGTTTAATGTAGGAAAAAAGAGGCATCTTCGATGTGGAAGCATTTGAGGCTGTGTTGAGAAAAATTAGAAGCTACTGATGGTCTAGATCATCATTGTTGTGTGGAGCGCCGAGTGCGTCTGAAATGGGCGACCTCTCATCTGCCTCATAGCAGAGATCAAGATCTGGATTATATTTGAACATCGGGATGATCGATTCATCTATCGCTACTCTAGCTGACCGTGACTGCGGTCATGGAAGGGCTAGGATAGGTTGAATGCTACTTGAAATGCTTTCTTTGGTTTTAAAGAGAGGTTAGCTGGCGGTATTTGGGAAGAATTGGAATTGTTTTAAGTTGTTTTGGATAGGAAGTGGAGGGGAGCTAGGAGAGTATCTAGACAAGTGATGGTCTACAAGTAGAAAGAGAAAGAGGGATTAAACAGATACACACTTTTGAAAGAAGAAGAACATTGGAGATCAAGCTTGGAGGTCTAGAGAAGAAGGAATAACTTCACAAAAATTATAGGAATTGAATTCAGAGAAGGGTGGTGTTTATTATTCTTCTTTAATTTTTATTATCTGTAATTGGGTTGATGTCTCCTTTTATTTATTCAGTAGTTAATTTATTTATTATGAACTAATTATCTTTTTAGGTGATTGATGGATCTTTGAGTGGAACAATGGTTAATTAGTTTTAATTCTCAGTTTAATGAAATATTCAACAGTTTATCTATATTAATTTGTGCTTGAATTTGTGAATTGTCTGATCAACAATTCTTTGTGGATTTGAATGGATTCGAGAGAAGTTGTTTAAATCTAGACTTAATTGATATAGCATGTGTTCATGAATTTTGTGAATAGCAGAATTGTGATGAATGTTAAGGTAGAGATATGCTTGACATCGCATGTAATCGATAGAGAACTTAATCTTAAACTTCTTTTGATTTAATCTGCATAGAGATATTGTGAGTTAATTGATTGAAGTGTTTGGCTTAATTCTATATTAATTATGGATTTGAGTTAATTTGGTATTAGTTTACTGAGAGGTGGTTAATGCTACAATCGTGTTCTTGATTAATAAACTAGAATATTGAGTTGAACTGAGGAATAAGTGAATTAATCTAAGTGAAGCTTAGAGTGAAATCATGAGCCTAAATCTCCAAGTATTATTTGGAAATTGAGTTTTATCTTTGTGGGTTATTAGTGATAGCTAGAGTATTAGTTGTTAAGATTTTCTCTCATTTATTCAATATAGTTTAATAAAATTTGGATTAGTTAAATATTGATAGTTGTAATCTTGAGTTCTTGCTAGTTGTCTCAGAGGGAACGATACTTCACCTATCACTTTATTACTTTTTGACCACGTATACTTGCGTGTTGTGCGTAATTAGATTTTAACCAACAGTTTTACCCATTCGGTGACCAACCAGTTCGATCCATGGTTCGGTTTTCATGCATTGGGCTTAAACAATCCACCATTGGGCCTTGACTTGGGCTAAACACAATACTCCCTTGGGCTTGCTTATTCAATTGATTGGACCTAATATAATCCAACCCAAATGAATTAACATTAAGTCTTAACTGAATTCTATAATATGAATCGTATCCTATACGTACAATTCACGTATTCTCTCCGTATAATACTCATATGATAATTGTATTGTACTTTGTATTAACTCTTCGTATTATACCTAGATACAAGATAATATCCTTCTAGTATAACACACGCAATAACAAAAAAGCAACTCCTTCTACGCGTTTCATTTCCTTCTCAGAAATCAATATACTCAACCCTTAGGTTTTAAGTCCGTAGGCGAAAACTCCATTTGCCATAAATGAAATATTATCAGATATTTCATCTTATCTTGATATTCTATCATTACGCGTTTCTCGGAATTTCAAAATAATTCCCCGAACAGAAACGAATGAATAGTGTTTTTACGGAAATTTCTCGGAAAACATTTATTTCCGTTTTGAAACTTCTAAACAATTAATTCTAGCACGTAACCAGATTACTAACCACATTAGCACATTCTAGGTCATAGAACGACCTTCACATAGCTTACTCACAAAATAATCAATTAAATTCATTTAATTCACATAATCAAATAAAAATTTAATTGTCATAAAAATCCAATTTTCTCGGGCGTTACATTCTCTCCCCCTTACAAGGATTCTGTCCCCAGAATCTTAGCTTATAATTACATAAACAAATGAGGAAAATCTTCCTTCATTTTACTCTCGAGTTCCCACATTGCTTCTTCAGCATTGTGGTTTCTCCATAACACCTTCACTGAAGGTATGACCTTATTTCTTAAAACTTGTTCCTTTCTATCAATAATTTGAACTGGAAGTTCCTTATAGGATAAATCTTTCTCTATTTGGATAGATTCATACTCTATTACGTACTTATAGTCCGGTTTATAAAGACGCAACACAGACACATGAAACACATTATGAATGTGTTCCATCTCTGGAGGTAAAGCTACTTCATAAGCTACCTCTCCCACCCTTCTTAAAATCTCAAAAGGTCCTACAAACATTGGACTTAACTTCCCTTTCTTCCCAAAATGTATCTTCCCCTTCCAAGGTGATACTTTCAAAAAAACAAAAGATCCTACATCGAATTCTCTCTTTTCTCTGTGAGGATCTGCATACTTCTTTCCGCTTTATCTTGGAGCAAAGAACTAATCGAGTACGTATTATCTTCACCATGTCCGTCGTTTGCTGTACCATCTCTAGTCCCAACATCCGACATTCACCCACCTTATCCCAACATAATGGAGTTCAACACTTCCTTCCATACAACGCTTCCGTAAAAAGATGCCTAAACTAGCGTGAAAACTATTGTTGTACAAAAATTCCACCAATGGTAGATATTCGTCCCAACTCCCTTTGAAATCCATAATGCAAGATTTTAACAAATCTTCAAGCGTTTGAATTATCCTTTCACTCTGACCATCCGTCTGAGGATGATACGCCGTACTCAATCTTAACTGCGTTCCCATTTGCTCTTGCAAACTCCTCCAAAAGTTCGATGTGAATCGTGAATCACGATCTGACACGATCGAAATAGGTACTCCATGTATGGAAATAATTTCCTTGACATACAGCTTAGCTAGTTGATCTAGGTTATACTTAACTCCTATTGGTAGAAAATGAGCCAATTTTGTCAATCGATCCACTATCACCCAAATAGCATCGTATCCTTTTCTTGTTGTTAGAAATCCAACCACAAAGTCCATTGTGATGTGCTCCTATTTCCACTCTGGAATTTCTAACAGTTGCAATAACCCACTAGGTCGTTGGTGTTCAGCCTTAACTTTTTGACAAGTTAAGCACTTACTAACATATTCTGCAATCTCCCTCTTCATGTTCGGCCACCAAAAGTTCTGATGAAGGTCTTGATACATCTTCGTACTACCGAGATGTATCGAGTACCTCGAACTATGAGCCTCCATCATTATTTCCTCCTTTAATTCGGGATCATTCAGAACACAAATTCTTCCTTCAAAATGAAGTAATCAATCCTTATCAAGGTTATACTTAGTCTTCTCATCATCGATATCCTCTTCTTTATCGCTTGCATTCCTCACTACTCAATTGTACTCCCCTAACTAGTTCCACTATGGTCGGTTGGGTTTCTTGGAAAATAACATTTCTACCGCTTCCTCCCAGTAGCTTAATTTCTAGCTCCATACTTGTTATCGTTGTTATCAACTCATTACGAGTTGTTAACATTGACAATTTTCTCTACCCTTCCCTCTGGGCACATCTGGCTACTACATTTTCTTTCCTAGATGATATAAAATATCACAGTCGTAATCTTTTATTAGCTCTAACCATCTTCTGTGTCTCATGTTCAACTCCTTCTGTGTGAAGATATATTTTAGACTTTTATGGTCCGTGTATATCTCACACTTCTCACCATAAAGATAATATCTCCATATATTTAAGGCAAAAACTACAGCTGCCAATTCCAGATCATGAGTAGGATAGGCCTTCTCATAATCCTTCAATTGACGTGACACATACGCAATGACTTTGCCATGCTGCATGAGCACACAACCCAGTCCTTTATGTGAAGCATCGTTATACACTACAAAGTTCCCTGTATTGTCGGGTAAAGACAATACAGGTGCCTCACTTAAACTCTTTTTCAACTCCTAAAAACTGTTCTCACATTTTTCAGTCCACACATACTTCACTGACTTTCTTGTCAGATTCGTCAACGGAGTAGCTATTTTAGAAAAGTCCGGAATGAACCTTCTATAGTATCCGCTTAACCCCGAAAACTCCAGAACTTTGGTTGGCGTTTTGGTTGCTCCCACTCATTAATCGCTTCTACTTTTGCTAGATCTACGTAAGTGCCATCCTTATTAATAACATGTCCTAGAAAGCTCTGATTGCTCAAGCCAAAATTCACACTTCGTGAATTTCGCATACAACCTTTCCTTTCTTAGTGTTACCAACACTATCCCTAAATGTTCTCCATGATCTTCTGGTGTCTTAGAATAGACTAGAATATCATCAATGAACACTACGACGAACTTGTCCAAATATTGTTTGAACACTCTGTTCATCATATCCATAAATACGGCTGGTGGATTAGTCAACCCAAATGACATCACCAGAAACTCGTAATAACTATAATGAGTTCTGAACGCCATCTTAGGTACATCCTCCTTCCTCATCTTTAACTGATGATACCCCGTGCGCAAATCTATCTTAGAAAAATACTTTGCCCCTTTTAACTGATCAAATAGATCATCGATCCTGGGCAACGGGTATTTATTCTTAATCGTTAACTTGTTCAACTCTCGATAGTCGATACAAAGTCTTAACGACCCATCCTTCTTCTTTACAAACAACATTGGTGCTCCCCAAGGAGACACACTCGATTGAATGTACTTCCTATCGAATAGTTCTTGTAATTGAACCATTAACTCCTTCATCTCAACTGGCACCATCCGATATGGTGCCCTTGAAACTTAAGTGTCGTTCCCGATGAATGAGATCAATTACAAACTCAACCTCCCCGTCCGGGTGGAATACCCGGTAACTCCTCCGAAAATACATCCGCAAAATCTTTCACTATAGGTATCTGGTCCAAGGATGTTCCCACTCTTTGGGTATCCACAACATGGCACAGATAACCTACACACCCTTTTCTCAACATCTTCCTAGCTTGTGTCATCGATAGACAACAAGAGCGTCTCGGTGATTTACTACCGAAGAACACCACCTTGGTTTTCTTGGAAAGCCGAAGGTTTACACTTTTCTTATGGCAATCTATTATCGCCTTATGGTTAACCAACCAATCCATACCAAGAATTACATCGAATTCTTTTAACCTTATCGGTACCAAATCTACCGATAACTTATTCCCTCTAATATCTATGCAACAATCCTTATGAATATGTTCAATGGGGATTATTTCTTCATTTGCTACCTTAACGTCTAAATTTATTGGTAACTTCTCAGGGATCAAACCTAATCGCTTAGAAAATTCACATGCTATAAAAGAACAAGTAGCACTCGAGTCAAATAGCACATAAATATTTATCTCATTGACCAGAATGATACCTGCTACCACATCCATTGACGCAAAGTCGCATCTTGGGCGATCATATATTAAACGACGTCTGGTGAGGTCTACCCACTGATGGTGTTGGTCCAGTAATGGCTAATTTACCACTACCAGAACCTTTATTTCCCTCTAAACCCTTCTTCGAGCAGTTTCTTGCCATGTGGTCTGATGATCCACTGATAAAACACCCTAGTTCTTCTTAGGGTTAGGGACGGTTGGGTGACAAATGCCCTCTCGCCAATGATTATAAGCAGACCGATTTCCCCTTTAAGTAGACTCCCATGTGAGTCTTTTCGTATGTCTTACATGCTTCTATTCTTCGTTTGGGCTCTCCCTGCTTTACCCCAATATTCCCAGGGTTAAAACTCTTCCTCTTAGTAAGTTGTCGCCTCACCGCAACTTCAAATTTTACTCACTCCTCTAACTTACTCTTGTTCTTTTGCTCTTTGTGGTACTAAGACAATGCCTCACCACCACCTTCAGCTATAATCGCCTTTTCCAGAATGGTCCCATAGGAAGAAGCACTCTGAAAAATCGATATTCTACTATAGAGCTAGGGTTTTAAGCCCTGCTCAAACCTGCGCGCCTTCCTTTCCTCTATATCCACCTGATGTGGAGCAAACCTCGCCAGTTCATTGAACTTGGCGGCATCGAAAACCATCATATCCTCGCTAAGTTCTAGGAACTTAATTTCCATCCTACCCTGCATGCTAGTAGAGAAATAGTTTTCGAAGAAGACCTTCTTAAACTGTTCCCACGTAATAGCTTATGTCCTAGCCCCACCCTGGTGAGCCTCCCACTAGTAGTTGGCTTCCCCCTTCATCATGTAAGTCATAAAAGAAGTCTTCTGCGCCTCACTTACATTTGTTATCACAAACGCCTTCTCAATCTCTCTTACCCATGTCTGGGCTTCTAATGGGTCCGTCGTTCCTCGAAACTCAGGAGGACCCATACTCTTAAATTCCTTAAAGGTAGTTGTTCTTACTACCCCATGAGCTACAGGAATCCCACCCCCAACTTGGTTAAATGCAGCCGTTAATAAATTAACGAACTCTTGCATAGGGTTATTAGGACCCCCCTGATTCTCATTATAAGACTCGACCTCTTGGTTACGTTGTCTCCTTCTTGGCGGCATAATTCTGATTAAATAAATAAACCTTCGTTATTATCTATTTAACTACTTGGTTATCATTCTTAATCAATAACAACCACTCACCACAACAAGCACATTAAATAAAAACTTCATTATATAAATATACTTTCATAGTCAAAACTATTTACATCACGTTCCCTTAGCCAAAAAGCTATTACATACTATCCCGCGATTGACTTCTATAAAAATTAGGATTTACAAAAAGACTACACAAAAGAGGCCTTTACGTCACTACTATATACAAAAAGATCTAACGATCTACTAACACTGTCGAACGACATTCTTATATTTCTGATTTGCCAGTATCGACACAATATCTCGACTTATGGTATGTCGAGTCTGCCCGGACTCAATGGAATAACAAGCAATTTTCAGCTTGAAATCCTCATGAGCACATTTATGGATGTATGACATCCTAGCTATTTTTTGGTCTTTTTCAACCAGTTTCTTTTGAAGCTCTATGGCCTCTTCCTTATAGTCACGTGCCTTATCTGTCATTAGCACTTTCTCGTCATGCTCTGACTCAAAATTTGCCTCTATAGACTCCTTCGCCTCATATAGGGCAGTTATTTCCTCGTTCTGTGTCTGCACTACAGTGCGCAATTGCATATTCCTATCCAACACAGCCAGATACAATGATCTCATTGCATCCGAAGGTGTTGGCTCCTGAGTAGGCACCACCATGTTAATCAATGTCACCTCCATTTCCTCCTCTACGTCAAGCATCTCATTCAAATATGATGCTAAACCCATCGTCTCCTCAGAGTATTCCTCCTCAGAGATGTACTCCTCTATGTCTGAGTCTTCTAGAACCACTACTGGTACCTCCGCCATTGGCATTGGTACAATCTCCACTTGGTTCACAAAATCCTCAGTTATCATCTCCACATTTCTGAACATCAAGCTGTCGTTTGACATCTACAAAGCACATAACACGTTGATTAGTACATAATACACAGTAGTATAAGCGCAAATCACATTTAATTTATTTAAGATTAATTTCCATCTTTTAATTCTTTCGATCATCGAAGTTATCTCAATACCTTATTAATTCAATGGACTTGAATTTCATTCTTCGGACTTTACCTTCCTTACAAGGTTATTAGCCTAAGGTTTTCCCCCCTTAAGTTTTATAACCTAAAGCTTTGATACCAACCTGTGACTCCCCCAAATTCGGGTATCTTCCAACCCAACATATGGTGCTCCACTGTACTAATATCCATACAATCATTCCATTGAAATACAACAAAATGAATGTAATTATTATCTTCTTATTACAATCAAAGTATAATCCTTCCCAGGTTCATAAACCGATTACATCGTTTGTTGTTCATAATATATAATACATACAACCAACTAATCTATTACAAGATGGTTAAGTATCCATCTTAGCCTTGCCCTTATCTCTCTTGGCATTCTCAGTACGTTCATCCTTAACTGTAATTATATAACTCACGCAAGAAGTGAGCATACCAACCTAGCAAGTTTAACAAAGGATAACGGTGATACCATATTCATGAATTATATAACAATTCATACATAACTGAACAAGTAGTTATGAAGTATTATCAAACAATAATACTATAACAGTTCATAACATCAATTCCCAAGGTATAGAGTAGATTAGGAATTCTGAAACCGGTCGATAGACCATGAACAATAGCTTTCAGTTTTTATACTTGAAAAGGATATCACGACACTAAGGTTGTACATCCGCATTACTTACGAGCACTTCTAGGTGATCAGCCAATAGTACTCTATCTTGATCAACACTCATTTGTTAAACGTGTTAACGTTTAATATTTTAGGAAACTCGCATGCCCATCGAATAATCGATGAAAAATACTTTTGTTTGTTCATAGATAAACCTTACCTTCACATCCGTACCAATCACTTGGCATAGGATAGCGTTAATATTTTTATATAAAAAGATATGCATATCAATTAATCTATATCTTACGAATAGTCTAGCCGAGTTAAATCTGGCATTGACCCTTTCTTTAAAACCAGTCGTGCAATTCAGTACAATAAATCACATAAAACTTGGCTAACTTGAAAGTTAGACAAATGTTAAGAAAACTTGCCTTTCAGCGTCTTCAAATAACTTAATCGACTGACCACAACCTTTACAGAATCTACATGATATATTCACATAGCACACTGTAATTAGCTAATAAACAAATGTTCACATTGTTTCTACCAACTTCTTTCTCTTTTATGTCTTAGTTAACTTAATATTAATAATAAAGTCAACTCGACTTATTACCCTTCATCCCGGCTTATTAACCAATTGACGTTATTAACCGGACTCTAACATTGTTGGCGAAGTACCAACGTTGTTTACCGATTAGGGTTCATCGATAACACTTCTTGTTCACCATTCATAACTTACTAACATGCAATCAATTCCTAAGTTCAATACCATATACCTTAGTATAGGTAGTATAGGAATAGTTTTAATACACTCATGAAGTGTACAAACATAACTCCTATAAGTCTCTGAACAATCAAAATTCAAAACCTAAGTCATCTATCCAATGCCCTATACCAAGGCCATGCATGAGGACCTACTTAGTATAAGATCAAATATACGCCAGTTCAGCGATGGCAAGAGTCCGCCTCTCAAGACTTTATGCGAGAGACTTTACTTTAACAGATGGTGGCATGCATATTGCCATTTAGCAAGAGCTAACTACTATCTTTGTCAAGGCCATGGCATGATATTTAACACTATATTCAGCAGCGTGGCTTTGCACCTCAAGCATCGTAAAATTTTAACAGATGAAAAATTTTATGAAATTCTCGAAGCCATAACTTCTTCGTTATAAGTCCGATTTGGTCCGTTCAAAAGCCTACACGTCATAAATGACATACTCTACTCGTTTATATAATAATTCGACACTTTCGAATCTGCTAACTCAAAATTAACTATTGAGTTCAATTCTAAGCGTTCGTAAACGTTAATGAGCGTTCAATGCTCGTTTTCTTCGTTTTAAGATAGAATCTGACAATTCTCGAACCCACAACTCATAATTACCCTATCTCACGTGTTGACATTGAAAAACAACATTTTCAAGTCTCACGGCAACTTTCGACTACCAATCCAGAATTTCAACGTTTCGACGTTTAACGTCTATTTCCGTGAAATTTGCCATAACTTCGTTACTAACATTCTCTAGGCCAAATCACATAGAATACTCCATGGATTTCATATCTACATCCTAACCAAGTAAGATGCATATATTAATGTATTGATGGAGTTCAATTGTTTATCAACAATCGATCTCAACAATCAATATTTACATGGTTTGAAACTATATCGAACCTTATGATTTCTATGATTTCATGAATTATAGAGATTGAATCTATACTAAGTCATCTTTATTCTACCATATAAGGCATACACCACCCATTTGTGATTCTCCAAGATAAAAGAAAACCAAAAGAGATGGAATGAGGAATAAAGAATATTACCTTAAGAACTCTTTATGTACTCTCTTGGAAAACTATAAGTCAAAGCTTCCAAAGTGTATGATTTGTTGAGTCTAGCTCTCTTTCTCTCTCAAATAATCTAAGTTGGGCAATTGAAAAACTCTCAAATGACCAAGCTTGGCTTTCTATTTATAGAAAATGAAATGGAGGGTAATCTAGACATTAAACCCCCACCTCCTTACTATTCACACTTTGTCACCAAGTAAAATACTTGGTGACCAAGCATTAATCTTGCCTTGCACACCAAGGGCCGACCCACCTTGCCCATGGGTCATTCCCATGCGTTGCCCCATGGGCTTTACCCATTCGGTGACCCAATAGGTTCAATCCACTGATTCGGTTTTCATGCATTGGGCTTAAACAATCCACCATTGGGCCTCGACTTGGGCTAAACACAATAATCCTTGGGCTTTCTTATTCAATTGATTGGACCTAATATAATCTAACCCAAATGAATTAACATTAAGTCTTAACTGAATTCTATAATATGAATCGTATCCTATACGTACAATTCACGTATTCTCTCCGTATAATACTCATATGATAATCGTATTGTACTTTGTATTAACTCTTCGTATTATACCTAGATACAAGATAATATCCTTCTAGTATAACACACGCAATAACAATAAAGCAACTCCTTCTACGCGTTTCATTTCCTTCTCAGAAATCAATATACTCAACCCTTAGGTTTTAAGTCCGTAGGCGAAAACTCCATTTGCCATAAATGAAATATTATCAGATATTTCATCTTATCTCGATATTCTATCATTACGCGTTTCTCGGAATTTCAAAATAATTCCCCGAACAGAAACGAATGAATAGTGTTTTTACGGAAATTTCTCGGAAAACATTTATTTCCATTTTGAAAATTCTAAACAATTAATTCTAGCACGTAACCAGATTACTAACCACATTAGCACATTCTAGGTCATGTAAACTACCTTCACATAGCTTACTCACAAAATAATCAATTAAATTCATTTAATTCACATAATCAAATAAAAATTTAATTGTCATAAAAATCCAATTTTCTCGGGCGTTACATTCTCTCCCCCTTACAAGGATTCTGTCCCCAGAATCTTAGCTTATAATTACATAAACAAATGAGGAAAATCTTCCTTCATTTTACTCTCGAAGTCCCACATTGCTTCTTCAAAGATTGTGGTTTCTCCATAACACCTTCTTTGAAGGTATGACCTTATTTCTTAAAACTTGTTCCTTTCTATCAATAATTTGAACTGGAAGTTCCTTATAGGATAAATCTTTCTCTATTTGGATAGATTCATACTCTATTACGTACTTATAGTCCGGTTTATAAAGACGCAACACAGACACATGAAACACATTATGAATGTGTTCCATCTCTGGAGGTAAAGCTACTTCATAAGCTACCTCTCCCACCCTTCTTAAAATCTCAAAAGGTCCTACAAACATTGGACTTAACTTTCCTTTCTTCCCAAAATGTATCTTCCCCTTCCAAGGTGATACTTTCAAAAAAACAAAAGATCCTACATCGAATTCTCTCTTTTCTCTGTGAGGATCTGCATACTTCTTCTCCCTATCTTGAGCAGCAACTAATCGAGTACGTATTATCTTCACCATGTCCGTCGTTTGCTGTACCATCTCTAGTCCCAACATCCGACATTCACCCACCTTATCCCAACATAATGGAGTTCAACACTTCCTTCCATACAACGCTTTGTAAGGCAGCATGCCTAAACTAGCGTGAAAACTATTGTTGTACAAAAATTCCACCAATGGTAGATATTCGTCCCAACTCCCTTTGAAATCCATAATGCAAGATCTTAACATATCTTCAAGCATTTGAATTGTCCTTTCACTCTGACCATCCGTCTGAGGATGATACGCCGTACTCAATCTTAACTGCGTTCCCATTTGCTCTTGCAAACTCCTCCAAAAGTTCGATGTGAATCGTGAATCACGATCTGACACGATCGAAATAGGTACTCCATGTATGGAAATAATTTCCTTGACATACAGCTTAGCTAGTTGATCTAGGTTATACTTAACTCCTATTGGTAGAAAATGAGCCAATTTTGTCAATCGATCCACTATCACCCAAATAGCATCGTATCCTTTTCTTGTTGTTGGAAATCCAACCACAAAGTCCATTGTGATGTGCTCCTATTTCCACTCTGGAATTTCTAACAGTTGCAATAACCCACTAGGTCGTTGGTGTTCAGCCTTAACTTTTTGACAAGTTAAGCACTTAATAACATATTCTGCAATCTCCCTCTTCATGTTTGGCCACCAAAAGTTCTGATGAAGGTCTTGATACATCTTCGTACTACCGAGATGTATCGAGTACCTCGAACTATGAGCCTCCATCATTATTTCCTCCTTTAATTCGGGATCATTCAGAACACAAATTCTTCCTTCAAAATGAAGTAATCAATCCTTATCGAGGTTATACTTAGTCTTCTCTTCATCTGATATCCTCTTCTTTATCTGCTTGCATTCCTCACTACTCAATTGTACTCCCCTAACTAGTTCCACTATGGTCGGTTGGGTTTCTTGGAAAATAACATTTCTACCGCTTCCTCCGGTAACTTAATTTCTAGCTCCATACTTGCCATCGCTGTTATCAACTCATTCTGAGTTGTTAACATTGACAATTTTTCTCTACCCTTCCTACTGGGCACATCGGCTACTACATTTTCTTTCCCTAGATGATATAAAATATCACAGTCGTAATCTTTTATTAGCTCTAACCATCTTCTTTGTCTCATGTTCAACTCCTTCTGTGTGAAGATATATTTTAGACTTTTATGGTCCGTGTATATCTCACACTTCTCACCATAAAGATAATATCTCCATATATTTAAGGCAAAAACTACAGCTGCCAATTCCAAATCGTGAGTAGGATAGGCCTTCTCATAATCCTTCAATTGACGTGACACATACGCAATGACTTTGCCATGCTGCATGAGCACACAACCCAGTCCTTTATGTGAAGCATCGTTATACACTACAAAGTTCCCTGTATTGTCGGGTAAAGACAATACAGGTGCCTCACTTAAACTCTTTTTCAACTCCTAAAAACTGTTCTCACATTTTTCATCCACATACTTCATCGACTTTCTTGTCGATTCACAACTGAGAGTAGCTATTTTAGAAAAGTCCGGAATGAACCTTCTATAGTATCCCGCTAACCCCAGAAAACTCCGAACTTTAGTTGGCGTTTTCGGTTGCTCCCACTCATTAACTGCTTCTACTTTTGCTAGATCTACAGAAGTGCCATCCTTATTAATAACATGTCCTAGAAACTGCACTTGCTCAAGCCAAAATTCACACTTCGTGAATTTCGCATACAACCTTTCCTTTCTTAGTGTTACCAACACTATCCCTAAATGTTCTCCATGATCTTTTGGTGTCTTAGAATAGACTAGAATATCATCAATGAACACTACTGATTTAACTTGTCCAAATATTGTTTGAACACTCTGTTCATCATATCCATAAATACGGCTGGCGGATTAGTCAACCCAAATGACATCACCAGAAACTCGTAATAACTATAATGAGTTCTGAACGCCATCTTAGGTACATCCTCCTTCCTCATCTTTAACTGATGATACCCCGTGCGCAAATCTATCTTAGAAAAATACTTTTGCCTTTTAATCGATCAAATAGATCATCGATCCCGGCAACGGTATTTATTCTTAATCGTTAACTTGTTCAACTCTCGATAGTCGATACAAAGTCTTAACGACCCATCCTTCTTCTTTACAAACAACATTGGTGCTCCCCAAGGAGACACACTCGATTGAATGTACTTCCTATCGAATAGTTCTTGCAATTGAACCATTAACTCCTTCATCTCAACTGGCACCATCCGATATGGTGCCCTTGAAACTGGTGTCGTTCCCAGTAACAGATCAATTACAAACTCAACCTCCCTGTCCGGTGGAATACCCGGTAACTCCTCCGAAAATACATCCGCAAAATCTTTCACTATAGGTATCTGGTCCAAGGATGTTCCCACTCTTTGGGTATCCACAACATGGCACAGATAACCTACACACCCTTTTCTCAACATCTTCCTAGCTTGTGTCATCGACAGACAACAAGAGCGCCTCTCTTGATTTACTATCAAGAACACCACCTTGGTTTTCTTGGAAAGTCAAGGTTTACACTTTTCTTATGGCAATCTATTATCGCCTTTATGGTTAACCAACCAATCCATACCAAGAATTACATCAAATTCTTTTAACCTTATCGGCACCAAATCTACCGATAACTTATTCCTCTAATATCTATGCAACAATCCTTATGAATATGTTCAATGGGGATTATATCTTCATTTGCTACCTTAACGCCTAAATTTATTGGTAACTTCTCGTGGATCAAACCTAATCGCTTAGAAAATTCACATGCTATAAAAGAACAAGTAGCACTCGAGTCAAATAGCACATAAATATTTATCTCATTGACCGAATGATACCGCTACCACATCCATTGATCCGGTAGCATCTTGGATAAATCATATTAACGCATTTGAAATGAGGGTCTACCCACTGATGGTGTTGGTCCAGTAATGGCTAATTTACCACTACCAGAACCTTTATTTCCCTCTAAACCATTCTTCGAGCAGTTTCTTGCCATGTGGTCCGATGATCCACAGATAAAACACCCCTAGTTCTTCTTAGGGTTAGGACGGTTGGGTGACAAATGCCCCTCCTGCCAACAGTTATAGCAGACTGATTTCCCCTTTAAGTAGACTCCCATGTGAGTCTTTTCGTATGTCTTACATGCTTCTGTTCTTCGTTTGGGCTCTCCCTGCTTTACCCCAATATTCCCAGGGTTAAAACTCTTCCTCTTAGGCAAGTTATCGCTTCCGCTAGCAACTTCAGCCTTACTCACTCCCTCTAACTTACTCTTGTTCTTTTGCTCTTTGTGGTACTAAGACAATGCCTCACCACCACCTTCAGCTATAATCGCCTTTTCCAGAATGGTCCCATAGGAAGAAGCACTCTGAAAAATCGATATTCTACTATAGAGCCAGGGTTTTAAGCCCTGCTCAAACCTGCGCGCCTTCCTTTCCTCTATATCCACCTGATGTGGAGCAAACCTCGCCAGTTCATTGAACTTGGCGGCATACTGGGGAACTGTCATATCCCCCTGCTTAAGTTCTAGGAACTTAATTTCCATCCTACCCTGCATGCTAGTAGAGAAATAGTTTTCGAAGAAGACCTTCTTAAACTGTTCCCACGTAATAGCTTCTGTCCTAGCCCCACCCTGGTGAGCCTCCCACTAGTAGTTGGCTTCCCCCTTCATCATGTAAGTCATAAAAGAAGTCTTCTGCGCCTCACTTATATTTGTTATCACAAACGCCTTCTCAATCTCTCTTACCCATGTCTGGGCTTCTAATGGGTCAAAATGTGCTCTAAACTCGTGGAGGACCCATACTCTTAAATTCCTTAAAGGTAGTTGTTCTTACTACCCCATGAGCTACAGGAATCCCACCCCCAACTTGGTTAAACGCAGCCGTTAATAAATTAACGAACTCTTGCATAGGGTTATTAGGACCCCCTTGATTCTCATTATAAGACTCGGCCTCTTGGTTACGTTGTCTCCTTCTTGGCGGCATAATTCTGATTAAATAAATAAACCTTCGTTATTATCTATTTAACTACTTGGTTATCATTCTTAATCAATAACAACCACTCACCACAACAAGCACATTAAATAAAAACTTCATTATATAAATATACTTTCATAGTCAAAACTATTTACATCACGTTCCCTTAGCCAAAAAGCTATTACATACTATCCCGCGATTGACTTCTATAAAAATTAGGATTTACAAAAAGACTACACAAAAGAGGCCTTTACGTCACTACTATATACAAAAAGATCTAACAATCTACTAACACTGTCGAACGACATTCTTATATTTCTGATTTGCCAGTATCGACACAATATCTCTACTTATGGTATGTCGAGTCTGCCCAGACTCAATGGAATAACAAGCAATTTTCAGCTTGAAATCCTCATGAGCACATTTGTGGATGTATGACATCCTAGCTATTTTTTGGTCTTTTTCAACCAGTTTCTTTTGAAGCTCTACGGCCTCTTCCTTATAGTCACGTGCCTTATCTGTCATTAGCACTTTCTCGTCATGCTCTGACTCAAAATCTGCTTCTATAGACTCCTTCGCCTCATATAGGGCAGTTATTTCCTCGTTCTGTGTCTGCACTACAGTGCGCAATTGCATATTCCTATCCAACACAGCCAGATACAATGATCTCATTGCATCCGAAGGTGTTGGCTCCTGAGTAGGCACCACCGTGTTAATCAATGTCACCTCCATTTCCTCCTCTACGTCAAGCATCTCATTCAAATATGATGCTAAACCCATCGCCTCCTCGTGAGTATTCCTCCTCGAGAGATGTACCTCTATGTCCGAGTCTTCTAGAACCACTCATCGGTACCTCCGCCATTGGCATTGGTACAATCTCCACTTGGTTCACAAAATCCTCAGTTATCATCTCCACATTTCTGAACATCAAGCTGTCGTTTGACATCTACAAAGCACATAACACGTTGATTAGTACATAATACACAGTAGTATAAGCGCAAATCACATTTAATTTATTTAAGATTAATTTCCATCTTTTAATTCTTTCGATACTGAGTTATCTCAATACCTTATTAATTCAATGGACTTGAATTTCATTCTTCGGACTTTACCTTCCTTACAAGGTTATTAGCCTAAGGTTTTCCCCCCTTAAGTTTTATAACCTAAAGCTTTGATACCAACCTGTGACTCCCCCAAATTCGGGTATCTTCCAACCCAACATATGGTGCTCCACTGTACTAATATCCATACAATCATTCCATTGAAATACAACAAAATGAATGTAATTATTATCTTCTTATTACAATCAAAGTATAATCCTTCCCAGGTTCATAAACCGATTACATCGTTTGTTGTTCATAATATATAATACATACAACCAACTAATCTATTACAAGATGGTTAAGTATCCATCTTAGCCTTGCCCTTATCTCTCTTGGCATTCTCAGTACGTTCATCCTTAACTGTAATTATATAACTCACGCAAGAAGTGAGCATACCAACCTAGCAAGTTTAACAAAGGATAACGGTGATACCATATTCATGAATTATATAACAATTCATACATAACTGAACAAGTAGTTATGAAGTATTATCAAACAATAATACTATAACAGATTCATAACATCAATTCCAAAGGTATAGAGTAGATTAGAATTTAAACCTACGATAGACCATGAACAATAGCTTTCAGCTTTTTATACTTGAAAAGGATATCACGACACTAAGGTTGTACATCCGCATTACTTACGAGCACTTCTAGGTGATCAGCCAATAGTACTCTATCTTGATCAACACTCATTTGTTAAACGTGTTAACGTTTAATATTTTAGGAAACTCGCATGCCCATCGAATAATCGATGAAAAATACTTTTGTTTGTTCATAGATAAACCTTACCTTCACATCCGTACCAATCACTTGGCATAGGATAGCGTTAATATTTTTATATAAAAAGATATGCATATCAATTAATCTATATCTTACGAATAGTCTAGCCGAGTTAAATCTGGCATTGACCCTTTCTTTAAAACCAGACGTGCAATTCAGTACAATAAATCACATAAAACTTGGCTAACTTGAAAGTTAGACAAATGTTAAGAAAACTTGCCTTTCAGCGTCTTCAAATAACTTAATCGACTGACCACAACCTTTACAGAATCTACATGATATATTCACATAGCACACTGTAATTAGCTAATAAACAAATGTTCACATTGTTTCTACCAACTTCTTTCTCTTTTATGTCTTAGTTAACTTAATATTAATAATAAAGTCAACTCGACTTATTACCCTTCATCCCGCTTTTTATTAACCAATTGACGTTATTAACCTGGACTTCTAACATTGTTGGCGAAGTACCAACGTTGTTTACCGATTAGGGTTCATCGATAACACTTCTTGTTCACCATTCATAACTTACTAACATGCAATCAATTCCTAAGTTCAATACCATATACCTTAGTATAGGTAGTATAGGAATAGTTTTAATACACTCATGAAGTGTACAAACATAACTCCTATAAGTCTCTGAACAATCAAAATTCAAAACCTAAGTCATCTATCCAATGCCTATACCAAGGCCATGGCATGTGACCTACTTAGTATAAGATTGGCCATGCGCCGCTAGGTTAGCGATAGAAGGTCCCTGCCTAAAGACTGTGGCGCGAGACTTTATTTTTAACGAATGGTATGCTATGGCCATTTAGCAAAGAGCTAACTACATCAGGTCTTTGTCAAGGCGCATGATATTTAACACTATGTTCAGCGCCAGCCAGACTCGCATCTGAAAATTTTAACAGATGAAAAATTTTATGAAATTCTCGAAGCCATAACTTCTTTGTTATAAGTCCGATTTGGTCCGTTCAAAAGCCTACACGTCATAAATGACATACTCTACTTGTTTATATAATAATTCGACACTTTCGAATCTGCTAACTCAAAATTAACTATTGAGTTCAATTCTAAGCGTTCGTAAATGTTAATGAGCGTTCAATGCTCGTTTTCTTCGTTTTAAGACAGAATCTGACAATTCTCGAACCCACAACTAATAATTACCCTATCTCACGTGTTGACATTGAAAAACAACATTTTCAAGTCTCATGGCAACTTTCGACTACCAATCCAGAATTTCAACGTTTCGACGTTTAACGTCTATTTTCGTGAAATTTGCCATAACTTCGTTACTAACATTCTCTAGGCCAAATCACATGGAATACTCCATGGATTTCATATCTACATCCTAACCAAGTAAGATGCATATATTAATTTATTGATGGAGTTCAATTGTTTATCAACAATCGATCTCAACAATCAATATTTGCATGGTTTGAAACTATATCGAACTTTATGATTTCTATGATTTCATGAATTATAGAGATTGAATCTATACTAAGTCATCTTTATTCTACCATATAAGGCATACACCACCCATTTGTGATTCTCCAAGATAAAAGAAAACCAAAAGAGATGGAATGAGGAATAAGGAATATTACCTTAAGAACTCTTTATGTACTCTCTTGGAAAACTATAAGTCAAAGCTTCCAAAGTGTATGATTTGTTGAGTCTAGCTCTCTTTCTCTCTCAAATAATCTAAGTTGGGCAATTGAAAAACTCCCAAATGACCAAGCTTGGCTTTCTATTTATAGAAAATGAAATGGAGGGTAATCTAGACATTAAACCCCCACCTCCTTACTATTCACACTTTGTCACCAAGTAAAATACTTGGTGACCAAGCATTAATCTTGCCTTGCACACCAAGGGCCGACCCACCTTGCCCATGGGTCATTCCCATGGGTTGCCCCATGGGTTTTACCCATTCGGTGACCCACCGGTTCGATCCACGATTCGGTTTTCATGCATTGGGCTTAAACAATCCACCATTGGGCCTTGACTTGGGCTAAACACAATACTCCCTTGGGCTTTCTTATTCAATTGATTGGACCTAATATAATCCAACCCAAATGAATTAACATTAAGTCTTAACTGAATTCTATAATACGAATCATATCCTATACGTACAATTCACGTATTCTCTTTGTATAATACTCATACGATAATCGTATTGTACTTTATATTAACTCATCGTATTATACCTAGATACAAGATAATATCCTTCTAGTATAACACACGCAATAACAATAAAGCAACTCCTTCTACGCGTTTCATTTCCTTCTCTGAAATCAATATATTCAACCCTTAGGTTTTATGTCTGCAGGCGAAAACTCCGTTTGCCATAAATGAAATATTATCAGATATTTCATCTTATCTCGATATTCTATCATTACGCATTTCTCGAAATTTCAAAATAATTCTCCGAACAGAAATGGATGAATAGAGTTTTTACGGAAATTTCTCGGAAAACATTTATTTCCGTCTTGAAAATTCTAAACAATTAATTCTAGCACGTAACCAGATTACTAACCACATTAGCATATTCTAGGTTATAGAACGACCTTCACATAGCTTACTCACAAAATAATCAATTAAATTCATTTAATTCACATAATCAAATAAAAATTTAATTGTCATAAAAATCCGATTTTCTCGGGCGTTACAGTGCTGACGTCTTCACATTGTCATTGTTGAATCTCGTCTTTTTAAAATCTCCCCCTGACTCGCTTCTTCTATTTTCATGGCCATGATTACCACTAGAGTGGTTACCGCTTTTGTCCATATTTTTGTTTCCTCGCTGGTTATCGTTGCTCCGATGATTGCTATCACCGGTATGACCCTGGTTGTGGTCCCTCGGTTGAACGTACTAATTATCTCGCTCTAATAATTGAGCCATGTTGTCAACATCTGAATATAGAGAAAATTTATGAGAAATGAGATATTGACGTATGTCGGATTTCAAACCTCTCAAAAACATCCGCGTCATACGTTCCTCATTCTCCACCAAATGAGGTGCAAACCTAGATAACTCTGCGAACTTCGCCTCGTACTGGGACACCGTCATATTGTTCTGCTCCATCTAATAAACTCCACCTCCTTCATATGATGAATACTTTCAGGAAAGTACTTGTCATTGAACAGTTTTTGAAACGTTTCCCAAGACATGCTTAGTGCGGCTGGATGGGTACGCTTCACAAATTCCCACCAGTAATCTGCCTCATTACGGAACATAAAGGTGGTAAATGGAACCTTATGTTCCTCTGTGCATCCCAAGACATTGAATATCTTCGTAATTTGCTTGACCCACGTCTCCACCTTAATCGGATCCAGCTTTCCCCAGAATTCTGGTGGTCCCAACTCTTTGAACTGTTTGGCTGTGACAAACCGTGCGTTGCTATCATTTCCACTTGA
This sequence comes from Panax quinquefolius, assembly GCA_020205615.1. NCBI lineage: Eukaryota > Viridiplantae > Streptophyta > Magnoliopsida > Apiales > Araliaceae > Panax > Panax quinquefolius. Next base: position 130,613,482 of record CM035156.1, read on the forward strand.
ATTTTGTACACGAGTCTCCTTCGTCTGATTTTGCATGAACTGCAAAAAGCTTCTAAACATCCTATCGTTCATCGTCTAATCAGTGGAGTTGTTTACAGGAGGAACATTGTCGGCCTGTTGCACGTTCTCCTCATTGGTGAGTAAAGGTGTCTCCACGGTCTCATTTACTCCACTGTTAACATTCTCAGTTGCCATTCTCAACATCGCTTATAAAATAAGGGTTAATTAAAGAAATTAACATAGCACATAATATCCCTATATTCTGACCAACCAACAAATAAGCTTAGGTAGGACACACTAGCGAAGAATTTACTCGTCTCTCCCCTCCTAGTTCTATTCCCCAATCTCCGCTAGAGATCATATCCCTAAGCTCTGATACCAACTGTGACGCCCCCAAAATAGGTATACATCACCCATTCTGAGTTGCCAAATACATGGTACAGAAACAACTATAACTTTATTAATACAATTGTCATGCAAAATACGACAACACATAAACTGTGAGTTTAAAAACAAATATTGTCTTCTAGACAATATCTACACTCAAATAAGTCCTTATTACAATTATTGATACACTATTTTACAAAATAGTGAGGACTACAAAAACAACTTTCTAAAACCTTCATTCCATACCCCGACTAGTACTCGCTACATTCTCGCCTCCTAAGAAGAAAAATGTAACAAAAAGGAAAATGGTGAACTCAACTAGCCCAATAAAGAATATTATGACTAAGATAATATAGAACAAATTATCGTTAGTCTTCAACAGGAAAAAATCTGATAGAATATAATAGACAACAAATTTCAGATCAATATTCGCAGCGGAAATAACAATTCATTAGAAGAGTTACGTAGAGAATGAAATCTACTATCTTCTATGATTTTAAAAATCCATCATCAATATTTTATCCATGTAACATCAATCAATATACATCTTGAATTAAATAGTCATCTTTGCACTACAGGCCAAAGATATTCATCAGTTGGTCATGTTCAGCTCAACAAAAGTACATCTTCGCACTACGGGCCAAAGATATTCATAAGAAAATCATCCATCTTTGCACTACAGGCCAAAGATATTCAGTAATATCATCATTTAGGACTGAGGATGATGAAAAATATTTTAAAGAAACGAATCCAGTGAAACAAAAGAACAAATTTTACGGATTTGTACTTCAAACAAAACATGGATACAATCAAAGCTAGTATCCATAATAGATATCTTGGACCAAAAAATGAAAATTTAATTTTTCTATGAATAGTGCCGTATTCGTGAATAGTGTCGTATACGTGAATAGTGTCGTATACGTGAATAGTAACCCCGACACTAAAAGATAAGAATTTCACAAGAAAAATATTACCAATATTCTGGCATAATGATATTGAAAGAAATAATATCATTTATAAAAAAATAATATCTCTTACCTCGAAAAGACAATACTTCTGACTGGAATATTGGATATAGTGCTGAAGGGAACTTGCACCATATAGCAACACTCAAAGTATCAAAATACTCACAAGAATACGCTCGATAATATAGAGAAAGAGAAGATTTAAGTTTCTGGTGTGATTTTCAATTCTAACCTAAGCACCCTATTTATAGGAAAATGCTTAGAACACAAAAGCGGAAAATTTAATAAAATAATATATTTATAAACAAAATTCACACCCGGCTCAAGACCCAGCTGAATTCAGCCACCAGTGGGGCCCACAATAATGACAAAAATGTTTTTCTAAATAAAAATATTTAAAACTCCAAAAATCAATTCAGACCCAATATACCGGAACATCAATAATTCATAGTAAATAGCCCTTTTATCAGAAAAATTCTAATCTTATGTTCATTCCATAGGAAATTCAATTCTCTACAACTTTGAAAGTTTAAGTTTTTCCAAATTCAATGTAAATTGACCAAATTCACATACTGACGACGATTTCAAAAGCTATAATCAAATTTCAGTCAAGAAATGGGGTCCACCGACATGTTTAACATGTTTTAAACATTTTTTGTAACAAAAATACTCTTCCTCATCGTATATTCATATATCACACATTCATTGTAAAATATCACCACTATTATATTATTATAATATAATAATATATTTAAATGAATTATTTTATCGAAAAGATAAAATATCAATTTTCAACAATTATCACATTAAAAATTTTCTCCATCTATATCCACATAAAATGAATATTTCTCTTATCATATAAATCAATAATTAATTATTCACAAATAATATTACGTAATCACAATATCGACAACCGTGCCGCTCCTCAGAAAGAGGGGCTTTCAATAAGGATTTCTCCTCGGGCGCGCGCAATTATTAGGTGACCAAACCTCTCCTTAGATGTAACTTTCTAGACATTGTCAATAATGTTATCTAATAATATTATTCAAATAATATGAATTATTAATCTGATAATGGAAAATACTATATAGTGACAATTATTAAAACAACAATAATATAAAATATCAACATAGCAATTATTGAATCAATAAAATAAAATATTGAACAGTAATTACTGTAATAATTATTGAGTAGTGCCTTCTTACGTAAGAATCAATAATTGGTGTGATATCGTGTGCTACATCGTGTTTTAACCACCGGTATTCCAACCAGATAATCTGTGAATAACTACGTCGTTATTTATAAACAACTTATACTTGTCGTTTTCTTCATCCAATCGCTTTTCGTTATGGGGCCCACACAAGGTTGCGCCGTCGTACAAATATTCTCTGACAGTAAGAATATTCCACGACCAAACGAACATTCCCCGACAACAATGAATATTTATAACCACTTGCTTATTTGAAATATTTGCGCATTTTACCCATAACTAACCACATTAATCAAATCAACCCTTACTATTTCAAAATAATAAATAGAGAAAATTCAATTTCATTTATAATAAGTTGGGGTCTTACAACAAGTATAAAGATTGAGTTCCTTACTCAATCAGCATTCATTACTCAATCAACATTGTGACACCCCCAAAATAGGTCTAATCCACCCAACCTATTCTGAGTCGCCAAATACATAGTACAGAAATAACTACAACTTTATTAATATAATTGTCATGCAAAATACGACAACACATCTATAATAATCATACTTGTATCAATTGATTTGGACTTTGGTATTTAAGAATACAAATATTGTCTTCTAGACAATATCCACACCTAGATAAAGTCCTCGTTATAATTATTGATGCACTATTTTACAAAAATAGTGAGGACTACTAAAACAACTGTCTAGGACCATCACTCCATACCCCGGCTAGTTCCTGCTAAATTCTAGCTTCCTGAGAAGAAAAATAGAACAAAAAGGAAAAGGGTGAGCTCAACTAGCCCAGTAAAGAATATTATGACAAAGATAATATACAACAAATTATCCCCTTAGTCTTCAACAGGGAAAAATCTGAAAGAATATAAGAGACAACAAGTTTTAGATCAACAACTACAGCGGAAATAATAATTCATTAAAAGAGTTAAGTAAAGAATGAAATCTACTATCATCTATGAATTTAAAAGTCCATCATCAATATTTTATCCCTGTAACATCAATCAATATACATCATGAATCAAATATTCATTTGCACTATGGGCCAAAGATATTCATTTGTATCACCAGTTGGTCATGTTGATCTTTGCACTACGGGCCAAAGATATTCATCGGGTAATCATACATCTTTGCACTACAGGCCAAAGATATTCATCAAGTATCACCATTAAGGACTGAGGATGATGAAAAACATTTTAGAGAACGAATCCAGTGAGACAGAAAGATAAATATTAGGGATTCGTATTTCGATTTATTCAAATTCAATAATACTCCATAATAACCTATTGTAAAGTAGAATTAAAAAATAAAGATCAAAACATGGATACAATCAAAGATAGTAACCATAAAAGACATCTGGGACGAAAAAGAGAAAATTTCATTTTTCGGTGAATAGTGTTGTATTCGTAAATAGTGCCGTATACGTGAATAGTAACCCCGACACAAAAAGGTAGAAATTTCACAATAAAACTCATATCAATAATTCAGCATAATGATATTGAAGAAAATAATATTATTTAAGAAGAAAATAACATCCCTTACATCAAAAGAATAGTATTTCTGATCGAAATATCGGATGTAAAGCCGAAGGAAACTTGCACTGAATAGCAACTCTCAAAGTTTTTAAATACTCACAACAATACGCTCGACAATATAGAGAGAGAAAACTTATGTTTCTGGTGTGATTTTCTATTCTAACCTAAGCGCCTATTTATAGAAAAATACTAGAACGCCATAGGAGACTAAATAATAAAATATTATTATTATTATTATTATTATTATTATTATTATTTTCTACGCATGCCAAGACCAAGCTCAACATGCCTTCTTTGAACAAAAATTTAGCAACATACATGTTTTCAAAAAACAAAAGTGGGTCCCTCCCAATTTTTAATAAAAATATTTTAATTTCCGAAACTTCAATAATTCATAATAAATAGCCCTTTTATCAGAAAAATACAAATTTTATGTCCATTCCATACGAAATCGAATTCTCTACAACTTTGTAGCTTTAAGTTTTTCCAAATTCCAAACTGAAAATATCCGAAATCCACAAACGGATGATTTTCAATACCTCATGAAATTCATAACAAATCATACGTTAATTTTTAACGGTTCAAAATTTGTGGACATATACTCAACTTATATATGTATAACATATCCAAAAATCACAACGATCCAACGGTCGAATCAAAATTATAACTCACGCAATAGAACTTTAGAACACTGATTTAATTTTCGGACTATAAGTCCCTCGTACCAGTTTCACTCAAACAGTCACTACGACAAATCCACAAAGAATTTTTGGGTGATTCAAATTTCTACATTTAGCTTACTTCCAGGGATTTCTTTTGATATATGGCTCATCTCCTAACTCATTATACACAAAGAGTTATAGATTTTACAAAATCAAGTAATAAACTAATTTTCTGAAAATTTCCAAATTTTGTTCTTCATTTCTACAAAATACTAATAAAACACCTCAGCATTAATTCCTTCATTTACAACCACATAAAAAATATCCATCATTTATATCCACATAAAATAAATATTTCCTTATCATATAAATCAATAAATAATTATTCATAAATAATATTACAGAATCACAATAATGACAACTGTGTGGTTCCTGTGAAAGAGGGGGCTTTCGATAAGGATTTCTCCTCATCGGCGCCGCAATTAGGTGACCAAACCTCTCCTTGACAGAATTTTCCAGACATTGCCAATAATGTTATCTAATAATATTATTCAAATAATATGAATTATTAATCTGATAATAGGAAATACTGTGTCGTGACAATTATTGAAACAACAATAATATAAAATATCAACGCAGGAATTATTGAATCAATAAAATAAAATATTAAACAATAATTACCGTAACAATTATTGAGTAGTGCCTTCTTATGTAAGAATCAATAATTCAAAATATTGTCAGATAACGCAGGTTATCTTTATGAATTGACGCCAGACATCGTATTTTAACCACGAGGTAATCCAACAAAGTGTTAATCAGTAATAATTACGCCGATATTTATAAAATCTTAAACTTGTCATTTTCTTCATCCGACAGCTTATTTCATTATGGGCCCATAAATGGTTGCACTTTGTGCATTTAATATTCCCTCGACAACAAGAATATTCCACGACCAAACGATATTCCCCGACAAAAAATGAATATTTTATAACCACTTACTTATTTTGCAAAATTTACACATTTCACCCATAACCAAAATATTATATCAAATTAACTCCTTATTATTTCAAGATAATTGTAAGACCCCGAATTTTATGAAATGAAAGTATTTAATTTTCGTATAATCATTATTTTATTTCGTAAATGGTTAAATTCATAAAAGGTTAAAGTTAAGGGTAATATTTATAAATTTTGCAAAGTAAGCAAGTAGTTATATAATATTCGATTGTTCGGGGAATATTTGTTTTAACAGGGAATATTCGTACGACGGAACAATCATTAGTGGATCCCACAACGGAAGCATTGTCGTAGTTAGAAAATGACAAAATTATTTTTTTATAAAAATAACGGTGAAAGTGTTACCGTTAAAACTATTGAACTACCCTAGTAGTAAAGTAAAGAAAGAACGATGTCTGGTTGCATAGTAGTAGCACACGGTATTGATTATTGATGTTTACGTGAGAAGTCACTTAGTTATTGCTACAGTAATTGGTGCATCATATCTCTCATATTTTTTATTCAATTATTATCACAGTATCATCTGCATAATATATATTATTAAATCAATACTTGAGACGACAAAGTTATTCATATTATTATTAGCAATATTGACAATGTCTACAAGTTCTGTGAAAGAGAGGTTTCATCACCTAATTGCGCGCCAATAAGGAGAAATCCTTATTGGAAAGCCCCCTCTTTCCTAGGAACGACCTGGTTGTTAAATATTGTGAATTATAATATTAATGATGAATAAGTTCGTGTTGATTAAAGATGAAATTGATAGTTCCATTGTGTTAGAATTGTTAGTGTTAGTGAAAATCGACATTTATTTCGATAATAATTGATGTCTGGAGGTTATATTGACCAATCGGGTAATTAACCAGATAAAAGAGCAATTAATTTCTATTAATTCATACGCTTATAACTATGTGTTCACATGTGTGTACTATTGATTCACATGATTTACTATTAGGGGAGTTGGTGCAAGATTGATAATACTTGCATGACTAAATTAAAAATGGAGGTATAGATGAAGGTACTATACTATAATTAATTTTTTCACATGTTTAGAACTATTGAGTCACATGATTTACTATTGATTTACATGATTTACTATTAGGGGAGGTGGTGCATGTTTGATAATACTTGCAGGACTATATTAAAAATGAAGAAAAAGTTGAAGGTATTGTATTGTAATATTTCAAGCCACAAAATATACAATTATAGAAACTATATTTTCCTATAAATAGAAGCTCATTCTTCCTTCATTTCTCATCAATTCACTAAGTCTCACAAGAGCAATTATAGAGATAAAAGCTATAGAGAGAGAAACTATAGAGAGAAAAAAGAAGAGTAGTCTGCTACTTCACTACTCTAGTATCCAGTCTTCTTCTGAGGTAAGGGTTATTATTTTTTTTATATTCTGAAGAGATATTATTTTTCGTATTCATATGAATATTATTATCGTTCAATATTCATTATATTCGTTTAATATTCGTAAGGAGTATTATTTTCGTTCAATATTCGTAAGGAATATTATTTTCGTTCAACCGTTGTAAGTAAGTGGGTTTCTTCCAGGCGCTTCATAAATTTTCTAACCTCAAAAATTCGGAAAAATTTAAATGATAATTTGATGAGTTTCTAGAATGTGTCCAAAAATGGTAATTTTTGGATGTATAGATTAAGAGTTATGAATTTTATGGGAAAAGACTATTTTAAAAGTAAACCCTTATAACTCCTTGTGGTTAACTCCAAAATTGGTGAAATTTTTATTGGGAGTACATGTATATAACAGGAGTATACCCTGTAAATTTTGGAAATTTTGGACAAAAGTACAGTTTATGATAAATGTCTAAATATTCGGCAGTTTTGGCCATATGAAAAATAGTAAAATATATGTTTAATATGGGACTATATTCTGCTAAATGCCAAAAAAGAAAAATGTTTGGGACTGATTTGGTATTTTTCATGAAAATAGTTTAGTTACGAACATATGAATTAAATATGTTATGTGAAGTTGAAAAATTGGTAAATAGGATTTTATGGCTTAGAAATCCTATATAAGGTATATGCAGATTTTTTATGAGAGTTTTGGTTATTGGTGAAGAAATCTTATGAGTTTGGCATTTTAGGGTGATTAAATGTATTAATTAGTAAAGTGTAAACAATTAAAATAAATTGTTTATAAGTTTAAGAAATGATTAAAATATTGTGGTAATATTAATGATACTAGATTATGAGATTATTAAGTGATTTATAACATTTAATTTAAGGTGTTATAAATATTGATATGGATTTTATTGTGAAACTTTATCTTTTTGTGTCGGGGTTACTATTCACCACAATATGGTTCGGGACGTCCACATATTTACGTAACATTGATACATGATAAACGTTATGAACATGCGACATACTTGGCAGTAAAACGAGTCTATAAGCCACAGTTTTTACTCAATCGAGGATTTCAAATGGGCCAATTAAATCGAGGGTTGAGATTTCCTCTCTTCAGTAAAAATAACGCCCCCTTAAATCTTTTTCTTCGTATTCATCAGCTCCGGGTCTGTAGCTTGAGCGTCTTTAACTTTATCGACTAAAGTCGATTCTAAATACATATTCGTTATCTTCACGTAGGTTCGTATATTCGCACTCGTAAACGCATACAATCTTCTACTCAACGCGTCAACTACCACGTTCGCTTTTCCACGATGGTATTGAGTGGTACGATCGTAATTTTCAACAGCTCAAGCCAACGTCTTTGGTACGTTATACGTTCATTTTGGGTGAAGAAATACTTGAGGGTTTTAGAAATGGGGTTTTGTACTGGGGTCAGTACAAAATTCAATTTCACGCTCTGGGGTAGGCTAAGAAGTCTTCAGGAATACGTCAAGAAATTTATTAATGATAGAAATATCACTTAAAATTGTGACTCTCATCCAAGACTTGGATAGCACATGAAATGAAGGTTTCTCCTAATGGAGTTTCAACAGATAAGTCAAAGTCTAATTTCTTAAAAGTCAAATTTAAACGTTGAGCGCAAGCAAGAGAGATAAAAGAATAGGTAGAACCGGTATCGAATAAGGTATAAACTTCGTAAGCGTTTATGATTAACTTACCCGTGATAACTTCGTTCAGGTTCCTCGACAAATGCTCTTACTTAAACTACCGGCTTTGACTTGTCTGGGACATCCTTTGGCGTCATTATCCCAGTTGGACTTGACTTCACAACATGACAAAATTAAGCTAGGTGACCTTCTCTTCCGCAATTGAAACACGCTTTGGATTGCTGCAAACAGTTTGGACGAATGTGTCCCTCCTGTCCGCATTTGAAACATACGACCGGTGGTCATTCTTCTTCCTTTGAAACAGGTGTTGGTGTTGCTGTCTTTCCATCATTATTGAACCTTCTCTTCTTGAAATTTCCACTTCTATTATCTTGGCCATGATTACCATCGAAGTGGTTCCCATTCTTGGCATGATAATTTCCCCCATGATGGTTATCATTGTTCCGATGGCCATTTCCACCGGTATGATTATTATCGTGGTGTTGGTCATTACCTTTTGGTTGTGTTGACTCATTATCGCGCTCCAATAACTGAGCGCTATTCAGAACATCTGAATACAAACACAATTTATGAGAGATAAGATATTGACGTATCTCGGGTTTCAAACCTCTTAGAAATATTCGCGTCATTCTCTCCTCATTATCAACCAAATGGGACGCAAATTGGGATAACTCGGCAAACTTGGCTTCGTACTGCGACACGGTCATATTGTTTTGCTCCAGCTTGATGAATTCCACCACCTTCATGTGACGAATACTTTCAGGAAAGTACTTGTCGTTGAACAATTCTTGAAACTTTTCCCAAGACATCTTGAAAAGGCCGATCTGGATGCGTTTACAAATTCCCACCAACGATCTGCTTCTTCACGCAACATAAAGGTGGCGAATGGAACCTTTTGCTCCTCTGAGCATCCCAAGACATCAAATATCTTGGTGATCTGCTTTAACCACGTCTCCGCTTTAAGTGGTTCTGGCTTTTCCAAAAACTCCGGTGGTCCCAGCCCCTTGAACTGCTTAGCAGTGACCAACCGTGGGTTGCCATTGTTTCCACCTGCATTATGAATAGGAGTCTCTCTCGTTTGGTGTTACATGAATTCTAAAAAACTCCTAAACGTACCATCGTTCGTCATTTGATCAGTGTTGTTGTTTACAAGAGGATTATCGCCTTCCTATTGCACATTATCCTGGCTATTTATCAGCGGTGACTCAACGGTCTCTTGTGCTCCATTGTTGATCTCAACATTTTCAGATTCCATTTTCAAATACTGTCACAAAACAAGGGTTAATTAACATGCCACATATTATCCCTATACTCTGACTGACCAATTAAATACCACATAAACTTAGGTAGGTCATACTAGCGAAGGAATTCTCCGTCTCTCCCCTCCTAGTTCTTATCTCACATCTCAGCCAGGGATCATATCCCTAAGCTTTGATACCAACTGTGACGTCCCCAAATATAGGTATACATCACATATTCTGAGTCGTCAAATACATGGTACAGAATATAAATACAAACTTAATTATACAAACGTCGTGTAAAAATACGACAAAACATAGCTGAGAGTTTTAATAAGAATATTGTCATCTAGAAAATATCCACACTCAAAGGTGTCCTCATTACATTTATTGTCACACTATTTAACAGAATAGTGAGGACTACTAATGCTATCATCTGGACCGTCACTCCGTTCCCTGACTCGTCCCAGCTATATTATCATTTCATGAAGAGAACAGTGAAAGAAAGGGTGAGCTCAACTAGCCCAGTAAGAAATATTATGACTAAGATAATGCAGGATAAATTATCATTAGCCTTTAACAATGTTAAACTGATAAAATACAATAGACATCAAGTTTAACTGTAGCAGAACAAGCAATCCATTAGAAAAGTCAAGTAGAGAATAAAATCTACTATCTTCTATGATTTAAAAAGTTTTTCATCAACTTAATCGCTGAGACTCAGCTTAATAAATAAAATTGAATCATCCCTGCATCACGGCCAAGGATATTCATGTAATCATCAATGGTTATGACTATACCGAATAATCCCTGGTCATAATTACACAAACAACTGTCCATCAATGAACTACAGGCCAATGAGGACTTTTACCACATCATTTGTCACATTACGGTCATGACTATACCGAATAATCCCTAGTCATAATCATACCAAGTCCATCTATACACGTAAACCAAATATGACTTTAATCACAATATAAGCATGAGGATGATGACAATGATGAAATTATAGAGAGAAAGAATAAGAGAAGTCTGCAGCATCACTATTCCAGTATCCAGTCTTCTTTTGAGGTAAGGGGTATTATTTCTTTCGTATTCATGAAGAGAGCTATTGTTATTCCATTCCTTATTATTACATTTGAATAACCTATATACGCTGGACTCACCAGATACATGGTGAAATTCTTCGTTATTCCATTCTTTATTATTATGTTGGAATTACTCGTCTCATGCAAGTACCGCATACATGGTGAAATTCTTCTATTTTTCCATTCTTTATTATTCTGTTGGAATAACCTGTCTATGTGGTCTATCGCATGCCTGGTGAATTCTGTTGTTATTCCATTATTTATTATTATTCTGTTAGAATATCTTGTCTGTGCGGATTACGCATGACCTGATTCCGTTCTTTATTATTCTGTTGGAATAACCTGTCTATGCGGTCTATCGCATGCGTGGCGAATTCTGTTGTTACTCCATTCTTTATTATTCTGTTGGAATATCCTGTCTGTGCGGATTACGCATGACCTGGTTCTGTTCTTTATTATGTTATTGGAATATCCTGTCTATGCGGATTACGCATGACCTGGTTCTGTTCTTTTTATTTTGTTGGAATATCCGCATGCATGCGGATTATGCATGACTCGGTTCCATTCTTTATTATTCATTGGAATAACTCGCCTATGTGGATTATCACATGCATGGTGAATGATCCTTCAGATTCATTCTTTATTAAATTATAAAATGATCCATCCACGTGGATTACTGCGCATGGCGGGTGAAAATCCATTCATAGATTTCAGATATATTCTATTACACTCGTATGAGATATCATTTCTTTTGTACTACTCGTCATGGAATATCATTTTTTTCGTATTTTTTATGAGTTATTATTCACAAAGTTACTATTATTCGTTTACTTATTATTCGCTTCTAGTATTATTCACTCGGGTATTTGGGGTACTTTTCGTGTCGGAGTACTATTCACGAGTTACTATTCACATATTACTATTCACCCAAATTACTATTCACCCGAATATTATTCACTCGGGTATTTAGGATACTTTTTATGTCAGGGTACTATTCACGAGAAGTACTATTTATAGGATACTATTCACGGGGTACTATTCACCTGAAAAATATATTTCTTTTCTGTCCAAATTATTTTTGATACGTAATTATTAATCTTGAATTTTACTCCACAAAGCAGTATCAGGTTGACAATTTGGATATTTTTAAACTCTGGATAAATTTAAAGTCTTTAATATTTATCCTTGATTTTGTTTGATTAATGCTTATATCATTGTCATCATCTTCATGCTTATATTGTGATGGAAGTCATCTTTGGCTTACGTGCATAGATGGACTTGGTATGATTATAACCAGGGATCATTCGGTATAATCATGACCTGTAATGTTATAAATGATGTGGTAAAAATCCTTAGTGGCCTGTAGTGCATTGATGGACAGTTTTTGGTATGATTATGACCAGGGATTATTCGGTATAGTCATGACCATTGATGATTTAATGAATATCCTTGGCCCGTAGTGTAAGGATGATTCGATGATGTGGATTATTTATTAAGCTGAGTCTCAGCGATAAAATATTGATTATACACTTTTAAATCATAGAAGATAGTATATATCATGCTATACTTGACTCTTCTAATGGATTGCTTATTCCAATGCAATTGTTGATCTAAAACTTGTTGTCTATTATATTCTATCAGTTGTTATATTGTTGAAGGCTAAGGATAATTTATTCTGTATTATCTTAGTCATAATATTTCTTACTAGGCTAGTTGAGCTCACCCTTTCTTTCATTGTTCTCTTCTGGAAATGAAAATATAGCTGGGACGAGTCAGGAAATGGAGTGATGGTCCAGGATAAGTGGCTTTAGTAGTCCTCACTATTTTATGAAATAGTGTGATAATAATTGTAATGGGGACTCCATTGAGAATGGATATTGTCTAGAAGGCAATATTCATGTTTAAACTCTCAGCTATATTTTGTCGTATATTACACGACGGTTGTATAATTAAGTTTGTATTTGTATTCTGTACCATGTATTTGGTGACTCAAGATGGGTGATGTATACCTGTTTTAGGGGCGTCACACCTTCCTCTTGGAGAAATCACAGAAAACTCTCTCTCTCAAAACCTCTGTATTTCCTCTATTCCTCACCAAGGTCAGTACTAGCCTTAGAAAAAGAATGTGTAACATATAACTGGCTCCCTCTCCCCCCACGTACGTCAGGTACAAAAACAAAAAGGCGTCAGTTAAAATAAACCAAAAGCCATAAGGCTACGTTTGGTTACACACCACTTTCCCCCACTAGTTTATTTTAATAATATTATATTATATAGTTTCACTTGTCACACTTTAGTTAATTTAAATGACTTACAATAGTAATTATAATAATTATAATTTTTATTATAATAATACTTCGATTATACATCTAATTTAATTATTAAATGACTAGAACATCACTTTATTTAATTTATTTATTTTTCTTAAATATTAAACAATTCATTTAATTTAATTATTTCATTAAATTAAATCTTGAGATAAGAATTACCATTATCCAATTTCATTAACATTAATCAATTTAGTTACTAAATTCTTGCATCATAATTCCATAAATTATTTATTTTTCTCAATAAATAAATTATTTAAAATATTTACTTAATTCAATAAATATTTAAAATTAATTACAAATTCATTTAATTTCTTCAATAGTTAACTTAACTATTAAACCTCACTTTCCCAATATATGAATATATATTTCTCTTCACACCAGATCAAATATTTCAAAATATATAACACGTATATATACATACTCAAACTCAAAACATCTCATAATAAGAATTTTAATTATTAAATTCATATTTTAATAACTTATAAAAATTCGGGTTGTCACATCATTCCTCCCTTATAAGGATTCCGTCCTCGGAATCAACGAAACCTCCATTACTCGATTTTTCACCAAATCTCTTTTCAAAATTTATCATCGAATATCTTCAACATATTACCTTAATATAGGTTTTATTTATTACCACTACCACCATTCTTCATAATAAATTCTTGTAAGTTTTATTTCATAACCTTTACTTAGACTCAATTATATTTGAGTATTACATATTCTTTGACCCGTTCATTATCTTTCTCTAAGGATCATTATCATGCACTATATTCTCAAACTCTCGGGACATTACATTCACCCCTTTTTCTAAGAATTTCGTCCTCAAAATTTTGACTTACTAATATTCATTCATTCCATTTATCAAAATAGATTTTATGTTAATATCTATTTATTCATTAGGTTCTATAACCAAATTCTTTCTCTAAGAATCTTTCTAATATCATCATATTCCTCACCTCTTCCTCTTCAAAGAGTTTCACATTTCTCTTCTTTCTGGAATTTCATTTCTTTCTTAAAATTATTATATTTTGTTTAATTTTCTCATCCTTTCCACTTTCACCTTTCAAAATAATAAGAATCTTCCATAATTGCTCAATAATTGGGAAGCGATATGAATAACAGGAATTTAAAAGATTCCAAATCATGCTGAGTGGTCATAAGACCTTGAACTATGTCCCTAAGTTATCAAGTATCTCGACTTGAACCTTTAACAATCATAAGACTATACGGACCTTGAACTCTTCTCCAGGTTTAACAGTGCATCACCACTGTAAACCATCTTTAATAGAATGTTTAGCAATCACACAGACTGAAAACACTCTCTGCAAGTACACTAGGTGATCAGCCTATCGCACCCCTATGTCGTGCACAACGTATTACATCTTAACATCGTAACGACTATATGCGTTACTTTCGGAACCATTGTCTCCGATAACATGTCCCCTTTTATAGGGTTGTTCACCTCAGCTTCTTAACATTTGAATCCACACCAAGACAATTTGGTTTCGTATAGTTTGGCAAAGAACGTTTGAATTTTATGAATATCTTTCAATATTTGTCTAGCTGAATCAAATAGTATAGACTTTTAACAACAACTCGAACAACAATCGAAATAGTTTTATCCATTTCATATGGCATATCTTTCTTAGTTTAAAGAAAACCAAAAATCATTTGATGATAACATGATACCGTACTATCTCGATAATACGTTGAGAATTCAGTCATTATATGACTTTATCATGCTACATCATACCATAGTGGGATGGCGATCTTATGATCACATCCAACACCAGGTTCAATTGCATTGATGACTTCCTCATTTGTCAAATCAGCATCATATGTAGTGATGCCTTAATGACTACGGGAAAAAAAAACAAAATACATTTTGATATTTTTAAATCATTCTTGTCTAGCCGAAACAATTAGCATAGACATACGAATAACGATATTGTTTTTAAACCTCATTGGTTCCATCGTTTGATCCAATGTTTTTCAAGAAAAACTAAAATGCAATCATCAGCACGAAGTCAATAAATTTCAAAAAACTAGCAAAGCTAGAAGATTTGGAATATCTAATTTTCTCCATCAATTTCAATCTTTATACTAAATATTCTTGTATTTCAACTTACAATTCTCCTATATCCCCAGTATAGTTCATCAAACTTACCACACATTGGAAGTTCAAGAACTCGCCACAATAATATGAGTTTAAGAACTTATCCTAGTCAAACCCTAGGTGTCCATTCGCTGAGGGGTTAAAAACATACCATATTTGTGACCTCCCCAAAATAGGTCCACACGACCCATTCTGAGTCGCCAGATATCATACTATAAAAATCATATACAAACTTCATTTATATAATCGTTGAATCGTCGCAAGAGTACGACAATGTATAAGTTGTGAGTTTCAATACAAAATCTATGTAACTCTCATGGTGCCTCGACCACAACACCTTACAAAGGTACTTTACATAAAAGTTCAGTCAATAACCGTTTTTGAAATTAAAATCTTTAGAAAATGCTCAAGGAAACCTTCGTACATGGGAGGCCATGCATCTAAGTTATGATATATATCATATGACTCGAGAATTATCCTTGGTTGACCCAATAGACCCCAAAGAAAAACGAGAAGATTACTGTCATGCTCTTTCCAATGGTAGGTCTTCTCTTGATATATAATTATCTCCATTGTCTCCAATTGAGAATTATAATTCAACCAAACTCCAAGATTATATAGGTAGTGCTCATAGATATAATTAGCAAGTGCATGTGCACAACCCTGTCTTATGATAACACGAAGTCATCTATCATTAGACATCTTGTATGATAGTGGCAAAACACCCTTCCAAAGTTGGGTTCACCTCTCCCTATTCGGTTCACCAAAATCAACGGTTAAAATGACGTATAAAATACGACACATTTATTTGAAATTCTTAATAAAATTATTTCCATACTGTTTCAGGGGAAACCTCAACAGCTATAGACCACTGTTCTAATCCCATGTTACCCCCGCTCGACCCAGCTACACTCTTATTACCTAAAAGGAATTGTGAAGCAAAAAGGGTGAGCACAACTAGCCCAGTAAAGAATATCATGACTAAAGATAATTAAATTATCAATAGCCTTCATCAGTAATAAATCAGAGATTTAGAACATATGGTAGATGATAAAACTTTTCAACCATAGTTGCAGCGGAACAAGCAATCCATTAGAAGAGTCAAATAGACCATAGGGTCTATTATCTTCTCCATGTTAAAAGTCCACCAATAATGTTTTATCCCTGTAACATTAATCAACAATTCATGTCCACAATCATGTGAATAACTCATAATCATTATTGTGATTCTAAATTCCTCTTCGCACCCAGGACGAAGATAATTTTTGTGACGCCCCCAAAACATGTATACATCACCCATCTTGGGTCGCCAAATATACTTGGTACATAAATTAAATAAAAACTTCTTTAATACAACTGTCGTGTAAAAATACGACAAAACATAGCCGAGAGTTTAAACAAGAATATTGCCTTCTAGACAATATCCACTCTCAAATAGAGTCCTCATTACATTTATTGTCACACTATTTCACAGAATAGTGAGGACTACTAAAGCCACTTATCCTGGACCATCACTCCATTTTCCGACTCGTCCCAGATATATTCTCATTTCCTGAAGAGAACAATGAAAGAAAAGGGTGAGCTCAACTAGCCCGGTAAGAAATATTATGACTAAGATAATGCAGAATAAATTATCCTTAGCCTTAAACAGTATAACAACTGATAGAATACAATAGACAACAAGTTTTAGATCAACAACTGCAGCGGAATAAGCAATCCATTAAAAGAGTCAAGTAGAGCATAAAATCTACTATCTTCTATGATTTAAAAAGTTTTTCATCAACTTTATCGCTGAGACTCAGCTTAATAAATAAAATCGAATCATCCCTGCACCACGGCCAAGGATATTCATTAAATCATCAATGGTCATGACTATACCGAATAATCCCTGGTCATAATCATACCAAAAACTGTCCATCAATGCACTACAAGCCACTGAGGACTTTAACCACATCATTCGTAACATTACAGTCATGATTATACCGAATAATTCCTAGTCATAATCATACCAAGTCCATCTATGCACGTAAGCCAAAGAGGACTTTTATCACAATATAAGCATGAGGATGATGACAATGACATAATAATTCAACAAAACAAGTTCAAGGATAAATTTTAAAGATTTATAATTTAATTTATCCAGAAATCAATAACGCCCAAATTGTCAACATGATCATCGCTTTGTGAAGTAAAATTCAAGAATGCTCGGAAGAATATTTCCATGAAAAGATCTTTGGATGAAGCTTTAAATATCCGGATATTCTACTAATTTCATGGAGTATAGAAGCCAAAACTTTAACCGGTGAGTATAATAGAATATATGAATCGCAAATGGATTTTCGCCACGCCATGCGATAATCCACGTAGATGCATCATTTCCACAATTTAATAAGGAATGAATACAAAGGATCATTCACCATGCACGTGGTAATCCACATGACAAAGTTATTCCAATAGAATAATAAATAATGGAATAACGGAAGAATTCTACTATGCATGCGATAGACTCACGCATGTGTTATTCCTAATGTAATAATAAAGAATTAAACCAGTCACGCGTAATCCGCATGCATGTGATATTCCAATGTAATAATAAAGAATGGAACTAGGTCATGCGTAATCCGCACATACAGGATATTCCAATAGAATAATAAAAATAGAATAACAACAGAATTCACCAGGCATGCGATAGACCACACAGATAGGTTATTCTAATAGAATAATAAAGAATGGAATAACAGAAGAATTTCACCATGTATGTGGTACTTCGCATAGACAGTTTATTCCAACATAATAATAAAAATGGAATAACAACCCTTACGAGTATTGAAAGAAAATAACTGTGAGACCCCAGATTTTATGAATAAAGATTTAAATTTCTCGAAATATTTTTTTTTTAATATTATGGTGTGAAGTTGATATAATGTTATAGTTGTGGGTAATATTTATAAATTTTGCAAAGTACGCAAGTTGTTATATAATATTCGATTGGTCGGAAAATATTTGTTTTAACAGGAAATATTCGTACGACGGCACAATCATTGGTGGACCCCACAACAGAATTATTGTCTGATTGAGATAACGAGAAAAATATTTTTATGAAAATAACGGCAAAAGTTTTACTGTTAAGCCTTTGAAACACCGGTGTTAAAAGTACATGAATATGCTGTGGTTGCATAGTAGCACACTACCAGATTGATTATAGATGCTTACGTGAGAAGTCACTCGCTTTTGTTCAATTATTGCTACAAGAATTGTTGTATAGTATCTCACGTTATTTGATTCAATTATTGTCGATATTTTATATATTATTAAATCAATAATTGAGACGACGAAGTTGTTAATATTATTATTTGCAATATTAACGATGTCTAGAAGTTCTGCCAAGGAGAGGATTGGTCACCTAATTGCGCGCCAATAGGGAGAAATCTTTACTGGAAAGCCCCTTTTTTCCTGTGAACGACCTGGTCGATTAATAGTGTGAATTATGATAATGATGATGAAGTTTTATTTTATTAGTATTATTAATGTAATAAAATAGAAAAGTTTTTTATATAAAACAGAATACTTTTATAAAGTTATTTGTTTTATTAGGCTATAAATAGAATATATTATATTCTATTATGCATAGTATTTTGTATAGTAAAATCTTTTTATATAAAACAGAATATTTTTATAAAGTTATTTGTTTTATTAGACAATAATTAGAATATATTATATTTTATTATGCATAGTGTTTTATAGTGCACGATATAGTGTTTCAGATAGTAAAAATCTTTTTTATATAAAATGTAATACTTTTATAAAGTTATTTGTTTTATTAGACAATAATTAGAATATATTATATTTTATTATGCATAGTGTTTGCATAGTGCTCAGATAGTGTTTGTATAGTAAAATCTTTTTATATAAAATGTAATACTTTTATAAAGTTATTCGTTTTATTAGATTATAAATAGAATATATTATATTTTATTTAAAAGATTTTGTTTTTTTATTAAATCAATATGGACCGTCCATTTAAAAGTAAATCAATCTGGACCGTTCAGGAATTAATTACTATTCAGTTCATTTTTCTATAAATAGAAGTTCATTCTTTCATTATTTCTTACGAATTCACTGAAACTCTAGAAAGAGAAACTGTAGAGAGAATTATTCTTCTATAATCTTGAGCGTATTTTTTTAGAGTTTAAGAAAGCTTTGAGCGTAGTGCAAGTTTTCTTCAAGTATATTCCTGCCCTACTCATCGGAGTACTCTTCTTTATAAGGTAAGGGATATTATTTGTTGTACTCGTAAGGGGCATTATTTCTTTTGTATTCATGAAGAGAACTTCTGTTATTCCATTCTTTATTATTCTGTTTGAATAACCTGTATACGCGGGCTACCCTATACTTGGTGAAATTCTTCTGTTATTCTATTCTTTATCATTATGTTGGAATAACCTTTCTATGCGAAGTAACTCATACATGGTGAAATTCTTCTGTTATTCCATTCTTTATTATTCTGTTGGAACATCCTGTCTGTGCGTTTACGCATGACCTGGTTCTGTTATTTATTATTCTATTGGAACATCCCGCTGGCATGTAATTTCATTCGACTGTTCCGTTATTTATTATCTTCGTTGGAACATCCTGTCCATGCATTTTGCGCATGACTGGTTTCGTTATTTATCATTACATTGGAACATCATGTGCGTATGTTTTCGCATTGACCGATTCCGTTATTTATTATTCATTGGAATAACTCGTCTGTGCGGCCCATCGCATACGGTGATTTTTTTGTTATTCCATTCTTTATTATACTCAATTGGTTAAAGTTTTGACTTCTATACTCCATGAAATTAGTGGAATATCCTTGATATTTGTACTTCATCCAGTATCTTTTCATGAAAATATTCTTCTGAGCATTCTTGAATTAATTCTTGGATAAGTTCTTCTGGAAGTATCATGTTGACAATTTGGACGTTATTAGTTCTTGGATAAATTAATTCTTGAACTTGTTTTCTTGAATTCTTATGTCATTGTCATCATCCTCATGTTTATATTATGTTGAAAGTCATCTGTGACTTGTATTGCATAGATAGACTTGGTATGATTATGACCAGGGATTATTCGGTATAATCATGACCGTAATATTACAAATGATGTAGAAAAAGTCTTCATTGGTCCGTAGTGCATTGATGGACAGTTTTTGGTATGATTATGGTTATGGATTCTCTTCGGCTAAGGGTGCAAAGATGAATTATTTTATGGCATGATCAGGACCATTGATGAAAACACTATTATCTTTAGCCCATAGTGCATGGATAATTCGTGGTCGTGATACTAAATAATATCCTTGGCCTGTAGTGCATGGATGATTTGATGATGTGGATTATTTATTAAATTTGGGTCTCGTTGATAAAAGTGATGAAAACTTTTAAATCATGTAAGATAGTAGATTTTATTCTCTACTTGATTATTCTTGTGGACGCCCCAAAAGCAGTATACATCACCCATCTTGAAGTGCCAAATACATGGTACAAAATTCAAATACAACTTAATTATACAACAAATGTAAAATACGACAAAACATATGTTGTGAGTTTTAATACAAATATTGTCATCTAGACAATATCCACACTCAATTGAGTACTCATTACATTTATTATCACACTATTTACACTACAAAAAATGGGGCTTCAGCAACAACCGATTTTCGTTGCTAAAGGTGTCAAATTTCGTTGCTAAAGAGTTTTGGCAACGATTTTTCGTCGTCAAGGCGTCTTTTCGTTTGTGTAATGATGGCCGCTAATTGTTCCAAGAACGAACGTATTTTTTTTCGTTGCCAAAAGTAATACATTTTGCAACGAAATTTGACTTTCGTACAGAGACATTGATCCTTTAGCAACAAAATATATTGTTGCGGAATAATTAAAATTTCGTTACTAAAAATACTATTTCGTTGCAAAAGCCTGCTAATTGGCAACGAAATGAACTCTTTTTTTTTTTGCAACGACCATGCATTTTCGTTGCAATTGACACCATTTTGCAACGACATTTTTTGTTGCAGTAAATTATGAAAATTGTTGTCTAAGCTTACTTTCGTTGCGAAATGTAAACTTTTTAGCAACGATATTCGTTGCTGATTATATTATTTGACAACGACATTATGCTAAATCAGCAACGAAAATATTTGTTACTGGTTATTTTTCAATAACAACGAAAGTCGTCGATTAACGACATTATATGTTGTCGTTTCTTTATATGTGCAACAAAAGTTGATATGATTTGCAACGATAAAAAATATTACTTTTTATTTTAGCATTAACAACAATATCCTCTCTGTTGTTATTTGGTTAATTTTTTGTTGCCAAATATTATATTTTTAATGCCATTAGCCACAAAAATTTATTGCTAAATATATAAAAAATTATTGCTATATTAAAACGTGTTCAATACTTTGGTAACGAATTATATTGTTGCCAAATCAAAATTTGACATTCTTTTTGTGTACCTGACTGGCTCAATGTCCCCATAGCAAATAATTGCAAAAATACAAAAAATTAAAATATTATTAACTTAATAAAATCATCCACTACGTAATCATTCATTATCTTTACAATTAACCATCTAAAGCTACCACAGTTCTTCAATCAAAATATATATCTACATATAAAGAGAGTACACTTCAGAATTTTGTCCCTTGTCTTCCGTAAACGTAACACGAAAATTTGATATCCAATCTTCCTGCACATATTTAAAAATAATAGCAAGTCAGAAAAATAAAACAAATAAATCACCAGAGGCACTTAGTGCCAAAATCAATACACAAAGACAACAATGTTATGTTATTTTCTTACTAATCAAGGATAGAAGAACGTAATACTCTTTTTATTGACTACCAAATTAATATCTAAATCAAATATCCTGCAGAAGACAAGCATGTGCTTCATGAACCTCCTTCTGGTGGGTATAAATTAACACACGGATAAAGATAATAATTGGTGCTCATAAATAATGCTACAAGTGAACAGACACTTTACAGGCTTATAATGATGACAATACAACTTGATAAATATGTTCGTGCGTGTAGCAAAAGTCATAAACATACTTGATGATTCTGCTGAAAAGAAAATTGCTAATTGCGATAACTGCTTTTCTTGCTTAATTGCATAATGTTTTTGGAACGAGTCTAATGTTTGGTGCCTTAGGCAACTCAAGAAAATTACAATCACAGTGATTTGGGGACAACACATTTTAAAAACGAAAAATAAAAAGAGGTCCTTATATCAGTAAATGCAACTGGCCCCTTTATTCAAAGTAAACATAATATCAGAACAATAACTAAAATACACTGATTAATATCATGTTCTAACCTCATTAACGCAAAACCTTGACACATAATCCCATATCTCTAATAAAGCTAAAATAGTTTGATACTTTGTTTAAATGAAGTGTCCGATTATTTATAATTCTGTCGGCGGCTATAAATTTCACGGTAATAATGAAATGAAAAATCTACTTTAATTATATTTGTGTTACTTTTTACATCTTCATCAACTCCAAACTCAAGTAATACCTGATTACTTATAATTTAACAACAAACAAGTATCTAACATCGAGTACTTTAGCAAATCTAGAAGTAAGAAACTATAGCCATGGTTTAGTCAAGCTATCAGACTTGTATAAAGAATTACAACATCAGTGAGCAAATTAAACGATCAAAATAAACTCCACTAGCTTCCTTCCTTCAAGCTTCAATTCAAATTATAGAGCATGTCATATAGTAAGGTACAAAAAGGCACCAAAGAATATAAATAGAAATCTTATTTTTCGTAGTGAAACATCAAATAATAATAAGATAATGGACAGAAATAGCTGGCATTTACATATTTCAATAAATTTAACTAATAAATACGGATGTCGTAAATCAGTATAGGTAACACATCCACTAAAAATTGAACTAATACTTGCTAAACCAAATATCAAGATAATTAATCACATATCATTAATACTAATTTACATATCATTAATATCATCCACGACAGAAACAGAAGAATTGGCAACACAACGACAGCATGACAGATTGCACCAGCAACCAAATGCATTTACAAGAACCCAAAAATATCCAGAAACCCTGCAGCATATGTATTCACAACAGCCCTCCCAAATAGCATGACAGAACCACCCACAACAAAGGTAGAAACACAGAAAAATGGCAACAAGCAAGCACATGAATAAACTAACTTGCCAAAAAAATCATGGTTGAACTAGAAAGTAGAAACATTAGTAATGAAATGCAATGGAACTTAAAAGCAGAAATATAATCATATTAACGTAAAAGAAGTTTACCACAAAGGTTTACCTCTACAACACAAAGGCATGTTCTTTAGCCAGATCTAAAATGCTCTTTATTAAAAACCTTAATCCTTTTTCAGGAGATATAAGGTAAGGCTGATAACCATCTGCTTCTAGAACAACCTGTTATTAACATGACTCGTCATTAAATTAAAAAAGCATAATCATAAGCAAATCTTCAAAAAAAATTCAAAAAAAAAAACACTAAAATCGATAAAAACATACCCTCTTGACATTGTTTATATCAAAATGTTTGTCTAAAGGGAGCTGCTTCATCCTGTTGGGGAAGTTTCCCTCAAAACTAGCAACAATTTTCCATCTAATACCCTGAATAAATAAACAATTCAGCAGCTAAAAGAGGAGACAAAATAATTTTAACTTTAAAGAACATAACACGTTCAATATTTTAAATTGCATAACACCCATCAAAAACCCCGTCCTCGGCTGTTATGGTGAATGGCTACAATTCTTTTTTATTGTAGGATATTTGTTGTTTTTCTCTTGTAGTATCTATTTGGTTGAATGCCTTATTATATATGTATATATATATATACACACACTAAAATATGTGCTTCCCATGCCCGAATCCTATCTTTTAAGACTTGGCGAATCGCCGTATCCCCGTATCCAAAACAATATCCCCGCACCCATATCCATGTTATGCTAAGACCTAGTCGCTTTTAGACCTTTATACAATCACCATGAAGGGTAGCTAAGTTCCCACTAATGCGAGTGTAGTAACTTAATTCTTACACTAGTATACTGGATGAATTTACAGATCATGACATTAAAGTTTACAATGAGTTATCCTATAATTTTTTGAATTAGTTAAAGTTTAGAAGAATATGACAAAGAGCATAGGAAACAAATAGGAGAAAAACTGGTGCAACTTTTATGAGGCAATATTCTAGAGTAAGTAGCAATTATAAAACTTCAAAGAATTATTAAATAACTTTCCATGGATCTTATGCAACATAAGATTTCATTTACTAGAAGTTAACCTTTAATTCACCCTTGCCTCAGCTTTTTGTCTCACTCTTTCATCAATTCTAATAAGCTATCTGCATTCTCTTCATTACTAATCAGTTGCTTTTTTTAACTCCATTTCAAGAAAAACTGAGGAAATTCAAGAAAATAACCAAGTATGCGTCTCCATTTCGCATCTCACCGTCTCTTCCTGCATCTGCTGCTTATCCTAGTATCATCTTATCTATACTCTTCCATATATATCAGTTCCTGACAATGATATGTCAGTATTGCTCAAGGTTCAGTTCAAGCTGTTGATGATAATAAATAGAAGCTTCAGGATATGATCTTTCATGTAACTAAAGTTAGAAAGCTTTATTTTTTTTAGGATTTGGAAAAAAATATTGGTTAGTTGAAGCATTTTTATACCCGCAGTAAAGTTCAGAAGAAATAGTACTACATTTTTCGACTTTTTTTCCCCAAGAAAACTCTTTGATAATCTATGCTAACAGATTGTAGAAGTTTTTGTTGCAGGTTATAGTAAAGCATGCTAATGGAAGTAGAGCCATGGTTGAAGTGAACAAATATGAATAGTTTGCCATAAACTACTTTTCCTCCCATATTTGAAATGAACAAATACGAATAGCCAAACAGAAACATCCCTCCCGTAATTACTAGATTTGCATTATCAGCAGGCAAATTTAGAAAACAATAGTAGTACTAGCAACCACCCCTCAACAACGGCTTCTTAACCAATGGAATCCCAAAACATTAGAATGTGAAACTTAAAAACATGTATGCATGTTCAGACTACCTTTCAAAATCCTACCCCAACAAAATAAAATACACAATTTTCTTCCCTCTGCAGTGCATAAAAAGTTCAACCGACATTGAAGGTTGTATATGCTCTACACATGCCTCAATTTTGTCGATAAAACATTATTGGCGCAGTTTCCCAACACCCCCTACCATTTTCCTCCCCTCCCTCAAAAAATATAACCAACAAAAGCAAATTGGAAAAAGTAAACAATTCTACTCGAGGCATTGGAACACTTGATTGCTAAATTGTATTAACTTCTTACTCGCATGCATATGTTGTAGGCAAAAACAAGGCTCTGTACAAGGGTGAATTGGTTTAAGAGAGCAAGGCAGTCATCACCTTGCCTCAGGTACTATGTATAATTTATGTATATATAAAATATATAGGACATCTATAGAAAGCCATACTCGACAAATGTCCAAAATTGTGAAGCACCAAAAGTTGCACCTGCTCCATAGAAAATTTATCCACTCACACAAGCTCTTTAGAAGCCTATACACCTGTGAAAAACAAAATCCCATATCAAAGTTTTCTAGTTTCTTCAAACTAACAGTCATACAGAACTATGAAAGAATAGGAAAGATTATTTCACTATATTTTTGACCAATAACTGGGCCCATCACAAGAATATTTTTTAAAAAGCACTGTAAGTGACAGTTTCCCATTACTTCTCTTTATTATACTTGTATTTTCAGAACATACCAGGATTTACCTAAACTTAGACTGAAACCTAGGAATCCTCAAGAGTGGATGAAGGTAGTAGATTCTTCATTTCTCTTGCCTCCATGCCTTCTGCAGTCGATGAATTTTCCTCGCCTTTCGAATTCAGGTTTCCTGGGTTCATTCGCTGGACCTCTTCTCTAGTATAAATGAAGATTTTCCGAACCATGCCACAAAATTCCCTATTTTAAACCCAAAACGAAAAATGAAAAGCATAAATCAACAAGTGAGCATCACTCTTAAGGCAATTAAATAGTGGAAGTTACTCGAGACAGAATATATATACATAAAGGGGTTCTTATTGCCACAAATTAGGGGTTTAAGGATATTAGGTATGAAAAATAAAGAAGAACAAGAAAAGATTACTCACAAATCGGGAGAGATGACCGGGCTGCTTAATGATTATCTTCGATTGAAAGTATTAGATTCGCCTGAGCCCTTTTCAATTAGCGCAATTATTTTCATCTCGATCGTCCTAATTTTCCTTTATCCCTAAACTAAGATCCACAAGATGACGATAGTAAAACACAGTTGATTGAGAAGCAAAATAGGGAGTTCATGCTTGCAATTGAGAAGAGATGGGCTTTGGGATGGGAATTGAGGAGCAAAATCGGGAGTTATGGTTGCAATTCACAAGATGGATCTTTGGGGTTTTTAATCTTACAGAAAGAACAAACATACGGAGACCCTTTTATTTGTTCAAGGCTAATTTAATCTTATTTTTTATTTTGTTTTATTTTTTGAAATTTTAAAGTTTAACATATTATAAAGTTATCTCCTTTATAGTTTAATAAATAGATGATATTATACATTACTTAAAAAGTGTTATTAAAAAAAAATTACTATTGGAAAAAATTAAATATATTTATATTCACCTTAATTAATAATTAAAAAAATTATTTAGAACAAAACAGCCACCAATTTTATCTCAAGCAAAAAACTTCTAAATAATAATATATAGTGAGTAATAATTTTTCACTAATAGATTTTTTCCTCGCAATTTTTTATCATAAATTGGCGCCAAAAATGCTTCTACCACCTCAATTTTGAGAGAAAAAAAATATAAATTGTGAAAGATATTTTTTTTGTTAATAACTATATTGTCACTATATTTTTTTCATTTGCTAGAAAACTCATGTGAAGGAATAAATTCCTTCACAAAATTACCTCCACTACATCCCTAATTTCTTGTAGTGATTGAACGTCATTTAAATTGGCATTCAATCTTTGGATAATTTTTTTAGGCTAAAAATCAAAAAGACAACCAACGCCACTTTTTTTTATATTACATTAATATGGGTCAAACTAACTTATTAGGAATGACTTATAAGTCATTTTAAATAACTTTATTCTGTTTTAGTTCATAAAACATAATAAAAAAAATTTTCTTTTATGTTTTCTCTTAGAACTGATAGTATTATAATTTAATTTTATAATATATTTGAAAAAAGGGTAAAAGGAGAACTAGAAATAGCTAGGGGTATACTATTAATATTCTTCTTTTTATGTTTTATTTTGGTCTTCAAAATATGTTCATGATTTAAGTTACTCCCTTTGTCTAAGAATAAAAGTTCTTATTATTTTATGTAATCTCAACTTAAATATTTACTTATATTAAATAATTTATTTTTTTTACAATAATTTTGCGTAATATCCTTAGTATTAAATGTCATATTTTTATTATTTATAAATATTTATATAATATCACTAGTCATGTATAGAAAAATATGCAATTAGATGAGAATTTAAATATGAATAATCTTATCATTTGACGTTTTTTTTAAAATTCGCATAAAATCAATCATCATTTTCATTCTCAGAGTGAGGGAGTACTTGTAAGTATATCATACTTCTATCTAAAAATAGGAAACATTGGAAGCATAGATATAATAATCAGGCTTGATGAGGTTGGATTTATTTGGGTTGGAGGCTCAAAACTAACATGCTTGGCAATCGGTTGTCACGGGTACTATTTCAACAACCATAATCTATACCGTTGATCGCAACATTGGATGGCACGGGTACATCGGTTGTCATTGAATTTCATCTAATATTTAGATATGAATATTTAGAGATAAATTTATAAATATTTATATGAATATTTATTTACATATATATATATATATATATATATATAAATATTCATAGTTACTTTATATATATTTAGTTTAATATTGAGATTTGTTTGGTATTTTATTTAGTTTGACAAGAAATTTTGAAAAGAATATGTGTGTGTGTGTGTGTGTGTGTGTGTGTATATATATATATATATATATATATATATATATATATATATCAATAGAATAAATTTAAAAATATTGGAGACTACTGTTATGGTGTTAGTTTAGTTAACTAATAAATTAGAATGGCTTAGTGGTAGATTAATATTCATAGTTACTTTATATATATTTAGTTTAATGTTGAGATTTGTTTAGTATTTTATTTAGTTTGACAAGAAATTTTGAAAAGAATATGTATATATATATATACATATCAGTAGAATAAATTTAAAAATATTGGAGACTACAAGTTATGGCGCTAGTTTAGTTAACTAATAAATTAGAATGACTTAATGGTAGTATAATGGTCCAATAACCCATAGGTCTTAGGTTCAAAACCTAGCTGTGATATTTTTGTTTCTTATGTTATATTTTTTGTGTATTAGATAAATTATATTACCATATATATATATACCCATCTTAAATCTCCACATTAAACTAAATATATATATAAAGTAACGATGAATATTTATATAACGTGTGACGCCCCCAAAATAGGTATGCATCATCTATTCTGAGTCGCCAAATACATGGTACAAAATTCAAATACAACTTAATTATACAACAGTCGTGTAAACTACGACAAAACATATGCTATGAGTTTTAATACAAATATTGTTATCTAGACAATATCCACACTCAATTGAGTTCTCATTACATTTATTATCACACTATTTAACAGAATAGTGAGGATGTAACGACCCCAAAATTCATACAATTTAATTCTCGACTTCGGTCGTTAATAATACATTTAACTTCTAATTTTACATCATTAAACGATAATACAACCGTTGAAATTTGCGGAATAATTAAAACTTTCTATTACAAACTATTCTCGTTCCCAAAACCTTCAACCTTTACATCTAAATATCTCAGAAACATTTTAATACTACAATAGTTTACATCGCAAAACGATATTACAATTCAACATTAATACATTATTCAGAACCTTAAACATGATTCAAATAATAATAACAGAACCAAAGTGTATAAATCTTCAAGTATCACATCTAACTCGTATCTTTCAAGTAAGACATAACTTTATCTTGAATCTTGAACCTGCAAAAGTGGTTATTTACAAGGTTGAGCTCGCCAGCCCAGCAAAATCAAACAGTTTTCATGCATCACGTAGCACATAATAACATGCTCAACATATATCTCATAAACGTTGGACTAACATAACATACATGCTACAATTCATATAACAATTATAGAGATTGAGTTCCTTACTCAATCAACATGTTTTAGTCAAACAACGTAGTCATAAATTAACTTTAACATTTCATACATTCAATATATATATAACACATCATGCTCTTTCCAATAAAGATTTAAAATAGTTAATCATCAAGTTCACATAGCAAATAAGAACTGAAAGACTTGCCTCGATCGTTGTTTACCAATAACAGTTTAACAGCTTACAGTTATCTGTACTTCACGTGCCCTACACAATTATATAATCATTCACATCAACTATTAGTCACATAGCAACGCATAGTATTTATAATGTAAACTTTAATCTACATCCTATAACTCTTCCTATTAATCAGTACACAATGTTCAATTTGATTGTGTTAACTTTAGACTTATAACTCACTATATTTCCTATTCGAAGTTCATTCAAGTGCTTAAGTCTTGCTAAGACTACTTATTGATTTTAAATCCATTCCATATCTTATAATATTCATTTCAATTGAATTGAAACACTTTTTAAGTTTATTTACACTTGGCACGACGTTTCGACGTTCATTCATCACACGCCCGATTCGTCTCTCATGTGTGTGCTTAGTATACTTATATAACTTATCTAATACATCATTTATTAATGTTAAACATCATTATATTTACTAATATTCATGTTTTATAACTTAGGACAACCTCTTTTATCATCAGGAGCACTACATTTGCATATGTGCATTCCCGACGCCCTCTGATTGCCTCCTAATACATATCAGTCCCACAAATGACCATTTTGACCCTTGTTCCCGACCTCAAATTGAAAAATGTAAAGCATGAAAGTTATAGGTATATTCGTTCTCGTTCCGGATCATCTTGAATCACCTCAATCGGAGTTCGTATGAAAATGTTATGGCCATTTTACTACAGGAGGTCAAATCGTCCACCTGCACCACTTTTCAAAAATGGGCGCGAGGCGAGATCTGGGCGCCGCAGGCGTGAATTCCAATGTCAAGCGAATTCAAATCTTTGGGGTGCAAACTTTAGGCTATTTTTTTGGCGCGAGAATTTAAATTCAAAGTATGCGAAAATTGGACTTGAGCGTGAAATTTTTGCACTGAGGCTCAATTATAGAACACCCAAAATCAGAAATAAAACCAAGCTACTGTGTCTTAATTTCTAACACCAATTAACATGTATAACTTCACATAAATTACACATAAACGTTAACAATCATCCATATACCAATTACCAACAATTGAACAACGATTTTAGCAAACTCAATTCTTTGAAACATGTTTTAAAACAAAACTCCATTTCGACTGTTGATAAACACCAAGGAACATCGTAAATCCTACTGGACACCCAATCTTATTACTTTAAACTATGTTTCTCGAATTTCTTACCCAATTATCATCTACAAGGTTCAATTTCACAATTAATATATACAATTTTGATATTTCTACCAACCACGCTCATATACATGATATTTCATCAGAATCCAATTCCTTTTTCTTTAACACGTAATTAGCATAAAATCTTATATACATGTTAAACATACAATCATATATTCATATATGCTAGTATAGTAATTACAAAAACATGGTTTACAAGAATTTTGTAAAAACTTTATACATAGTGAAAAAGAAGAACACAGAGACGTATTATAACGTAAAACATATATTAGTATCTAATATTAAGGTCATAGACATACCTTTTTGTTGTTAAGAAATTTTTGTTAATCACTGGAAATAGTTTGAAGAATTTCGTTCTTGTTGCTTCTCTCTCTCAGACTCTCAAAATCTCTTAACCTTTCTTTTTCTCAAAACTCTCTCTAGCTTTTCTTTCTTTTCTCAATTTAGCAAATAACTCAAAGCGTAAAACTGATAACCAAGCCAATTAACAGTATACGTATAATAAAATAAAACCAACGTATAATTTTAAAACTTATAAAAAAACGAACGCTCCATTTACTACACTAATAAGTTATCATTATCTAAAAATATATATATATATATATATATATATATATATATTATTTATATTTTATTTATTTAATTAATATTATAAAATTCAAAATTAAAAGAAATCCAAAAGCCATAAGGCTTTGTTTTGGAAAAACCCTTTAATATTTAAAGAATTAATATATTAAGCCTTGTTTGCAAAAAAGTAAATTAAACTCCTTAATTTATTTTAATAACTCCTTTATAATATAGTTATTTGTCACACTTTATTTAATTAAGTTTTCAAACTTAATTTAATTAATTTTAATAACAATTTATTGAATAAATCATTTAATCATTCTAAACTCTTTAACTTAATTATTAAATTAAATTAGAATATTATCTCATAACAATTAATTTTCTTAACCCATTAATTATTTATTAACAAATAATAATTAAATTAAATCAAAATCAAATTAAACAAATATATATTCAACAATAAACACATCCATTAAATATTTATATAATTCAATAAATATTTATAATTATAATTAAAATTCTAGATTGTTACATTAATCATATCGTAATAAGAATTTCAATTATTACATTCTTATTTTAATAACTTATGAAAATTCGGGTTGTCACATCCTTCCCTTCTTATAAGGATTCCGTCCTCGGAATCAACGAAACCTCCATTACTCGGTTTTCACTAAATCTCTTTTCAAAAATTTATCGTTGAATATTTTCAACACATTACCTTAATATAGATTTTATATATTCTACTACATTCTTTACTTCAACAAATTCTAGGTTTTATTTCATAACTTTCATTTGAACTCAATTATATTTTAAGTATTATATACTCTTTAACCCATTCATTTCCTTTATTAAGGATCGTTATCATAAACACTCGGGATATTACATTCACCCATTCTTCTAAGAATTTCGTCCTCGATATTTTATCTATTAATCTTTATTCATTCAATCTATCAAAATAGATTTTACGTTAATACTTTATTCATTCATTAGGTTCTACAACCAAATTCTTTCTCTAATGATCTTTCTAAGATCACCATATCCCTCACCTCTTCCTCTTCTAAGAGTTTTACATTTCACTTCTTTCTGAAGTTTCAATTCTTTCTTGAAATTATTGTGTTTTGCTTAATTTTCTCATCCTTTCCACTTTCACCTTTCAGAATAATAAGAATCTTCCACAATTGCTCAATAATTGGGAAGCGATATGAATAACAGGAATTTCAAAGATTCCAAATTATGTTGAGGGGTCACAAGACCGTGAACTCTATTCTCGGTTTACTAGTGCTTCAACTCAATCCTTCACATCGCAAAACCGTAGTGTTTATCAATCACAAAGACCTAAAAAACACCTCCACACGCATACACTAGGTGGTAACTTTATTGTATCACCACGTTAGTATAACGTAGTGTTTTATAACGACTATATGTGTTACACTCGGAACCATTGTCCCCGAAAATATGTCTCCTTATAGGGTTGTTCACCTCAACTTTTCAACATATGAATCCGCACCAAAACAATTTGGTTTGGCATAACTTTTCAATAAACGCTTGAATTTCATGAACATCTTTCAATATTCATCTAGCTGAATCAAATAGCATAGACTTCTACAATAATTCGGACATCAATATAAATATACATATACATATATATATATATATATATATATATATTCTTAAATATCTTAAAGAAATCTCAAAATCCTTTTATGGAGTCTTTGAGGATTCCGTCATTTATGACGTTATCATACTACATCATCACCATAGTGGGTCGACGATCATATGATCACATCCAACACTAAGTTCCATTGCATTGATGACTTCATCGTTTATCATATCACCCGATACATATAATTAAAATATATTTTGAAAATTTTAAAAAAATCATCATTTTTTTCTAGCCGAAACAAACAACATATATACGCGAATAATAGTACTGCTTTCAAAAGTCTTTAGGTTCACTAGTGTGATCCAACATTTTTCAAAAATTAAAAGTACAACAATCGGCACGAAGTCAATAAATTTTGAAAGTCTAGCATAGCTAGTAGATTTAGAATATCCAGGTATCCATCAACTTCAATCATTATTCCATTACTTCATTACTTATCCATTCTATCAATCTTCAACTTCATTAATGCTCTCTATACTATAACCGTTTTCTACCCAAAATAGTTCATCAAACTTACCGCACATTGAAAGTTCAGGAACTTGCCACAATAGTATGAGTTTAAGAACTTATCCTAGTCAGACCATAGGCGTCCATTCGCTGAGGGGTTCAAAACATACCATATTATTGTGAGTCACGAACTTACCATATGCATTAGTTTTAAGAACAACACGTAATCCTAATAATATCTGACTAATCTTAATAGTTTCTAACTATCAAATATACACATGAGAAAAGAATCACCTTTTCACCACACATACATCGATAATAGCGACATCGACATTCCAATGATTATCAATGTAATAAAATGAGTGCAAGCACAAAACCCTCGCCCATACAAAGGTTTGTACAACTCAGCCATCACATGAGTCCTCAATCGAAATCCCACCTAACTCTATCTTACTCTTAACAACTTACCCTTAACTTGCTCAATACGAATTCCTCGAATCACATTATCTATAACTCCTCGTGAGTTTATCTCGTACTATATTATAGTACATTATTTTCATAGCATCAAGCTATAATTATTCAAACATTACAAACCATCTTTCCTATATAACTTAAACAAATCACGTCGTGATCTTATTCTATAATCATCTCCCTTAAAATTCTTTTCTTAGCTCGTGATCGTTTTGTTTTATGATCCTCTTTCTTTCCTTTTTCATCATTACAATTTCATTTATGCTTTAAATCTTCTAGATTTTGTGTATTCATCATTATTCGTTATCTTGGCTATTGGAGGTAGGGTAACTCCCATTTCTTATCTTTATATCTCTTCAAGATTCTTCTTTGAATTTTCTTGTTTATATAACAATTCTTCCTTTAAGAATTTCTAACTTCATTTACATTGCTCAACAATTCATTCAAGTTCCACATTTTCCTCATACGTATCCATTTTCTAAACATGGCACATATCGAGTCTCTAACAGTTTCAATATGGTACGCTGAGTGGTTTCCCACAAACAACTAACAAACTAGGTTCTGAGTTGCTAGTTCGTATATACCTCCGCTCTATGAAGGAATCGTTTAGCCTAGATACCATACATCAACTATTTAAGAGTACAATTGTACCATACCTAAATATAACTTTTTATTCTTAATTTTTTTTTATCATTATCTTTTTATAGACATTGTCTATTTATTATCACCTTACATTCTTATTATTGGAGTTGGGTAACCGCACATTCATATTCCTTATAACTCTGCGAGATTCTTCTTTGAATCCTCTCACGCATGTTTTAATCCCTTCTTTACAAATTTCTTAAATTACTTATTGTTCAAATTTTATTTGAGCTTATTCGTTCATTATCTTCACCTTCCTTCTCTAAGGTTATAGCCTATGGTACTCCTACCTAAGGTTTATAACCTACAGCTTTGATACCAACTGTAACGACCCCAAAATTCATATAATTTAATTCTCGACTTCGGTCATTAATAATACATTTAACTTCTAATTTTACATCATTAAACGACAATACAACCGTTGAAATTTGCGGAATAATTAAAACTTTCTATTAGAAACTATTCTCGTTCCTAAAACCTTCAACCTTTACATCTAAATATCTCAGAAACATTTTAATACTACAATAGTTTACATCGCAAAACGATATTACAATTTAACATTAATACATTATTCGAAACCTTAAACATGATTCAAATAATAATAACAGAACCAAAGTGTATAAATCTTCAAGTATCACATCTGACTCGTATCTTTCAAGTAAGACATAACTTTACCTTGAATCTTGAACCTGCAAAAGTGGTTATTTGCAAGGTTGAGCTCGACAGCCCAGCAAAATCAAATAGTTTTCATGCATCACGTAGCACATAATAACATGCTCAACATATATCTCATAAACGTCGGACTAACATAACATACATGCTACAATTCATATAACAATTATAAAAATTGAGTTCCTTACTCAATCATCATGCTTTAGTCAAACAACGTAGTCATAAATTGACTTTAACATTTCATACATTCAACATATATATAACACATCATGCTCTTTGTAATAAAGATTTAAAATAGTTAATCATCAAGTTCACATAGCAAATAGAAACTGAAAGACTTGCCTCGATCATTGTTTACCAATAACAGTTTAACAGCATACAGTTATCTGTACTTCACGTGCCCTACACAATTATATAATCATTCACATCAACTATTAGTCACATAACAATGCATAGTAGTTAAAATGTAAACTTTAATCTACATCCTATAACTCTTCCTATTAATCAGTACACAATGTTCAATTTGATTGTGTTAACTTTAGACTTATAACTCACTATATTTCATATTCGAAGTTCATTCAAGTGCTTAAGTCTTGCTAAGACTACTTATTGGTTTTAAATCCATTCCATATCTTATAATATTCATTTCAATTGAATTGAAATATTTTTTAAGTTTATTTACACTTGGCACGACGTTTCGACGTTCATTCGTCACACGCTCGATTCGTCTCTCATGTGTGTGCTTAGTATACTTATATAACTTATCTAATACATCATTTATTAATGTTAAGCATCATTATATTTACTAATATTCATGTTTTATAACTTAGGACAACCTCTTTTATCGTCAGGAGCACTACATTTGCATATGTGCATTCCCGACGCCCTCTGATTGCCTCCTAATACATATTAGTCCCACAAATGACAATTTTGACCCTTGTTACCGACCTCAAATTGAAAAACTTAAAGCATGAAAGTTGTAGGTCTATTCGTCCTCGTTCTAGATCATCTTGAATCACCTCAATCGGAGTTCGTATGAAAAAATTATGGCCATTTTACTACAGGAGGTCAAAAACCGTCTCGACCTGACCATTTTTTTTTCAATACAAGGCAAAGAGACAAGTGCGCCGGGCGCGAATTCGATCTTTGGGCTCAAAGTTTTGGGTTTTTGGCTTATTTTTGACAGATCGGGCGAGCGAAATTTGGCGCTGGGGCTCCGAATTACAAAACACCCAAAACCAGAAACAAAACCAAGCTACTGTGTCTTAATTTCTAACACCAATTAACATGTATAACTTCACGTAAATTACACATAAACGTTAACAATCATCCATATACCAATTACCAACAATTGAACAACAATTTTAGCAAACTCAATTCTTTGAAACATGTTTTAAAACAAAACTCCATTTCTGACAGTTAATAAACACAGTGAACACCGTAAATCCTACTGACAACCAATCTTATTACTTTAAACTATGTTTCTCTGAATTTCTTACCTAATTATCATCTACAAGGTTCAATTTCACAATTAACATATACAATTTTGATATTTCTACCAACCACGTTCATACATGAATATTTACTGTAAATCCAATTCCTTTTTCTTTAACACGTAATTAGCACAAAATCTTATATACATGTTAAACATACAATCATATATTCATATATGCTAGTATAGTAATTACAAAAACATGGTTTACAAGAATTTTGTAAAAACTTTATACATAGTGAAAAAGAAGAACACAGAGACGTATTATAACGTAAAACATATATTAGTATCTAATATTAAGGTCATAGACATACCTTTTTGTTGTTAAGAAATTTTTGTTAATCACTGGAAATAGTTTGAAGAATTTCGTTCTTGTTGCTTCTCTCTCTCAGACTCTCAAAATCTCTGAACCTTTTTTTTCTCAAAACTCTCTCTAGCTTTTTTTTTCTTCTTCTCAATTTAGCAGGTAACTCAAAGCGTAAAACTGATAACCAAGCTAATTAACAGTATACGTATAATAAAATAAAACCAATGTATAATTTTAAAACTTATAAAAAAACTGACGCTCCATTTATTACACTAATAAGTTATCGTTACTAAGAATATATATATATATATATATATATATATATATTATTTATATTTTATTTATTTAATTAATATTATAAAATTCAAAAATTCAAAAGAAATCCAAAAGTCATAAGGCTTTGTTTGGCAAAAACCCTTTAATATTTAAAGAATTAATATATTAAGCCTTTGTTTGCAAAAAAGTAAACTAAACTCCTTTAATTTATTTTAATAATAACCCTTTATAATATAGTTATTTGTCAAACTTTATTTAATTAAGTTTTCAAACTTAATTTAATTAATTCTAATAACAATTTATTGAATAAATCATTTAATCATTCTAAACTCTCTAACTTAATTATTAAATTAAATTAGAATATTATCTCATAACAATTAATTTTCTTAACCCATTAATTATTTATTAAACAAATAATTAACTCAAATCAAATCAAAAATCAAAATTTATTCAACAACAAATATTTATTCAACAATAAACACATCCATTAAATATTTATATAATTTAATAAATATTTATAATTATAATTAAAATTCTGGATTGTTACATTAATCAAATCGTAATAAGAATTTCAATTATTAAATTCTTATTTTAATAACTTATGAAAATTCGGGTTGTCATAGAGGACTACTAATGCTATCATCTGGACTATCAATCCGTTCCCCGACTCGTTCCATCTATATTCTCATTTCCTAAAGAGAACAGTGAAGGAAAGGGTGAGCTCAACTAGCTCAGTAAGAAATATTATGACTAAGATAATGCAGAATAAATTATCATTAGTCTTTAACAATGTTAAACTGATAAAATATAATAGACATCAAGTTTAACTGCAGCGGAACAAACAATCCATTAAAAGTGTGACGCCCCCAAAATAAGTATACATCACCCATCTTGAGTCGCCAAATACATGGTACTAAATTCAAATACAACTTTGATTATACAACAATCGTGTAAAATACGACAAAATACATGATGTGAGTTTTAATACAAATATTGTCAACTAGACAATATCCACACTCAATTTAGTCCTCATTACATTTATTATCACACTATTTAACAGAATAGTGAGGACTACTAAGATACCATCTTGGACCATCACTCCGTTCCCCGACTAGTCCCGGCTACGTTCTCATTTCCTGAAGAGAACAGTGAAAGAAAGGGTGAGCTCAACTAGCCCAGTAAGAAATATTATGACTAAGATAATGCGAATAAATTATCATTAGTCTTCAACAAATGTTAAACCGATAAAATACAATAGACATCAAGTTTAAGCTGCAATAAACATGCAACCCATTAAAAGAGTCAAGTAGAGAATAAAATCTACTATCTTTTATGATTTAAAAGGTTTTCATTACTTTTATCATTTGAGACTCACTTAATAAATAATCGCATCATCATCTCGTGACTACTACCAAGGATATTCATTAGGGTCACAATCACAAATTATCCATGCACTACTGGCCAAGGATATTCGTGTATTCATCAATGGTCATGATCATGCCAACCACCGTCTGTCGCCAATGCACTACGGGCCAATGAGGACTTTTACCACATCATTTATAATATTCATTGTAAGACCCCAACTTATTATTAATGAAATTTAATTTTTCAGATTTATTATTTTGAAATAGTAAGGGTTGATGTGATTAATGTGGATAGTTAGGGGTAAAATACGCAAATACTTCAAAATAAGCAAGTGGTTATAAAATATTCATTGTTGTTTGGAATATTCGTTTGGTCGTGGAATATTCATCTGTGTCGGGGAATATTAAATGACGACGTAGCGACCATGTGTGGGCCCCATAACTGAAAGCGATTGGATGAAGAAAACGACAAATATAAGTTGTTTAAAAATAATTCACGTAGTT
Source organism: Panax quinquefolius (assembly GCA_020205615.1). Taxonomy (NCBI): domain Eukaryota; kingdom Viridiplantae; phylum Streptophyta; class Magnoliopsida; order Apiales; family Araliaceae; genus Panax; species Panax quinquefolius. The sequence continues at coordinate 130,653,200 of CM035156.1, forward strand.
ATCACATCAATTAATCTTTGTTAAAATACGGTGATTAAAACACAGTAGACACTGGTATTGCACCAATTGTTGATTCTTACGAAGAAGGCACAACTCAATAATGGTTACTGAATTATCGCTCAAAGATTTTATTGAGTTAATAATTCTTTGCGTTGATATTTTATATCATTGTTGTTTCAATAATTGTCATTACACAAGATTTTTCATTATCGGCTAATAATTCATATTATCCGAATAATATTATTAGATAACATTATTGGCAATGTCTAGAAAGTTCATCTAAGGAGAGGTTTGGTCACCTAATTGTGCGTCAAGAAGAAGAAATTCTTATTGAAAGCCCCTCTTTCTGGGAACCGCTTGTCGGTCATCAATATTGTGATTCGTAATATTATTTGTGAATAATTAATTATTGATTCATATGATGAGGAAAATATTGATTTTATGTGGATATAGATGGAGAAAAATTTTAAATGTGACAATTGTTGAAAATTGAAATTTTATCTTTTACGATAAAATAATTCTTTTAAATATATTATTATATTTTAATAATATAATAATGGTGATATTTTACAACGAATGTGGGATATATGAGTATACGAGGAGGAAGAGTATTTTGTTGCAATAAATGTTTAAAACATGTTAAACATGTCAATTGGACCCCATTTATTATTGAAATTTGATTATAATTTTGTAAAATCCCCGTTTGTGGATTTGGCCAATTTCTGTTTGGAATTTGGAAAAACTTTCTTCCGTAAAGTTGTAGAGAATTGAATTTCCTATAAAAACTTGCGAGATTCGAATTTTCTGATAGAAGGGCTATTTATTATGAATTATTGAAGTTCAAGTTCAAATAATTGATTTTGGAAGTTTAAAATATTTTAAATAATAAAAACGTTTTTTTGTTTGTTTTGTGGGCTACAACATGTGCATAATGAGCTGAGATCAGATCTAGGAAGGTGGGCATAGAAATCTTAATATATATATTAATATTATATTAAATTTTCTACTTTGGTGTTCTAAGCATTTTCCTATAAATAGGTGCTTAGGTTAGAATTGAAAATCACAATTTAAATCAAGTTTTTCTCTCTATATTATCGAGTTTATTCTTGTGAGTATTTTGAGTATACTTTGAGTATTGTTAGATAACGGTGTAAGTTCCTTCAAAGACTATATAATTATTCCCATTAGAAGTACTAATCTTTCGAGGTAAGGATGTTATTTTATTCGAAAATGATATTATTTCTTCAATATCATTATCTTTCAAATATTGGTTGGAACTTTTATCAAATTTGGAACTTTTTCATGTCGGGGTTACTTATTCATGAGTTACTATTCACGAGTTACTATTCATGAGTTACTATTCACGAGTTACTATTCACGAGTACTATTCATGAAGCGTGAAGATGTTTTTTTGTGAAATTTCTATCTTTTGGTGTTTGAGAGTTACTATTCACGATTATACAAGACTTTATTCACGATATCTGACTATTCACGAATACAAAGACTATTCATAGAAAAATGAAAGTTTTTCTTTTCGTCTAAAATATCTATTCGGATACTAGCTTTGATTGTATCCATGTTTTGATCATTCTTGAATTTTTACCCCTATGATTATTTTTGAGGTATTTTTGGACGTGGATAAAACAAAGTACGAATCCTTAATCCTTAATCCTTAATCCTTGTCATTTTGTTTCATTTGGATTCGTTTCTTTAAAAATATTTTTCATCATCCTCGGTCTTAAATGATGATATTATTGAATATCTTTGGCGTATAGTAAAAGATGAATGATTTCTAAAGAATATCTTTGGCCGTAGTGTTTAGATGAACATGACTAACTGATGAATATCTTTGGCCTCAGAGTGCAAAGATGAATATTTGATTCCGGATGTATATTGATTGATGTTACGGGGATAAAAGATGAGCGATGAACTTTTAAATTCATACATAGAAGATAGTAGTTTGCATTCTCTACTTAACTCTTCTAATGAATTATTATTTCATTGCGAATATTGATTTAAAATTTGTTGTCTATTGTATTCTATTAGATTTTTCCTGTTGAAGACTAACGGTAATTTGTTGTATATTATCTTAGTCATAATATTCTTTACTGGACTAGTTGAGCTCACCCTTTTCCTTTTTGTTCCATTTTTCTTCTCGGGAGGCGAGAATATAAGAAAGTACTAGTCTGGGTATGGAATGAAGGTTTTAGAAAGAATTGTTTAGTAGTCCTCACCATTTTTGTAAAATAATGTATCAATAAATGTGATGAGGATTTATTTGAGTATAGATATTGTCTAGAAGATAATATTTGTATTCAAACTCACGCTTTTCTGGTTGTAATAATAAAGTTGTAGTTGTTTTCGCACTATGTATTGACAACTCGAATAGGTGATGTATACCTATTTTGGGGCGTCACATTACTACCATGATTACAATCGAATAATCCTCGGTCATAATCATACCAAGTCCATCCATGCACTACGTGCCATGAGATGACTTTCAAAAAATATAAACATGAGGATGATGACAATGATATAAGAATTCAATAAAACAAATTCAAGAATTATTTTATCCAGGAACTAATAACGTTCAAATTGTCAACATGATACTTCTTTGTAAAGTAAAATTCAAGAATGCGCAGAAGAATATTTCCATGAAAAGATACTGGATGAAGCGCAAATATCAAGGATATTCCACTAATTTCATGGAGTATAGAAGTCAAAACTTTAACCAACTGAGTATAATAAAGAATGAAATAACAAAAGAAATTACCATGCATGCATGACTTCAGATGTATTAAAAGTTATTCCAATGAGAATAATAAATAACGGAACGAAGTCGTGAAATTCACACCGGCTGGGATGTTCTAATGAATAATAAGGAATGGAATAACAACAAAATCACCATGCATGCGGTATTTAGCAGATGAGTTATTCCAACAGAATATCTACTAAATAACGGAACCTGGTCGGTGAAATTCAATGCAAGTGAGGATATTCCAAATGTAATAAATGAATAATAAAAAGCGGAACCAGTCGGCGTAGAAAGCATGCATGTGATATTCCAATGTAATAATAAAGAGCGGAACCAGTCCCATGAGTATACGTATATACATGATATTTCAATGTAATAATAAAGACGGAACTGTGTCATGCGAAAGCACAAACATGATATTCCAACAGAGTAATAAAGAATGGAATATGTAAGAATTTCACCATGTATAGGGTAGCTCACAGTATCAAAGTTATTCAAAATGAATAATAAAGATGGAATAATGTAAGTTCTCTTCATGAATACAAAAGAAATAACACCCCTTACGGGTACAACAAATAATATCCCTTACCGTATAAAGAAGAACTGAATAAAGAAGTAGTGAAGTAGCAGGATACTTTTCTTCTTTCTCTCTATAGTTTCTCTCTCTAGAGTTTCAATGAATTCGTAAGAAAAAAAGTAGGAATGAGCTTCTATTTATAGAAGAATGGAATGAATAGTAACCAATCCGTGAACTGTCCAGATTAATTTACTTTAATCGGACGGTCCATATTTAAAGCAAAATCTTTTAAATAAAATATAATATATTCTATTTTATATAAAAAGATTTTACTATGCAAAATACTATGCATAATAGAATATAATATATTCTATTTATAGAATAACTTTATAAAAGTATTCTATTTTATATAAAAAGTTTTTCTAATTTTATTACGTTAATAATACGAATAAAACAAAACTTCATCATCATTATTATTATTCACACCATTAATCGACCGTGTCGTTCCCGTGAAAGTGGGGGCTTTCAATAAGGATTTCTCCTATCATGCCGCAAATTAGGTGACCAAACCTCTCCTCGCGTAACTTCTAGACATCGTTAATAATGCAAATAATAATATTAACAACTTCTTCATCTCAATTATTGATTTAATAACATATAAAATATCGACAATAATTAAATAAAACTGAATGACTTCTCACATAAGCATCAAAAATCAATACCGTGTGCTACTATGCAACCACACATATTACTGTACTTTTACTACCGAGTAGTTCAACAGTATCAACGGTAAAACTTCTGCCGTTATTTTCAATAAAATATTTTTTTATTTTCTCAATCCGACAATAATTCTATTGTGGGGTCCACCAATGATTGTACCGTCGTACGAATATTTCCTGTTAAAATGAATATTCCCCGACCAATCGAATATTATATAACAACTTGCGTACTTTGCAAAATTTATAAATACTACCCACAACTATAACATTATATCATAATATTCAAAAATGATAATTTATAGAAAATTCATTTTTTATTCATAAAAGTTGGGGTCTTACAAAAAGAGTCAAGTAGAACATAAAATCTACTATCTTTTATAATTTAAAAATATTTTCATCAATTTTTATCGCTGAGACTCAGCTTAATAAATAATCCACATCATCAAATTATCCCTGCACTACAGGCCAAGGATATTATTTAGTATCACGACCACGAATTATCCATGCACTACGGGCCAAAGATAATCTTGTTTTCATCAACGGTCCTGATCATGCCATAAAACAATTCATCTTTGCTTCCTCGCCAAAGAGAATCCATAACCATAATCATACCAAAAAGCGCCCATCAATGCATTATGTGCCAACGAGGACTTTTTCCACATCATTTGTAACATTACTACCATGATTATACCGAATAATCCTCGGTCATAATCATACCAAGTCCATCTATGCAATACAGGCCACAGATGACTTTCAACATAATATAAACATGAGGATGATGACAATGATATAAGAATTCAATAAAACAAGTTCAAGAAGTAAATTATCTAGGAACTAATAACGTCCAAATTGTCAACATGATACTTCTTTGTAGAGTAAAATTCAAGAATGCTCAAAAGAATATTTCCATGAAAAGATACTGGATGAAGCGCAAATATCAAGGATATTCCACTAATTTCATGGAGTATAGAAGTCAAAACTTTAACCAACTAAGTATAATAAAGAATGAAATAATAATAGAAATCACCAGGCTTGCGATAGACCACACATGCAGGTTATTCCAACAGAATAATAAATAACGGAACCGGTGTCCCGCCAGAAACGCATGCATATGATATTCAATAGAATAATAAAAGACGGAACCAGTCCCGGCAGTAAAATGCATAAACGAGGATATTCCAATGTAATAATAAACACGGAACTGTGTTCACAGAAACGCATGCAGATAGGATATTTCAATGTAATAGTAAAGAATGGAATAACAATGAAATCACCATGCATGCAGACTTGACAGACAAAGTTATTCTAATGAAAAATAAATAATGGAACTGTGTCAGCGTAATGTCACCGGCGAGGATATTCCAAATGTAATAATAAAGAATGGAATAATGTAAGAATTTCACCAAGTATAGGGAAGTCCACAGATAAAAGTTATTCCAATGTAATAATAAAGAATGTAATAACAAAAGTTCTCTTCATGAATACGAAAGAAATAATACCCCTTACCTTATAAAGAAGAAACTAGATATAGAAGTAGTGAAGTAGCAGAATACTTTTCTTCTTTCTCTCTATAGTTTCTCATTTTAGAGTTTCAGTGAATTTGTAAGAAATAATGAAGGAATGAGCTTCTATTTATAGAAGAATGGACTGAATAGTAACCAATCCATGAATGGTCCAGATTGATTTACTTTAAATGGACGGTCCAGATTGGTTTACAATAAAATATAATATATTATATTTATAATCTAATAAAACGAATAACTTTATAAACGTATTCTATTTTATATAAAAAGATTTTACTATATAAACACTATGCAGGCACTATGCAAACACTATGCATAATAAAATATAATATATTCTAATTATTGTCTAATAAAAGCAGATAGCTTTATAAAAGTATTCTCGCTTTATATAAAAAGATTTTACTATTAGCCTAATAAAACGAATAACTTTATAAAAGTATTACATTTTATATAAAAACTTTTGGTTTTATTACATTAATAATACTAATAAAACAAAATTTATATATATATATATATATATATATATATATATATATATATATAACAATCAACAATAATTGAATCAAATAACGTGAGATACTATGCAAAGAATTATCGTAGTAATAATTGAACAAAACCGAAATGACTTCTCACGTAAGCATCAATAATCAATACCGGTGCTACTACGCAACCACGCCAGTATTCTTTATTTTTACTACTACCGAAAGTAGTTCAATAGTATTAACGGTAAAACTTCCGCCGTTATTTTTAATAAAATATTTTTGTCGTTTTCTCAATCTGACAATAATTCCGTTGTGGGGTCCACCAATGATTGTGCCGTTGTACGAATATTCCCCGACACAAATAATATTCTCCGACCAATCGAATATAATATAACAACTTGCATACTTTGCATAATTTATAAATATTACCCACAACTATAACATTATATCAAATCCACATCGTAATAAAAAAAAATATTTCTAGAAATTTAAATCTTTATTCGTAAAATTTGGGATTTTACATAACGTAACTATATCAATTCTTTTTTCTCTTTTTTCCACAAGCACTAATTATTATATCAATTCTTTTTTTTTACAAAATAAAAAAGCCATAGATTTTCGGGAAACAGTAGCATTAATTATTTCTTATTTTAAAATTTCCAATATTAAAAAACTAATTAATTAACTTGGATATTATTTTACGTTATAATCTTCTATATATTGATCACGTATGATCATCGATATGTCATTTAATTATTTAATTACCAATTTCCATCAAAAAAGTGTTCGATCGCCCATTAATTATTTGTTGCAAAAGAAGAAGTGAAAAGAATAACTTATACTATATTCTAAGGCAAAATAAATAACTTAAAGAACAGGTAAGATAAATATCATAATTTTTGTAAGTATTTGACATATATAAGCAAAAATTATAGTGTTATTATTATTATTATTATTATTTGTTGTTGTTGTTGTTGTTATTTTTTTTTTATTATTATTATTATTATTATTATTATTATTATTATTATTATTATTATTATTATTATTATTATTATTATAGTATATAACTTCTTGAGATTATATTAATGGTATGTAGTGAAGGAGAAGAAAGGAATATATGGGGGAAATCTCATGTTTTGATATAAATATTAATCCTTGCAAGATATTAATAGATAATTTGTGTTGCTCCAGCGGTCAAATGACCAAAGTTCCAAATGATAGGTCACAGATTCAAATATGTTCTGCATTTGGACATAATTTTTAAATACTAAATACGAATATTTTTTGACAATTCTCCGAATACCGAATATGGTCTTACAAAAACACGTTTATTGGGTTTATTTTAATTTAAGGCAACATTTTAATAGTCGTTGTAAAAAATTGTATAAAATATGCAACGAAAATAAAAATTGTTGCTAATGAATGTGCTCTATATTAGGCAACGAAATATAACAACAAAAAAACTTTCGTTGCCTACGATGAGGAGAAATCAAGTGGTTATAAATTTTGCAACGAATTTCTAACGAATTTTGTTTCCAAATTTTGCAACGACTTATGAATTTCGTTGCAAAAAGTGAAAGCCTGACACACAATCTATAACGAATGACAAGTTTCATTGCTAAATATACACTTTTACCAAAGACTTATAAAGTCGTTGCCTGAAAAATCATTGCTAAAGCCCCATTTTTAGCAACAAAAAAACTTTCGTTGCCCATGATGACGGGAAATCAAGTGACCAAAAATTTTGCAACGAATTTCTAACGAACTTTTTTCCCGCCAATGAATTAGCAACGAAATTTTGCAACGGCTTATGAATTTCGTTGTAAAAAGTGAAAGCCTGACACAATCTGCAACGAAAGATAACTTTCGTTGCTAAACATATACTTTTAGCAACGACTTATAAAGTCGTTGCCCGAAAAATCGTTGCTAAAGGCCCATTTTTTTGTAGTGTTAACAGAATAGTGAGGACTACTAATGCTATTATCTGGACCGTCACTCTGTTCCCCGACTAGTCCCTGCTATGTTCTCATTTTATGAAGAGAACAATGAAAGCAAAAGGATGAGCTCAACTATCCCAGTAAGAAATATTATGACTAAGATAATGCAAAATAAATTATCGTTAGCCTTCAACAGTGTTAAACTGATAAAATATAACAAAAATCAAGTTTAACTGCAGCGGAATAAGCAATCCATTAAAAAAATCAAGTAGAGAATAAAATATACTATCTTCTATGATTTAAAAGGTTTTTCATCACTTTTATCGCTGAGACTCAGCTTAATAAATAATCCACATCATCAAATCATCCCTGCACTACAGGCCAAGGATATTATTTAGTATCACGACCACGAATTATCCATGCACTACGGGCCAAAGATAATCGTGTTTTCATCAACGGTCCTGATCATGCCATAAAAACAAATCATCTTTGCACCCTTGGCCGAAGAGAATCTATAGCCATAATCATACCAAAAACTGTCTATCAATGAACTACGGACCAATGAAGATTTTTACCACATCATTTGTAACATTACGGTCATGATTATACCAATTAATCCCTGGTCATAATCATACCAAGTCCATCTATGCACTACAGGCCATAGATGACTTTCAACATAATATAAACATGAGGATGATGAAAATGACATAATAATTCAATAAAACAAGTTCAAAAATTAATTTATCCAGGAACTAATAACGTCCAAATTGTTAACATGATACTTCTTTGTAGAGTAAACTTCAAGAATGCTCAGAAGAATATTTCCATGAAAAGATACTGAATGAAGCGCAAATATCAAGGATATTCCACTAATTTCATGGAGTATAGAAGTCAAAACTTTAACCAACCCGAGTATAATAAAGAATGGAATAACAAAAGAAATCACCGTGCATGTGATAGATCGCTTTACACAAAAGTTATTCCAATGTAATAATAAATAACGGAACTAGGTCATGCAGAACGTCATGCATGTGGATATTCCAAGTAATAATAAATAACGGAACCTGTGTCGGTAAATTCGCACCAACAAGATGTTCCAAGCCAGAATAATAAGTAATCGGAACCGGTCATGCGTAAATGCACCAAGCGGGATATTCCAATGTAATAATAAATAACGGAACTGTGTCAAAGTAAATTCACAATCGATAGGATGTTCCAACAGAATAATAAATAACGGAACTGGTCGGTGAAATAAATTGCACCGAAAGGATGTTCCAATGTAATAATAAAGAATGGAATAATAGAAGAATTTCACCATGTATGCAGATTTGATAGTATAAAGTTATTCCAACATAATAATAAAGTATGGAATAATGTAAGAATTTCACCAAGTATAGGGTAGCTCACAGATACAAAGTTATTCCAAATGTAATAATAAAGAATGGAATAACTAAAGTTCTTCTTCAGAATACGAAAGAAATAATACCCCTTACGAGTAGTACAACAAATAATATCCCTTACCTTATAAAGAAGAGTACTTCGACGGGTAGGAAGTATGGGATATACTTGAAGAAAACTCAGACTACGCTCAAAGCTTTCTTAAACTCTAAAGAAATACGCCAAGATTATAGAAGAAGAATTTCTCTCACGTTTTCTCTCTAGAGTTTCAGTGAATTTGTAAGAAATAATGAAGAAATGAGCTTCTATTTATAGGAGAATGGACTGAATAGTAACTAATTCCTGAACGGTCCAGATTGATTTAATTTTAAACGAACGGTCCAGATTGGTTTACTATAAAATATTCTAATAAAACAAAATCTTTTAAATAAAATATAATATATTCTATTTATAATCTAATAAAACGAATAACTTTATAAAAGTATTCTATTTATATAAAAAGATTTTATTATACAATCACTATCTTGCAGGCATTATGCAAACACTACGCATAATAAAATATAATATATTCTAATTATTGTTTAATGAAATAAACAACTTTATAAAAGTATTCTGCATTTTATATAAAAAGATTTTTTACTATGCAAAACACTATGCAGCACTATACAAATACTATGCATAATAAAATATAATATATTCTAATTATTGTCTAATAAAATAAATAACTTTATAAAAGTATTCTGTTTTATATAAAAAAATTTTACTATACAAAACACTATGCGTAATAAAATATAATATATTCTAATTATTGTCTAATAAAACAAATTACTTTATAAAAGTATTCTGTTTTATATAAAAAGCTTTTCTATTTTATTATATTAATAATACTAATAAAACAAAACTTCAACATCATTATTATAATTCACACTATTAATCTACCAGGTCGTTCCCAGGAAAGAGGGGGCTTTCCAATAAGGATTTCTTTCTATTGGCGCGCAATTAGGTGACCAAACCCTCCTTGGCAGAACTTCTAGACATCGTTAATATTACAAATAATAATATTAACAACTTTGTTATCTCAATTATTGATTTAATAATATGTAAAATATTGACAATAATTGAATCAAATAACGTGAGATACTATGCAACATTTACTGTAGCAATAATTGAACAAAACTAAGTGACTTCTCACGTAAGCATCAATAATTAATACTGTGTGCTACTATGCAACCACACGTATTACTGTACTTTTACTACCGAGTGGTTCAACAGTATTAACGATAAAACTTCCGCCGTTATTTTCAATAAAATATTTTTATCGTTTTCTTAATCCGACAATAATTCCGTTTTGGGGTCCACCAATGATTGCGTCGTCGTACGAATATTCTCTGTTAAAATGAATATTCCCCGACCAATCGAATATTATTTAACAACTTGCGTACTTTGCAAAATTTATAAATATTATCCACAACTATAACATTATATCAAATCCACATCATAATATTAAAAAAAATATTATGAGAAAATTAAATCTTTATTCGTAAAATTTGGGGTCTCACACTTCTAATGGATTGCTTGTTCTACTGCAGTTAAACTTGATGTTTGTTATATTTTATCAGTTTAACACTGTTGAAGGCTAACGATAATTTATTCTGCATTATCTTAGTCATAATATTTCTTACTGGTCTAGTTGAGCTCACCCTTTTTGCTTTCATTGTTCTCTTCAGGAAATGAGAACGTAGTCGGGACTAGTTGGGAAACGAAGTGATGGTCCAAGATGGTGTCATAGTAGTCCTCACTATTCTATAAAATAGTGTGATAATAAATGTAATGAGGACTCCATTGAGTGTGGATATTGTCTAGATGACAATATTTGTATTAAAACTCACAACATATATGTTGTCGTATTTTACACGACAGTTGTATAATTAAGTTTGTATTTGATTTATGTACCATGTATTTGGCGACTCAAGATGGGTGATGTATACCTATTTTGGGGGCGTCACAGTTGGTATCAAAGCTTAGGGATATGATCCCTGGCTGAGATGTGCGACAAGAACTAAGGGGGGAGAGACGGGGAATTCCTTCGCTAGTATGACCTACCTAAGTTTATTTGGTATTTAATTGGCCGGACAGAGTATAGAGATAATATGTGATATGTTAATTAACTCTTGTTTTGTGACAGTGTTTGAAAATGGCAGCTAAAAATTTTAGCAATGGAGTGAATGAGACCATTGAGACACCATTAATCACTAACCAGGTTAATGTGATGTCAAACAAAGAAGAAATTAGAGATATCTACGTGGTAAGTGAAGAACTAATAGTTGCACTCGAGATAGTTGTAGAGGTAGCAGCTGAGAGTGAGGAAGAAGAGGAAGAAGAGGAACCTGAGGAGAATTGGTTAGAAGAAGTTTATGATCAAAATTTAGAATTACAAAATCATATTCATGAGTTGGAAGAGCAGGCTGAAGAACGGCAGGCAGTTGTGGCGCAAAGAGATGCAATAATTCAAAATTGTGTTACCCAATGTGCGATGCTTGAGCAGAAGTACTCTTTGGCAGAGTATAAGATATTAGAGCTAGAATCTAAGAATGCTATGATCAAAGTTTTGATGAAAGAAGAAGCAAATGAACGAATGAAAATAGATGATGCATGGGTAAAAGCCGCACGATGTGTTGATATTGTAGAAAAAGACGTCTGATCTAATAAGGCCAAAGTAGATGAAATGGATTTCGCTTTTTGGACAGCAATTGGAAGAATCCAACATCAAATTCAGAATTACCCTGTGCAGAGCGGTCAACCCCAATTCGATATGGATCGGAGAATAATAATTCGAATCATGGATCAGGAATGTGACGAAGCAATTAAGGGTGGAATATACTCTACAGTAAAGATAAGTCCAACTGGGATGTCCTAGACAAGTCAAAATCGGGAGTTTAAGTGAGAGCGTTTGTCGGGAAACCCGAACGAAGTTATTATGGGTAAGTTAATTATAAACTCTTGCGAAGTCTATATCTTATTCGATACTAGTTCTACCCACTCTTGTATTTTACCTAGTTGTGTTTAACGTTTAAATTTGACTCCTGAGAAGTTAGATTTGACTTATTGGTTGAAACTTCGTTAGGAGAAACCTTCATTACCTCCACTGTTTATAAATCTTGTTGATTCAAATCGACACTTTCACGTTACTTGTCGATCTTATCTCTTTGAAAATACTTTCCTTTGATGTGATTTTAGGAATCGATTGATTAACTACTCATCATGCTTTTTGTAAGGTTGTTATCTTTCATATTCCTAACCAACCTGTTATGCGAATTCAAGCAACCAAACCACTAAAGTCAATCATTATCATATCAAGCCATAAGTAAAGAGCCCTGAGCCTTTTGTTGGTGACTTCCTTGTGTGGAATGCACCGAAGCCAGACTTTCTGTAGGTGACGTCGTCAATGACGATGTCAAGTTGATAGGTATCAATGTGACGTACTATCCAAGTCTTGGATGAGAGTCACAGTTTTGAATAATATTTCTATTGATAATAAATTTCCTGATGTATTCTTGAAGACTTCTTAGCCTACCCCTAGAGCGTGAAATCAAATTTTGTATTGACCCCAGTACAAAACCCATTTCTAAATCCCTTAAATATTTCTTCAACTTAGAACGAACGTGTTATGCGCCAAAGACGTTGGCTCGAGCTGTTGAAGATTACGATCGTACCATTCAATATCATCGTGGAAGCGCGAACTTAGTAACTGACGCGTTGAGTAGAAGATCATATGCGTTTACGAGTGCGATGTTGTTAACACAAAAACTATCTCGTATAACTTATAAATGATGAAGATAGAGTTAAAGAATCTAGGGACCCACGTGGTGATATCAAATATACGAGTAGAATCGACTCTAATTGATAAAGTTAAAGGTCGCTCAAGTTACACACCTGGAGCTGATGAATGTGAAGAAGAAGGTTCAAAAGGGTGTTATTCTAGAAGCAAGAATCGATGAAGAGAGGAAATATCAACCCTCGATTTAATTGCCCCATTTGAAATCCTCGATCGAGTAGGATCTGTGGCCTATAGACTCATTTTACCGCCAAGTATGTCGCGTGTTCATAACATTTTTCACGTATCATTGTTAGTAAAACTTATTCTTAGGGGACTTTGGAGAAAAATTTCGGAATAATTAATGAATCTAAAAAATTATAAAATCATGGGGGTTTTATGGAGCATGTTACAAGCTTTCCATAGCCTCGAAAATGGACTAATTCCGATAACGGACGAATAAGTTATGGAGATTTGAAGTATGTGTGCCAAAAGTTGCAAAACTGGAAAATTGGAGTTAAGTGCCAAGGGTCGAGTGCCTAGGCACTAGGGTCGGCTCTTAGATTATGCTCTTGGGCGCCTAGGCACTTGCCCAAGGCCAAATTTGGGCACCTAGGCGCTGGTCAAGTGTTAAGCCAAAATCTATCCGGACGTCCTTTAGTAAATTATACATAACGTTTTCATACAAACTCCGATTGAGGTGATTTAGGATGATTCGGAAAGATAACGAGTAGACCTATAACGTTCATGCTTTATATTTTAAGATTTGAGGTCGGTATCAAGGCCTAAAATGGCTATTTTAGGGACTTATGTGCATTCAGAGGCAATCAGAGGACATCGGGCATGCACATATGCAACGTGTAATGTTTTCGACGATAAAGGTATTCAAGGTATCCTCACCTCTTCGGCATACCAGGTACGTACGTAAATTTCGAGGGCAAAATTTCATAAGGGGGGAGATTGTGAGACCCCATATTTTATGAATAAAGATTTAAATTTCTCGATTTTTTTTAATATTATGGTGTGGAGTTGATATAATGTTATAGTTGTGGGTAATATTTATAAATTTTGCAAAGTATGCAAGTTGTTATATAATATTCGATTGGTCGGGGAATATTCATTTAAATAGGAAATATTAAATGACGACTCAAGACAATCATTGGTGGACCCAAGAATCGGAATTATTGTCGGATTGAGATAACGACAAAAATATTTTTATGAAAATAACGGCGGAAGTTTTACCGTTAACTGTTGAAACACCCGGTGTTAAAAGTACAGGAATACGTGTTGTAAAACTCCAAATTTTACGAATAAAGATTTAATTTTCTCGAAATATTTTTTTGAATATTATGGTGTGAATTTGAGATAATGTTATAGTTGCGGATAATATTTATAAATTTTTCAAAGTACGCAAGTTGTTATATAATATTCGATTGGTCGGGGAATATTCGTACTAGTTGTAGGTAATAGAATTATATTTTTATAAAAATAACGGCGAAAGTGTTATCGTTAAAACTGTTGAACTATCTGGTAGTAAAAGTACAGTAATACGTGTGGTTGCATAGTAGCACATGGTATTGATTATTGATGCTTACGTAAGAAGTCATTCGCTTTTGTTCAATTATTTCTACTGTGAATTGATTCATAGTATCTCAACGTTATTTGATTAAATTATTGTTGATATTTTATATATTATTAAATCAATAATTGAGATAAAAAGTTATTAACATTATTATTTGCATTATTAACGATGTCTCAGAAGTTACAAGAGAGAGGTTTGGTCACCTAATGCGCGCACCAATAAGGAGAAATTCTTATCGAAAGCCCCCTCTTTCTTGAAGGAACGACTTGGTCGATTAATAGTGTGAATAATAATAATGACGATGAAGTTTTTTTATTAGTATTATTAATGTAATAAAAATGTAAAAGCTTTTTTATATAAAACAAAATACTTTTATAAAGTAGTAATTTTTTTATATAAAATGTAATACTTTTATAAAGTTATCTATTTTATTAGACAATAATTAGAATATATTATATTTTATTATGCATAGTGTTTGCATAGTACTGCGTAGTGTTTGTATAGTAAAATCTTTTATGTAAATCGTAATACTTTTATAAAGTTATTCATTTTATTAGATTATAAATAGAATATATTATATTATATTGTAAACCAATGGAATAGTCCGTTTAAAGTAAATCAATCTGGACCGTTCATGGATTGGTTACTATTCAGTCCATTCATCTATAAATAGAAGCTCATTCCTTCATTATTTCTTACGAATTCACTAAAACTCTAGAGAGATAAACTGTAGAGAGAATTCTTCTTCTATAATCTTAAGCGTATTTCTTTAGAGTTTAAGAAAGCTTTGAGAGTAGTGCAAGTTTCTTCAAGTATATTCTACTTACCGTCAAGTAACTCTTTTCTTTATAAGGTAAGGTATTATTTCTTTCATATTCATGAAGAGAACTTACATTATTCTATCTTTATTATTACATTGGAATAACTTTGATATCTGCCGGGTTTACCTATACTTGGTGAAATTCTTACGTTATTCTATTATTTATTATTCATTGGAATAACTTGATATCATGCTGGCTACCCTATACTTGGTGAAATTCTTACATTATTCCATTCTTTATTATTCATTGGAATATCCTCGTATGTGAGTTTTATGCCGACACGGTTTATTTATTTATTATTCATTGGAATAACTTGTACATGCCAAGTACCGCTTGCATGGTGATTTTCGATGTTATTCCATTCTTTATTATTTTGTTGGAATATCCTATCGTGCGTTTCTGGGACTGGATTCATTATTTATTATTACATTGGAATAACTCGTCTATGCCAAATCTTAGTATGCATGGTGATTTACATTGTTATTCCATTTTTATTATTCATTGGAACATCCTGTTGGTGTAATTTCTTTGACTTTCGGTTTCGTTATTTATTATTCTATTGGAATAACTGTCTACATCGAAGTACGCATGCATGGTGATTTCTGTTGTTATTCCATTCTTTATTATTCTGTTAGAATATCCCATCGGTGCGTATTATGCCTGACCTGGTTCCGTTATTTATTATTCTGTTGGAATAACCTGTCTGTGCGATATATCGCATGCCTGGTGATTTCTTTTGTTATTCCATTCTTTATTATACTCAGTTGATTAAGTTTTGACTTCTATACTCCATGAAATTAGTGGAATATCCTTGATATTTGCGCTTCATCTAGTATCTTTTCATGGAAATATTCTTCTGAGCATTCTTGAATTTTACTCTACAAAGAAGTATCATGTTGACAATTTGGACGTTATTAGTTCTTGGATAATTTAATTCTTGAACTTATTTTATTGAATTATTATGTCATTGTCATGATGAGTTATGTTGGTTATTATGTGAAAACATGAAAGTTTCTTAGAAATCACAAAGGGTTGAAAATCAGATTTTGGTGAAAATGGAGCATGAAATTCAATTGACCATATCTCCTATTATATTTTGAATTTTTAAGTGTGGTCAAGTTCTAGAGTTAGATCTATGAGTTTCCTAACTTATCAAAGTGGAATCATCGAAAAGGTGTTGTAGATTTTGTGTATTGGGTGATTTTAGCAAAGCTTACGAAAAAAATTGAATAATGGAAAATAGCTACTGTCCATATTCTAAAAGGGCATTTTCGGCCACTTAATTTGTGAGAAAAATTCCGGCCTTTTGGGACATGAAAATATATGGTATAAAGTACCTCCTGTCCAAAAATGAGCTCATTAGAGCTTAAAATGAGCAAGTTATGACCATTTCAATATTTAGGTTTTTTTGACGAAAAACGCTATAACCGGAGTTCTATAACTCCGATGGCCATGAAATTTAAATTGGAAAATCACGTTAACACGTGTAAGATCCTGCCAAGATTTGGGAATTTCTGGAGTTAAACTTGAGGTAGCTAATTTCTTAAGGAATTAATTAGAAATTGATTTTTGAAAAATAGTAAATGAATTTTAAAAATTTCGAGAAAAATATATGTTCATTATGGGACTATATTCTGTTAAATCCTAGAAAAGAAATATTTTTGGGACTGATTTGGTATTTTTCATGAAAATGCACAAGTTATGAGTATATAAGTTAAATATGTTATGTAATGTAACAAAATTGGAAAAATGGATTTTATGGCTTGGAAATCCTATATAAGGTATATGCAAATTTTTGATAAGGGATTTGATCATTGGTGATAAAATCTTATGAGTATGGCATTCTTGGAATGATTAAATGCATTATTTGGTAAAGTGTAATAAATTAAAATAAATTGTTTATAAGTTTAGAGGTGATTAAAATATTGCTAAAATATTAATAATATTAGATTATGAGTTTATTAAGTGATTGATAATATTTGGATAAATTTAAAGTCTTTAATATTTATCCTTATTTTAATTGATTAATGCTATATATCATTGTCATCATCCTCATGCTTATATGGTGATGAAAGTTATCTTTGGCTTATGTGCGGAGATGGACTGTTGTTTATTGAATTATATATCTTTGGCTTACGTGCAAAGATGGATTGTTGATTATTAGTTTTATTGTTGTATATCTTTGGCTTACGTGCAGAGATGGGCTTGGTATGATTATGACCAGGGATTATTCGGTATAGTCATGACCATTGATGATTTAAAGAATATCCTTGGCCCGTAGTGCAGGGATGATTTGATGATGTTGTTTATTTATTAAGCTGATTCTCAGCGATAAAAATTGATGAAAATATTTTGAATCATAAAAGATAGTAGATTTTATTCTCTACTTGACTCTTCTAATGGATTGTTTGTTCCGCTGTAGTTAAACTTGTTGACTATTGTATTTTATCAGTTTAACATTGTTAAAGACTAATGATAATTTATTCTGCATTATCTTAGTCATAATATTTTTTACTGGGCTAGTTGAGCTCACCCTTTCCTTCACTGTTCTCTTCAGGAAATGAGAATATAACTGGGATGAGTTGGGGAACGGAGTGACGGTCCAGATGATAGCATTAATAGTCCTCACTATTCTGTAAAATAGTGTGACAATAAATGTAATGAGGACTCCATTGAGTGTGGATATTGTCTAGATGACAATATTCTTGTTTAAACTCTCAGTTTATGTTTTGTAAATATTTTTTACGACGGTTGTATAATTAAGTTGTATTTGATTTATGTACCATATATTTGGCAACTCAAGATGGGTGATGTATACCTAATTTTAGGGGTGTCACACGCGTGGTTGCATAGTAGCACTACCAGTATTGATTATTGATGCTTACGTGAGAAGTCACCGGTTTTGTTCAATTATTGCTACGATGTAATTATTGCATAAGTATCTCACGTTATTTGATTCAATTATTGTCGATATTTTATATATTATTAAATCAATAATTGAGGGATGACGAAGTTGTTAATATTATTATTTGCAATATTAACGATGTCTAGAAGTTCTACCAAGGAGAGGTTTGGTCACCTAATCACGTCGATAGGGAGAAATCCTTATTAGGAAAGCCCCTTTTTCTTGGGAGCGACACAGTCGATTAATAGTGTGAACTATGATAATGATGATGAAGTTTTATTTTATTAGTATTATTAATGTAATAAAGCAGGAAAAACTTTTATATAAAATGAATACTTTTATAAAGTTATTCATTTTATTAGGCTATAAATAGAATATATTATATTCTATTATGCGAGTGTTTTGCATAGTAAAATCTTTTATATAAAACATAATACTTTTATAAAGTTATTTGTTTTATTAGACAATAATTAGAATATATTATATTTTTTATGCATAGTATTTGTATAGTGCTGCATAGTATTTGCATAGTAAAATCTTTTTATATAAAAGTAATACTTTTATAAAGTTATTTGTTTTATTAGATAATAATTAGAATATATTATATTTTATTATGCATAGTGTTTGCATAGTGCTGCATAGTGTTTGCATAGTTAAAACTCTTTTTATATAAATGAATACTTTTATAAAGTTATTCGCGTTTTATTAGATTATAAATAGAATATATTATATTTTATTTAAAAGATTTTGTTTTTTTATTAAATCAATAGATTCGTTTAAAAAGTAAATCAATCGGACCGATTCAGAATTAGTTACTATTAGGTCCATTCTCCTATAAATAGAAGCTCATTCCTTCATTATTTCTTACGAATTCTTTGAAACTACAGAGAGAAACTTTAGAGAATTCTTCTTCTATAATCTTGAGCGTATTTCTTTAGAGTTTAAGAAAGCTTTGAGCGTAGTGCAAGTTTTCTTCAAGTATATCCTCGCCCTACCCGTCGGAGTACTCTTCTTTATAAGGTAAGGGATATTATTTGTTGTACTCGTAAGGGGTATTATTCCTTTTGTATTCATGAAGAGAACTTCTGTTATTCCACTTTTTATTATTCTGTTGGAATAACCTATATACACGGGCTACCCTATACTTGGTGAAATTCTTTTGTTATTCCATTATTTATCATTATGTTGGAATAACCTGTCTATGCGAAGTAACGTATACATGATGAAATTCTTACATTATTCCATTCTTTATTATTCTATTGGAACATCCACAATACATACGTTTACGCATGACACAGCTCGTTATTTATTATTACATTGGAACATCTATCGGTGTGAATTTAAAGCTTGACATTCGGTTACATTATTTATTATTACATTTGGAACATCACATGCATGTGTGTTTTGCATGACCTGGTTCCGTTATTTATTATTCTGTTGGAATATCTTATCTGTGCGTTTACGCATGACCTGGTTCCGTTATTTATTATTACATTGAAATAACTTAAAATACATGCGATTACATCACATGCCTGGTGATTTCTTTTGTTATTCCATTCTTTATTATACTCGATTGGTTAAACTTTTGACTTCTATACTCCATGAAATTAGTGGAATATCCTTGATATTTGCGCTTCATCCATATCTTTTCATGGAAATATTCTTACGAGCATTCTTGAATTTTACTCTCAAAGAAGTATCATGTTGACAATTTGGACGTTATTAGTTCTGGATAAATTAATTCTTGAACTTGTTTTATTGAATTCTTATGTCATTGTCATCATCCTCATGTTTATATTATGTTGAAAGTCACATGTGGCTTGTATTGCATAGATGAACTTGGTATGATTATGATATGAGGATTATTCGCATGCAATCATGGTAGTAATGTTATAAATGATGTGGAAAAAGTCCTCATTGGTCCAGTAGTGCATTGATGGACAATTTTGGTATGATTATGGCTATGGATTCTCTTCGGCCAAGGGTGCAAAGATGAATTGTTTTATGGCATGATCAGGACCATTGATGAAAACACGATTATCTTTGGCTCGTAGTGCATGGATAATTCGTGGTCGTGATACTAAATAATATCCTTGGCCTGTAGTGCAGGGATGATTTGATGATGTGGATTATTTATTAAGCTGAGTCTCAGTGATAAAAGTGATGAAAAACCTTTTAAATCATAGAAGATAGTAGATTTTATTCTCTACTTGACTCTTCTAATGGATTGCTTGTTCCATTGCAGTTAAACTTGATGTTTGTTATATTTTAATGAGTTTAACAACTGTTTGAAGGCTAACGATAATTTATTCTACATTATCTTAGTCATAATATTTCTTACTGGGCTAGTTGAGCTCACCCTTTTTGCTTTCATTGTTCTCTTCAGGAAATGAGAACGTAGCCGGGGCTAGTCGGGGAACGAAGTGATGGTCCGAGATGGTGTCATAGTAGTCCTCACTATTCTATAAAATAGTGTGATATTAAATGTATTGAGGACTCCATTAAGCGTGGATATTGTCTAGATGACAATATTTGTATTAAAACTCACAGCATATGTGTTGTCGTATTTTACATGACAGTTGTATAATTATGTTTGTATTTGATTTGTGTACCATGTATTTGGTGACTCAAGATGGGTGATGTATACCTATTTTGGGGGCGTCACAATAACTCTCTTCATGAATACGAAAGAATAATACCCCTTACCTTAGAAAAAACTGGATATTGGAATAGTGAGGTAGCAGACTTCTCTTCTTCTTTCTCTCTATAATTTCTCTCTATAATAATTGCTCTATAGCTTTAGTGAATTGGTGAGAAATAAAGGAAGAATGAGCTTCTATTTATAGAAAAATATAGTTTCAATAATTGCACATTTTGGGGCTTAAAATATTACAGTACAATACCTTCAACGTTTTCTTCATTTTTAATTTAGTCCTGCAAGTATTATCAAACTTGCACAACCTCCCCTAATAGTAAATCATGTGAATCAATAGTTCTAGACATATGAAAAAAATTAATTACAGTATAGTACCTTCAACTATACCTCCATTTTTAATTTAGTCATGCAATTATCAATCTTGCACCACTTCCCCTAATAGTACAAGAGTGTGAATCAATAGAACATATATGTGAACAAATAATTATAATCATGTGAATTAATAGCAATTAATTCCTCATTTATCCGATTAATTACCCGATTAATCAGTATAACTTTCAGACATCAATTATTATCGAAATAAATGTCGATTTTCACTAACACTAATAATTCCAACGCAATGGAACTATCAATTTCATCTTTAATCAACACAAACTTATTCATCATTAATATTATAATTCACAATATTGAACAACCGGTGTCGTTCCGGAAAGAGGGCTTTCAGATAAGGATTTCTCCTTATTGGCGCTTGATTAGGTGACCAAATCTCTCCTCGATGAACTTCTAGACATTGTCAATATTTCAAATAATAATATGAATAACTGCCGTCTCAATTATTGATTTAATAATATATATTATGCGAGATGATCTTTGCGACAATAATTGAATCAATAATATGAGAGATATGATGAATCAATTACTGTAGCAATAATTGAGTATAACTGAATGACTTCTTACGTAAGCATCAATAATCAATACCATGTGCTACTATGCAACCACACGTATTACTGTACTTTTACTACCAGATAGTTCAACAGTTTTAACGATAACACTTTCGCCGTTATTTTTATAAAAATATAATTCTATCGTTTTCTAACTATGACAATACTTCCGTTGTGGGGTGCACCAATGATTGTGCCATCGTACGAATATTCCCCGACCAATCGAATATTTTATAACAACTTGCTTACTTTGCAAAATTTATAAATATTACCTACAACTATAACATTATATCAAATCCACACCATAATATTTAAAAATATGTTTCGAGAAAATTATTCTTTATTCATAAAAGTTGGGGTCTTACAACCTCCCCTTCTTATGAAATTTTGTCCTCGAAATTAGGGTACGCACCTGGTATATCGAAGAGATGAGGATACCTCGTCAGATTCTAACTCTTGAGGTATAACCTTTGAGTGTCGAATATGATCCTTCTTATCCAAGATTTTAACACATATCTCCTCATACGTTAAATCTTCTGCTATCTTGTTTAGTTCCAATTCAATAATGTGGTTCGGGTCGTCCACATATTTACGTAACATCGATACGTGAAAAACGTTATGAACACGCAACATACTTAACAGTAAAACGAGTCTATAGGCCACAGTTCTCACTAAATCGAGGATTTCAAATGGGCCAATTAAATCGAGGATTGAGATTTCCACTCTTCGTCGATTCTTGCATCTAGAATAATGCCCTCTTGAACCTTCTTCTTCACATTCATTAGCTTCGGGTGTGTAACTTGAGTGATTTTAACTTTATCAATTAACATCGATTCTACTCGTATTATTTGTCATCATCACGTGGGTCCTTAGAGTCTTTAACTCTATCTTAATCATTTGTAAGTTATACGAAATATGTTTTTGTGTTAACAACATCGCACTCGTAAACGCATACGATCTTCTACTCAACGTGTCAGCTACCACATTCGCTCTTCCATGATGATATTGAATGGTATAGTCATAATCTTCAATAGCTCGAGCCAATGTCCTTGGCGTATGATACGTTCGTTTTGGTTGAAGAAATATTTAAGGGTTTTAGAAATGGATTTTGTACTGGAGTCAATACAAAATTCGATTTCACGCTCTAGGGGTAGGCTAAGAAGTCTTCAAGAATACGTCAGGAAATTTATTAACAATAGAAATATCATTCAAAATTGTGACTCTCATCCCATGACTTGGATAGTATGTCACATTGATACCTATCAACTTGCCACTGTCATTCACGGTGTTGCCTACGAAAAGTCTGGCTTCGGTGCATTCCATACAAGGAAGTTACCAGCGAAAGGCTCGGGGCTCTTTACTTATGGCTTGATATGACAATGATTGACTTTTGTGGTTTGGTTGGTTTAATTCACATAATAGGTTGGTTAGGAATATGAAAGCTAACAACCTTACGAAAAGCATGATGAGTAGTTAACCAATCGATTCCTAAAATCACATCAAAAGAAAGTATTTTCAAAGAGATAAGATCGACAGATAACGTGAAAGTGTCGATTTGAGTTAAACAAGATTTATAAACAGTGGAGGTAACAAAGGTTTCTACTAACGAAGTTTCAACCAATAAGTCAAAGTCTAATTTCTTCGGAGTCAAATTTAAACGTTGAGCGCAAACAAGAGAGATAAAAGAATGGGTAGAACCGGTATCTAATGAGGTATAGACTTCGCAAGAATTTATAATTAACTAACCCATGTTAACTTTGTTCGGGTCACTCACTTTTTGAGAAGTCACGAAAAACGCTCTTCCTGAAACCATCGACTTTGTTTTGTCCGTATCCGCCTTTGGTGCCACCGTCCTAGCTGAACTTGACTTTGGTGCACGAAAAAATTAGGCTAGGTGACCTTCTTTTCCATAATTATAACATGCTTTGGACTGCATCACATAGTTTGGATTGATATATCCCTCCCCTCCGCATTTGAAGCATACAATTGGTGGTCGTTCTCCAGCCTTGTAAACGGGTGTTGGTGCTGCTATCTTTCCATCGTCGTTAAATCTTTTCTTCTTGAATTTTCCATTTCTATTATCTTGGGCATGATTACCACCGAAATGGTTACCATTCTTGGCATGATAATTTCCCCCACGATGGTTATCATTGTTCTGATGGCTGTTGCCACTGGTACGATTATTATCGTATTGTTGGTCGTTGCCTTTTGGTTGTGCTGACTCATTATCGCGCTCCATTAACTGAGCCCTATTCACAACATCTGAATATAAACAAAGTTTGTGAGAAATGAGGTATTTACGTATTTCGGGTTTCAAACCTCTTAGAAACATTCGCATCATTCGCTCCTAATTATCGACCAAATGGGATGCAAACCGGGATAACTTCGCAAATTTAGCCTCGTATTGCGACACGGTCATATTATTTTGCTCTAACTTGATAAACTCCACCTCCTTTATGTGACGAATACTTTCGAGAAAGTACTTGTCGTTGAACAACTCTCGGAACTTATCCCAAGATATCTTCAGTGCGGTAGGTTGAGTACGCTTTACAGATCTTCTCACCAGTAATCTGCCTCTTCACGCAACATAAAGGTGGAAAAGGAACCTTTTGCTCCTCGGAGCATCCCAAGACATCAAATATCTTGGTGATATGCTTTAACCTCGTCTTCGCCTTAAGTGGTTCTGGCTTTCCAAAAAACTCCGGTGGTCCTAGCTCCTTGAACTGCTTAGTGGTGACCGACCGTGGGTTGCCATTATTTCCACCTATATTTTGAATAGGAGTCTCTCTTACCTGATGTTGCATGAATTGCATAAAGCCTCTGAACATCCCATCGTTCATCATCCGATCGGTTATTGTTGTTATTTACACGAGGGTTATTGTCTTCTGTTGCACATTATCACAGTTCTTGATCGTTGGTGACTCAACGGTCTCATGTGCTTCATTGCTGATCTCAACATTTTTAGATGCCATTTTCAAACACTATCACAAAACAAGGGTTAATTGACATATCACATATTATCCATATACTCTGACCAACCAATTAAATACCAAATAAACTTAGGTAGGTTATATTAGCGAAGGAATTCCCCGTCTCTCCCCTCCTAGTTCTTGTCTCACATCTCAGTCAGGGATCATATCCCTAAGCTTTGATACCAACTGTGACGCCCCCAAAACAGGTATACATCACCCATCTTGTGTCGCCAAATATACTTGGTACATAATTCAAATACAAACTTCTTTAATACAACTGTCGTGTAATATATACGACAAAACATAGCCGAGAGTTTAAACAAGAATATTGCCTTCTAGACAATATCCACTCTCAAATAAAGTCTTCATTACATTTATTATCACACTATTTCACAGAATAGTGAGGACTACTAAAGCCACTTATCCTCGACCATCACTCCATTTCCCGACTCGTCCCAGCTATATTCTCATTTCCTAAAGAGAACAATGAAAGAAAAGGGTGAGCTCAACTAGCTCGGTAAGAAATATTATGACTAAGATAATGCAGAATAAATTATCCTTAGCCTTCAACAGTATAACAACTGATAGAATACAATAGACAACAAGTTTTAGATCAACAACTGCAGCGGAATAAGCAATCCATTAGAAGAGTCAAGTAGAGCATAAAATCTACTATCTTTTATGATTTAAAAAGTTTTTCATCAACTTTATCGCTGAGACTCAGCTTAATAAATAAAATCGAATCATCCCTGCACCACGACCAAGGATATTCATTAAATCATCAATGGTCATGACTATACCGAATAATCCTTGGTCATAATCATACCAAAAACTATCCATCAATGAACTACAGGCCACTAAGGACTTTCACCACATCATTCGTAACATTACGGTCATGATTATACCGAATAATACCTGGTTATAATCATACGAAGTCCATCTATGCACGTAAGACAAAGATGACTTTCATCACAATATAAGCATGAGGATTGTGATGCCCCCAAAACAGGTATACATCACCTATTCTGAGTAGCCAAATACTTAGTACAGAATACAAATACAACCTTAAATATAGAACATGAGCTGTGAGTTTTAATACAAATATAGTCTTCTAGACAGTATTCAAACTCAAAATAAGTCCTCAATACAATTATTATCACACTATTTCACAGAATAGTGAGGACTACTAATGCAACCATCTGGACCGTCACTCCGTTCCCTGACTAGTCCCTGCTACGTTCTAATTTCCTGAAGAGAACAATGAAAGCAAAAGGGTGAACTCAACTAGCCCAGTAAGAAATATTATGACTAAGATAATGCAGAATAAATTATCGTTAGCCCTTAACAGTGTTAAACTGATAAAATATAACAAACATCAAGTTTAACTACAGCGGAACAAGCAATCCATTAGAAAAGTCAAGTAGAGAATAAAATCTACTATCTTATATGATTTAAAAGGTTTTTCATTACTTTTATCGTTGAGACTCGGCTTAATAAATAATTCACATCATCCATGCACTACGACTAAGGATATTTATTAGTATCATGACCACAAATCATCCATGCACTAAGGGCCAAGGACATTCGTGTATTCATCAATGGTCATGATCATGCCATAAAACAATTCATCTTTGCACCCTTGTCCGAAGAGAATCTATAGCCATAATCATACCAAAAACTGTCCATCAATGCACTACGAGCCAATGAGGACTTTTTCCACATCATTTGTAACATTACGGTCATGATTATACCGAATAATCTCTGGTCATAATCATACCAAGTCCATCTATGCACTACAGGCCACAGATGACTTTCAATATAATATAAGCATGAGGATGATGACAATTCAATAAAACAAGTTCAAGAATAAATTTTAAAGATTTATAAATTAATTTATCCAGGAACCAATAACATCAAAATTGTCAACATGATACTGCTTTGTGGAGTAAAATTCAAGAATGCTCGGAAGAATATTTCCATGAAAAGATATTGCATGAAGCGCAAATATCTAGGATATTCTACTAATTTTAGGGAGTATAGAAGCCAAAACTTTAACCAACTGAGTATAATAGAATATATGAAACTGCAAATGGATTTTTTCCCGCCATGCGGTAATCCATGTAGATAGATCATTTCCATAATTTAATAAGGAATGAATATAAAAGATCATTCACCATGCATTTGGTAATCCACATAGACGAGTTATTCCAGCGAGAATAATAAAGAATGAAAATAATGAAGAATTCAACATGCATGCGATAGATCGCATAGATAAAAGTTATTCCCGATGAATAATAAAGAATGGAACCAGTCGTATGTAATCCATGCATGATAGGATATTCCAAATGTAATAATAAAGAATGGAACCAGGTCATACATAATCCGCACAGACAGGATATTCTAACAGAATAATAAAGAATGGAACCAGGTCATGCGTAATTCGCACAGACAGGATGTTCCAATAGAATAATAAACAATGGAATAACAATGAGAATTCACGGTGCATGCGATAGATCGTACATGCAGAAAAGTTATTCAACAGAATAATAAAGAATGGAATAATGAAGAATTTCACCATATATGCGGTACTTCGCATAGACAGGTTATTCCAACATAATAATAAAGAATGGAGTAAAAACCCTTACGAGTATTGAAAGAAAATAATTCTCTTCATGAATACGAAAGAATAATACCCCTTACTAGTATTGAAAGAAAATAGTTCTCTTCATGAATACAAAAGAAATAACACCCCTTAC
The DNA here is from genome assembly GCA_020205615.1 of Panax quinquefolius. NCBI lineage: Eukaryota > Viridiplantae > Streptophyta > Magnoliopsida > Apiales > Araliaceae > Panax > Panax quinquefolius. Next base: position 130,680,978 of record CM035156.1, read on the forward strand.
CTTAAAAGAAAAGTATTCTGACTGGTAGGGCGGGGATATACTTGAAGAAAACTTGCACTATTTTCTACGCTCAAAGCTTTCTTAAACTCTAAAGAAATACGCTCAAGATTATAGAAGAAGAATTCTCTAAATTTCTGGTGTGTTTTTCAATTCTAACTAAGCATCCTATTTATAGGTGAATGGAAAGGATACTATGCAATAAAATATAATATATTCTATTTATAATCTAATAAAACAAATAACTTTATAAAAGTATTCTGTTTTATATAAAAAGATTTTACTATGCAAACACTATGCAGGCACTATGCAAATACTATGCATAATAAAATATAATATATTCTATTTATAATCTAATAAAACAAATAACTTTATAAAAGTATTCTATGTTATATAAAAATATTTTACTATGCAAATACTATGCAAGCACTACGCATAATAAAATATAATATATTCTATTTATAATCTAATAAAACAAATAACTTTATAAAAGTATTTTGTTTTATATAAAAAGTTTTTACATTTTATTACATTAATAATAATAATAAAACAAAATTTATCATCATTATTATAATTCACAATATTAATCGACTGTGTCGTTCCTGTGAAAGAGGGCTTTCAATAAGGATTTCTCCTATCAGTAGCCGCAATTAGGTGACCAAACCTCTCATCGATGTAACTTCTAGACATCGTTAATAATGTAAATAATAATATTAATAACTTTGTCGTCTCAATTATTGATTTAATAATATATAAAATATTTACAATAATTGAATCAAATAACGTGAGATACTATGCAGCAATTACTATAGCAATAATTGAACAAAACTGAGCGACTTCTCACGTAAGCATCAATAATCAATACCGTGTACTACTATTCAACCACGCGTATTACTGTACTTTTAACACTGGGTGTTTCAATAGTTAACGGTAAATCTTCCGCTGTTATTTTTATAAAAATATTTTTGTCATTTTTTCAATCCGACAATAATTTCATTGTGGGGTCCACCAATGATTGTGTCGTCGTACGAATATTCCCTGTTAAAACGAATATTCCCCGACCAATCGAATATTATATGACAACTTGCATTCTTTGCAAAATTTATAAATATTACCCACAATTATAACATTATCTCAAATCCACACCATAATTTTAAAAAAATATTTCGAGAAAATTAAATCTTTATTCGTAAAATATGGGATTTTACAATCTCCTCTCCTTATGAAATTTCGCCCTCAAAATTTACGTACGTACCTGGTATGCCGAACAGATGAGGATACCTCGATAGATTCTAACTCTTGAGGTATAACCTTTGATCCTAGAATATATTTCTTCTTATCTAAGATTTTAACAGATATTTCCTCATACGTTAAATCTTTCGCTATCTCGTTCGGTTCTAAATCAATAATGTGGTTCGGGTCATCCACATATTTACGTAACATCGATATGTGATAAACGTTATGAACGTGCAACATATTTGGCGGTAAAACGAGTCTATAGGCCACAGTTCCTACTCGATCGAGGATTTCAAATAGGCTAATAAAATCGAGGGTTGAGATTTCCTCTCTTCATTGACTCTTGATTCTAGAATAACGCCATCTTGAACCTTTTTTTTCGTGTTCATCAGCTCCAGATCTGTAGCTTGAGCGGCTTTAACTTTATCGACTAAAGTCGGTTCTAATCATATATTTGTTATCTTCACGTAGGTTCATATATTCGCACTCGTAAGCGCATACGATCTTCTACTCAACGCGTTAACTACCACGTTCACTTTTTCTAGGATGGTATTGAATGGTATAATCATAATCTTTAACAGCTCGAGCCAACGTCTTTGGCACATAATACGTTTGTTTTGGGTGAAGAAATACTTGAGGGTTTTAGAAATGGGTTTTGTACTGGGGTCAATACAAAATTTGATTTCACGCTCTGGGGGTAGGCTAAGAAGTCTTCAGGAATACGTAAGGAAATTTATTAACGATAGAAATATCATTCAAAACTGTGACCCTCATCCAAGACTTGGATAACACGTCACATTGATACCTATCAACTTGCCACCGTTATTCACAATGTCCCCTATAGAAAGTCTGGCTTTGGTGCATTCCTCACATGGAAGTCACCAGATAAAGCCTCGGGCTCTTTACTTATGGCTTAATATAACAATGATTGACTTTAGTAGTTTGGTTGCTTGAATTCATATAACAGGTTGGTTAGGAATATGAAAGCTAACAACCTTATGAAAAGCATGATGAGTAGTTAACCAATCGATTCCTAAAATCGCATCAAAGGCAATAACTGAGTAATAAAGAACGGAACCATGCATGCGATAGAGACCGTACAAACAGGTTATTCCCAACAGAATAATAAAGAACGGAACCAAGTCATGCGTAATCCGCACAGACAGGTTATTCCAACAGAATAATAAAGAATGGAATAACAACAGAATTTACCATGCATGCGATAGAGATCGCACAAACAGGTTATTCCCAACAGAATAATAGAGAATGGAACCAGGTCATACGTAATCTGCACAGACAGGATATTCCGACAGGATAATAAAGAATGGAACAATAGAAGAATTTCACCATGTATGCAGTACTTCGCATAGACAGGTTATTCAAACAGAATAATAAAGAATGGAATAACAATAGCTCTCTTCATGAATATGAAAGAAATAATACCCCTTACCTTAGAATAAAACTGGATACTGGAATAATGAGGTAGCAGACTTCTCTTCTTCTTTCTCTCTCTAGAGTTTCAGTGAATTCGTAAGAAATAATGAAGGAATGAGCTTCTATTTATAGGCGAATGGACTGAATAGTATCTAATTCATGAACAGTCCAGATTGATTTACTTTAAAACGGATGGTCCATATTGATTTATTATTAAAACTTAAAGCAACGGTTCATACTGATTCACTATTAAAACTTTAAACCAGCGATCCATATTGATTTACTATTAAAACCTTAAACCAGCGATCCATATTGATTTACGATTAAAACTTTAAAACAACGATCCCTATTGATTTACTATTATAATTTCAACCAACGGTCTAAAAAATTAGCACATCTCCTCATGGAATAATATTGTACCCAAAAATGATTTGGACCAAAAAGAAATATATTTTTTGGGTGAATAGTACCCTGTGAATAGTACTTCCGGAATAGTACCCCGTGAATAGTACACTAGCAAGAAAAGTGTCCCAAATACCCGAGTGAACAATACTAGAGTGAATAGTAACTGGGTGAATAGTAACCCGTGAATAGTACTCTGACACAAAAAGTGCCCCGAATACCCGATTGAACAATATAACCTCCAGACATCAATTATTATCGAAATAAATGTTGATTTCCATTAACACCAATAATCCCAACACAATGGAACTATCGAATTCATCTTTAATCAACACGAACTTATTCATCATTAATATTGTAACTCAAAATATTTAACAACCAGGTTGTTCCCAGGAAAGAGGGGGCTTTCCTATAAGGATTTCTCCTTATTGGTGCACAATTAGGTTACCAAACCTCTCCTTCACAGAACTTCTAGAGATTATAAATATTGCAATTTAATAATATGAATAACTTTGTCGTCTCAATTATTGATTTAATAATATATCATATTATGCAGATGATACTGTGATAATAACTGAATCAATAATATGAGAGATATGATGCAACAATTACTGTAGCAATAATTGAGTATAATTGAGTGACTTCTCACGTAAGCATCAATAACCAATACCGTGTGCTACTATGCAACCACGCGTATTTTACCACCGATTATTTTATGACAACTTGCTTACTTTGAAAAATTTTCAAATGTCACCGTTAACTTTAACCTTTATCAATTTAACCATTTACCGAAATAGAAAAATTGAATACTTTTATTTCATAAAATTCGGAGTCTCACAGTCTCCCCTCCTTATGAAATTTTGCCCTCAAAATTTACGTACGTACCTGGTATTCGAAGAGATGAGAATACCTTGCTTCCTTTTTGGATTGCACCTTCCCGGTTATTTCCTCTCTATAATTTTCCCATTTCTCATCTCTTGTATTTCAAATATCATTCTAGAACATAGTTTCAAAATAAGGGTTAATTAACATATCACATATTATCCCAATACTCTGACCAACCAATTAAATACCAAATAAACTTAGGTAGGTCATACTAGCGAAGGAATTCCCCGTCTCTCCCCTCCTAGTTCTTGTCTCACATCTCAGCCAAGGATCATATCCCTAAGCTTTGATACCAACTGTGATGCCCCCAAAATAGGTATACATCACCCATCTTGAGTCGCCAAATACATGGTACATAATACAACTACAAAGTTAATTATACAACTGTCGTGTAAAAATACGACAAAACATAGCTGAGAGTTTAAACAAGAATATTGCCTTCTAAACAATATCCACTCTCAATGGAGTCCTCATTACAATTATTATCACACTATTTTATAGAATAGTGAGGACTACTAAAACAACCATCTGGACTGTTAATCCGTTCATCGACTCGTCCCATCTATATTCTCATTTCCTAAAGAGAACAATGAAAGAAAAGGGTGAGCTTAACTAGCCCAGTAAGAAATATAATGCAGAATAAATTATCCTTAGACTTCAACAGTATAACAACTGATAGAATACAATAGACAACAAGTTTTAGATCAACAACTGCAGCGAAAATAAGCAATCCATTAGAAGAGTCAAGTAGAGCATGATATCTACTAACTTCTATGATTTAAAAAATTTTTCATTAATTTTTATCGCTGAGACTCAACTTAATAAATAAACCACATCATCGAATCATCCTTGCACTACGGGCCAAGGATATTCATTAAATCATCAATGGTCATGACTATACCGAATAATCCCTGGTCATAATCATACCAAAAACTGTCCATCAATGCACTACAGGCCACTGAGGACTTTTACCACATCGTTTATAACATTACAGGTTATGATTATACCGAATGATCCCTGGTCATAATCATAACAAGTCCATCTATGCACGTAAGCCAAAGATGACTTTTATCACAATATAAGCATGATGATGATGACAATGACATAATAATTCAATAAAACAAGTTAAAGAATAAATTTTAAAGATTTATAAGTTAATTTATCCTGAAATCAATAATGTCCAAATTGCCAACATGATACTACTTTGTAGAGTAAAATTCAAGAATGCTCAGAAGAATATTTCCATAAAAAGATACTGGATGAAGCGCAAATATCCAGGATATTCTACTAATTTCATTGAGTATAGAATCCAAAACTTTAACCAACTGAGTATAATAGAATATATGAAACTGCAAATGGATTTTCACCCGCCATGCGATAATCCACGTATACAGATCATTTCCATAATTTAATAAAGAATGAATACAAAGGATCATTCACCATGCATGCGGTAATCCATATACACAGGTTATTCCAACAGAATAATAAAGAATAGAATAATAGAAGGATTCACCATGCATGCGATAGAGACCTTGACAGACATAAAGTTATTCCCAATGTAATAATAAAGAATGGAACCAGTCATGCGTAATCTGCCTTGCAGATGTGATATTCAAATGTAATAATAAAGAATGGAATAACAACTGAATTCACCATGTATGCGATAGAGACCGCACAGACAGGTTATTCCCAACAGAATAATAAAGAATGGAACTAGGTCATGCATAATCCGCATAGACAGGATAATAAAGAATGGAATAATAGAAGAATTTCACCATGTATGCCAAGATTACTAAGATATGCATTATTCCAATGAATAATAAAGAATGGAATAACAATATCTCTCTTCATGAATATGAAAGAAATAATACCCCTTACCTTAGAATAAAACAGGATACTGGAATAATGAGGTAGCAGACTTCTTTTCTTCTTTCTCTTTATAATTTCTCTCTTTAAAGTTTCATTGAATTCGTAAGAAATAATGAAGGAATGAGCTTCTATTTATAGGAGAATGGACTGAATAGTAACTAATTCATGAACGGTCCAGATTGATTTACTTTTAAACGGACGGTCCATATTGATTTACTATTAAAACTTAAAGCAACGGTTCATACTGATTCACTATTAAAACTTTAAACCAGTGATCCATATTAATTTACTATTAAAACTTTAAACCAGCGATCCATATTGATTAACTATTAAAACTTTAAACCAACGATCCATATTGATTTACTATTATAATTTCAACCAACGGTCTGAAAAATTAGTACATCTCCTCACGGAATAATATTGTACCCAAAAATGATTTGGACCGAAAAGAAATATATTTTTCAGGTGAATAGTACCCTATGAATAGTACTTTGGGAATAGTACCCTGACAAGAAAAGTGTCCCAAATACCCGAGTGAACAATACTAGAGTGAATAATAACTGGTGAATAGTAACCCGTGAATAGTACCCCGACACGAAAAGTGCCCCGAATACCTGATTGAACAATATAACCTCCAGACATCAATTATTATGGAAATAATTGTCGATTTCCACTAACACCAATAATCCCAACACAATGGAACTATCGAATTCATCTTTAATCAACACGAACTTATTCATCATTAATATTATAACTCACAATATTTAGCAACCAGGTTGTTCCCAAGAAAGAGGGGGCTTTCCGATAAGGATTTTTCCTTATTGGAGCGCAATTAGGTGACCAAAGCTCTCCTTGACAGAACTTCTAGACATTGTAAATATTATAATTTAATAATATGAATAACTTTGTTGTCTCAATTATTGATTTAATAATATATCATATTATGCAGATGATACTGTGACAATAACTGAATCAATAATATGAGAGATATGATGCAACAATTACTGTAGCAATAATTGAGTATAACTGAGTGACTTCTCACGTAAGCATCAATAACAAATACCGTGTGCTACTATGTAACCACGCGTATTTTACCACCAATTATTTTATGACAACTTGCTTACTTTTGAAAAAATTTCAAATGTCACCCTTAACTTTAACCTTTATCAATTTAACCATTTACCAAAATAGAAAAATTGAATACATTTATTTTATAAAATTCGGGGTCTCACAAAGATAATGCAGAATAAATTATCGTTAGCCTTCAATAGTGTTAAACTGATAAAATATAACAAACATCAAGTTTAACTGCAGCCGAACAAGCAATCCATTAGAAGAGTCATGTAGAGAATAAAATCTACTATCTTCTATGATTTAAAAGGTTTTTCATTACTTTTATCTCTGAGACTCAGCTTAATAAATAATCCACATCATCCCTGCACTACAGCCAATGATATTCATTAGTATCACGACCACAAATCATCCATGCACTACGGGCCAAGGACATTCGTGTATTCATCAATGGTCATGATCATGCCATAAAATAATTCATCTTTGTACCCTTGGTCGAAGAGAATCCATAGCCATAATCATACCAAAAACTGTCCATCAATGCACTACGGGTTAATGAGGACTTTTTCCACATCATTTGTAACATTACGGTCATGATTATACCGAATAATCCTTGGTCATAATCATACCAAGTCCATCTATGCACTACAGGCCACAGATGACTTTCAACATAATATAAACATGAGGATGATGACAATTCAACAAAACAAGTTCAAGAATAAATTTTAAAGATTTATAAATTAATTTATCCAGGAACCAATAACGTCAAAATTTTCAACATGATACTGCTTTGTTGAGTAAAATTCAAGAATGCTTAGAAGAATATTTCTATGAAAAGATACTGGATGAAGTGCAAATATCCAAGATATTATACTAATTTTAGGGAGTATAGAAGCCAAAACTTTAACCAACTGAGTATAATAGAATATATGAAACTGCAAATGGATTTTCGCCCGCCATGCGGTAATCCATGTAGATACATCATTTCCACAATTTAATAAGGAATGAATACAAAGGATCATTCACCATGCATGTGGTAATTCACATAGACAAGTTATTCTAACAAAATAATAAAGATTGAAATAACAGAAGAATTCACCATGCATGCGATAGATCGCATGCATGAGTTATTCCTAAAGAATAATAATAAAGAATGGAACCAGTCGTGCGTAATCGCATGCGAGATAGGATATTCCAACTGAATAATAAAGAATGGAACCAGGTCATGCGTAATCTGCATAGACAGGATATTCCAATAGAATAATAAAGAATGGAACTAGGTCTTGCGTAATCCATGCATGAGATGGATGTTCAAATGTAATAATAAAGAATGGAATAACAATGAATTCACGAGGCATGCGATAGATCACATGCAGACGAGTTATTCCAAATGAATAATAAAGAATGGAATAATGAAGAAATTCACTATATATGCGGTGCCAGATGTAGCAGCTTTACTCTAACATAATAATAAAGAATGGAATAACAACCCTTACGAGTATTGAAAGAAAATAATTCTCTTCATGAATACGAAAGAATAATACCCCTTACTAGTATTGAAAGAAAATAGTTCTCTTCGTGAATACAAAAGAAATAACACCCCTTACCTTAAAAAGAAAAGTATTCCGACTGGTAGGGCGGGGATATACTTGAAGAAAACTTGCACTATTTTTTACGATCAAAGCTTTCTTAAACTCTAAAGAAATACGCTCAAGATTATAGAAGAAGAATTCTCTGAATTTCTGGTGTGTTTTTCAATTCTAACTAAGCATTTTATTTATAGGTGAATGGAAAGGATACTATGCAATAAAATATAATATATGTGAGACCCCAGATTTTAAGAATAAAGATTTAATTTTCTCAAAATATTTTTTTTCAAAATTTTGGTGTGAATTTGAGATAACGTTATAGTTATGGGTATTATTTAGAAATTTTACAAAGTACGCAAGTTGTTATACAATATTCGATTGGTCAGGGAATATTCGTACGACGACACAATCATTGGTGGACCCCACAACGGAATTATTGTTGGATTAAGAAAACGACAAAAATATTTTTATGAAAATAATGGCGGAAGTTTTACCGTTAATACTGTTGAACTACTCGGTAGTAAATGTACAGTAATACGTGTGGTTGCATAGTAGCACACGATATTGATTATTAATGCTTTTGTGATAAGTCACTCAGTTTTGTTTTATTAGTATTATTAATGTAATAAAACAAAAAAGCTTTTTATATAAAACAGAATACTTTTATAAAGTTATTCTATAAATAGAATATATTATATTCTATTATGCATAGTATTTTGCATAGTAAAATCTTTTTATATAAAATGTAATACTTTATTAAAGTTATTCTATAAATAGAATATATTATATTTTATTATGCATAGTGTTCAGATAGTGCTGCGATAGTGTTTTGTATAGTAAAATCTTTTATATAAAACAAAATACTTTATTAAAGTTATTCTATAAATAGAATATATTATATTTTATTATGCATAGTGTTTGCATAGTGCCTGCATAGTGTTTGCATAGTAAAATCTTTTATAAAGTTATTCGTTTTATTAGATAATAATTAGAATATATTATATTTTATTTAAAAGATTTTGCTTTAAATATGGACCGTCCGATTAAAAGTAAATCAATCTGGACCGTTCATGGATTAGTTACTATGCAGTGCATTCTTCTATATATAGAAGCTCATTCCTTCATTATTTCTTACGAATTCACTGAAACTCTATAGAGAGAAACTATAGAGAGAATTCTTCTCCTATAATCTTGAGTTTATTTCTTTAGAGTTTAAGAAAGCTTTGAGCGTAGTATAAGTTTTCTTCGGGTATATCCTCGTCCTACCAGTCAGAATACTCTTCTTTCAAAGGTAAAGGATATTATTTGTTGTACCTGTAAGGGGTATTATTTCTTTTGTATTCATGAAGAGAACTTCTGTTATTCCATCTTTATTATTACATTGAATAACTCAGACATATCTGGGCTACCTTATACTTGGTGAAATTCTTCTGTTATTCCATTCCTTATTATTATGTTGGAATAACCTGTAAATGCAAAGTACTGCTTACATGGTGAAATTCTTCTATTATTCCATTCTTTACTATTCTGTCTGAATATCCTGTCTGTGCTTTATGCCGGACCTGGTTCCATTATTTATTATTCTGCATTTAATATTCTGTCAAAATATCCTGTCGGTGTGAATTTCACCTGACCTGGTTCCATTATTTATTGTTCCGCATTTATTATTCCGTTGGAACATCCTGTCGGTGTGAATTTCACCTGACCTGGTTTCGTTATTTATTATTTTGTTGGAATAACCTGTCTATGCGAAGTACTGCATGCATGGTGATTTCTGTTGTTATTCAATTCTTTCTCGCTCATTGGAATATCCCGTCGATTGTGAATTTCACCGACTGGTTCCATTATTTATTATTCCGCATTTATTATTACATTGGGAATAACTCGCATGCGTGGTGGTCTCTATCGCATGCATGGTGAATCCTTCTGTTATTCCATTCTTTATTATTCTGTTGGAATAACCTGTCTATGTTAATTACCACATGCATGGTGAATGATCCTTTGTATTCATTCCTTATTAAATTGTGAAAAAGATCTGTTTACGTTGATTATGATGAGAATCATAATAAAAGCATTGGACTGATGAAAATCATGGGTATATGAAGTATTAGTAAGTGTTATGATGAGTTATGTTGGTTATTATGCGAAAACATGAAAGTTTCTTAGAAATCACAAAGGGTTGAAAAATCAGATTTTGGTAAAAACGTAACAGGAAATTCAATTGACCATATCTTCTATTATATTTTGAATTTTTGAGTGTGGTTAGGTTCTAGAGTTAGATCTATGAGTTTTGTAGCATCTCCAAGTGGAATCACTGGAAAAGGTGTTGTAGATTTTTGTGTGGACTGATTTTAGTAAAGGAGTCAACAGCTGGAAATTTTAAAAAAAGCTACTGATCATATTTTTAAAAGGGCATTTTCGGCCACTTAGTTTATGAGAAAAATTCTGGCCTTTTGGGACATGAAATTATATGGTATAAAGAACATCCTGTCCAAAAATGAGCTCATTTCGACTTTAAATGAGCAAGTTATGACCATTTCAATATTTAGGTTTTTCCGACGAAAAACGCTATAACCGGAGTTCTATAACTCCGATGACCATGAAATTTAAACTGGAGGCTCACGTTAACTTGTGTAAGATCCTACCAAGATTTGGGAATTTCTGGAGTTAACCTTGAGGTACTAAGGGCTGATCTCTCTAAGTACGAGAAGAAGAGTCCATAGTCTTATGACTGTTAAAGGTTTCAAGTAAAAACACTTGACAACCTAGGACATAGTTCAAGGTCTTATGACCCTCAGAATTTCTTTTGATTCTTGTTATCCATTCTTGATTCAAAAGTTGAGCTTTATATCAGAAGTTATTATTTCTCTCGCATGTTATTATTCATTGTTATATTGTTATACTTGTGGGCAATCGTGCTCACTTTTGCTTAATAATAATATTGATTAAGAACGAAAAGGGCGAATTTAACCTTCCACTAGTAAGGGCAAGGGCAAGCTTAGCAAGTAATGACTGCTTTTATTAATGTGGTTATGTGATGTAATTAGAATTGATGTTACTAAGACTTATTTGTTTATGTTTTTCACACAGATGTTTTAAGGTTAGAGTAACCTGGGATTTATTATTATTCAGTTGATGTAACCCCATAAGGGGAGAGATTTTATTATTATTTCTATCTATTATATGGTTTGCATTTTATGTACGGGTAGATAGATAGATGATGTTTGTACAGTGAACACCAAATCCTGTGGAAATGGAAGTACCGGATTTGGGGGTGTCACAGGTTGGCATCAAAGCTGTAGGTTATGAACCTTAGGTGGGGGAACAACCTTAGGTAATAGCCTTGTAGGAGATCGAGAACATAGTGATGGTAAACTCTTACCGAGTTCTAAGAAATGAATTTCTGAATTCATTGAAGATAATAAAAGACTTTATGTGCTTATGTGTTAATCTATGTGTTCGCTAGCACAGATTAGTAATTAAAACTTATAATTTTGCTGTTAGGATGTCAGATGTTGGAGGAGCTAGTCGAGATGGGGAGGAGGAACCCCGAGTACGTACAGAGGAGGAGGCCCGAGACATTCATGTCGTCAGGGAACAACTAGTGTAGAGAGAGCCATCTCCTTTGATCACTGTTGTTGGTCAGGAGCATGAGCCTGAGACTGATCCAGAGGAGGATCTTGAGGTAGAAGAGGAAGAAGAAGAAGAAGAGGAGTTCCCACCAAACTCCATTGATGCAGAGATGTATGAAGCACTCTATGATCGTAACGTAGAGTTGCAGGATACTGTTCGGGATTTGACCGATTTAAAAGTTAGTTAGTCCAGTAAGGAGGATAGAGATTGTGACTCTTCACACATGTTTAGGAAACGTGGAGTGGGATGCGGTTCACGAGAAGGGTCGACCAGATGATAAGTCTCTGTAAAATAGAAGTTAAAAAAAGGATCGAAAGGGAGCTCCGAGAGGCTTGCCATAGCAGAGGAGGGCTGGGTACGAGAGTCACGCCGTGCTGATCGTGCAGAAGATGATCGCTATGCGAAGAAGGCTAAACTTGAAGAGACGTACTCTACACTACAAAATGCAATGGATACGGTCCAAGATCAAGTTAGGAAGTATTCAATCCAGTTTGAGGATCTACCATCATATATGCTAGATCACAGAACGATGTCTCGCATCATTGAAGAGGAACGTAGCAAGCCTATTCAGCGCCTTAACAGACAGTGATAGTATTAGTTTAAATATGTGAAAACTATTTGATAGTTAATGATGTAAATTCTGATATATTCATAAATAAAGGAATATTGTGATGTTTTAAATCCTGTAGATTCTTTATATCGGGATAGTTGATGTAAATAGCAGTGATGCTATCTTATGATGTAAAGACTTTTGAATTAAATGAAATGTCAAAGTTTATTTGAAGTATTGTGTTAAGTGAGTTATGATTAAATGTTTAGTTAAGTATTAAATGTTTTAGAGATTGAGTAAAGATCTAATAAGCGTATATTCTTAATAGAAATATGCCGCCTAGAAGACAAAATCGTCAGCAAGCCCAGGAAGAGTTAACAAACAATAACAACGACGCCAATGCTAACTCCGTTCATTAAGTGGTGAACCTTTTAGCTGGAGTACTTAATAATCAACCCCAAGCTCCACCAAATACTTCGTTTAAGGACTTCAAGGCGGTGGGACCGCCAGAGTTTAAGGGTTCCATAAACCCAATTGAAGCTCAGACGTGGGTAATGGAGATGGAGAAGGTGTTCGATGTTGCTAGGGTAAAGGAAGATCAGAAGACTGCGTATGCAATGTTTATGCTGAAGTCCGAAGCCAGCTATTAGTGGCAGGTAAACAAAGTGAGAGGAGGTGAAGGTGTAATATCCTGGGAAAGATTCAAAGAGATGTTCTTCGAGATGTACTTTCCGGAAAGTTCACAAAATCAGATGGAAGTCCAGTTTCTAGAGTTGAAGTAGGGAAGTATGTTAGTAGCTGATTACGCGACAAGGTTTAACGAGTTGGATAGGTTCGCCACATACCAAGTACACATTGATGAGAGGAAGGAAAGACCATTTAAGCGGGGACTGAAGCCTTGGTTGTATAGAAAAGTGTCAATGTTCCAATTGAACACTTTTGCGGGAGTGTTAGAGAAGGCCATACTTGCTGAGGGTGGAAGTGATGCAGTAACAAAGTATAATCAGGAGCAGAAGAAGAAGAAGAGTGAGAAGGAAGGTAATAACAAGACTGGTGGGGATAGCACTGGGGGTAATCACAGTCGGAAGAGGAAGTGGTCTGATAGTTCGTCGACTGGAAGTCAACAAGGAGGGTAGAAGAAGAAGATTGAAGCATGCCCAACTTGCGGAAAAACTCATTTGGGACTTTGCTTAAAAGGAAAACGAGTGTGCTACAATTGTGGTCAGGAAGGCCACATAACACCTATCTGTCCTAACCCAAAGAAGGGTGTCTGCTTCACATGTGGCTGAAAGGACCATCTTGTAAGAGATTGTCCTAAGAAGGGATCGGGAGGGACGAGTTCAGGAGGAAATAGAGGAAATACTGGTGGAAGCCCTCTGACAATCGCAACACCAACCGACCGAATGCTAGAACGTTCAACATGACAGTGCAAGATGCGGTGCAGTCTCGCGATGTGGTGTCAGGTATCATTCCGATCAATAACGTTAATGCGTATGTATTATTTGATTCGGGTGCTACTTGCTCATTTATATCCGATGACTTTGCTAAGAACTTAGAATTGCTTAAGGATGAGTTAGAATACCCCATGAACATAGAAATTGCGAATAGAGAAATTATCCTTGTTAAGTTCGTGCACAAGAACTGTAGAGTAGATATTAAGGGTAATATCATGAACGTAGATCTTATCCCTATTCGACTTGGAGAATTTGATGTTATTTTGGGTATGGATTGGTTATCCAATTATGGTGCGGTAATCGATTTCGTCGGAAGAAGCGTATTAACCTTATGACTCGTCAAAGGTTGTGTTTTATGGTAGCAAGTCGCTAGACAAGCGAAGTTATCGGCGATGATGCAAGCAAAAGATTGTTAAGGCAAAGGCGTGTAGGATATCTAGCTTACATAGTCGATAGTCGTAAAGAGAATCCAAAAATTGATGAGATTCCGGTAGTGAGAGATTTCGCAGACGTATTTCCGGATGATTTTCCGGGACTTCCTCCAGATAGAGCAGTTGAATTCGTGATCGATTTGGCTCCAGGTACGACCCCAATATCGAAGGCACCATACCGAATGGCACCGGTAGAGATAAAAGAACTGATGGTCCAACTACAAGAATTACTGGACAAAAACTATATTCAACTAAGCATATCACCTTGGGGAGCGCCGATTTTATTTATGAAAAAGAAGGATGGGACGATGCGGCTCTGCATCGACTATAGAGAACTGAATAAGGTCACGATTAAGAATAGGTATCCATTACCGCGAATCGACGACTTGTTCGATCAGTTGAAGGTAGCAAGATATTTTTCAAAGATAGATTTGAGAAGTGGTTATCATCAACTGAAGGTGAGACCAGAGGATGTACTGAAGACAGCGTTAAGAACACGATACGGTCACTACGAATTTCTGGTAATGTTATTTGGTCTAACGAATGCTCCTGCAACATTTATGGGCTTAATGAATGGAGTGTTCAAGCAGTTTTTGGACAAATTCGTAGTGGTATTTATAGATGACATTTTGGTATATTCAAAAACCAAGGAAGAACATGAAGAGCATTTGAGGTTGACATTAGAGACATTGAGAAGGGAGAAGTTATATGCTAAGTTTTCGAAATGTGAATTCTGGATTGAAAGAGTACAATTTCTTAGACATGTGATTGATAAAGACGGAATTTGGTGGATCCCTCAAAGTCGAAGTTTGTGATTAATGGGATCACCAAGACGGACGTAAGTAAGAAGTTTTATTGGATTAGCAGGTTATTACAGAAAATTCATGCAGGATTTTTCCAAGATCGCAAGTCTGTTGACGAATTTGACTAGGAAATCGGTGAAATTTGTTTAGACGGAGAAGTGTGAGGAAAGTTTTCAAGAATTAAAGAAGAGGTTAAGTTCAAAGATTTTGTGTTATCTCTTAGGATGATCTGAGGAAATTTTGTGGTTTATAATGATGCATCGCATAAAGGACTTGGCCGTGTGCTTATGCAGAATGGCGAGTCATTCATGCATGCGTCACGACAATGAAAGATTTGAGAAGGGGTATCCAGGACCCATGACTTGGAGTTAGCTGCGATAGAGTTTTTGCTTTGAAAATTTGGAGGCACTATCTCTATGGGGAGAAATGAAAATATATCTGATCATAAGAGTCTAAAATATATTTTTAAACAAAAAGACTTGAACACGCGTCAAAGAAGGTGGTTGGAGTTAATTAGGGCTACGATTGTGAGATTCTATACCATCCGAGTAAAGGCAAATGTGGTGGTAATACGCCCTAAGTAGAAAAAGGTCGAGAGAAATTGATGACGTTGACCGCTCGGGAGGAGCTAATTTTAATAATGGAAAAGTTGGAATTGGAAGTGAAGTATCCTATGGAAATTGACGAGAAAGCATTCCGGATGCAAGTCGGTACAACTTCTTGGATAAAGTTAAGGAGGCTCAACTTCGTGACGAAGAATGTGAGAAAGTGAAGAAGAAGATATCTGAAGGGACTAAACTGAGATTCAAAATAGACAGTGAGGGACTACTAAGATTTGATAGCAGAATTTGGGTACCGCCAATACCAGAGATTAAGGAAGAAATTTTAAGTGAGGCTCATAACTTCAGATATTCGATTCACCCTGGTAGTACCAAGATGTACCAAGATCTTTGACAACACTTTTGGTGGCCAAATTTGAAACGAGAGGTTGTAGAATGTGTTGTCAAGTGTCTGACATGTCAGAAAGTGAAAGCAGAACATCAGAGGCTGAGTGGGTTGATGCAACCTTTAGAGATTCCAGAATGGAAATGGGAACATATTCTGATGGATTTTGTGGTTCGCTTACCGATGACTCAGAAAGGCTACGATGCAGTATGGGTTATTATTGACCGATTGACGAAATCCGCACACTTCCTTCCGATAAGAATTAGATTCAACCTAGATCAGTTGGCAAGGTTATATGTGAAAGAGATTGTTTCAAGGCACGGAGTTCCGGTGTCAATTATTTCTGATAGAGATTCGCGTTTTACGTCGAACTTCTGGAAATGTCTGCAGGAATGCATGGGTACACAGTTGCGAATGAGCACATCATATCACCCTCAGACAAATGGACAGAGTGAAAGAATAATTCAGACATTGGAAGATATGTTAAGAGCTTGTATAATGGATTTTAAAGGAAATTGGGATGACCATTTACCGCTTGTAGAGTTCGGTTACAACAACAGTTACCACGCTAGTATTGGAATGCCGCCTTATGAAGCGTTATACGGTAGAAAGTACAGAACTCCACTATATTGGGATGAAGTTGGCAAAAGACAATTACTAGGACCAAAATTGGTACAATAAACAGCAGAAATAGTCAAAGTGATCCGAACAAGATTGATAACAGCTCAAGATAGACAGAAGAAATACACCGATCCACACCGTAAGAATGTTGAGTTCGAACCAGGTAGTTATGTATTCTTAAAGGTCTCTCCTTGGAAGGGAAAGATCAGATTCTGAAAGAAAGGGAAATTGAGCCCAAGATTCATTGGACCCTTTGAAGTTCTACGAAGGGCTAGAGAAGTTGCTTATGAGGTAGCTTTACCTTCAGCTCTAGAGAATTTCCACAACATTTTCTATGTCTCAGTCCTACGACCCTACAAACCCGATTACAAGCACGTGATTGAATATGAACCCCTACATTTTGACAAAGACTTGTCTTACGAAGAAATTCTTGTTCAAATTGTCGAACGAAAAGAACAAGTTCTGAGAAATAAAGTAATACCTTCTGTTAA
Organism: Panax quinquefolius; assembly: GCA_020205615.1. Classification (NCBI taxonomy): domain Eukaryota; kingdom Viridiplantae; phylum Streptophyta; class Magnoliopsida; order Apiales; family Araliaceae; genus Panax; species Panax quinquefolius. The sequence goes on from CM035156.1 coordinate 130,698,389, forward strand.
GGTAATTTGGAGGAACCACAATGCTGAAGAAGCTACGTGGGAACTCGAAGAGAATATGATGAAGAATTATCCTCATTTATTTACTTAGATTGTTATATGCGATTCGGGGATGTAATCTTTGTGTGGGGGGAGAATGTAACGGGACGACTTATTTGAGTTATGATTCTAGGAACAGAATCCTTTTAAGTGGGGAAAGATGTGACAATCATAATTTTGTAACTTAATTTTAATATTTATTTGATTGAATAAATATTTTTCGATGAATTAATTATTAGATTAAATAATTAATTGATAAAGTTGTGGTAGATTAATTTAATTATATGTGTTATATTTATTAAATTAAGGTGGAGAATTCTATTATTCGAAGTATGTGATTATGTGAGCTTATTGTATTAAAAAAATATTTAATAAGCGTAATGTTATTTTAATTAATTTAATTATTAATTAGAGATTTAATAATTTGATATTATTATTAAATGAGAAATTTAGTTATATGACTATGTGCATTAATGAGAAATTACTATATTTTATTTAAAATAATTAAATAAGATATTGATTTATTTTATAAAGGAGTGTGACATTATTTAAACTATACGATAATGTTTTATTAAATTAAATGGTTTTTGAATTATTTTCTTGCTAGCCAAACATGACACTAAGGGAGGTTATGGGCAGTTAACCCATGACTGGGTAACTGACCACCAATGCGTCAGTTCTTTTTCTATTTATCATACGTCTTCTTCTTTTCTATTATTCTTATAAGTATGATAAAAACATCACAGAGAGAGTTTGAGAAAATTGTTGAGAGAGATTGCTTGGTGTTTGAGAATTATTGAGGAAGGCTTTAATTCATCTCCTATTATTTTATCTACGCTTGGGTAATCTCTTCAACCCAATTATTATTTTTATGTCTTTTAAGTTTCATGAATATGGCTTAAAGTCTTCTGTGAATCTCTGCAAATTGGAAAGTTGTTATAAGAATATATGTAATAATTCGAGTAGTGGCATGTTTTATATATATATATATATTGCATAATTCCATATCATCAGTTTCATGAAATTTTACAGTATACGATTTCAGAGTATGTTATATGGCCATATGGCCTTATACGTGTTTTTAGTATGTCAAACATAAATGGTTTTGAAAAATTTCCACTTGTATATGATTATGCATGATAAAATGAACAAAACGAAACTTGAATGGTTGGATTTGGCTTTATAACGAATCCGTAGCATAAAAATCCATGTTTTTATTCAAGAACTTCAAGAACATCAAGAACAGTCCAATTTACATGCTTTAATTCTGTGATTATGTGTTTTAATGGGTGAAAATCACTCCATAGATGTTAAGTATTGATTATTTATGAATTCTAGCATGTGGGTATGTCTAAATTGGTGTAAAAATAAGTTGATTGAAATTTTTTAGTCATATTACGCAATTTCATGAATTGTAAACCGAACTAGAGTCTTTCGTCATGGCGCCAACTCCTAGTTCTTTTTCATGCAATGCATAGACCATGCCATATAGCCATGAGACAATATAAGTATAAAAGTGGCGTAACGCCACTTAGCGAGAATAATCGGTCGAAATGAGTTTTTAAAAGTGTACAAGTATGGAAATGTGATAGCAACTTAGTCTAATGATTATAAAGACTTGTTAGACCTATAATGAGAGGTAAAAATAAATTCTTAACATGTCCATAACACAATTACGTGTGGATTGAAGGATCGAATGCATAATTAGTTTATTTTTTGTGAAGTCTTAATTTTACACTAAGTGTAATATTTGACTAAGTATGGTCATGAAGTCGAGATTAGACAAAGAATAACTTATGATGTTAGTACGTTATTATTGACTGGTATTGTGAACGTAATTGATATGTAGGATTTAATTCAAAGAACGAGTTTGTTTAAGTGTAATCTACACACGAGGCAAGTTTCTAAACCTTATCTTGTTACATTGAGCAAGTTTTCTAACTCTACATTTACGTTGAGCAAGTTTCTTACCCTAAACTTTCGTTGAGCAAGTTTCCTAACCTTACCTGTTATCGTTATATAAATTGACTAATTCCTCTTTCGATATTGAAAAAGTTCTCATTATTATTGATCAAGCCTGTCTTGGATATTAAAGTTTATTAATCTTTAAGCATGATGTTGTTATACAATAATTATTCTATTGTATACCTTTTGAGATGTTATTCAAGTTAAATATTCATTTACTGTTAAACATTATTAGACTAGTGAACCCTTATTGATTCGACTAGTCCATAGTTGATGACCGTTCTAAATTTTAGAACACTTGATGAATTATCCAAACCAAACTTCCTTTGGTGCGGACTCGAATGTCAAACTGAGATGAACAACCCTGTATAAGGGATTACTTACGCGTTAGCGTTAAGATATTATGCATGCATGATGGTACTAAGGGTGATCCCCTAAGCACGAGAAGAAGAGTCCATAGTCTTATGATATTAAAGGTTTCAAGTAAAAACACTTGACAACCTGGGGACATAGTTCAAGGTCTTATGACCCTCGTAATTTCTTTTGATTCTTGTTATCCATTCTTGATTCAAAAGTTGAGCTTTATATCAGAAGTTATTATTTCTCTCGCATGTTATTATTCATTGTTATATTGTTATACTTGTGGGCAATCGTGCTCACTCTTGCGTAATAATAACATTGCAGTTAAGAACGAAAGGGCAGACGAACCTTCCACTAGTAAGGGCAAGCTTAGCAAGTAATGAAGACTATTTTATTAATGTGGTTATGTGATGTAATTAGAATTGATGTTACTAAGACTTATTTGTTTATGTTTTCCGCACAGATGTTTTAAGGTTAGAGTAACCTGGGATTTATTATTATTCAGTTGATGTAACCCCATAAGGAGAGAGATTTTATTATTATTTCTATCTATTGTATGGTTTGCATTTTATTTACGGGTAGATAGATAGATGATGTTTGTACAGTGAACACCAAATCCTGTGGAAATGGAAGTACCGGATTTGGGGTTGTCACAGGTTGGTATCAAAGCTATAGGTTATGAACCTTAGGTGGGGGAACAACCTTAGGTAATAGCCTTGTAGGAGATCGAGAACATAGTGATGGTAAACTCTTACCGAGTTCTAAGAAATGAATTTCTGAATTCATTGAAGATAATAAAAGACTTTATGTGCTTATGTGTTAATCTATGTGTTCGCTAGCACGAATTAGTAATTAAAACTTAAAATTTTGTTGTTGGGATGTCGGATGTTGGAGGAGCTAGTCGAAGTGGGAGGAGGAAACCCGAAGTGCACGTGACAGAGAGGAGGAGGCCCGAGACATTCATGTCGTCAGGGAACAGCTAGTGCAGAGAGAGCCATCTCCTTTGATCACTGTTGTTGGTCAGGAGCATGAGCCTGAGACTGATCCAGAGGAGGATCCTGAGGAAGAAGAGGAAGAAGAGGTGTTCCCACCGAACTCCATTGATGCAGAGATGTATGATGCACTCTATGATCGTAACTTAGAGTTCTTTGGATCTTTGTTCGGGATTTGGTGAAAGCAGCGGTTAGTCGTGATTACTATGAAAGCGAAGGATAGAGATTGTGACTCTTCACACACATTTAGGAAACTTGGAGTGGGATCTGGTTCACGAGAAGGGTCAGACCGATGATAAGTCCGCAGAAATAGAGAAGTTAAAGAAGGATCTGAAAGAGAGCTCTGAGAGGCTTGCCATAGCAGAGGAGGGCTGGGTACGAGAGTCACGCCGTGCTGATCGTGCAGAAGATGATCGCTGTGCGAATAAGGCTAAACTTGAAGAGACGTACTCTACACTATAAAATGCAACGGATGCGGTCCAAGATTGAGTTAGGAAGTATCCAATCCAGTTTGAGGATCTACCATCATATATGCTAGATCACAGAACGATGTCTCGCATCATGGAAGAGGAACGTAGCAAGGCTATTCAGCGCCTTAACAGACAGTGATAATATTAGTTTAAATATGTGAAAACTATTTGATAGTTAATGATGTAAATTCCGATATATTCATAAATAAAGGAAAAATGTGATGTTTTAAATCCTGTAGATTCTTTATCTCGGGATAGTTGATGTAAATAGCAATGATGCTATCTTATGATGTAAAGACTTTTGAATTAAATGAAATGTCAAAGTTTATTTGAAGTAATGTGTTAAGTGAGTTATGATTAAATGTTTAGTTAAGTCTTAAATGTTTTAGAGATTGAGTAAAGATCTAATAAGCGTATATTCTTAATAGAAAATATGCTGCCTAGAAGACAAAATCGTCAGCAAGCCCCGGAAGGGTCAACAAACAATAACAACGACGCCAATGCTAACTCCGTTCAGTAATTGGTGAACCTTTTAGCTGGAGCACTTAATAATCAACCCCAAGCTCCACCAAATACTTGGTTTAAGGACTTCAAGGCGGTGGGACCGCCAGAGTTTAAGGGTTCCATAAACCCAATTGAAGCTCAGACGTGGGTAATGGAGATGGAGAAGGTGTTCGATGTTGCTAGGGTAAAGGAAGATCAGAAGACTGCGTATGCAACGTTTATACTGAAGTCCGAAGCCAGCTATTGGTGGCAGACAAACAAAGTGAGAGGATGTGAAGGTGTAATATCCTGGGAAAGATTCAAAGAGATGTTCTTCGAGATGTACTTTCCGGAAAGTTCACAAAATTAGATGGAAGTCCAGTTTCTAGAGTTGAAGCAGGGAAGTATGTCAGTAGCTGATTACGTGGCAAGGTTTAACGAGTTGGCTAGGTTCGCCACATACCAAGTGCACACTGATGAGAGGAAGGAAAGACGATTTGAGCAGGGACTGAAGCCCTAGTTGTATAGAAAAGTGTCAATGTTCCAATTGAACACTTTTGCGAGAGTGTTAGAGAAGTCCATACTTGCTGAGGGTGGAAGTGATGCAGTAACAAAGTATAATCAGGAGCAGAAGAAGAAGAAGAGTGAGAAGGAAGGTAATAACAAGACTGGTGGGGATAGCACTGGGGGTAATCACAGTCAGAAGAGGAAGTTGTCTGATAGTTCATCGACTGGAAGTCAACAAGGAGGGCAGAAGAAGAAGATCGAAGTGAATAGAGAAATTATCCCTGTTAAGTTCGTGCACAAGAACTGTAGAGTAGATATTACGGGTAATATCATAAACGTAGATCTTATCCCTATTTGACTTGGAGAATTTGATGTTATTTTGGGTATGGATTGGTTATCCAATTATGGGGCGGTAATTGACTGCCAGAAGAAGCGTATTAACCTTATGACTCCGTCAAAGGTTGTGTTTTATGGTAGCAAGTCGCCTAGACAAGCGAGTTGTCTGACGATGATGCAAGCCAGAAAATTGTTAAGGCAAGGCTGTGTAGGATATCTAGCTTACATAGTCGATAGTCGTAAAGAGAATCCAAAAATTGATGAGATTCCGGTAGTGAGAGATTTCGCAGACGTATTTCTGGATGATTTGTCGGGACTTCCTCCAGATAGAGTAGTTGAATTCGTGATCGATTTGGCTCCAGGAACGACCCCAATATCGAAGGCACCGTACCGAATGGCACCGGTAGAGATGAAAGAACTGATGGTCCAACTACAAGAATTACTGGACAAAAAGTATATTCAACTAAGCGTATCACCTTGGGGAGCGCCGGTTTTATTTGTGAAAAAGAAGGAAGGGACGATGCGGCTCTGCATCGACTATAGAGAACTGAATAAGGTCACAATTAAGAATATGTATCCATTACCGCGAATCGACGACTTGTTCAATCAGTTGAAGGGAGCAAGATATTTTTCAAAGATAGATATGAGAAGTGGTTATCATCAACTGAAGGTGAGACCAGAGGATATACCGAAGACAGCGTTTAGAACATGATACGGTCACTACGAATTTCTGGTAATGTCATTTGGTCTAACGAATGCTCCTGCAGCATTTATGGGCTTAATGAATAGAGTGTTCAAGCCGTTTTTGGACAAATTCATAGTGGTATTTATAGATGACATTTTGGTATATTCAAAAACCAAGGAAGAACATGAAGAGCATTTGAGGTTGACAATAGAGACATTGAGAAGGGAGAAGTTGTATGCTAAGTTTTCGAAATGTGAATTCTGGATTGAAAGAGTACAATTTCTTGGACATGTGATTGATAAAGACGAAATTTCGGTGGATCCCTCCAAAGTCGAAGCTGTGATTAACTAGGATCAGTCGAAGATGCCATCGAAAGTAAGAAGTTTTATTGAATTAGCGGGTTATTACAGAAGATTCATTCAGGATTTTTCCAAGATCGCAAGTCCGTTGACGAATTTGACTAGGAAATCGGTGAAATTTGTTTGGACGGAGAAGTGTGAGGAAAGTTTTCAAGAATTAAAGAAGAGGTTAAGTTCAAAGACTGTGTTATCTCTTAGGATGATACTGAGGAAATTTTGTGGTTTATAGTGATGCATCGCATAAAGGACTTGGCTGTGTGCTTATGCAGAATGGCAGAGTCATTGCGTATGCGTCACGACAATTGAAAGATTATGAGAAGGGGTATCCAACCCATGACTTGGAGTTAGCTCCAGTAGTTTTTGCTTTGAAAATTTGGAGGCACTATCTCTATGGGGAGAAATGTGAAATATATACAGATCATAAGAGTCTGAAATATATTTTTATACAAAAAGACTTGAACATGAGTCAAAGAAGGTGGTTGGAGTTAATTAAGGACTATGATTGTGAGATTCTATACCATCCGAGTAAGGCAAATGTGGTGGTCGACGCCCTAAGTAGAAAAGGTCGAGAGAAATTGATGACGTTGACCGCTCAGGAGGAGCTAATTTTAACAATGGAAAAACTAGAATCGGAAGTGAAGTATCCTATGGAAATTGACGAGAAGCTGTTCCAAATGCAAGCTGGTACAACTTTACTGGATAAAGTTAACGAGGCTCAACTTCAGGATGAAGAATGTGAGAAAGTGAAGAAGAAAATATCTGAAGGGACTGAACTGAGATTCAAAATAGACAGTGAGGGACTACTAAGATTTGATAGTAGAATTTGGGTTCCGCCAGTACCAGAGATTAAGGAAGAAATTTTAAGCGAGGCTCATAACTCAAGATATTCGATTCACCCTGGTAGTACCAAGATCTTCGACAACACTTTTGGTGGCCAAATTTGAAACGAGAGGTTGCAGAATGTGTTGTCAAGTGTCTGACATGTCAGAAAGTGAAAGCAGAACATTAGTGGCCGAGTGGGTTGCTACAACCTTTAGAGATTCCAGAATGGAAATGGGAACATATTACGATGGATTTCGTGGTTGGCCTACCGATGACTTAGAAAGGCTACAACACAGTGTGGTTTATTATTGACCGATTGACGAAATCCGCACACTTTCTTCCGATCAGAATTAGATTCAACCTAGATCAGTTGGCAAGGTTATATGTGAAAGAGATTGTTTCAAGGCACAGAATTCCGGTGTCGTATATTAGAACTCTCAGTTTATGTATTGTTGTATATTACACGACAGTTGTATAATTATGCTTGTATTTGTAATCTGTACCATGCATTTGGCGACTCAAGATGGGTGATGAATACCTAATTTTTGGGGCGTCACAATATATTCTATTTATAATCTAATAAAATAAATAACTTTATAAAAGTATTTTATTTTATATAAATTTTTTTTACAATGCAAACACTATGCAGACACTATACATAATAAAATATAATATATTCTATTTATAATCTAATAAAACAAATAACTTTATAAAAGTAATCTGTTTTATATAAAAAGTTTTCTGTTTTATTTCATTAATAATAATAATAAAACAAAATTTATCAATCTTATTATAATTCACAATATTAATCGACCAGGTCATTCCCAGGAAAGAGAGGGCTTTCCAATAAGGATTTCTCCCTATTGGTGCGCAATTAGGTGACCAAACTCGTCCTCGATGAACTTCTGAGACATCGTTAATATTGCAAATAATAATATTAATAACTTTGTCATCTCAATTATTGATTTAATAATATATAAAATATTGACAATAATTGAATCAAATAACTTAAGATACTATGCAGCAATTACTGTAGCAATAATTGAACAAAACTGAGTAACTTCTCACGTAAGCATCAATAATCAATACCGTATGCTACTATGCAACCACGCGTATTACTGTACTTTTAACACCGGGTGTTTTAACAGTTAACGATAAATCTTCCGCCGTTATTTTTATAAAAATATTTTTGTCGTTTTCTCAATCCGACAATAATTCCATTGTGGGGTCCACCAATGATTGTGTCCTCTTATGAATATTCCCTGTTAAAATGAATATTCCCCGACCAATCAAATATTATATGACAACTTGCATTCTTTGTAAAATTTATAAATATTACCCACAACTATAACATTATCTCAAATTCACACCATAATTTTAAAAAAATATTTTGAGAAAATTAAATCTTTATTCGTAAAATTTGGGATTTTACAAGGATGATGACAATGACATAATAATTCAATAAAACAAGTTCAAGGATAAATTTTAAAGATTTATAATTTAATTTATCTAGAAATTAATAACGTCCAAATTGTCAGCATGATACTACTTTGTGGAATAAAATTCAAGAATGCTCAGAAGAATATTTTAATGAAAAGATACTGGATGAAGCACAAATATCCAGGATATTCTACTAATTTCCTGGAGTATAGAAGCCAAAACTTTAACCAACTGAGTATAATAGAATATATGAAACTGCAAATGGATTTTCACCCGCCATGCGGTAATCCACGTAGACAGATCATTTCCACAATTTAATAAGGAATGAATACAAAGGATCATTTAACATGCATGCGGTAATCTGCATAGACAGGTTATTCCAACAGAATAATAAATAATGGAATAACAGAAGAATTCACTTTGCATGCGATAGACCGCACATATAGTTTATTCCCAACAAAATAATAAAGAATGGAACCAGGTCATGCGTAATCCGCACAGACATGATATTCCAACAGAATAATAAAGAATGAAACCAGGTCTTGCGTAATCCGCACAAATAGGATATTCCAATAGAATAATAAAGAATGGAATAACAACAGAATTCACCATGAATGCGATAGACCGCACAGACATGTTATTCCCAACAAAATAATCAAGAATGGAACCGTGTTACGTGCAGAATCCGCATGCATATGATATTCCAAATGTAATAATAAAGAATGGAATAACAACAGAATTTACTGTGCATGCGATAAACCGCATGCATGGGTTATTCCCAATGTAATAATAAAGAATGGAATAATGTAAGAATTTCACCATGTATGCGGATTTGATGATAGACGTTATTCCAATTCAATAATAAAAATGGAATAACAACCCTTACGAGTATTGAAAGAAAATAACTCTCTTCATGAATACGAAAGAATAATACCCCTTACCTTAGAAAAAACTAGATACTGAAATAGTGAGGTAACAGACTTCTCTTCTTCTTTCTCTCTATAATTTATCTCTATAATAATTACTCTATAGCTTTAGTAAATTGGTGAGAAATGAAGGAAGAATGAGTTTCTATTTATAGGAAAATATAGTTTCAATAATTGCATATTTTGGGGCTCAAAATATTACAGTACAATACCTTCAACATTTTCTTCATTTTTAATTTAGTCCTGCAAGTATTATCAAACTTGCACCACCTCCCCTAATAGTAAATCATGTGAATCAATAGTAAATCATGTGAATCACTAGTTCTAGACATGTGAAAAAAATTAATTACAGTATAGTACCTTCAACTATACCTCCATTTTTTAATTTAGACATGCAAGTATTATCAATCTGCAGCACCTCCCCTAATAGTACAAGAATGTGAATCAATAGTACACACATGTGAATAAATAGTTATAATCATGTGAATTAATAGCAATTAATTGCTCATTTATCCGATTAATCAGTATAACTTCCAGACATCAATTATTATCGAAATAAATGTCGATTTTCACTAATACTAATAATTACAACGCAATGGAACTATCACTTTCATCTTTAATCAACACGAACTTATTCATCATTAATATTATAATTCTAAATATTTAACAACCTTGTCGTTCCCAGGAAAGAGGGGGCTTTCCGATAAGGATTTCTCCTTATTGGTGCGCAATTAAGTGACCAAACCTCTCATTGACAGAACTTCTAGACATTGTCAATATTGCAAATAATAATATGAATAACTTTGCTGTCTCAATTATTGATTTCATAATATATATTATGGAGATGATATTGTGACAATAATTGAATCAATAATATGAGAGATATGATGCAACAATTACTGTAGTAATAATTAAGTATAACTGAGTGACTTTTTACGTAAGAATCAATAATCAATACCGGTGCTACTACGCAACCAATGCCAGACATTATACTTTTACTTTTACTCTCGGGTAGTTCAACAGTTTTAACGGTAACACTTTCGCCAAGTTATTTTTATAAAAGATAATTCGCTGTTTTCTAACTACGACAATACTTAGATTAATTGGGGGTCTACCAATGATTGTGTCGTCGTACGAATATTGCCTGTTAAAACGAATATTTCCCAACAAATCGAATATTTTATAACAACTTGCTTACTTTGCAAAATTTTTAAATATTACCCACAACTATAATATTATATCAAATCCACACCATAATATTCAAAAATATATTTCGAGAAAATTATTCTTTATTCATAAAAGTTGGGGTCTTATAATTTTCATCACCTGTCTTTACCTGAAACATCAAAAATGATGGTTATACCAAATCATAATTCTTGTTCATAATCATACTAATAAATTCATGTTTGCATTACGTGCCAAAGATATTCATTAACAATTCATCTTTGCTCTATAGGCCAAAGACATACAACTGTATTATAGAAGAGTTAAGTAGAGCATGATATCTACTATCTTCTACGAATTAAAAGTGTATTATCAATATGTTATCGCTGAGACTCAACTTAATAATTAATCCACATCATCGAATCATCCCTGCACTACGGCCAAGGATATTCATTAGTATTACGACCATGAATTATCCATGCACTACGGGCCAAGGATATTCATGTTTTCAACAATGGTCATGATTATATCGAATAATCCCTGGTTATAATCATACCAACAACTGTCTATCAATGCACGTAAACCAAAGATATACAACTATAAATGTAAGACCCCAAATTTTTTAAATAAAATTAAATTTCTTCTATTTATTATCTTGAAATAATAAGGAGTTAATTTGATATAAAGCTTTGGTTATGGGTGAAATGTGCAAATTTTGCAAAATAAGCAAGTGGTTATAAAATATTCATTTTTTGTCGGGGAATATTCGTTTGGTCGTGGAATATTCTTGTTGTTCGGGGGAATATTCAGACGACGCCTTTGACCATTCGTGGGCCTCATAATAGAATAACTGTCGAATGAAGAAAATGACAAGTTTGAGTTTTGATAAATAACGGTGTAATTGTTACCGTTAACACTGTTGGAATAACCGGTGGTTAAAATATAGTAATATCTGGTGGGTCGCATAAAGAGCACATACGATATTGCACAATATTTTGAATTATTAATTCTTACGTAAGAAGGCACTACTCAATAATTGTTACAGTAATTACTGTTCAATATTTTATTTTATTGATTCAATAATTGCTGCGTTGATATTTTATATTATTGTTGTTTCAATAATTGTCACTGCACAGTATTTCCCATTACCAGATCAATAATTCATATTATTTGAATAATATTATTAGATAGGATTATTGGCAATGTCTAGAAAGTTCTGTCTAAGGAGAGGTTTGGTCACCTAATTGCGCGCCAGTAAGGAGAAATCCTTATTGGAAAGCCCCCTCTTTCCTTGGAACGACATGATTGTCATTATTGTGATTTTGTAATATTATTTGTGAATAAATATTTATTGATTTATATGATAAGGAAATATTTATTCTATGTGGCTATTAATGTTGAGTTGTTTTATCAGTATTTTTGTCAGAATGGAGGTATTAAAAATCAAATCAGTGTTCTTGAGATATATTGCGTGAGTTATAATTTTTAATCCGACCGTTGGATTGTTGTGATTTTTGGATATGTTATACATATATAAGTTGAGTATATGTTCACAAATTTTGAACCGTTAAAAATGAACGTATGATTTGTTATGAATTTTAAGAGGTGACTGATTCGTAAAATTATGTTATAAATAATTTTTGGTGGAAAATTCTAGAATTGAGTGGGCCCCACCTTTGGTTGGTGAGAAATGTGCTAGAATTCTATTTCAAATGTGGTGGGTGGGAATAGTAGCAGGTAAAGCCATCAGTAGCTAAGTCAAGTCGCCTTCTACAAGGTTAGCATTTTCCTATAAATAGGGTGCTGGGTTAGAATTGAAAATCACACCAGAAACATAAGCTTTCTCTTTTTCTCTCTATATTATCGAGCGTATTTTGTGAGTATTTAAATACTTTGAGGGTTGCTATTCAGTACAAGTTTCATTCAGCATCATATCCGACATTTCACTCCAAAGTACTGTTTCTTTGAGGTAAGGGATGTTATTTTCTTCGTAAATGATATTATTTCTTTCAATATCATTATACCGAATTGTTGATATGAATATTATTGTGGAATTTCTACCTTTTTGTGTCAGGGTTACTATTCACGTATACGCCACTATTCATGTATACGGTACTATTCACGTATACGACACTATTCACGAATACGGTACTATTCACGAGTATTGTTCACGAAGTATGATTTTTCTTGAGCGATTTCTATCTTTTGTGTTGGGGTTACTATTCACGTATACGGCACTATTCACGTATACGACAGTATTCACCGAAAAATGAAATTTTCTTTTTTTCATCCTAGATGTCTTTTATGGTTACTATCTTTGATTTTATCTATGTTTTTTTATCTTTATTCTTGAATTTTACTCCATTATGGTTTATTATGGAGTATTTTTAAACTTGAGTTATCTAAAGTACGAATCTCTAAACTTTATCCTTTTGTCTCACTGGATTCGTTCTCTAAAATATTTTTCATCATCCTCAGTCTTTAATGGTGATACTTGATGAATATCTATGGCCTGTAGTGCAAAGATGTATGATTACCTGATAAATATCTTTGGCTCGTAGTGCAAAGATGAACAGGTGTTGAGATGAACATGACCAACTGGTGATACAAATGAATATCTTTGGCCCGTAGTGCAAAGATGAATATTTGATTTAAGATGTTTATTGATTGATGTTACATGGATAAAATATTGATGATGGACTTTTAAATTCATAGATGATAATAGATTCCATTCTCTACTTAACTCTTCTAATGAATTGTTGTTTCCGCTGCAGTTGTTGAACTAAAACTTGTTGTCTATTATATTCTATCAGATTTTTCCCTGTTGAAGACTAAGGATAATTTGTTGTATATTATCTTAGTCATTATATTCTTTACTGGGCTAGTTAAGCTCACCCTTTTCCTTTTTGTTCCATTTTTCTTCAGGAGGTGAGAATATAGCAGGATCTAGGCGGGGTCACTACTACAAAATAGTAAATAGACAACGTGGAAAAAACGTTGTGGTTTCTGTCAGAAAAACGTCGTGGTTAAGGGTGTTGTCTATTTGAAACCCTCACACAACGTTTTTAAAATGTTGTAGTTAAGCACAATACACAACGTTTTTTAGGAAAAAATGTTGTAGATTTGTTTTCTAAAAATTAGCAGATGCTTAAAAACGTTGTAGAAGATATGATTCCACAACGTTTTTGGTTAAAAATGTTGTTGTTTAGTATATAAGACAACGTTTTTTAAATGTTGTAGAATAAAAAAAAATGTTATTGTTTAGTATACCAAACAACGATTTTTAAATGTTGTAGATAAAAAAAAAGAAAAAGAAAAGATGTGGTTCACCTATATTACCAATGCACTTGCAATATGCTAAATGCCATGATATATAGCCAAAATGTATCAATCATTCAAAATACATCCCAATAATACCATTCATTTACAGTTTCAAATTACTACATCCACAAAATATATACCAAACTATCTATATATACATCTCAAATTCACTTTTCAATCCACAAAATAAACCAAACTATATGGCTATAACAAGACATGTAAAAGCTTTCCACAATAATCAACAACTACACATGAAGACTACACACCCTGTTGTTGAAGCCATTATCTCAACTGCAGCTGCTGTTGCTGCTACAAATGGGCTCGCTGCACTGGTGGCATAGATTGCAACAATTGTTGTTGTTGTTGCCTCAGTCCCTGCTGCTGAATTAAAGCAATAAAGAGAATAAAATCCAAAGTAACATGAGCAAAATGTGGTTTTTTCTCTCAATAAAATACTAAGGAGATTACTTGCTCAACTAGTTCAGGTATTGCGGATCTAGCAAGGGACAAGGGGGGTCACTTGCCCAACCTTGAATTTGGATTTATTTCTTTCTATTAACAAAGGCGGGCATATATTTGTATGTATATATAACAGTGACTGCCCTTGAAAATTAATAAAGTTCCTGCATCCCCCACTGCTTACAAGTACTCCTTGCCTATTTCATGCCTACTTGCAATAATTAAACAGATTTAGCATGAGCCCACTAAACAAAATGATTTACCTTGAAAACTAAAGCAAGTTCCTTTTCGCCTCGTACAATTAGAGATAAGCTCCAATAACAAGTAACATGGGTCACACATTAATTCAGCACAGGTTTCAAAATCTTGCCCATGGGAATAAACCGCCGGATCTTTCTTCCACTGTATTGAAAAGAAAAAGAAATGATTCTGTTAGAAGAGCTTGTGATCAGAGAGCCAAGAAAAGTAAGACGTTCTATAACAACTGAATTGAAGCATAGTTCTGTTCGGTAACTGAAGCACAAGGGCTAAAATGTGAAATATATCCCATGTTCTTAGTAGTTAGCAATATTGAAGAATCTGGCAGATTAAAGAAGTCCACAGAAATTATATTATAATATACTTATAAATGAAAATGATGCCTTAAAAATGCCCAGACATGTGTATGTTGAAAGAAGAGAGATACATTCTCATTTGTCTACTAAGAAAGGATAGAAAGCAAATTTTATAAAACCTGTTCACCGTGCAAGACTTGAAGCATTTTTTGTTCTAGTCAATAGTTGTTGTTTTCACACACAAAAAAAAATATTATTTATTCTCTTAACCACATAATTAGCCTATTGATATGTATGTACCGACATAATCATGGGTAGTGACACATTCAGCTAACAACTCATACACGCTTTGGCGGAACATATGGCACGTGCTCATCTTCACAAAGGTTCTGCAAAACATACAAGAAATCAAGTATGGGTATTAGAAGATATCACAGTTCGTATATAGTATTTGATAGGCTCACAATATACAGCTTGTTATTAAGCATGCTACCATTAAAATAGTACATACCTCCAATTTTTAAACAAGTAATCTCCTAGTCAGAGGTGTATACATAATTAATAACACAAAGAAAGTGTGACCTAATATCAGTTACTCTTCTGTCATTGGTTGGTCAGGACACCAAAAGAAAGAAGAGTAGAGACAGTAGACTAGATTCATAGACGCGTATAAATAGGTAGAGAGTTACCATAACTTTAAAGTTATTAACATCAACTTCCCTTCATCAATTGTCAAATATAGAGAAACTGAAAGCACAATTTCCCTTCATCAACTTTAAAGTTATCCAAAGTAACAAGCATAAGAATATTGAACTATCCAGAAAAGCAGGAATTTCTCCACTTACTGTAGTCAATATAGAGAAACTAAAAGCACAATTCAAGATATGATTATTAAATATGCTATTCAGAACTACCCATGGTCTTGATAATGATAAATCTGCATTAAATTGGACTCTCACATGTACAATTTGCTTCAAATTTAACAATGCTGCTCATCAAATTGGACTCTCACTAAATGATATAAGCCAAGAATATCGATGCAAGAAACAAAAAGACATTTCAAGATGCACGCACGCAATCTATTACAAAAAAGCATGTGCATGCATGTGGTTCTCAATGATAATATCAGTTGTCTTTGTAAAATACAAAGACAAATGATCTTAAATGTTAGAATAGAGTAGTTTAATACTAATGACCTGGACCAGCAGTGTTTTCGCCAATTGCAGACATAACATGACTGAAGAAGGTTGCCACAGACTGCAAGAAGACAAAAGCCAATTTAAATGCATCCATATCTTATGGAACAAAAGCTAAACTATCATGGAATCAAATCGAATAATAGGCTAAGGAAGGAGCCTTATTATCTGGAATCTGTTTAATCCTTTACTGGATTGGAAAATGAATGAAAAGTTGAAAACTGAATCAACATTGCTTGTTTCAATAGCTCCCATCTGATTAAATTAAGCAAAATATATATGCAATTAAGACTAAATACTGGCACTGCTATGTGAAAAGTTTACACAGCCTGGAATTATTCAATTAACAACTAAAGTACCTGACTCTGCACCGCACTTAGCATAGTCGGACCAATTCTCTCACGAATAAGTCTACCACTTAATAGGCTTACAATGACATCAATCTGCAAAAGTAAAAAAAAGGTAAAGTGTAAAATTCTAAATTTTACGAATAAAGATTTACTTTTCTCAAAATATTTTTTCAAAATTATGGAGTGAATTTGATATAATGTTATAGTTGTGGGTAATATTTATAAATTTTACTAAAAGACGTGAAGTTGTTATATTATATTCGATTTAATTGGTGGGAATATTCGTTTTTAAGAGGGAATATTATTATATATTCAAGACAATCATTAGTTGACTCATTAACGAAATTATTGTCGGATTGAGAAAACGACAAAAAATATTTTTATGAAAATAACGGCGGAAGTTTTACCGTTAACTGTTGAAAACACCGGTGTTAAAAGACAAGAATATCGCTGTGGTTGCCTAAGTAGACATTTGCAGTATTTGTGGACGCCCCAAAATAGGTCCATTCCATCCAACCTATTTCGAGTCGCCAAATACATCATCAATAATGTTTTATAATGTATTGAGAAACTTGGACGGTCTCGGGACCATGACATTATTCCTCGTTATCCCTGCTTTCACCCAAATACACTTTTATTACCGAAGGAATTGTGAAACAAAAGGGTGAAAGACAACTAACTAGCCGATAAAGAAAATAATATCATAACTAAAGATAATTAAATTATCAATAGCCTTCATCAGTAATAAATAAGAGATTTAGAACATATGGTAGATGATAAAACTTTTCAACCATAGTTGCAGCGGAACGAGCAATCCATTAGAAGAGTCAAATAGACTAAAAAGTCTATTATCTTCTCCACATTAAAAGTCCACCAACAATATTTTATCCCTGTAACATCAATCAACAGTTCCTTTTCACAATCATATGAATAACTCTTAACCATAATTGTGATTCTAATTTCCTCTTCGCACCCAGGACGAAGATAATTTACATCACATGTCTTTACCTGAAATATCAAAGATCATGGTTATACCAAATCACAGTTCCTGTTCACAATCATACTAATAAGTTCATCTTTGCACTACAGGCCAAAGATATTCAGCAACAGGTAATCTTTGCACTACGGGCCAAAGATATTCAACCAACAAGTCATCTTTGCACTACGGGCCAAAGATATTCATCAATAATTCATCTTTGCACTACAGGCCAAAGATATTCAACAAAAAGTCATCTTTGCACTATGGGCCAAAGATATTCATCAATAATTTATCTTTGCACTAAAGGCAAAAGATTTTCAACAACAAGTCATCTTTGCACTATGGGCTAAAGATATTCATCTCTCAAAGAAACATAAAATCGTTTCAGAATTTATATAAACCATAATCATAATCTTGTTGATCAATTCACCTTTGCACTTAAGCTAAAAATTTTTAATTATAAATTCAATGGTCATGATCATACCAGTCAACAATTCATCTTTGCACTACTGGCCAAAGAGAACCCATAGTCATGATTACACCAATAATCTACCCATCTTTACACTTAAGTCAAAGAGAAATTTCTTCACCAAGATTATATAAATGTTATATATGATAATAAAAACAATATGATCAACAACTACATTTAATTTCAAAAGTAAGATTCATAAATCAATGATTTCATAAACACCTTAATCCAAATGTTATAAATCACTTAATAATCTCATAATCAAATATTATTAATATTACCACAATATTTTAATCATTTCTTAAACTTATAAACAATTTAGTTTAATTATTTATACTTTACTAATTAATGCATTTAATCATCCTAAAATGCCAAACTCATAAAATTTCATCACCAATAACCACAACCCTCATCAAAAATCTGTATATACCTTATATAGGATTTCCAAGCCATAAAATCCTATTTTCCAATTTTGTTACATCACATAACATATTTAACTCATTTACTCATAACTAGATCATTTTCATAAAAAATACCAAATCAGTCCCAAAAATATTTCTTTTCTGGGATTTTGCATAATATAGTCCCATATTGAACATATATTTTTCTCGAAATTTTTAAAATTCATTTACTATTTTTCACATGGCCAAAACTGCCGAATATATAGACATTTATCATAAATTGTACTTTTATCCAAAAATTCCAAAATTCACAGGGTATACTGATATTATATAGATGTACTCCCAATAAAAATTTTACCAATTTTGGAGTTAACCACAAGGAGATATAAGGGTTTACTTTTAAAATAGTCTTTTCTCATAAAATCTAAAACTCCTAATCTATACATCCAAAAATTGCCATTTTTGGACTCAATCAATAAAACCCATCAAATTATCATTTTAAATTTTTCTAGAATTTTTGAAGGTCAGAAAAATTTCGAAATTAAAAAGCATAATAACCCTTAAAATCCCTTACATAATAACGACAATATCCCTTACCTCAAAAGAGCAGTATTTCTGACTAGAATAATGCTGAACGAACTTGCACCGTATAGAAACACTCAAGATATCAAAATACTCACAAGAATACACTCGATAATATAGAGAGAGAAGTAGAGAGAAAACTTCAGTTTCTGGTGTGATTTTCAATTCTAACCTAAGCACCTATTTATAGGAAATTGCTTAGAACACCAAAGTAGAAAATTTAATAAAATAATATATTTATAACCAAATTTTCCTTAGCCCACCACATCAAAAACATATTTATCACACAAAAATGAAAAACATGTTTAAAACAATTTTTGTTTCAAAATCAATTCAGACTCAATAATTCGGAACTTCAATAATTCATAATAAATTTAATTCTCTACAACTTTGTAGAAGAAAGTTTTTCTAAATTCCAAACAAAAATTGATCGAAATCCACATGCGGATGATTTTACAGGCTATAATCAAATTTTAGTCAAAAATTGTGTCCACCAACATGTTTAACATATGTTAAACATTTTTTGTAATACACAAAACATGTGTTAAATATTTTTTGTAACACAACACATGTGTTAAACATTTTTTGTAACAAAAATACTCTTCTTCCTCATTTATTCATATATCCCACATTCATTGTAAGAATATCACCATTATTATATTATTATAATATAATAATATATTTTATCGTAAAAGATAAAATATTAATTTTGAATAATTATCACTTTTCTAAAAATTCCTCCAT
This sequence comes from Panax quinquefolius, assembly GCA_020205615.1. Lineage (NCBI taxonomy): Eukaryota > Viridiplantae > Streptophyta > Magnoliopsida > Apiales > Araliaceae > Panax > Panax quinquefolius. The sequence continues at coordinate 130,717,989 of CM035156.1, forward strand.
TTATATCCACATAAAATAAATATTTTCCTTATCATATAAATCAATAATTAATTATTCACAAATAATATTATAGAATCACAATATTGACAACTAGGCAGTTCCCAGGAAAGAGGGGGCTTTCCAATAAGGATTTCTTCTTACTGGTGCGCAATTAGGTGACCAAACCTCTCCTTGACAGAACTTTCTAGACATTGTCAATAATGTTATCTAATAATATTATTCCAATAATATGAATTATTGATCTGATAATGGGAAATTCTGTTCCGTAACAATTATTGAAACAATAATAATATAAAATATCAACGCAACAATTATTGAATCAATAAAATAAAATATTGAATAGTAACTACTGTAACAATTATTGAGTAGTGCCTTCTTGTGAAAAATTTATCATGTTTCGTGAATAGTACTCGTGAATAGTAACTCATGAATAGAAACTCGTGAATAGTAACTCATGAATAGTAACTCGTGAATAGTAACTCGTGAATAGTAACTCATGAATAGTAATTATAAAAAAAATTAAATACTTTTATTTCATAAAATTCGGGGTCTTACAGTATTGATTATTAATATTATTATTTGCAATATTAACGATGTCTAGAAGTTCTGCCAAGGAGAGGTTTGGTCACCTAATTGCGCGCCAATAGGGAGAAATCCTTATTGGAAAGACCCCTCTTTCCTAGGAACGACCTGGTCGATTAATATTGTGAATTATAATAAAGATGATAAATATTGTTAAAATTATTATGGTGATTTTTTATGAAATTTTGCTTATTATTTGGATCCTCATTTACCCATTTTTCAAAATAATAGGTAGAAAATTATTTTAAGGTGGGGCCCACATGTGGGGCCCATATGTGTTGAAAATTGATTTTGGAAATGGGGTGGGAGGGAGTATACGTAAAGGGGAGGGAATTTATATATATAAGTATGTGATGTGTTTATATATATATATATATGTATGTATGTGTGTATATATAATATGTGTGTGAGTGGAAAATGGTGGAAAAGTGATAGTATGAAAGTGATGGGTGTAAGATATGTGTGTGTGTGTGTGATAGTGAAAGGTGTGAGGTGTGTGTGTGTGATAGTGAAATGTGTAAGAGTATAGTGAAAGTGATTTGGTGGGTGGTGATTTTGGTGGGTGTGATTATATTATATATGTATTATGGAAGTTGCCAAAAAGGGGTGGGGGAAAGAGAAATGGAATGGTCGGGAGGGAGTTGTATATAATATACATATATATATATATATATATATATATGTATATATGATGATTAGGAGGGAAGTACTTTTATATATATATAATTGGTGATAGTAGACTTTGGTGGAGAAAAAGAGAGAGAAGTTGATAATTTGGCACGAGAAGGAGTACTAGTATATATATATATATATAATTCATTATATTTTATTTTTATATATTTTATTGCATAGTATCCTTTCTATTTTTCTATAAATAATATGTTTAGTTAGAATTGAAATCACACCAAAAATCCAAAGAATTCTATTATATAATCTTGAGCGTATTTCTTTAGAGTTTTAAGAAACTTTGAGCATAATGCAAGTTTTCTTAAAGAATATCCTCGCCCTACCAGTCGGAATACTCTTCTTTTACGGTAAGGGGTATTATTTCTTTTGTATTTATGAAGAGAACTTCTGTTATTCCACTCTTTATTATTCTGTTGGAATAACCTGTATACGCAGACTACGCTATACTTGGTGAAATTCTTCTATTATTCCGTTCGTTATTATTCTGTCGAAATATCATGTCTGTGCGTTTACGCTGGACCTGGTTCCATTATTTATTATTCGTTTAATATCTTGTCATGCGTAGGCTTACGCTTGGGACCGATTCCATCATTTATTATTCTGTTGGAATAACCTGTTTATGCGAAGTAGAGCATGTATGGTGATTTCTGTTGTTATTCCATTCTTTATTATTCTGTTGGAACATTCTGCTTGGGTGTGAATTTACTTTGACGGTTCCGTTATTTATTATTCTCGTTGGAATAACTCGCTACATGCAAAGCACCGCATGCATGGTGATTTCTTTCGTTATTCCATTCTTTATTATACTCAGTTGGTTAAAGTTTTAACTTCTATACTCCATGAAATTAGTGGAATATCCTTGATATTTGCGCTTCATCTAGTATCTTTTCATGGAAATATTCTTCTGAGCATTCTTGAATTTTACTTTACAAAGAAGTATCATGTTGACAATTTGGACGTTATTAGTTCCTGGATAAATTAATTCTTGAACTTGTTTTATTGAACTCTTATATCATTGTCATCATCCTCATGTTTATATTTTGTTGAAAGTCATCTGTGGCTGTAGTGCATAGATAGACTTGGTATGATTATGATTAGAAATTATTCGGTGTAATCATGACCGTAATGTTACAAATGATGTAGTAAAAGTCCTCATTGGTCCGTAGTACATTAATGGACAGTTGTTGGCATGATCATGACCATTGATGAATACACGAATATCCTTGGCCTGTAGTGCATGGATAATTTGTGGTTGTGATACTAATGAATATCCTTGGTCATAGTGCAGGGATGATGTGGATTATTTATTAAGCTGAGCCCTAGCGATAAAAGTGATCAAAAACCTTTTTAAATCATAAAAGATAGTAGATTTTATTCTTTACTTGACTCTTTTAATTGATTGCATGTTCCGCTGCAGTTAAACTTGAAGTCTATTGTATTTTATCAGTTTAACACTCTTGAAGACTAATGATAATTTATTTTGTATTATCTTAGTCATAATATTTCTTACTGGGCTAGTTGAGCTCACCCTTTCTTTCACTGTTCTCTTTAGGAAATGAGAACGTAGCCGAGACTAGTCGGGGAACGGAGTGACGGTCCAGATAATAGTATTAGTAGTCCTCACTATTATGTTAAATAGTGTGACGATAAATGTAATGAGGACTTATTCCAAGAGTGGATATTGTCTAGAAGACAATAATTGTATTAAAACTCACAGCTCTCTTCTTGTATAGTAAAGATTATATTTGTATTCTGTACCATGTATTTGGCTACTCAGAATAGGTGATGTATACCTATTACAAACACCCCCAAAATAGGTCCATTCCATCCAACCTATTCTGAGTCGCCAAATACATGGTACAGAAACAACTACAACTTTATTAATATTATTGTCGTGCAAAATACGACAACATATATACTGTGAGTTTAAATACAAATATTGTCTTCTAGACAATATCCACACTCAAATAAAGTCCTCATTACAATTATTGATACACTATTTTACAGAATAGTGAGAACTACTAAAACAACTATCTTGAACTATCACTCCACACCCCGACTAGTTCTCGCTATATTCTCGCCTCCTGAGAAGAAAAAATGGAACAAAAAGGAAAAGGGTGAGCTTAACTAGCCAAGTAAAGAATGTTATGACTAAGATAATATAGAACAAATTATCGTTAGTCTTCAACAGGGAAAAATTTAATAGAATACAATAGACAACAAGTTTTAGAACAACAACTGTAGTGGAAACAACAATTCATTAGAAGAGTTAAGTAGAGAATGAAATCTACTAACATCTATGAATTTTAAAAGTCCATCATCAATATTTTATCCCTGTAACATAAATCAATATTCATCTTAAATCAAATATTCATCTTTGCACTACAGGCCAAAGATATTCATCAGTAAATCATTCATCTTTGCACTACAGGCCAAAGATATTCATCAGTTGGTCATGTTCATCTCAACACCTGTTCATCTTTGCACTACGGGCTAAAGATATTCATAAGAAAATCAACCATCTTTGCACTACAGCCCAAAGATATTCAGTAATGTCATCATTTAGGACTGAGGATGATGAAAAATGTTTTAAAGAAAACGAATCCAGTGAAACAAAAGAACAAATATTAAGGATTCGTACTTTAACCAAACCGAGTTCAAAAATACTTCATAAATAATCATAGTGAAGTAAAATTCAAGAATGACCAAAACATGGATACAGTCAAAGCTAGTATCCATAATAGATATCTTGGACACAGAAAAGAAAATTTAATTTTTTTGTGAATAGTGTCGAATTCGTGAATAGTGCCGTATACATGAATAGTACTGTATACATGAATAGTAACTCTGACACTAAGAGGTAGAACTTTCACAAGAAAATCATCATGCTTCGTGAATAGTACTTGTGAATAGTAACTCGTGAATAATAACTCATGAATAGTAAGTCGTGAATAGTAACTCATGAATAGTAACTCGTGAATAGTAACTCATGAATAGTAATTCCGATATGAAAAGAACAGAATTTCACAAGAAAAATCTTACCAATATTCTGGCATAATGATATTGAAAGAAATAATATCATTTTAAAAAAAAATATCATCCCTTACCTCGAAAAGACAAAGATTTCGATCGAATATCGGATATAGTGTCAAGGAACTTGCACCGTATAGCAACACTCAAAGTATCAAAATACTCACAAGAATACGCTCGATAATATAGAGAGAGAAGTAGAGAGAAAACTTCAATTTCTGGTGTGGTTTTCAATTCTAACCTAAGCACCCTATTTATAGGAAATTGGTTAGAACACCAAAGTAGAAAATTTAATAAAGTAATATATTTATAACAAAATTTTCCTTAGCTCACCACATGAAAAACACATTTATCACACAAAAATGAAAACATGTTTAAAATGATTTTTGTTACAAAATCAATTCAGACTCAATAATCTGGAACTTCAATAATTCATAATAAATAGCCCTTTTATTAGAAAAATTCAAACCTTATGTCCATTCCATAGGAATTTTAATTCTCTACAACTTTGTAGAAGAAGTTTTTCCAAATTCCAAACAGAAATTGACCGAAATTCTCATACGGACGATTTTACAGGCTATAGTCAAATTTTAGTCAAAAATTGTGTCCACCAACACACAAAACATGTGTTAAACATTTAATGCAACAAAAATACTCTTCCTCCTCATTTATTCATATATCACACATTCATTGTAAAAATATCATCATTATTATATTATTAAAATATAATAATATATTTAAATGAGTTATTTTATCGAAAAAGATAAAATATCAATTTTCAACAATTGTCACATTAAAAATTTTCTCCATCTATATCCACATAAAATAAATATTTTCCTTATCATATAAATCAATAATTAATTATTCATAAATAATATTACAGAATGACAATACTGACAACCAGGCCGTTCCCAGGAAAGAGGAGGCTTTCCAATAAGAATTTCTCCTTACTGGCGCGCAATTAAGTGACCAAACCTCTCCTTAGACAGAACTTTCTAGACATTGCCAATAATGCTATCTAATAATATTATTCCAATAATATGAATTATTGGTCTGATAATAGAAAATACTGTGCAGTGATAATTATTGAAATAACAATAATATAAAATATCAACGCAACAATTATTGAATCAATAAAATAAAATATTGAACAGTAATTACTGTAACAATTATTGAGTAGTGCCTTCTTACGTAAGAATCAATAATTGGTGCAATATCGTGCTCTTCTTGTGCAACAACGCCAGACATCGTGTTTTTAACCACGGGTATTTCAACAAGATTAATCAGAATAACTACGCCTGTTATTTATAAACAACTTATACTTGTTGCTTTCTTCATCCAATCGCTTTTCGTTATGGGGGCCCACATAAAGCTGCTACCGTCGCATTTAATATTCCCTAACAAAGAAGAATATTCCACGACCAAACGAATATTTCCCGACTACAATGAATATTTTATAACCACTTTTTTATTTAAAATATTTGCACATTTTACCCATAACTAACCACATTAATCAAATAAACCCTTACTATTTCAAAATAATAAATAAAGGAAATTCCATTTTATTTAAAAAAATTCGGGGTCTTACAACCTCCCCTCCTTATGAAATTTCGTCCTCGAAATTGACGTACGTACCTGGTGTTCCAAAAAGGTGAGGATACCTCGCTTTTATTTTTGTTTCCAACTCCCAGGTCATTTCTTCAATAGCATGGTTTCTCCACAAAACTTTAACTTGTGGTATAACCTTTGTGCGTAGGACATGCTCCTTTCTATCCAAGATCTTGACTGGTACTTCCTCGTACGTTAAGTCTTTGGCTATCTCGTCCGGTTCTAACTCAGTAACGTGGTTCGGGTCGTTCACATATTTTTCGTAATATCGATACGTGAAAAATGTTATAAACACGCGACATACTTGGCGGTAAAGCGAGTCTATAGGCCACAGTTCCTACTCGATCAAAAATTTCAAATGGACCAATAAATTGAAGGTTTGAGCTTTCCTCACATCACCGATTCTCGCTTTTGGAATAACAACTTCTTGTATCTTCTTCTTCATATTCATCAGCTCCGATGTGTAGTTTGAGCGGTTTTAACTATCGATTAAAGTCGATTCTACTCGTATATCATTTATAAGTTATACGAAATGGGTTTTTAACAATATCGCACTCGTATTCGTATACGATCTTCTATTCAACACGTCAGCTACCACGTTCGCTTTTCCAGGATGGTATGGTCAGAACACATGCTGAAATGAGTCTCATCTTGAGTTCTTCGAAGCTCTTCCACATTCCTTGCTCCATTCGAATTTTGTATCTTTACGAGTCAACTGCGTTAATGGAGTAGCGATTCGAGAAAATCTTTCCACGAATCTCCGATAGTAATTAACTAAGCCTAGAAAGCTACATATTTCGATTACTGACTTAGGTTGCTCTCAACTGTGACTCATATCCCAATCTTGGATAGCACGTCACAATGACACCTATCAGTTTACTACCGCATGAATATGGCGTCCCCTACGCTAAGTTTGGCTTCGGTGCATTCCACAAAGGAAGTCACCAAATAGAGGCTCGGTTTATCAACTTCTATAGTTGGGTTTTTAACTCCTGAAGTTCAATAGGAGCCATTCGATATGAGATTTTAGAAATGGGTTTTGTACCGGGTTCAAAGTCGTTACAAAATTCAATATCACGCTCTAGGAGTAGGCCAAGAAATTCTTCAGGAAATACGTCAGGAAATTTACTAACAACAGAAATATCATTCAAATCTGACGTATTTTTGTTCAAGTCCATGACATGGGCTAAGAAAGCTTGACATCTGTTTTTCAATAAACGAATGGCTTTATGGCTTGATATGAAAGAGTTTGACTTCAATGGTTTGGTTACTTGAATTTGAATAACAGGTTGCTTAGAAATATGAAAACTAACAACCTTACGAAAGCAATCAATTTTGGCATGATGAGTACTTAACCAATCAATCCTTAAAATCACATCAAAAACAAGTATATTTAAAGAGATAAGATCAACAGGTAATGTGATGGTGCCAACTTGGATCAAACAAGATTTATAAATAGTGGATGTAACAAAAATTTCTCCTAACGGAGTTTCAACAGATAAGTCAAAGTCTAATTTCCTCCGGAGTCAAGTTTAAACGTTGAGCGCAAGCAAGAGAGATAAAAGAATGGGTAGAACCGGTATCTAATATTGTATAAACTTTGCAAGAATTTATAATTAACTAACCCGTGCTAACTTTATTCGGGTTACTCGCTATTTGAGAAGTCACGAAAAACGTTCTTCCAAGAACCGCCGCTTTTGACTTTTTCCGGGATGACCTTTTGAGTCACCATCCTCATTGGACTGGTTTCGCCATCGCATACAATCTCGAGCGATATGTCCTTCTTTTCCACAATTATAACATACCTTGGAAGGTTGTGAATAGTTTGGACTTATATGTCCCTCCTCTTCTCATTTGTAGCATCTAACTGGCAGTCGTTCTCCTCCCCTAGAATTTGTTGCTGGTGCTGGTGCTGCTGCCGACTTCTTCCCGTCATCGTTAAATCTTCTCTTCTTGAGATTTCCACTTGAGTTATTTCTTCTATTATCTTGGCCATGATTACCACCGAAGTGGTTACCATTTCTGGCACGATAATTTCCTCCACGATGGTTATCATTGTTCCGATGGCTGTTTCCACCGGTACGATTATTATCGTGTTGCTGGTCGCCCGGTTGAACAGACTCATTATCTCACTCTAATAATTGATCCCTGTTCACAACATTTGAATATAGAGAAAATTTATGAGAAATGAGGTATTGACGAATTTCGAGTTTCAAACCTCTCAGAAACATCCGCGTCATACGTTCCTCATTCTCTACCAAATGAGGTGCAAACTTGATAACTCCGTGAACTTCGCCTCGTCATCGGGACACCGCCATGTTGTTGTTCGTTTCTAGTCTAATAAACTCTACCTCCTTCATATGATTAATACTTTCGTGAAAGTACTTGTCATTGAACGATTTCTAAAATATTTCCCAGACATGCTAAAAAGCTTGCGCCTGGATGGGTACGCTTCACAGATTCGCACCAGTAATCTGCCTCATTACGGAACATAAAGGTGGCGAATGGAACCTTTCGTTCCTTCGCATCCCAAGACATCAAATATCTTGGTAATTTGCTTGACCCACGTCTCTGCCTTAATCGGATCCGGCTTTCCCCAGAATTCTAGTGGTCCCAACTCTTTGAACTGCTTGGCTGTGAAAAACCGTGGGTTGCTATCATTTCCACCTGTATTTTGTACACGAGTCTCCCTCGTCTGATTTTTCATGAACTGTAAAAAGCTTCTAAACATCCCATCGTTCATCGTCTGATCAGTGGTGTTATTTACAGGAGGAACATTTCCATCCTGTTGCACGTTCTCCTGATTAGTGAGTAAAGGAGTCTCTATGGTCTCATTTACTCCACTGTTAATATTCTCAGTTGCCATTCTTAAATACTGCCATAAAACAAGGGTTAATTAAACAAATTAACATACCACATAATATTCCTATACTCTGACCAACCAATAAATAAGTTTAGGTAGGACATACTAGCGAAGGATTTACTCGTCTCTCCCCTCCTAGATCTATTCCTCGATCTCCGCCAGAGATCATCTCCCTAAGCTCTGATACCAACTGTGACGCCCCCAAAATAGGTCCATTCCATCCAACCTATTCTGAGTCGCCAAATACATGGTACAGAAACAACTACAACTTTATTAATACAATTGTCGTGCAAAATACGACAACATATATACTGTGAGTTTAAATACAAATATTGTCTTCTAGACAATATCCACACTCAAATAAAGTCCTCATTACAATTATTGATACACTATTTTACAGAATAGTGAGAACTACTAAAACAACTATCTTGAACCATCACTCCACACCCCGACTAGTTCTCGCTATATTCTCGCCTCCTGAGAAGAAAAATGGAACAAAAAAGAATAGGGTGAGCTCAACTAGCCCAATAAAGAATGTTATGACTAAGATAATATAGAACAAATTATCGTTAGTCTTCAACAGGGAAAAATCTGATAGAATACAATAGACAACAAGTTTTAGATCAACAACAGCAGTGGAAACAACAATTCATTAGAAGAGTTAAGTAGAGAATGAAATCTACTAACATCTATGAATTTTAAAAGTCCATCATCAATATTTTATCCCTGTAACATAAATTAATATTCATCTTGAATCAAATATTCATCTTTGCACTACAGGCCAAAGATATTCATCAGTAAATCTTTCATCTTTGCACTACAGGCCAAAGATATTCATCAATTGGTCATGTTCATCTCAACACCTGTTCATCTTTGCACTACGGACTAAAGATATTCATAAGAAAATCAACCATCTTTGCACTACAGCCCAAAGATATTCAGTAATGTCATCATTTAGGACTGAGGATGATGAAAAATGTTTTAAAGAAAACGAATCCAGTGAAACAAAAGAACAAATATTAAGGATTCGTACTTTAACCAAACCGAGTTCAAAAATACTTCATAAATAATCATAGTGAAGTAAAATTCAAGAATGACCAAAACATGGATACAGTCAAAGCTAGTGTCCATAATAGATATCTTGGACACAGAAAAGAAAATTTAATTTTTCTGTGAATATTGTCGAATTCGTGAATAGTGCCGTATACGTGAATAATACTGTATACATGAATAGTAACTCCGACACTAAGAGGTAGAACTTTCACAAGAAAATTATCATGCTTCGTGAATAGTACTCGTGAATAGTAACTCGTGAATAGTAACTCATGAATAGTAACTCGTGAATAGTAACTCATGAATAGTAACTCCGATATGAAAAGAACAGAATTTCACAAGAAAAATCTTACCAATATTCCGGCATAATGATATTGAAAGAAATAATATCATTTTAAAAAATAACATCCCTTACCTCGAAAAAAAAGATTTCGATTTGAATAATTGGATATAGTCTGTCAAGGAACTTGCACCGATATAGCAACACTCAAAGTATCAAAATACTCACAAGAAACTCGATAATATATATAGAGAGAGAGAAGTTTCGGTGTGATTTTCAATTCTAACCTAAACACCATATTTATAGAAAATGTTAGAACACCAAAGTAGAAAATTTAATAAAATAATATATTTATAACAAAATTTTCCTTAGCCCACCACATGAAAAACACATTTATCACACAAAAATGAAAAAAATGTTTAAAATGATTTTTGTTACAAAATCAATTCAGACTCAATAATCTGGAACTTCAATAATTCATAATAAATAGCCCTTTTATCAGAAAAATTCAAACCTTATGTCCATTGCATAGGAATTTTAATTCTCTACAACTTTGCAGAAGAAGTTTTTCCAAATTCCAAACAGAAATTGACCGAAATTCTCATACGGACGATTTTACAGGCTATAATCAAATTTTAGTCAAAAATTGTGTCCACCAACACACAAAACATGTGTTAAATATTTAATGCAACAAAAATACTCTTCCTCCTCATTTATTCATATATCACACATTCATTGTAAAAATATCATCATTATTATATTATTAAAATATAATAATATATTTAAATGAGTTATTTTATCGAAAAAGCTAAAATATCAATTTTCAACAATTGTCACATTAAAAATATTCTCCATCTATATCCACATAAAATAAATATTTTCCTTATCATATAAATCAATAATTAATTATTCATAAATAATATTATGTAATCACAATATCGACAACCGTGCCGCTCCTCAGAAAGAGGGGCTTTCCAATAAGAATTTCTCCTCATCTGCGCCGCAATTAATTAGGTGACCAAACCTCTCCTTAGATGTAACTTTCTAGACATTGCCAATAATGCTATCTAATAATATTATTCCAATAATATGAATTATTGAATCCGTTAATAGAAGATAATTGTGCGGTGACAATTATTGAAACAACAATAATATAAAATATCAATATAATAATTATTAAATCAATAAAATAAAATATTGAGCAATTAATTATCATAGTAATAATTATCGAGAGTAGTGCCTTTTCACGTAAGAATCAATAATTGGTGCAATACCGCAAAGCTCTTGTGCAACAACGCCAGACATCGTGTTTTAACCACCGGGTATTCCAACAAGATTATTCAGAATAACTACGCCGTTATTTATAAACAACTTATACTTGTTGTTTTATTCATCCAATCGCTTTTCGCTTCACCCGATAGCAAGAATATTCCACGACCAAACGAATATTCCCCGACAACAATGAATATTTTATAACCACTTGCTTATTTAAAATATTTTCGCATTTTACCCATAACTAACCACATTAATCAAATAAACCCTTACTATTTTAAAATAATAAATAAAGGAAATTCTATTTTATTTAAAAAAATTCGGGGTCTTACAGCGTCACAGTTGGTATCAAAGCTTGAGGATATGATCCCTGGCTGAGATGTGAGACAAGTGTTAGGTTTGTAATATTCAAGAACGCAATCAAATTGCATAAAAAAGTCGGAAACGAGTAAAATCAGAGTTTAAAATTTTTTTTACAAACCATAAACCCGGATCACCCTTTATGCATAATTATTAATTAAACGAAAAGATAAAGAATAAAATCATACCCTTGAAGATCGAGCTTCCTCAGGTACAAGTTCACCTCCAATCCTTTTCGCGTTGAACTTGAATCCACCGGGTTTGGTTCCTTCCTTAGATTAACGTTAGCCACCCAAGCGTTTGGCCTCTAGAGGTGATCCACCAAGGAAGAAGAAAATTCAAGAAGAAGGGGTATTATGGCTAACCCTAGTTTTCTATCTCTATAGAAAGGGCGTACTCTCCAACAAATTGGAATTATTACGTTGTTAAAGTCAACAACCCCCTCCACCCATAATAAGACTCCTCTTATTTATTGATGTGGGCAACCCTCCTTAACAATTAAGAAATTGGGTTTTATTTAATTAATTAAATTCTTTTAATTAATTAGGCTCCCTAATCTTATTAGGAAAAATTAATTAAACTCCTTTAACTAATTTTCCCTCCTAATCCTATTAGGAATAAATGAGAGTACTTATATTAAATTAATTCCTAAACTCTTTTAGAAATTAAAATAATAATAATTGTAATAATATTAATAAGACTCCTCCTATTAATTTATATTTAATATTTCTAAAATATTAAATAATAAATATTAAGCTATTTAATTTATTCTATCACCATAGATTAAATTAAATATACTTAACTATATTATTACGATTATGCCATTAACTTCTTAAATAATTATTCTTCCTTTTATGGTGTGACCCTTTAGGTTCTCCATATTAAACCAGGTTGTGAATAAATCAATTAGAACAATTCTAATCTTATTTAAATAAATAAATTAAACAATTAATTTATTTAAATAAATAATATTTATTCTACAATAGGATAAGCCTCCCTAGCGATCAACGACTTTCCGGATAATACTGATTTCAACATTAATCATAAAAGAACCTTTGAGTAAATAGTTACCAGACAATTCAATCCTTCCACCATACAATGTCCCAATTAAATATAAGACATGGAATTCTTCATCAAGTCTTATTTTATTTAATTATATGTATTTCGACTCTTAAATGCACAACTCAAATAATGCAAATTAGAAACTCCTTTCTAATTTCATTCTCGCTTATGGCCAAGGACTACTTTGGGTTGTCATTTATCGAATCACATAGGACATTTCTCTTCTTTTATTAGAAGTGGTAGATTCTTTATTGATCATACATTATCTCCATGTACAACTTATTATACCCAAGCATACCCTTTGATATACCCTAAGGGTCTTAAGGAATAAGTCAAAGTATAACTCATCATACACAAGATACTATGATGATCTCAAGTCCAAGGATCACTTGTACTACTATCACTACAGAATTCCAATTGATGAACAATTAAACTCCATTAGGTATTCCTTAGCGAGCCATATTCAAATGAACTTATTCTCTAATAAGCACATACATACTTGCTTTAGTGTCTCCACACAAATGATCATGAGATCAATCATCCTCATCCAATGAGCAAGTAAACGATGTACCAATCTATCCGGATTCACTAATCCCCAATTTAGTAATCCAATGATTGGGAACTATTTTAGTTTTAAGCTTTCTAAGAATTTAGATCTCATTAGAATGATCATCATCATTATTCTAAAAGCATTGCTTAAAACTATAGGTTTATCACATATTATAAAACAAAGATCATGTAGATAATTAAAAGCCTTTAATAAATTAATACTTTTTATTAATAAATGAATAAGATTGTTTACAAAGTATATGCTTTATCATCAAACATGATTGGCTTGTATGCATACTACTTTCAATCTCCCACTTGCACTAAAGTCAATCGTCATGGTATCTCATACTCTTCTTCTCTAAGTGGCGATTATCCCTTTGTTGGATAAGCTTTAGTTAATGGATATGTAATGTTGTTCATGAGAGTCCACTATCTCTATAGTGATTTCCCATCTTTCAATGATTCTAATAATCAAATGAAAGTGCCACAACACATGTTTAGATCCAAGATGAGACTTAGGAACTATTCCTAGTTACGTAATGAACTTTTAATCCAAATAATCAACTTGCGGACTTCATTTATAGCTATATACTTTGTCTTTATCACTAAACCAAAGAACTCTTTCTTTTGTTTGGAACCTTTCCAATTCATCGCACCTTGCCCAAGATAACGCTTTACCTTAAAGTGGATTTTTCGTCATCTTGGTCTCGTGCATTCGAAAAACTTGAGTCTGTTAAGCCCTCTAGTTTTAATTTAGAACCACCATGAATATGATCACATCCTTAGTCTTGGGTTAAGCTTTAAGATGTTTTCACTAACTCATAGTGAACTTCTCCATAATATGGAATCGATCAACATCGAGGTCTCGTACATTTCATTGCATGCATGATTGTCACTCATGCGACCTCTCTTTTCGAGAGTCCGTGGGGACTATTAAGAGATACACTCCATAGCTCATCGACATGAGACATCTCTTGAGTTTGCCATGCTAAACGACTTTAGCATCAAGTGAATATCGTTCCTCGGGTTAAGTCGAGCATCCTCTTAAATCTATCTATATAGATTTATATCCCCAATTTAGATACTCTTCCAAATCATTCATGGAGGATTGTTTAGACAACTTTATCTTTCATCGATTGTAGCATTGGTATGTCATTCCTTATTCGTAGTATATCAACATATAGTACTAGGAATGTCACGATGCTCCCAATCGACCCTTTGTACACACTAGAACTCTTTCCTCATCAGATGTAAGCTGGATCATCATCTTCTATGATGATGTGTACCTCATCATCATCATCCATGATGAATCCATACCTCCTAGGTATCTTTGGTACTATTCGGTTATGATTGATTTGCCAGGTACAATAGGTCTATCTATAGAGTTCCTCTTATTTGACTTATAGTGTTTTGTGGTTCTTGAACTCTTCAAGATCTATTATCCTCCCACTAGCCCCTTCAATGATAAACACCTTTATCTTAGAAGGCGCCGTGTGTTTCGTAACAAACACCTTTTTCTAAGTAGGATTATAGAACATATACCCTAAACTTACTTTAGGATGTCCCACAAATCGACACTTATAAAATCTTGTCCCAAGCTTATCCTTTGAAACCTTTTCACATAAGTTGGACAACCCCTTATCTTAACATACTTAAGATTAGGAATCCTCCCTGTCCATAACTTTTATGGAGTCTTGAAATAGGATTTTGAGGTTACCATTTTCGTAGATATATGACCATTTCTAGGACATGATCCTGAAGGATCTTGGAATGTCGGTAAAATCATTATGGACCGCACCATGTCCAACAAGGTACGATTTTTCCTTTCAAATACATCAATCAATTATTGCATATCAGGATGTGTCCATTATGAGAAAACCATTTGAGATGATCTAGGAACTTATTGCACAAGTATTTATTCCTTGATCTAATCAAAGAATCTTAATACTTTGCTAATTTGTTTCACTTCTCCAATTCTTTGAACCTTTCAAATAATTCACACTTGTATTTCAACAAATACATACATTCAACTCTTTGAATGATCATCTCATTTTCTTATACTAATTTGTTCAATATGCAAAATTATTTTCATGTAAGTCAAGTATACAAAATTTATTAAGTAATATTCGATTCTATACAAAACATTATTATTATAAATAGAACAACAATTGTTCTTAATTATAATACCAAAGTTTTCATTGTCCAACAATAAAATGGAAATAATATTTTTAACAAGAACTGGAATACAATAACAACTTATTGACTTAATAGATTTGCTCGTAGGCGATGCTAAACTATAAGTTTCTATAGCTAATGCGTGCAACCTTTGCTTCATTTTCCACACATAGGATTACTTATCTTTGTTTAACTTTCTACTTCGCTGATCCTTCATAAATCTATATTTATGATAACCAAAGTCGGTATCCAATACCCAAGTAGAACATTGACTTAAAGAAAAATTTATTTCAACCATGAACAAAATTGTATTGTAATCGAAACTTCACTAAGCTTCTTTGGTTAGCCTCTCGCAAGATGCTTCTCGCAGCTTTCTTTCCAAAGTGTCCAAAGCTTATTGCGGTGGAAGCAAACTCCTTTGCTATAATGACGGTTTTGTTCTTATTATCCTTTGTTTATGCCTTTCTATTTACCTTCTTTGAATCGTTCTTCTTTTCGGAAGATCCTTTGGCCCCTACCGAAGAAGACTTGATCTTTCTTGGTTGGAAAGTGACTCTCAACATTTTTCAACATGTTAAGCAAATCAAAGAAAGTCGATATCTAGCTTGTTCATATGAAAAATTCACAACAATTGTTAAAGGAGTCAGGGAGTGAGTGCAAGATCAAATCTTGGCTCAACTCTCCATCCATGACAAAACCGGTTGTCTAATTGATCAATCAAATTGATTATGTTAAGAACTTTTTTCTGCACTATAGTGCCATTGGCTATTCTAGATCGGAAGAGCTCCTTAGATATCTCGATATCTATCGGGCCCTACTTTCCTCACCATCAACTACTTGATGTGCGGGGAATATAGTAAAAGCATCCATAGTTTCATGCCGTATTTGAAGCTTGTTACTCATAGATGCGAGCATGATGCATTGAGCCAATGTGCATCATCTTGCCACTTTCTAAAAGTAGCAATCTCTTCCTCGGAGGCATTATTCGCAACCATTGCGAGGATAGGCGTATTAAGGACATAAGATAGCTTTTCACTATGAGAACTATTCTCAAATTCCTTAACCAATCCATTTAATTGATTGCAGTTAATTTAGCATCTAATACGCTGCGGTGATAGTAATTTAGACATTGTAAAATTCTATAGATGAATTTGTAATTAACAACATTTTAACATACATTCTTTTATTAATTACCAAAATAAATTAGGTCTTGTTTTAAATTGGTATCTCCCACTATTTTCTTCAAACTATATTACCTCACTTATATAATTGGCTAAATCTAATTAAAGATTTGCTAGTGAGAATAAGGATCCCATTTCAAATGTATATAGCCTTGTGGTGACACAACAAACTATATATAAATAAATAGGTAGACAACTTTTGTCAATTACATCAACTATGCAACTCCTTTTCTTTTGCCTCTTAGATTATTTTGATCAGTGGTGGCACATCCGAATCAAAATTATCCAAGTTAAGTCCGACCTAGCACTCCATATATTCAAAAAGAAAAATATCATCCTTGTGGTGACACAACAAAACAATATTGTTCAATTTTCTTTATAAGCATCAAATGTGATAAATTAACATCTTAAATACTTAATACTTGCCTTGTGGTGACACAACAAACTCATATTAAATATTTAATACTCTATTAATTTTATCATGCTAGAAAGGCGACGTTCGATATTCCAAATATCTTTGAACGCTTAGGACTTAATATAAAATTTTGAGGGTTTTGTTATTAATTTGTCTCATCTTGTTTTAGCGCATGCACATATATATATAAAAAATCGCGTATATTAATGAACATGCGAAGCATGTTTGCATAATATATAATATATATAGTATAAGCATGCACATATAGAATACTATATTCTACCCGGATTGATTATGGACTTTTATTCTAGTTTGGTTCACTAGAGCCACCAAGTGAACCAAAAGGTCAAACCCTAGGGGTGCAAGAAATAATATTTAAATATAACTATTACATTTAAACGGGCTCCATTACAAAATGAGTCTTCATGCGCTTCTTGTCCCTTGATCTCCAATTTTTCAAAATTAATTCTAACTATTCCTATTACAAAACTATTTAAAATAAATAGAAACCTTGATCAGCAGTCAAGGGGAAGTACATAGGAGAGAGATAGAATTTACATTAAGAAAAAATTAGAGAAGGCGAGGTGCTGCAGACCCCATTTAATAAAACCCATACATTCATGCATCCAACTAAAATAAAATCCAATCACATTGGTCGATAGTTCATAATCAATCCCATTTATTATCATACACATCATCATATGCATCAATAAATAACATTCATCTTATGAATAATAAACATTTAATATATATATTGATATCATTTAATGGGCAAATTTAGTTAGTATAAAATCTATTTTTTTGAATCAAAATAAACTCCTTTATTTTAATCCAAATTTAAATCAAAATAAAACTATTTTATTTTAATTTATGTAATTTTGAATAAAATAAACTATTTTATTTTAATAAAATCTTTAATCAAAATAAACTCTTTTATTTTAATTAATTATGGAATCCAATTCCATATAAAAAAAAATCTTTTATTAAAGGAAACACGGATTATCTTTCTTATTCACAAATAAACTCCTTTATTTTGAATAATATGAAATCTTATTCCATATTTAAATAAACTCATTTATTTAAGGAAACACGGATTTTCTTTCCTATTCAAAAATAAACTCCTTTTATTTTGAATAATATGAAATCTTATTTCATATCTAAATAAACTCCTTTATTTAAGGAAACAATAGAATCCAATTTTAACTCCAATTAGTTAGCATGGAATCCAATTCCAACTCTAATTAGTTAGCATGAAATTCTAATTTTAAAATTAAAATAAATCTTTTATTTTAATATTAAAATAAACCTTTTATTTTAAGATTAAAATAAACCTTTTTATTTTAATTATAAAATTATTTAAAATTAAAATAAAACTTTATATTTTAATATTAAAATAAACTTTTATTTTAATTATATAATAATAAGAAATATATATGTATATATATATATGTATATATATATATATATATATATATATATATATATATATATATATATATATATATATATATATATATATATATATATATATATATATATATATATATCCTTTCTTTTTTTTTTAGGAAACCGTACATGACCAATCTTTTTCCGTAATGCATGACCAATCTTTTTTTTTTCGCATGACGTGATATATATATATATATATATATATATATATAATCATTATATAATCATTAGATAATCATTAGATAATCATTAGCAATCATTACATGAAACATGATAATTAAATCCCCTCGATTTCCGTGCGCTGATATACTTGATTCATGAGATTCCTTTAAGCATCTGCCGAAAAATTGATTTCGGGTTTTTTTTTTTTTTTTTTATTTTAAATTTTATACAATAAAATTATGCCCAATTAAATTGTTCTAAACACATATCAATATACATATCAAATTAAAACAATTAATAATTTACATAAAGGTTTGGCTCTGATACCACTGTTAGGTTTGTAATATTCAAGAACGCAATGAAATTGCATAAAAAAGTCGGAAGCGAGTAAAATCAGAGTTTAAAATTTTTTTACAAACCATATACCCGGATCACCCTTTATGCATAATTATTAATTAAACGAAAAGATAAAGAATAAAATCATACCCTTGAAGATCGAGCTTCCTCAGGTACAAGTTCACCTCCAATCCTTTTCGCGTTCAACTTGAATCCACCGGGTTTGGTTCCTTCCTTAGATCAACGTTAGCCACCCAAGCGTTTGGCCTCTAGAGGTGATCCACCAAGGAAGAAGAAAATTCAAGAAGAAGGGGTATTATGGCTAACCCTAGTTTTCTATCTCTATAGAAAGGGCGTACTCTCCAACAAATTGGAATTATTACGTTGTTAAAGTCAACAACCCCCTCCACCCATAATAAGACTCCTCTTATTTATTGATGTGGGCAACCCTCCTTAACAATTAAGAAATTGGGTTTTATTTAATTAATTAAATTCTTTTAATTAATTAGGCTCCCTAATCTTATTAGGGATAATTAATTAAACTCCTTTAACTAATTTTCCCTTCTAATCCTATTAGGAATAAATGAGAGTACTTATATTAAATTAATTCCTAAACTCTTTTAGAAATTAAAATAATAATAATTGTAATAATATTAATAAGACTCCTCTTATTAATTTATATTTAATATTTCTAAAATATTAAATAATAAATATTAAGCTATTTAATTTATTCTATCACCATAGATTAAATTAAATATACTTAATATATTATTACGATTATGCCATTAACTTCTTAAATAATTATTCTTCCTTTTATGGTGTGACCCTTTAGGTTCTCCATATTAAACCGGTTGTGAATAAATCAATTAGAACAATTCTAATCTTATTTAAATAAATAAATTAAACAATTAATTTATTTAAATAAATAATATTTATTCTCTGATAGGGATAAGCCTCCTAATGATCAACGACTTTCCGGATAATCTGATTTCAACATTAATCATAAAAGAACCTTTGAGTAAATAGTTACTGACAATTCAATCCTTCCACCATACAATGTCCCAATTAAATATAAGACATGGAATTATCGTCAAGTCTTATTTTATTTAATTATATGTATTTCGACTCTTAAATGCACAACTCAAATAATGCAAATTAGAAACTCCTTTCTAATTTCATTACGCCGCCAACCAGGACTATTGGGTTGTCATTTATCGAATCACATAGGACATTTCTCTTCTTTTATTAGAAGTGGTAGATTCTTTATTGATCATACATTATCTCCATGTACAACTTATTATACCCAAGCATACCCTTTGATATACCCTAAGGGTCTTAAGGAATAAGTCAAAGTCTAACTCATCATACACAAGATACTATGATGATCTCAAGTCCAAGGATCACTTGTACTACTATCACTGAGAATTCCTATTGACAGCAAATAAAACTCCATTAGGTATTCCTTAGCGAGCCACGTTCAAATGAACTTATTCTCTAATAAGCACCTACATACTTGCTTTAGTGTCTCCACACAAATGATCATGAGATCAATCATCCTCATCCAATGAGCAAGCAACGACGCACGTACCCAATCTATCCGGATTCACTAATCCCCAATTTAGTAATCCAACGATTGGGAACTATTTTAGTTTTAAGCTTTCAAAGAATTTAGATCTTATTAGAATGATCATCATCATTATTCTAAAAGCATTGCTTAAAACTATGGGTTTATCACATATTATAAAACAGCATCATGTAGATAATTAAAAGCCTTTAATAAATTAATACTTTTTATTAATAAATGAATAAGATTGTTACAAAGTATATGCTTTATCATCAAACATGATTGGCTTGTGTGCATACTACTTTCAACAAGAACTAGGAGGGGAGAGATGGGGAATTCCTTCGCTAGTATGACCTACCTAAGTTTATTTGGTATTTAATTAGTCGGTCAGAGTATAGGGATAATATGTGATATGTTAATTAACCCTTATTTTGTGACAGTGTTTAAAAATGGCAGTTGAAAATGTTAGAAATGGAGTGAATGAGACCGTTGAGACACCTTTAATCACTAACCAGGTTAATGTGATGTCAGATGAAGAAGAAATTAGAGATATCTATGTGGTGAGTGAAGAACTAATAGTTGCTACCGAGCTGGTTGCAGAGGTAGCAGCTGAGAGTGAGGAAGAAGAGGAACCTGAGGAAGAAAAGGAACCTGAGGAGAATTTATTAGAAGAAATTTTTGATCAAAATGTAGAACTGCAAGATCGTATTCGTGAGTTAGAAGAACAGGTTGAAGAACGGCAAGCGGTCGTGGAACAAAGGGATGCAACAATTCAAAATTGTGTTACCTGATATGTGATGCTTGAACAGAAGCACTCTTTGGTAGAGTGTAAAATATTAAAGTTGGAATCTGAGAATTCAAATAATAAGGGTCAGCTGAAAGAAGAAACAACTGAACGAGTGAGAATTAAGGATGCATGGGTAAAAGCCGCACGACGTGTTGATATTGTAGAAAGAGATGTCCGATCCAAAAAGGCTAAAATGGATGATGTGTATTTCTCTTTTTGGACAGCAATTGGGAGAACCTAACATCGAGTTTTGAATTACCCTGTATAGAGCGGTCAACCTCAATTCGATATGGATTGAAGATTGATGATTCAGATCATGAATCAGGAGTACGACGAAGCAGTTGAGGGTGGAATATGTCCTATAGAAAAGTTAATTTCAACGGTAGTGATGACACCAAATGCTGCCTCAAGCGAGTCAAAGCCGGGTAGTTAAAATGAGAGCAGTTGTCATGACTTCCCAACAAGTGAAGAACCCAAATGAAGTTATCACGGGTAAGCTAATCATAAACTCTTATAAAGTTTATACCTTATTCGATACCAGTTCTACCCACTCTTGTATTTCACCTAGTTGTGTTCAACGTTTGAACATGGCTTTTGAGAAATTAAACTTCGACTTATCTGTTAAAACTTTGTTAGGAGAAACCTTCATTATATCCACTATTTATAAATCTTGTTTAATTCAAATCGACACTTTCACGTTACCTGTCGATCTTATCTCTTTGAAAATACTTGTCTTTGATGTGATTTTTTTTAGAAATCAATTGGTTAACTACTCATCATGCTTTTCGTAAGGTTGTTAGCTTTCATATTCCTACCAAACCTGTTATGCGAATTCAAGTAACCAAACCACCAAAGTTAATCACTGTTATATCAAGCCATAAATAAAGAACCCCGATCCTTTCGTTGTTGACTTCCTTGTGTGGAATGCACCGAAGCCAAACTTTCCATAGGGGACATTGTGTATAACGGTGGCAAGTTGATAGGTATCAATGTGACGTGTTATCCAAGTCTTGGATGAGAGTCACAGTTTTGAATGATATTTCTATTGTTAATAAATTTCCTGGCGTATTCTTGAAGATTTCTTAGCCTACCCCCAGAGCGTGAAATTGAATTTTGTATTGACCCCAGTACAAAACTCATTTCTAAAACCCTTTAATATTTCTTCAACTTAAACGAACGTAACATGCGCCAAAGACGTTGGCTAGAGCTGTTGAAGATTACGATCGTACCATTCAATACCATCGTGGAAAAGCGAATGTGGTAGCTGACGCGTTGAGTAGAAGATCGTATGCGTTTATGAGTGCGAATATACGAACATATGTGAAGATAACAAATAAATGATTGGAACCTACTTTAGTCGATAAAGTTAAAATCGCTCAAGCTACAGACTCGGAGCTGATGAACACGAAAAAGATGGTTCAAGAGGGCGTTATTCTAGAAGCAAGAGTCAATGAATAGAGGAAATCTCAACCCTTGATTTAATTGGCCCATTTGAAATTCTCAATCGAGTAGGAACTGTGGCCTATAAACTCGTTTTACCGCTAAGTATGTTGTGTGTTCATAACATTTTTCACGTATCGATGTTACGTAAATATGTGGATGACCCAAACCACATTATTAAATTGGAACTATACGAGATGGCAGAAGATGTAACGTATGAGGAGATACATGTTAAAATCTTGGATAAAAAGAATCGTATTCAACACTCAAAGGTTATACCTCAAGAGTTAGAATATGATGAAGTGTCCTCATTCGTTCGACATACCAGGTACGTACGTAAATTTTGAGGGCGAAATTTCATAATGAGGGGAGATTGTAAAATCCCAAATTTTACGAATAAAGATTTAATTTTCTCGAAATATTTTTTCAAAATTATGGAGTGAATTTGATATAATTTTATAGTTGTGGGTAATATTTATAAATTTTACAAAGTACGCAAGTTGTTATATTATATCGATTGGTCGGGGAATATTCGTTTTAGTAGGGAATATTCGTACGACGACACAATCATAGGTGGACTCCACAACGAAATTATTGTCGGATTGAGAAAACGACAAAAATATTTTTTTTATGAAAATAACGGCGGAAGTTTTACCGTTAAGCTGTTGAAACACCGTTGTTAAAAGTATGCGATGTCTGGCGTGGTTGCATAGTAGCACACGGTATTGATTATTGATGCTTCGTGAGAAGTCACTCGATTTTGTTCAATTATTATTCTGATGAATTGTTTGATAGTATCTCATGTTATTTGATTCAATTATTATCGATATTTTATATATTATTAAATCAATAATTGAGATGACAAAATTATTAATATTATTATTTGCAATATTAATGATGTCTAAAAGTTCTACCAAGGAGAGGTTTGGTCACCTAATTGCGCGCCAATAGAGAGAAATCCTTATTGGAAAGCCCCCGCTTTCCTGGGAATGACCTGGTCGATTAATATTGTGAATTATAATAAAGGTGATAAATATTGTTAAAATTATTAAGGTGATTTTTTTATGAAATTTTTCTTATTATTTGGATCTCCATTTACCCATTTTTAAAAATAATCGGTAGAAAATTATTTTAATGTGGGGCCCACATGTGGGGGCCACATGTGGGGCCCATATATGTTGAAAACTAATTTTGGAAATGGGGGTGGGAGGGAGTATACGTAAAGGGGAGGGAATTTATATATATAGAAGTATGTGATGTGTTTATATTCATATATATATATATATATATATATATATATAATGTGTGTGTGAGTGAAAAATGGTGGAAAAGTGATAGTATGAAAGTGATGGGTGTAAGATATGTGTGTGTGTGATAGTGAAAGGTGTGAGGTGTGTGTGTGTGATAGTGTAATGTGTAAAAGTATAGTGAAAGTGATTTGGTGGGTGGTGATTTTGGTGGGTGTGGTTATATTATATATGTATATGGAAGTTGCCAAAAAGGGGTGGGGGAAAGAGAAATGCAATGGTCGGGAGGATTTGTATATATATATATATATATATATATATATATATATATATATATATATATATATATATGATGATGATGATTAGGAGGGAAGTACTTTTATATATATAATTGGTGATAGTGGACTTTGGTGGAGAAAAAAAGAGAGAAGAAGTTGATAATTTGGCACGGGAAGGAGTACTAGTATATTATATATATATATATATATATATATATTTGCAGGTTTGAAATTCTGGCAGAGAGGTTATCACGGGAATGCATCCCGTGAATTTATAATGAGCATGTGGATATATATATATATATATATATATATATATATAATATATTATATTTTATTTTTATATATTTTATTGCATAGTGTCCTTTCTATTTTCCTATAAATAGGATGCTTAGTTAGAATTGAAATCACACCAGAAATCCAGAGAATTCTATTCTATAATCTTGGCGTATTTCTTTAGAGTTTTATGAAACTTTGAAGCGTAGTCTGTAAGTTTTCTTAAAGAATATCCTCGCCTACAAATTGGAATACTCTTCTTTTACAGTAAGGGTAATATTTCTTTTGTATTCATGAAGAGAACTTCATTATTTCACTCTTTATTTTTACATTGGAATAACTCAGATCTGTGCCACGCTTATACTTGGTGAAATTCTTCTATTATTCCGCTCGTTATTATTCTATCGGAATATCACATGCATGCGTTACGCTGGGACCGGTTCCATTATTTTTATATTACATTGGAATAACTTTGTCCATCGCAAGCACCGCATATATGGTGATTTCTTTTGTAATTCCATTCTTTATTATTCTATTGGAACATCCTGTCGGTACGAATTTCACCTAACTTGGTTCCGTTATTTATTATTCTATCGGAATAACCTGTCTATGCGAAGTACCGCATGCATGGTGATTTCTTTTGTTATTCCATATTTTATTATACTCAGTTGGTTAAAGTTTGACTTCTATACTCCATGAAATTAGTGGAATATCATTGATATTTGTGCTTCATCCAGTATCTTTTCATGGAAATATTCTTCTGAGCATTCTTGAATTTTACTTTACAAAGAAGTATCATGTTGACAATTTGGACGTTATTAGTTCCTGGATAAATTAATTCTTGAACTTGTTTTATTGAACTCTTATATCATTGTCATCATTCTCATGTTTATATTTTGTTGAAAGTCATATGTGGCCTGTAGGGCATAGATGGACTTGGTATAATTATGACCAGGGATTATTCGGTGTAATCTTGACCTTAATATTATAAATGATGTAGTAAAAGTCCTCATTGGCCCGTAGTGCATTGATGGACAGTTGTTGGCATGATCATGACCATTGATGAATACACGAATATCCTTGGCCCGTAGTGCATGGATAATTTGTGGTTGTGATACTAATGAATATCCTTGGCCGTAGTGCAGGGATGATGTGGATTATTTATTAAGCTGAGCCCCAATGATAAAAGTGATGAAAAACCTTTTTAAATCGTAAAAGATAGTAGATTTTATTCTCTACTTGACTTTTTTAATGGATTGCATGTTCATTGCAGTTAAACTTGATGTCTATTGTATTTTATCGGTTTAATGATTGTTGAAGACTAATGATAATTTATTCAAACATTATCTTAGTCATATTATTTTCTTCTTGGGCTAGTTGAGCTCACCCTTTCTTTCATTGTTCTCTTCAGAAATAAGAGCGTTAGGGACTAATGGGGAAGCAGAGTGATGGTCCATATGATAGTATTAGTAGTCCTCACTATTCTATTAAATAGTGTGACAATAATTGTAATGTGGACTTATTCTGAGAGTGGATATTGTCTAGAAGACAATAATTGTATTAAAACTCACAGCTCTCTTGTTGTATATTAAAGATTATATTTGTATTCTGTAACATGTATTTGGCGACTCAGAATAGGTGATGTATACCTATTTTGGGGGCGTCACATAAAGTCCTGGACATTAGATGGTATTTGCAATGAACACTAGATAACATATAGAATACTACTATCTACTATCTACACATAAAAACACAAATGGATGATTACAAGACTTGCTCAGTCATGGTAGAAGAATATAATTCTGTTTATTTCTTGCTTGAAGCAGCTAGATACATATGGCTCAACTAAATAACGGCTTTGCTTCTGCCAACTTATCAGGATTAGTTTGGCTCGATGAACAGATAACTTTATAAAAGTATTTTGTTTTATATAAAAAGATTTTACTATGCAAAACACTATGCATAATAGAATATAATATATTCTATTTATAGTATAATAAAATGAATAAATTTATAAAAGTATTCTATTTTATATAAAAAGCTTTTCTATTTTATTACATTAATAATACTAATAAAATAAAACTTCATCATCATTATAATTCACCCTATTAATCGACCAGGTCGTTCCCAGGAAAGAGAGGGATTTACAATAAGGACTTCTCCCTATAGGCGCGTAATTAGTTGACCAAACCTCTCATTGGCAGAACTTCTAGACATCGTTAATATTGTAAATAATAATATTAATAACTCTGTATCTCAAATATTGATTTAATAATATATAAAATATAGACAATATTTGAATCAAATAACGTGAGATATTATCGCAAAGAATTATTGTAGCAATAATTGAACAAAACCGAGTGACTTCTCACGTAAGCATCAATAATCAAATCGTGCGCTACTATGCAACCACGCCAGACATCTTTGTACTTTTACTACCGAAAGTAGTTTAACAAGATTATTGTGAAAACTATCGCCGCTATTTTCAATAAAATATTTTTGTCATTTTCTTAATCCGACAATAATTCCGTTGTGGGGTCCACCAATAATTGCGCCGTCGTACGAATATTCGCTATTAAAATGAATATTCCCTGACCAATCGAATATTATATAACAACTTGCTTATTTTGCAAAATTTATAAATATTACCCACAACTATAACATTATATCAAATTCACAAAAAAAATATTTCGAGAAATTTAAATCTTTATTTGTAAAATTTGGGGTTTTACAACAACTGTCCACCAATGAACTACAGGCCAATGAGGACTTTCACCACATCATTCGTCACATTACGGTCATGATTATACCGAATAATCCCTATTCATAATCATAACAAGTTCATCTATGCACGTAAGCCAAAGATGACTTTCATCACAATATAAGCATGAGGATGATGACAATGACATAATAATTCAATAAAATAAGTTCAAGGATAAATTTTAAAGATTTATAATTTAATTTATCCAGAAATTAATAACGTCCAAATTGTCAACATGATACTGCTTTGTGGAGTGAAATTCAAGAATGTTCAGAAGAATATTTCCATGAAAAGATACTGGATGAAGCGCAAATATCCAGGATATTCTACTAATTTCATGGAGTATAGAAGCCAAAACTTTAACCAACTGAGAATAATAGAATATATGAAACTGCAAATAGTTTTTTGCCCGCCATGCGATAATCCACGTAGACAGATCATTTCCACAATTTAATAAGGAATGAATATGAAGGATCATTCACCATGCATGCGGTAATCCACATAGGCATGTTATTCCAACAGAATAATAAAGAATGGAATAATAGAAGAATTCAACATGCATGCGATAGACCGCACAGACAAGTTATTCCAATAGAATAATAAAGAATGGAATAACAAAAGAATTCACCAGGCATGCGATAGACCGCACAAACAGGTTATTCTAACAGAATAATAAAGAATGGAATAACAGAAGATTTCACCAGGCATGCGATAGACCGCACATACAGGTTATTCCAACAGAATAATAATTGATGGTATAACAACCCTTATGAATATTGAAAGAAATAAATCTATTCATGAATACAAAAGAAATAATACCCCTTACCTTAGAAGAAATCTGGATACTGGAATAGTGAGGTAGCAGACTTCTCTTCTTCTTTCTCTCTATAATTTCTCTCTATAATAATTGCTCTATAGCTTTAGTGAATTGGTGAGAAATGAAGGAAGAATGAGCTTCTATTTATATGAAAATATATTTTCAATAATTGCACGTTTTGGGGCTTGAAATATTACAATATAATACCTTCCTCTTTTTCTTCATTTTTAATTTAGTCCTGCAAGTATTATCAAATTTGTACACCTCCCCTAATAGTAAATCATGTGAATTAATAGTTCATTCATGTGACTCAATAGTATAATCATGTGAAAAAACTAATTACAGTATAGTACTTTCAACTATACCTCCATTTCTAATTTAGTCATGCAAGTATTATCAATCTTGCACCAACTCTCCTAATAGTAAATCATGTGAATCAATAGTACACACATGTGAACATATAGTTATAAGCATATGAATTAATAGCAATTAATTGCTCATTTATCCGGTAGATTACCCAATTGGTCAATATAACATCCAGACATCAATTATTATCGAAATAAATATCGATTTTCACTAACACTAATAATTCCAACAAAATAGAACTATCAATTTTATCTTTAATCAACACGAACTTATTCATCATTAATATTATAATTCACAATATTTAACAACCAGGTCGTTCCCAAGAAAGAGGGGGTTTTCCGATAAGGATTTCTCCTTATTGGCGCGCAATTAGGTGACCAAACCTCTCATTGACAGAACTTCTAGATATTGTCGATATTATAAATAATAATATGAATAACTTTGCCGTCTCAATTATTGATTTAATAATATATATTATGCAGATGATACTGTGACAATAATTGAATCAATAATATGGGAGATATTATGCAAAGAATTCTCGTAGCAATAATTGAGTATAATTGAGTGACTTCTCACGTAAGCATCAATAATCAATACCGTGTGCTACTATGCAACCAACGCCAGACATCGTATTCTTTACTTTTACTACTTAGGGTAGTTCAACAATTTTAACGGTAACAC
Organism: Panax quinquefolius; assembly: GCA_020205615.1. Classification (NCBI taxonomy): domain Eukaryota; kingdom Viridiplantae; phylum Streptophyta; class Magnoliopsida; order Apiales; family Araliaceae; genus Panax; species Panax quinquefolius. The sequence goes on from CM035156.1 coordinate 130,747,270, forward strand.
TTTCACCGTTATTTTTATAAAAGATAATTACGCCGCTTTTCTAACTACGACAATACTTCCGTTATGGGGTCCACTAATAATTGTGTCATCGCATTTAATATTCCCCTGTTAAAATGAATATTCCCCGACCAATCGAATATTTTATAACAACTTGTTTACTTTGGAAAATTTATAAATATTACCAACAACTATAACATTATATCAAATTCACACCATAATATTCAAAAATATATTTCAAGAAAATTATTTTTTATTTATAAAAGTTGGGGTCTTACAACCTCCCCTTCTTATGAAATTTCGTCCTCGAAATTTGGGTACGTACCTGGTTTATTGAAGAGGTGAGGATATCTTGACTTCATCTCAGATTCTAACTCCCAGGTCATTTCTTCCACATCATTGTTTCTCCACAAAACTTTGACTTGAGGTATAACCTTGGAGCGTAGAATATGATCCTTCTTATCCAAGATTTTAACAGGTAACTCTTCATATGTTAAATCTTCCTCTATCTCGTCTGGTTCTAATTCAATAATGTGGTTCGGGTCTTTCACATATTTACGTAACATAGATATGTGAAAAATGTTATAAACACGAGACATACTTCAAGCGGTAAGGTGAGTCTATATAGCCACGATTCCTACTCGATCGAGGATTATAAATGGGCCAATGAATCAAGGATTGAGCTTTCCTCTCTTTCCAAATCTCGTAACTCTTTTCCATGGAGCAACACGTAACAACACATGATCTCGAATAATGAATTCTACGTCCTTTCGATGAAGATCAACATAACTCTTTTGTCAATCTTGTGAGGTTTTTATACGTTATCGGATCGTTCGAATCTTTTCCGTAGTCATACGTACCAACTCCAGTCCTAACAACGTTACTTCACCCACCTCATCCCAGCATACTGGAGAACAACACTTTCTTCCATACAACGCCTCAAATGGATCCATGCCAATACTTATTTGATAACTATTGTTGTAGGAAAACTCCACCAATGGTAAAAACTTGTTTCAACTTCCCTTGAAGTCAAGGACACAAAGTCTTAATAAATCTTCAAGAGTTTGAACAGTCCTTTCCGACTGCCCATCCGTTTGAGGATGATATGCAAAAATAAATCGTAAATCCGTGGCCATAGGTTTTTGCAAACTAACCCAAAATCTTGAAGTGAATCTTGGGTCTCGATCAGAAACTATGGATACTGGCATACCATGCAATCTTACAATCTCATATATGTACATACTAGCAAGACGTTCAAGTGTAAAAGTTTCTTGTATCGGTAAGAATTGAGCAGACTTGGTCAATCTATCAACAATGACCCAAATTGCATCTATGCCTTGAGAAACCTTAAGAAGACCAGTAATGAAATCCATGGTAATGTGCTCCACTTCCATTATGAAATTTCAAGTGGTTGCAATGGACCTTTTGGCACTTGATGTGACGCCCCCGAAATAGGTATACATCACCTATTCTGAGTAGCCAAATACATAGTACATAATATAAATACAATCTTTAATATACAATAAAGAGAATTTGTGAGTTTTAATACAAATATTATCTTCAGACAATATCCACTCTCAAAATAAATCTCATTACATTTATTGTCACACTATTTTAATGAATAGTGAGGACTACTAATACTATCATCTAGACGGTCACTCCGCTCCCCGACTAGTCCCTGCCACGTTCTCATTTCTCAAGAGAACAAAGTGAAAGAAAGGGTGAGCTCAACTAGCCCAAGAAGAAATATTATGACTAAAATAATCTGAGAATAAATTATCTTTAGTCTTCAACAATGTTAAACCGATAAAATACAATAGACATCAAGTTTAAGCTGCGGTGAACAAGCAATCCATTAAAAGAGTCAAATAGAAAATAAAATCTACTATCTTTTATGATTTAAAAAGTTTTTCATCACTTTTATCGCTGTGACTCAACTTAATAAATAATCAACATCATCCTTCCACTACGGCCAAGGATATTCATTTGTATCACAACCACAAATTATCCATGCACTACGGGCAAAGGATATTCATGTATTCATCAATGGTCATGATCATGCCAATAACTGTCCATCAATGCACTATGGGCCAATGAGGACTTTTACCATATCATTTGTAAATTACGGTCATGATTATACCGAATAGTCCCTGGTCATAATCATACCAAGTCCATCTATGCACAACAGGCTACAGATGACTTTCAACAAAAATATAAACATGAGGATGATGACAATGATATAAGAATTCAATAAAACAAGTTCAAGAATTAATTTATCCAGGAACTAATAACGTCCAAATTGTCAACATGATACTTCTTTGTAGAGTAAAATTTAAGAATGCTCAGAAGAATATTTCCATGAAAAGATCTTTGGATGAAGCACAAATATTAAGGATATTCTACTAATTTCATGGAGTATAGAAGTCAAAACATTAACCAAATGAGTATAATAAAGAATGGAATAACAAAAGAAATCACCATGCATGCGGTACTTCACATAGACAGGTTATTCCAATAGAATAATAAATAACGGAACCGGTCAAAGCGCGTATACGCAAGATATGATATTCCAAATGAATAATAAAGATGGAATAACAACAGAAATCACCATGCATGTGGTACTTCAGATGTATGAGTTATTCCAATGAATAATAAATAATGGAACCGAAGTCGCAAAATTTGCAACGCGACAAGATGTTCCAACAGAATAATAAAGAATGAAAACAATGAAATCACCATACTTGTACTTAGCAGAAACAAAGTTATTCCAATGAATAATAAATGATGGAACTAAGTCGACGAGTAAGCATATAGACAAGATATTCCGGCGAGAATAATAAAGAATGGAATAACAAATGAAATCACCAAGTATAGGGTAGACCAGCGTGATACAAAAGTTATTCTAATGTAATAATAAAGAATGGAATAATGAAGTTTTCTTCATGAATATGAAAAAATAATACCTCTTACGAGTACAACAAATAATATCCCTTATGAAAGTACAACAAATAATATCCCTTACCTTAGAAAGAAGAGTATTCAATTGGTAGAGGCGGGGATATACTGAAAAAAAACTTGCGACTACGCTTCAAAGCTTTCTTAAACTCTAAAGAAATACGCTCAAGATTATAGAAGAAGAATTCTCTCTATAGTTTCTCTCTCTAGAGTTTCAGTGAATTCGTAAGAAATAATGAAGGAATGAGTTTCTATTTATAGAAGAATGGACTGAATAGTAACCAATCTATGAACGGTCAGATTGATTTACTTTTAAAGCAGACGGTCCAAATTGGTTTACAATAAAATATAATATATTCTATTTATAATCTAATAAAACGAATAACTTTATAAAAGTATTACATTTTATATAAAAAGATTTTACTATGCAAATACTACGCAGCACTATGCATAATAAAATATAATATATTCTAATTATTTTCTAATAAAATAGATAACTTTATAAAAATATTACATTTTATATAAAAAGATTTTACTATTAGCCTAATAAAACGAATAACTTTATAAAAGTATTCTGCTTTTATATAAAAAACTTTTTGCATTTTATTACATTAATAATACTAATAAAATAAAACTTCATCATCATTATCATAATTCATACTATTAATCGACTGTGTCGTTTCTCGGAAAGAGGGGCTTTCAATAAGGATTTCTCCCATCAAGCATAAGCTTGATTAGGTGACCAAACCTCTCATTGGCAGAACTTCTAGACATCGTTAATAATGCAAATAATAATATTAACAACTTTGTCATCTCAATTATTGATTTAATAATATATAAAATATTGACAATAATTGAATCAAATAACGCGAGATACTATGCATCAAGCAATAATTGAACAAAACTGAGTGAGTTCTCACGTAAGCATCAATAATCAATACTGTGTACTACTATGAAACCACGCGTATTACTGTACTTTTACTACTGAGTAGTTCAACAGTATTAACGGTAAAACTTTCGCCGTTATTTTTATAAAAATATTTTTGTCGTTTTCTCAATCCGACAATAATTCCGTTGTGGGGTCCACCAATGATTATGTCGTCGTACGAATATTCCTTGACACAAAGAATATTCCCCAACCAATCGAATATAATATAACAACTTGCATACTTTACAAAATTTATAAATATTACCCACAACTATAACATTATATTAAATCCACACCATAATATTCAAAAAAATATTTCGAGAAATTTAAATCTTTATTCATAAAATTTGGGATTTTACAATCTCCCCTCCTTATGAAATTTTGTCCTCGAAATTTATGTACGTACTTGGTATGCCGAACAGATGAGGACACTTCGTCTGATTCTAACTCTTGAGGTATAACCTTTGAGTGTTGAATACATTCCAGGATTTTAACAGGTATATCTTCATACGTTAAATTATCCGCTATCTCATCCGGTTCTAAATCAATAATGTGGTTCGGGTCTTCCACATATTTACGTAACATTGATACGTGAAAAATGTTATAAACACGCGACATACTTGGCGGTAAAACGAGTCTATAAGCTATAGTTCCTACTCGATCGAGGATTTCAAATGGGCCAATTAAAATCGAGGGTTGAGATTTCCTCTATTCAGTAACTCTTGCTTTTTAAAATAACGTCCTCTTAAACCTTCTTCTTCGTATTCATCAGCTCCGGGTCTGTAGCTTGAGCGGCTTTAACTTTATCGACTAAAGTCGGTTCTAATCATATATTCATTATCTTCACATAGGTTCGTATATTTATACTCGTAAATGCATACGATCTTCTACTCAATGCGTCAGCTACCACGTTCGCTTTTCCACGATAGTATTGAATGATACGATCGTAATCTTCAATAGCTCGAGCCAACGTCTTTGGCGCATGTTATGTTCATTTTAGTTGAAGAAATATTTAAGGGTTTTAGAAATGGGGTTTTGTACCAGGGTCAGTACAAAATTTGATTTCACGCTCTGGGGTAGGCCAAGAAGTCTTCAGGAACATGTAAGGAAATTTATTAACGATAGAAATATCATCCAAAACTGTGACCCTCATCCAAGACTTGGATAACACGTCGCATTGATACCTATCAACTTGCCACCGTTATTCACGACGTCCCCTACGGAAAGTCTGGCTTCGGTGCATTCCACATAAGGAAGTCAACAACGAAAGGCTCAGGGCTCTTTACTAATGGCTTGATATGACAATGATTGACTTTAGTGGTTTGGTTGCGAATTCGCATAACAGGTTAGTTAGGAATATAAAAGCTAACAACCTTACGAAAAGCATGATGAGTAGTTAACCAATCGGTTCCTAAAGTCACATCAAATGCAAGTATTTTCAAAGAGATAAGATCGATAGGTAACGTGATAGTGTCGATTTAAATCAACAAGATTTATAAACAGTGGAGGTAACGAAGGCTTCTATTAACCGAGTTTCAACCGATAAGTCAAAGTCTAATCTCTCCGGAGTCAAATTTAAACGTTAAACGCAAGCAAGAGAGATAAAAGAATGGGTAGAACCGGTATCTACTAAGGTATAGACTTCGCATGAATTTAAAATTAACTAACCCATGCTAACTTCGTTCAGGTTACTCGCTTTTTGAGAAGTCACGAAAAATGCTCTTCCTGAAACCACTGACTTTGTTTTATCTGTATCCGCCTTTGGTGCCACCGTCCCAGCTGGACTTGACTTTGGTGCACGACAAAATCGGGCTAGGTGACCTTCTTTTCCACAACTAAAACATACCTTGCTTTCTTTTCGGATTATACCTTCTAGGTTATTACCTCTCTATCATGATTTTCCCATTTCTCATCTCCTGTATTTCAGATATCATTCTAGAATACATCTTTAAAAAAGGTCAATTGTCATGCCACAAAACAATGGTTAATTAACATATAACATATTATCCCTATACTCTGACCGACCAATTAAATACCAAATAAACTTAGGTAGGTCATACTAGCGAAGGAATTCCCCGTCTTTCCCCTCCTAGTTGTTGTCTCACATCTCAGCCAGGGATTATATCCCTAAGCTTTGATACCAACTATGACACCCCCAAAATAGGTATACATCACCTATCCTGAGTCGCCAAATACATGGTACAGAATACAAATACAATCCTTAATATACAACAAGAGAGCTGTGAGTTTTAATACAAATATTGTCTTCTAGACAATATTCACTCTCAAAATAAGTCCTCATTACATTTATTGTCACAATATTTTAATGAGAATAATGAGGACTACTAATACTATCATCACGGACCGTCACTCCGGTTCCCGACTAGTCCCGACTACGTTCTCATTTTTAAAAAGAGAACGGTGGAAGAAAAGGTGAGCTCAACTAGCCCAAGAAGAAATATTATGACTAAGTTAATACTGAGTAAATTATCTTTAGTCTTCAACAATGTTAAACTAATAAAATACAATCATCAAGTTTTATCTGAACAATGATCCATTAAAAGAGTCAAGTAGAAAATAAAATCTACTATCTTTTATGATTTAAAAGGTTTTCATCACTTTTAAATTTTGGGACTCGACAATAAATAATCCACATCATCCCACAGACTACGACCAAGGATATTCATTAGTATCACAACCACAAATTATCCATGCACTACGGGCAAAGGATATTCGTGTATTCATCAATGGTCATGATTATGCCAACAACTGTCCATCAATGCACTACGGGCCAATGAGGACTTTTACCACATCATTTGTAACATTACGGTCATGATTACACCGAATAATCCTTGGTCACAATCATACCAAGTCCATCTATGCACAACAAGCCACGTGTGACTTTCAACAAAATATAAACAGGAGGATGATGACAATGATATAAGAATTCAATAAAACAAGTTCAAGAATTAATTTATCCAGGAACTAATAACGTCCAAATTGTCAACATGATAGTTCTTTGTAGAGTAAAATTTAAGAATGCTCAGAAGAATATTTCCATGAAAAGATATCGGATGAAGCGCAAATATCAATGATATTCCACTAATTTCATGGAGTATAGAAGTCAAAACTTTAACCAACTGAGTATAATAAAGAATGGAATAACAAAAGAAATCACCATGCATGCGGTACTTTGCATAGACAGGTTATTCCAATAGAATAATAAATAACGAAACTGCAGTCGGATGTAATACGCATGATGAGGATATTCCAACTGAATAATAAAGAATGGAATAACAACAGAAATCACCATACATGCGGTACTTCGTATAGACAAGTTATTCCAACAGAATAATAAATAACGGAACTAGGTCAGGTGAAATTCGCACCGACAGGATGTTTCAACAGAATAATAAAGAATGGAATAACAACAGAAATCACCATGCATGCGGTACTTCGTATAGACAGGTTATTCCAACAGAATAATAAATGATGGAACTGTGTCCGCGCGAACGCATTGCAGATAGGATATTAAACGAGAATAATAAAGAATGGAATAACAATGTAAATCACCAAGTATAGGGTAGATCAGCAGTATACAAAAGTTATTCCAACAGAATAATAAAGAATGGAATAACAAAAGTTCTCTTCATGAATATGAAAAAAATAATACCCCTTAAGAGTATAACAAATAATATCCCTTACGAGTACAACAAATAATATCCCTTACCTTAGAAAGAAGAGTATTCCGACTGGTAGGGCGGGGATATACATAAAGAAAACTTGCACTACGCTCAAAGCTTTCTTAAACTCTAAAGAAATACGCTCAAAATTATAGAAGAAAAATTCTCTCTACAGTTTCTCTCTCTAGAGTTTCAGTGAATTCGTAAAAAATAATGAAGGAATGAACTTCTATTTATAAAAGAATGGACTGAATAGTAACAATTCCATGAATGGTCCAAATTGATTTACTTTTAAACAGACGGTCCAGATTGGTTTACAATAAAATATAATATATTCTATTTATAATCTAATAAAACAAATAACTTTATAAAAGTATTTTTATTTTATATAAAAGATTTTACTATGCAAACACTATTCGCACTATATAAACATTATGCATAATAAAATATAATATATTCTAATTATTGTCAAATAAAGCAGATAACTTTATAAAAGTATTCTGTTTTATATAAAAAGATTTTACTATTAGCCTAATAAAACGAATAACTTTATAAAAGTATTCTGTTTTATATAAAAAGCTTTTCTATTTTATTACATTAATAATACTAATAAAACAAAACTTCATCATCATTATCATAATTCACACTATTAATCGACCAGGTCGTTCCTAGGAAAGAGGGTGCTTTGCAATAATGATTTCTCCCTATTGGCGCGCAATTAGGTGACCAAACCTCTCATTGGCAGTACTTCTAGACATTGTTAATAATGCAAATAATAATATTAACAACTTTTTCATCTCAATTATTGATTTAATAATATATAAAATATTGATAATAATTGAATCAAATAACGTGAGATACTATGCAACAAGCAATAATTGAACAAAACTGAGTGACTTCTCATGTAAGCATCAATAATTAATACCGCGTGTTACTATGCAACCACGCTTAGACATGCATTTTTTACTAGAGTAGTTCAACAAAGATTAATGGTAAAACTTCTGCCGTTATTTTCATAAAAATATTTTTGTCGTTTTCTCAATCCGACAATAATGTCGTTGTGGGGTCCACCAATGATTGTGCCATCGTACGAATATTCCCCGACACAAAGAATATTCCCCGACCAATCGAATATAATATAACAACTTGCATACTTTGCAAAATTTATAAATATTACCTACAACTATAACATTATATTAAATCCACACCATAATATTCAAAAAAATATTTCAAGAAATTTAAATCTTTATTCGTAAAATTTGGGATTTTACACTTGATGCTCCGCCTTGACTTGTTGACAAGTTAGACACCTTGAGATAAACCCCGCTATCTCTCTCTTCATATTTCTCCACTAAAATGTATATCGGAGATCACGATACATTTTAGTACTCCCAGGATAGATTACAAACTGTGTGTCGAGCGCCTTCATCATGATTTTATACTTCAAGTAAGAATCGTTAGGAACACAAAGTCTGGAGTTGACTCAAAGTATTCCTTCTTCATCGATTCTTGCTTCTTGACTATCGTCTTCTTGTACTTTCTTCCTCATACGCATTAGCTCCAGGTCTGTAGCTTGAGCAGCTTTAACTTTATCAATTAAAGTCGGTTCTACTCGTATATTCGCCATCATCATATGGGTCCCTAGAGTCTTTAACTCTATCTCCATCCTTTATAAGTCATACAAATGGGCTTTTGCGTTAACAATAGCGCACTCGTACCTGCATATGATCTTCTACTCAATGCGTCGGCTACTACGTTCGCTTTTCCAAGATGGTGTTGGATGGTATGATAATAATCTTTCAACAACTCAAGCCATTGTCATTGCCACATGTTGAGTTCCTTTTGAGTGAAGAAATATTTGAGGCTTTTATGATCCGTATAAATCTCCACCTTCTCTCCATACAGGTAATGCCTCCAAATCTTAAGCGCAAAAATGACTGCTACCAACTCTAGATCATGAGTAGGATATTTTCTCTAATATTCTTTGAGTTGTCGTGAGGCATATGCTATGACTTTCCCATGTTGCCTGAGAACACATCCTAACCCTTTTCCTGAAGCATCACTATAGATGAAAAATGCCTCCGAGCCAAAAGGTATTGTCAGAACAGGTGCTGAAATGAGTCTTTTCTTGAGTTCTTGAAAACTCTTCTCACATTCCTTGCTTCAATCGATCTTTGTATCTTTTCGAGTCAGCTGAGTTAATGGAGTAGTGATTCGATAAAATCCTTCCATGAATCTCCAATAATAACCAGCTAAGCCGAGAAAGCTACGTACTTTAGTCACTGACTTTGGTTTCTCCCAGCTTTGAATTGCTTTAATCTTCGCTGGGTCAATAGATATTCCATGATTTGATATCACGTGCCCAAGGAATGCAACTTCCTCAAGTCAGAATTCATATTTCTTCAACTTGGCATATAGCTTGTTTTCACGAAGCTTTTGGAGTATCAACCTCAAGTGTTGCTCATGGTCTTCATGTGTTTTGGAGTATATGAGGATGTCATCAATAAAGACGACCACAAAGTGATCCAAATATTCCTTGAATACTTGGTTCATCATGTCCATGAAGGCAGCATGAGCATTAGTCAATCTAAAAGACATGACTAGGAATTTATAATGCCCGTACCGAGTTCTGAAAGCAGTCTTTGGAATGTCATCAGTTTTAATCTTCAACTGATGATATCCAGAACGAAGATCGATCTTTAAAAATAATTTGACGCCTATTAACTAGTTAAATAGGTCATCAATGCGAGGTAACGGGTACCTATTTTTGATGGTGACATGATTCAACCTCCGATAATCAATACAAAGTCGCATACTTCCATCTTTCTTCTTCACGAATAGAACAGGAGCACCCCAAGGAGACGACTAGGGCCTAATGAAACCGATGTCTCAACAATTTCTCGTAGTTGGGTTTTAACTCTCAAGTTCAATTGGAGCCATTCGATATGGGGCTTTGGAAATGGGTTTTGTACCGGAGTCAAGGTCGATACAAAATTCAATTTCACGCTCTAGGGGTAAGCCAGGAAGTTCCTCAGGGAATACATCAGGAAATTTATTAACAATAGAAATATCATTCAAATCTGACGTATTTTTATTTAAATCAGTGACATGGGCTAAGAAAGCTTGACATCCGTTTTTTAATAAATGAATTGCTTTATGGCTTGATATGACAGTGATTGACTTTAGTGGTTTGGTTGCTTGAATTCGTATAATAGGCTGGTTAGGAATATGAAAGCTAACAACCTTATGAAAACAATCAATTTTAGCATGATGAGTAGTTAACCAATCAATCCCTAAAATCACATCAAATGCAAGTATTTTCAAAGAGATAAGATCGACACGTAACGTGCGGTTACCGATTTGAATCAAATAAGACTTATAAACAGTGGATGTGATGAAGGTTTCTCCTAATGGAGTTTCAACCGATAAATCAAAGTCTAATTTCTCCGGAGTTAAATTTAAACGTTGAGCGCAAGTAGGAGAAATAAAAGAATGGGTAGAACCGGTATCGAATAAAATATAAACTTCGCTAGAGTTTATGATTAGCTTACCCGTGATCACCTCGTTCGGATTCCTCGCTTTTTGGGAGGTTATGACAAACGTTCTCCCTTGAACTACCGATTTTGTCTTGTCTAGGACACCCTTTGATGTCTCCATCCTAGTTGAACTTGACTTTGGTACACGATAAAATCAGGCTAGGTGACCTTCTTTTCCACAATTGTAACACGCTTTGGATTGCAGTTTGGACTGATGTGTCCTTCCCCTCCACATTTGTAACATACGATCGACGGTCGTTCTCCTTCCTTAACAACAGGTGCTGGTGCTGACGTCTTTCTGTCATTGTTAAATCTCCTCTTCTTGAAATGTCCACTCTTATTGTCATGGCCATGATTACCACCGAAGTGATTACCATTTCTGACATGTTGATTCCCTCCACGCTTGTTGTCACCGCTTCGATGACTGCTACCACTGGTATTATCGACTTGTCGGCTGCTCCCTCTTGGTTGGGTTGACTCATTATCACGCTCTAATAACTGAGCCTTATTCACAACATCCGAATACAAACACAGTTTGTGAGAAATTAGGTATTGACGTATCTTGGGTTTTAAACCTCTTAGAAACATCCGCGTCATTCTCTCCTCATTATCAACCAAGTGGGATGCAAATCTAGATAACTCGGCAAACTTAGCTTCGTACCGCGCCACGGTCATATTGTTTTGCTCAAGCTTGATGAACTCTACCTCTTTCATGTGTGAATACTTTTAGGAAAGTACTTGTCGTTGAATAGTTCTTGGAACTTCTCTTAAGACATCTTCAGTGCGGTAGGTTGAGTACGCTTTACAGATTCCCACCAGTAATTTGCCTCTGCTTGCAACATGAAGGTGGAAAAGGGAACCTTTTGCTCCTTGGAGCATCCCAATACATCAAATATCTTGTTGATCTGCTTTATCCACGTCTCCGCCTTAAGTGGTTTTGGCTCTCCAAAAAACTCTGGTGGTCCAAGCTCCTTAAAGTTCTTAGCGATGACCGTCCGAGAGTTGTCCGTGTTTCCACCTGTATTTTGGACATGAGCCACCCTCGCCTGATGTTGTATGAATTGCATAAAACTTCTGAACATCTCATCGTTCATCATTTGATCGTTGTTATTTACCTGAGAATTATTTTCTTCCTGTTGCACATTATCCTGGGTATTAATTTGTGGTGACTCAACGGTCTCATGTGCTTCATTGCTTATCTCAACATTTTTGATTGCATTTTCAAAAAACGCCACAAAACAAGGGTTAATTAACATATCACATATTATCCCTATAATCTGACCGACCAATTAAATACCAAATAAACTTAGGTAGGTCATACTAGCGAAGAAATTTCCCGTCTTTCCCCTCCTAGTTCTTGTCTCACATCTCAACCAAGGATCATATCCATAAGCTTTGATACCAAATGTGACGCCCCCAAAATAGGTATACATCACCCATCTTGAGTCGCCAAATACATGGTACATAATAAATACTGTGACAACCGAGATTTTGTAATTTAATTTTAATATTTATTGAATTGAATAAATATCTTTCGTTGAATTAATTATTAGATTAAATAATTAATTGATGAAGTTGTGGTAGATTAATTTAATTATATGTGTTATATTTATTAAATTAATGTGGAGAATTGTTATTATTCGAAGTATGTCATTATGTGAGCTTATTGTATTTAAATAAATATTTAATAAGCCTGATAATATTTTAATTAATTTATTAATTAGAGATTTAATAATTTGATATTATTATTAATGAGAAATTATTATATTTTATTTAAAGTAAATTAAATAAGATATTAGATTTATTTTATAAATGAGTGTGACATTATTTAAACTATATAATAAGTTTTATTAAATTAAATGGTTTTGAAATCTTTTATTGTCAAACAAACGAGGCCCTAAGGGGAGTTGAGGGCAGTTACCCATGACTGGGTAACTGACCACCAACGCGTCAGTTCAATTCCTATATTATACGTCTTCCTTCTTTGTCTGTCATTATTATTTAAGTCTAGAAAATATTACAAAGATAAAGAGTTGAGAAAATTGTTGAGGGAGAGTGTTGGGTGACTTAGAATTTATTGAGAAGGGCTTAAATTCTTCTAATCTACGCTTTGGGTAATTCTCTCCAACCCAAATTCTAAATTTTTACGTCATAAAGTTTTATGAAAATGGTTTTCAAAATTCTATAAAACCTCTGTAGTTGGAATTTGTAAGGGTTATGTGGATATATGTGATGATATGATTAGCATAACATGTTTTAATATATATTATATAGGTTTCCATATCATCAATTTCATAAAATTATACAATAAAAGATTTTACAGAGTACGTTATATGGCCATATGGCCTTATACGTGATTTCAATATATCAAACATAAATGGTTTTGCAAAATTTCCACTTGTATATGATTATGCATGATATAACGAACAAAACGAATTTTGGTTGGTTGGATTTGGTCTTATAACGAATCCGTTGTATTAAATTCTATGTTTTTGTTCAAGAACATCAAGAACAGTATAATTTCATGCTTTATTTTGTAATAATGTGTTTTAATGGGTTAGAATCATTCCATAAATGTTGGGTATTGTTTATATGTGAGTTCTAACACGTGGGTATATTTAATTTGGGAAATTAATGATCATGTAGTGTCTAATTCACAGAACTCTGCGTTCTTCGCGAAATGGGAATCAAAATCGAGTGTCGTAATAAGCAATAGCTAACTCAAAGATCGATGTCTCGCATCATATGGCATGCCAATGTATTTTACAAATTGGCCAAGTATCGTGTCATTACGCTTAGCATGTACCGCATGCCCAGAACCAATCTGAAAAGATAAAAGTGAAATAGCAGCCACCACTTAGCGTAATGTCCGTAAAATATTTTTTTAAGTGTTTAAGTATAGAAATGTTATAGCAACTTAGTCTAATGAACATAGAAACTTGTTAGACATATATTGAGATATTAAAATGCGTTTTTACCAAGTCAAGAAGATAATTACTTGTTGATTGAATTGTTGATTATATACTTAGCTTGTTGTTCGTATAGTGTAATATTATGTGGAAACAAGTATGGTAATATGACTAAGTATAGTCACGAACTCGAGTGAGACAAAGAATAAACTTGTGATGTTTATTACATGATAATTGACTGGTATTGTGAATGTAAATGATATGTAGGATTTAAATCAAAGAACGAGTTTTATTAACGTGTAATCTACGCACGAGGCAAGTTTCCTAACCCTACTTGTTATCGTTATATAAGTTAATTAATTCACCTTTTTATATTGAGCAAGTTATCATTATTATTGATCAAGTCATTCTTGTATTTTAAAGCTTATTAATCTTTCAAGCATGATGTTGTTATACAATACTTATTCTATTGTATAACTCTTGAGATTTTTATTCAAGTTAAATTATCAAATATTGTTTAACCTTGTTAGACTAGCGAACCCTTCATGATTCGACTAGTCCATAGTTGAGGAGCGTTCTAAATTTGTAACCCTTGATGAATTATCCAAACCAAACTTCCTTTGTGCGGACTCGAATGTCAAACCGAGATGAATAACCCCGTAAGGGGATTACTTATGCGTTAGCGTTAAGATATTGTGCACAGTATGGTACTAAGGGCTGATCCCCCTAAGTACGAGAAGAAGAGTCCATAGTCTTATGATTGTTAAAGGTTTCAAGAATAAACACTTGACGACCTAGGACATAGTTCAAGGTCTTATGACCCTCAGAATTTCTTTCGATTCTTGTTATTCATTCTTGATTCAAAAGTTGAGCTTTTATATCAGAAGTTGTTAATTTAGTCGCATGTTATTATTCATTGTCATATTGTTATACTTGTGGGCAATTGTGCTCACTCTTGCGTAATAATAACATTGCAGTTAAGAACGAAAGAGCAGACGAACCTTCCACTAGTAAGGGCAAGGGCAAGATTAGCAATTAATGAAGACTGTTGTTTATGTGGTTGTGTAATGTTAATTAGAAATGATGTTACTTAAGACTTATTTATTTATGTTTTCGCACAGATGTTTTAAGGTTAGAGTAACCTGGGATTTGATTTATTATGCACTTGTTGTAATCCCTTAAGGGGAGATTTATTTATTATTCTATCTATTGCATGGTTTGCATTTATTTATGGGAAGATAGATAGATGATATTTGTACAGTGAACACCAAATCCTGTGGAAATGGAAGTACCGAATTTGGGGGTGTCACAAATACAAACTTAATTATACAACTATCGTGTAATATACGACAAAACATTACTGAGAGTTTAAACAGGAATATTGCCTTCTAGGCAATATCCACTCTCAAATAGAGTCCTCATTATATTTATTGTCACACTATTTTATAGAATAGTGAGGACTACTATAACACCATCTTGGACCATCACTCCATTCCCCGATTAGTCTCGACTACGTTCTCATTTCTTGAAGAGAACAATGAAAGCAAAAGGGTGAGCTCAACTAGCCTAGTAAGAAATATTATGACTAAGATAATGCAGAATAAATTATCCTTAGCCCTCAACAGTATAACAACTGATAGAATATAATAGACAACAAGTTTTAGATCAACAACTGCAGCAGAATAAGCAATCCATTAGAAGAGTCAAGTTGAGCATAAAATCTACTATCTTCTATGATTTAAAAAGTTTTTCATCAACTTTATCGCTGAGACTCAGCTTAATAAAGAAGATCGAATCATCCCTGCATCATGGCCAAGGATATTCATGTAATCATCAATGGTCATGATTATACCGAATAATCCCTGGTCATAATCATACCAACAACTGTCCACCAATGAACTACAGGCCAATAAGGACTTTTACCACATCATTCGTCACATTACGGTCATGATTATATCGAATAATCCCTGGTCATAATCATACCAAGTCCATCTATGCACGTAAGCCAAAGATGACTTTCATCACAATATAAGCATGAGGATGATGACAATGACATAATAATTCAATAAAACAAGTTCAAGGATAAATTTTAAAGATTTATAATTTAATTTATCTAGAAATCAATAACATCCAAATTGTCAACATGATACTGCTTTGTGGAGTAAAATTAAAGAATGCTCAAAAGAATATTTCCATGAAAAGATACTGGATGAAGCACAAATATCCAGGATATTTTACTAATTTCATGGAGTATAGAAGCCAAAACTTTAACCAACTGAGTATAATAGAATATATGAAAGCGCAAATGGATTTTCGCTTTCGCCATGCAGTAATCCACGAGATGCATCATTTTCACAATTTAATAAGGAATGAATATAAAGGATCATTCACCATGCATGCGGTAATCCACATAGACAGGTGATTCCAACAGAATAATAAAGAATGGAATAACAGAAGAATTCAACATGCATGCGATAGACCGCACAGACAAGTTATTCCAATAGAATAATAAAGAATAGAATAACAAAAGAATTCACCAGGCATGCGATAGACCGCATGATGATAAAAGTTATTCCAGCGAATAATAAAGAATGGAATAACAGAAGATTTCACCAGGCATGCGATAGACCGCACATACAGGTTATTCCAACAGAATAATAAAGAATGGAATAATAGAAGAATTCACCAGGCATGCGATAAATCGCACAGACAAGTTATTCCAACAGAATAATAAAGAATAGAATAACAGAAGATTTCACCAGGCATTCGATAGACCTTAGGTAGTAGCCTTGTAGGAGATCGAGAACATAGTGGTGATAAACTCTTATCGAGTTTTAAGAAATGAATTTCTTAATTCATTGAAGATAATAAAAGACTTTATGAGCTTATGTGTTAAGTTATGTGTTCGCTAGCACGGATTAGTAACTAAAACTTAAAATTTTGTTGTCAGGATGACGGATGTTGGACGAGCTAGTCGAGCTGGGGAGGAGGAACCTCGAGTACCTGCGGAGGAGGAGCCCCGAGACATTCATGTCGTCATGGAACAATTAGTATAGAGAGAGCCATCTTTGTTGGTCACTGTTGTTGGTCGGGAGCATGAGCCTGAGACTGATCCAGAGGAGGATTCTGATGAGGAAGATGAGGAAGAGGAGGAAGATGAGTTCCCACCGAACTCCATTGATGCTGAGATGTATGATGCACTTTATGATCGTAACATAGAGTTGCAGGACACTGTTCAGGAGCTGACATAGAGGACTGTTATGCAGTAGAGTACCATCGAGCAGAAGGATGGGGAAATTGTGACTCTTCACACATGTTTGGGAAACGTGGGGTGGGATTTAGTCCACGAGAAGGGTCAAACTGAGGAGAAGACTGAAGAAATAGAGAAGTTAAAGAAATATCAGAAAGAAAGCTCAGAGAGGCTAGCATTAGCAGAGGAGGGCTGGGTAAGAGAGTCGCGTCGTGCTGATCTTGCAGAAGATGATTGCCGGGCAAAGAAGGCTAAGCTTGGGGAGACGTAATCTACACTTCACAATGCAATGGATACGGCCCAGGATCGAGTCATGAAGTACCCAATCCAGTTTGAAGGTCTACCATCATACATGTTTGATCGTAGGACGATGTCTCATTTGACGGAAGAAGAACGTGGCAAGGCTATCCAGCACCTTAATAGGCAGTGATAGTATTAGTTTAATTATGTGAAAACTATTTGTTAGTTAATGATGTAAATTTCGATGTGTTTATAAACAAAGGAATATTTTGATGTTTAAATCCTGTAGATTCTTTATCTCAGGATAGTGGATGTAAATAGGAGTGATGCTGTCTTTGGATGTTAAAACTTTTGAATTTAATGAAAATGTCAGAGTTTAGTTGAATTGATGTGTTAAGTGAGTTATGATTAAATGTTTTAGTTAAGTCTTAAATGTTTAAGAGATTGAATAAAGACCTAATAAGCGTATATTCTTAACAGAAATATGCTGCCTAGAAGAAGACAAAACTGTTAGCAAGCACAAGAAGAACCAATGAACAACACTGACGCCAATGCTAACCCTGTTCAGCAGTTGGTGAACCTATTGGCTGGGGCGATTAACAATCAACCACAAGCTCCACCAAACACTTCGTTTAAGGACTTCAAGGCGGTGGGACCACCAGAGTTCAAGGGTTCTATAAACCCAATTAAAGCTCAGACTTGGGTGATGGAGATGGAGAAGGTGTTCGACGTCGCTCGAGTAAGGGAAGATCAGAAGACCGCTTATGCAACGTTTATACTAAAGTCCGAAGCCAGCTATTGGTGGCAGACAAACAAGGTTAGAGGAGGTGAAGGTGTAATATCCTGGGAAAGATTCAAAGAGATGTTCTTTGAGATGTATTTTCCGACAAGTTCACAAAATCAAATAGAAGTTCAGTTTCTAGAGTTGAAGCAGGGAAGTATGTCAGTAGCTGATTACGCGGTAAGGTTTAACGAGTTGGCTAGGTTTGCCATATACCAAGTGCACACTGATGAGAGGAAGGCCAGACGATTTGAGTAGGGATTGAAGCCCTGGTTGTATAGCAAAGTGACAATGTTCCAATTGAACACTTTTGTTGGGGAGTTAGAGAAGGCCGTACTCGCTGAAGGTGGAAGCGATGCGGTAACTAAGTACAATCAGGATCAGAAGAAGAAGAAAAATGAGAATGAAGGTAACAACAAAACTGGTGGGAGTAGCACTGGGGGTAATCATAATCAGAAGAGGAAGTGGTCTGATAATTCGTCGGCTGGAAGTCAACAGGGAGGGAAGAAGAAGAAGATTGAACCGTGCCCAACTTGTAGAAAAACTCATCTAGGAGTTTGCATGAAAGGGAAGCGTGTGTGCTACAATTGTGGTCAGGAAGGCCACATAGCACCAAACTGTCCAAACCCAAAAAAGGGTGCCTGCTTCACATGTGGCTCAAAGGACCATCTTGCAAGGGATTGCCCTAAAAAGGGATCTGGAGGGACAAGTTCAGGAGGAAATTGAGGAAATACCGGTGGAAGCACATTGACTATCGCAGGACCAACCGCAACCAATAAACCAACATCTAGAACATTCAACATGATAGTGCAGGACGCTGTGCAGTCTCGCGATGTGGTGTCAAGTATCATTCTGATTAATAAAGTTAATGCTTATGTATTATTTGATTCGGGTGCTACTTGCTCATTAATATCCGATGACTTCGCTAAGAACTTAGAATTTCTTAAAGATGAGTTAGAATACCCCATGAACATAGAAATTGCGAATAGAGAAATAATCCATGTTAAGTATGTGCACAAGTACTGTAGAGTGGATATTAAGGGTAATATCATGAACGTAGATCTTACCCCTATTCGACTCGGAGAACTCGATGTTATTTTGGGTATGGATTGATTATCCAACTGTGGGGCGGTAATTGACTGCCAGAAGAAGCGTATTAACCTTATGACTCCGTTAAAGGTTGTGTTTTATGGTAGCAAGTCGCTTAGACAAGCGAGTTGTCTGACGATGATGCAGGCCAGGAGATTGTTAAGGCAAGGCTGTATAGGATATCTAGCTTACATAGTCGATAGTCGTAAAGAGAATCCAAAAATAGATGAGATACCAATAGTGAGAGAGTTCGCAGACGTATTTCCGGATGATTTGCCAGGACTTCCTCCGGATAGAGCAGTTGACTTCGTGATCGATTTGGCTCAAGGAACGGCTCCAATATCGAAAGCACCGTACCGTATGACACCGGTAGAGATGATGGAATTAATGGTCCAACTACAAGAATTACTGGACAAGAAGTATATTCAAACAAGAGTATCACCGTGGGGAGCCCCGATTTTATTTGTG
The DNA here is from genome assembly GCA_020205615.1 of Panax quinquefolius. Classification (NCBI taxonomy): domain Eukaryota; kingdom Viridiplantae; phylum Streptophyta; class Magnoliopsida; order Apiales; family Araliaceae; genus Panax; species Panax quinquefolius. Next base: position 130,767,106 of record CM035156.1, read on the forward strand.
AAGAAGAAGGATGGATCAATGCGACTCTGCATAGACTTTAGAGAGCTGAATAATGTCACGATTAAGAATAGATATCCATTGTCGCAAATCGACGACTTGTTCGATCAGTTAAAGGGAACAAGATACTTTTCAAAGATAGATTTGAGGAGTGGTTATCATCAATTGAATGTGAGGCCATAGGATGTACCAAAGACAGCGTTTAGAACATGATATAGGCACTACGAATTTTTGGTAATGTCATTTAGTCTGACAATTGCTCCTGCAGCATTTATGGGCTTAATGAATGGAGTGTTCAAGCCATTTTTGGAAAAATTCGTAGTGGTATTCATAGATGACATTTTGGTATATTTGAAAACCAAGGAAGAACATGAAGAGCATTTGAGGATGACATTTTAGATATTGAGAAGAGAGAAGTTGTATGCCAAGTTTTCAAAATGTGAATTTTTGATTGAAAGAGTACAATTTCTAGGACATGTGATTGATAGAGACGGAATTTCGGTGGATCCCTCCAAAGTCGAAGCTGTAATTAATTGGGACCAGCCGAAGACACAGTCGAAAGTAAGAATTTTTCTTGGATTAGCAGGTTATTACAGAAGATTCATTCAGGATTTTTCTAAGATCACAACTCCGCTGACGAATTTGACTAGAAAATTGGTGAAATTCGTTTGGACAGAGAAGTGTGAGGAAAGCTTTCAAGAATTAAAGAAGAGGCTGAGTATAGCACCTGTGTTATCTCTTCCAGATGACACAAGAAATTTTGGGGTATATAGTGATGCGTCGCACAAAGGACTAGGCTGTGTGCTTATGCAAAATGGCAGAGTCATTGTGTATGCGTCCCGACAACTGAAAGATTATGAGAAGGGGTATCCGACCCTTGATTTGGAGTTAGCTGCAGTGGTTTTCGCTTTGAAAATCTGGAGGCACTATCTTTATGGGAAGAAGTGTGAAATATATACAGACCACAAGAGTCTGAAATATATTTTTACACAGAAAGACTTGAATATGCGCCAAAGAAGGTGGTTGGAGTTGATTAAGGACTACGATTGTGAGATCTTATACCATCCAGGTATGGCAAATGTGGTTGCCGACGCCTTAAGTAGAAAGGGTCAGGAGAAATTGATGAAGTTGACCGAACAGGAGGAGTTAATTTCAGCAATGGAGAAGTTGGAATTGGAAGTGAAGCATCCTATGGAGATTGCCGAGAAGTTGTTCCAGATGCAATCTGGTACAACCCTATTAGATAAAGTTAAGGAGGCTCAACTTCAGGACAAAGAATGTGAGAAAGTGAGAAAGAAGATATCTGAAGGGACTGAACCGAGATTCAAAATAGATGGTGAGGGACTACTAAGATTTGATAGCAGAATTTGGGTACTGCCAGTACCAGAGATTAAGGAAGAAATTTTGAGCGAGGCTCACAATTCGAGATATTCGATTCACCCTGGTAGTACCAAGATGTACCAAGATCTTCGACAACATTTTTGGTGGCCAAATTTGAAACGAGAGGTTGCTGAATGTGTTGCCAAATGCCTGACATGTCAGAAAGTTAAAGCAGAACATCAGAGGCCGAGTGGGTTATTACAACCTTTAGAGATCCCAAAATGGAAATAAGAACATATTACAATGGATTTCGTGGTTGGCCTATTGACAACTCAGAAAGGCTACGACGCAGTATGAGTTATTGTTGACCGATTGACGAAATCCGCACACTTCCTTCCGATCAAAATCAGATTCAACCTAGATCAGTTGGCAAGATTATATGTGAAAGAAATTGTTTTAAGGCACGGAGTTTCGCTGTCAATTATTTCTGATAGAGATCCGCATTTTACGTCAAACTTTTGGAAACGTCTACAGGAATGCATGGGTACACAGTTACGAATGAGTACGACATATCATCCTCAGACAGATGGACAGAGTGAAAGAACAATTTACACATTGGAAAATATGTTAAGAGCTTGTATAATGGACTTTAAAGGAAATTGGGATGATCATCTATCGCTCGTAGAGTTCGGCTACAATAACAGTTACCACGCTAGTATTGGCATGCCACCATATGAAGCGCTATATGGTAGAAAGTGCAGAACTCCGCTATACTGGGATGAAGTTGGCGAAAGACAATTACTAGGCCCGGAATTGGTACAACAAACAACAAAAATAGTCAAAGTGATCCGAACAAGATTAACAGCAGCTCAAGATAGACAGAAGAAATACGTCGATCCACACCGTAAGAATGTTGAGTTCGAGCCGGGTAGTTATGTGTTTTTAAAGGTCTCTACCTGAAAAGGAAATATCAGATTTAGAAAGAAAGGGAAATTATGCCCAAGATTCATTGGACCCTTTGAAGTTCTACGAAGGGTCGGAGAAGTTGCTTATGAGGTAGCCTTACCTCCAGCTCTAGAGAATGTCCACAACGTCTTTCATGTCTCAGTCCTACGACCCTACAAACCAGATTACAAGCACGTGATTGAATATGAACCCCTACATTTCGACAAAGACTTAGCTTACGAAGAAACTCCTATTCAAATTGTCGACCGAAAAGAACAAGTTCTGAGAAATAAAGTAATACCTTCTATTAAGGTAATTTGGAGGAACCACAACGCTGAAGAAGTTACGTGGGAACTCGAAGAGAATATGATAAAAAATTATCCTCATTTATTTACTTAGAGTGTTAAAAGCAATTCTGGGGACAGAATCTTTGTAAGGGGGGGAGAATGTAACAGGACAAATTATTGAGTTGTGATTCTGGGGACAGAATCCTTTTAAGAGGGGAAAGTTGTGACAACCGAGATTTTGTAATTTAATTTTAATATTTATTGAATTGAATAAATATCTTTCGTTGAATTAATTATTAGATTAAATAATTAATTGATGAAGTTGTGGTAAATTAATTTAATTTTATGTGTTATATTTATTAAATTAATGTGGAGAATTTTTATTATTCGAAGTATGTCATTATGTGAACTTATTATATTTAAATAAATATTTAATAAGCCTGATAGTATTTTAATTAATTTATTAATTAGAGATTTAATAATTTGATATTATTATTAATGAGAAATTATTATATTTTATTTAAAGTAAATTAAATAAGATATTAGATTTATTTTATAAATGGGTGTGACATTATTTAAACTATATAATAAGTTTTATTAAATTAAATGGTTTTAAAACCTTTTATTGTCAAACAAACGAGGCCCTAAGGGGAGTTGAGGCGATTACCCATGATCGGGTGGCCACCACCAACCAACATCGATTCAATTCCTATATTATACGTCTTACTTCTTTGTCTGTCATTATTGTTTAAGTCTAGAAAATATTACAGAGAGAAAGAGTTGAGAAAATTGTTGAGGGAGAGTGTTGGGTGACTGAGAATTTATTGAGAAGGGCTTAAATTCTTCTAATCTACGCTTTGGGTAATTCTCTCCAACCCAAATTCTAAATTTTTACGTCATTAAGTTTTATGAAAATGGTTTTCAAAATTCTGTAAAACCTTTGTAGTTGGAATTTGTAAGGGTTATGTGGATATATGTGATGATATGATTAGCATAACATGTTTTAATATATATTATATAGGTTTCCATATCATCAATTTCATGAAATTATACAGTAAAAGATTTTACAGAGTACGTTATATGGCCATATGGCCTTATACGTGATTTCAATATATCAAACATAAATGGTTTTGCAAAATTTCCACTTGTATATGATTATGCATGATATAACGAACAAAACAAAATTTGGTTGTTGGATTTGGTCTTATAACGAATCCGTTGTATTAAATTCTATGTTTTTGTTCAAGAACATCAAGAACAGTATAATTTCATGCTTTTATTCTATAATAATGTGTTTTATTGGGTTAGAATCACTCCATAAATGTTGGGTATTATTTATATGTGAGTTCTAACACGTGGGTATGTTTAATTTGGGAAATTAATGATTATGTAGTGTCTAATTCGATGAAGTCTGCGTTCTTCGCGAAATGGGAATCAAAATCTGGAGTGTCACGCCGCGGCGCCAACTCCAAAGACTAATGTCGTCCAAGTACTTAATACGCAATCGTATCATAGATGCTAAGTATCGGTCACGCCACTTGCCGCAACAAGATCAAGACCAAGATAAAAAAGTGGCGTCGTAGCGCCACTTAGCAGAATGTCCAGAAAATAATTTTTTTTTAAGTGTTCAAGTATAGAAATGTTATAGCAACTTAGTCTAATGAACATAGAAACTTGTTAGACATATATTGAGATATTAAAATGAGTTTTTACCAAGTCAAGAAGACAATTACATGTTGATTGAATTGTTGATTATATACTTAGCTTGTTGTTCGTATAGTGTAATATTATGTGGAAACAAGTATGGTAATATGACTAAGTATAGTCACGAACTCGAGTGAGACAAAGAAAAAACTTGTGATGTTTATTAGAAATGAAGATTGTTGTTTATGTGGTTGTGTAATGTTAATTAGAAATGATGTTACTTAAGACTTATTTATTTATGTTTTCCGCACAGATGTTTTAAGGTTAGAGTAACATGGGATTTGATTTATTATGCAGTTGTTGTAACCCCTTAAGGGAAGATTTATTTATTATTCTATCTATCACATGGTTTGCATTTATTTATGGGTAGATAAATAGATGATATTTGTACAGTGAACACCAAATCCTGTGGAAATGGAAGTACCGAATTTGGGGGTGTCACAAATACAAACTTAATTATACAACTATCGTGTAATATACGACAAAACATAACTGGGAGTTTAAACAGGAATATTGCCTTCTAGACAATGTCCACTCTCAAATAGAGTCCTCATTATATTTATTGTCACACTATTTTATAGAATAGTGAGGACTACTATAACACCATCTTGGACCATCACTCCATTCCCTGATTAGTCCCGACTACGTTCTCATTTCCTAAAGAGAACAATGAAAGCAAAAGGGTGAGCTCAACTAGCCTAGTAAGAAATATTATGACTAAGATAATGCAGAATAAATTATCCTTAGCCCTCAACAGTATAACAACTGATAAAATATAATAGACAACAAGTTTTAGATCAACAACTGCAGCAAAATAAGCAATCCATTAGAAGAGTCAAGTAGAGCATAAAATCTACTATCTTCTATGATTTAAAAAGTTTTTCATCAATGTAAGACCCCAACTTATTATAAATAAAATTGAATTTTCCTTTATTCATTGTTCTAAATTAATAAGGGTTAATTTGATATAATGCTTTGGTTATGGGTGAAATGTGAAAATTTTACAAAATAAGCAAGTGGTTACAAAATATTCTTTTTGTCAGGGAATATTCATTTGGTCGTGGAATATTCTTATTGTCGGGAATCTCCGAACGATGGCGCAGTCATTTGTGGGCCCCATAACGAAAAACGGTTGGATGAAAGAAAACGACAAATATTGAGTTTTATAAATAATGGCGTAAATTGTTACCGTTAACACTGTTGGGTTACCTGGTGCTTAAAATACAGTAATATGCGTGGTTACACAGTAGTACACGGAATTGCACAGTATTGTTGAATTATTGATTCGTACGTAAGAAGGCACTACTCAATAATTGTTACGATGAGTTACCGCTCAATATTTTATGTTATTGATTCAATAATTCTTGCCGCATTGTTAGTTTATATTATTATTGTTTCAATAATTGTCATCGCATACAAGATTTTCCATTATCGGATCAATAATTCATATTATTTGAATAATATTATTAGATAACATTATTGGCAATGTCTAGAAAGTTCTGTCAAGGAGAGGTTTGGTCATCTAATTGCGCGCCAGTAAGGAGAAATCCTTATTGGAAAGCCCCCTCTATCCTGGGAACGGCCGGTTGTCATAATTGTGATTCTGTAATATTATCTGTGAATAATTAATTATTGATTTATATGATAAGGAAATATTTATTTTATATAAATGATGGATTTATTTATTTTATGTGGTTGTAATTGAAGGAGTTAATGTTGAGGTGTTTTATCTGTATTTTTGTCGGATTGGAGGTATTAAAAATCAAATCAGTATTTTTACGATATATTGCATGAGTTATAATTTTTAATCCAACCGTTGGATCGTTGTGATTTTTGGATATGTTATACATATATAAGTTGGGTATATGTCCACAAATTTTGAACCGTTAAAAATGAACAAATGATTTGTTATGAATTTTAAGAGGTGGCTGCTTCAGAAATTAGGGTTATAAATGATTTTGGTGGAAAATTCTAGAATTGAGTGGGCCCCACTTTTGGTTGGTGAAAAATGTGCTGAATTTTTATTTCAAATGTGGTAGGTGGCAATAGTAGCAGGTAAAGCCATTAGGTAGCAGGTCAAGTCTGCTTCGGCGGGCTAAAATTTTTCTATAAATAGAGGGCTAAGTTAGAATTGAAAATCACACCAGAAACAAAGTTTTCTCTCTTTCTCTCTCTATATTATTGAGTGTATTTTGTGAGTATTTTGATACTTTGAGAGTTGTTGTTCAGTAGAAGTTTTCATTCAGCATCACTTCCGACCTTTCCTTCTGAAGTACCGTTTCTTTGAGGTAAGGGATGTTATTTTCTTCTTAAATGATATAATTTTCTTCAATATCATTATGTCGAATTATTGGTGAACTTTTTAATCAAATTTGAAACTTTTTGTGTCGGGGTTACTATTCACGTATATGACACTATTCACGTATACGGCACTATTCACCAAAAAATGAAAATTTTCCGTTTTGTCCAAGATGTCTATTTTGGCTACTATCTTTGATTGTATCCATGTTTTGATCGTTATTTTTGAGTTCTGCTTAAAAATTTATTATTATGAAATTTTATTGATCTTGGATAAACTGTTAAACGAATCCCTAATATTTGTCCTTCTATCTCACTGGATTCGTTCTTAAAAATATTTTTCATCATCCTCAGTCCTTAATGATGATATTATTGAATATCTTTGGCCTGTAGTGCAAAGATGAATGATTAACTGATGAATATCTTTGGTCCGTAGTGCAAAGATGAACAGGTGTTGAGATGAACATGACCAACTGATAATACAAATGAATATATTTTGCCTGTAGTGCAAAGATGATTAAAGATGTATATTGATTGTTGTTACAGGGATAAAATATTGATGATGGACTTTTAAATCTTAGAAGATAGTAGAATTCATTCTCTACGTGACTCTTCTAATGGATTGATGTTTCCGCTGTATTTGTTGATCTAAAACTTGTTGTCTATTATATTCTATCAGATTTTTCCCTGTTGAGGACTAACGATAAATTTTTTGTATATTATCTTAGTCATAATATTCTTTACTGGGCTAGTTGAGCTCACCCTTTTCTTTTTGTTCCATTTTTCTTCTCAAGAGGTGAGAGCATAGCAGGATCTAGTCGGGGTACGGAGTGATGGTTATAGAAAGTTGTTGTAGCAGTACTCACTATTTCTATAAAATAGTGTATGAATAATTGTAATGAGGACTTATTTGGGTGTGTATATTGTCTAGAAGACAATATTTGTAGTTAAACTCACAGTTTGTATTGTCGTATTCTACACGACATCTGTATTATTAAAGTTGTAGTTTGCTTTCTATACCATATATTTTGGCGAATCAGAATGGGTGTTGTATACCTATTTTGGGGGCGTCACAGTTGGTAAAAGCTTAGGGATATGGTCTCTGGCGGAGATCGGGGAATAGAACTAGGAGGGGAGAGATGAGTAAATCCTTTGCTAGTGTGTCCTAACTAAGCTTATTTGTTGGTCGGTCATAAAATAGCGATATTATGTGACATGTTAATTTGTTTAATTAACCCTTGTTTTATGGCAGTATTTAAGAATGGCTGCTGAGATCATTAACAATGGAGTTTATGAGACTGTGAAACAACCTTTAGTCATAAACCAAAAGAACGTGCAACAGGAAGACAATATTCCTCCAGTAAACAATACTTTCGAGCAAATGATGAATGATGGAATGTTTAGGAGCTTGTTGCAGTTCATGCAAAATCAGACGAGGGAGACTCGTGTACAAAATACGGGTGGAAATGATGGCAACGCGCGGTCTGTCACAGCCAAGCAGTTTAAGGAGTTAGGACCACCAGATTTATGGGGAAAGCCCGATCCGATTAAGGAAGAGACGTGGGTCAAGCAGATAACCAAAATATTCGATGTCTTGGGATGCACGGAGGAACAGAAGGTTCCATTTGCCACTTTTATGTTCTGTGGTGAAGCAGATTACTGGTGGGAATCTATGAAGCGTACCCAGCCAGGCGCACTAAAGATTCTATTCATTTATTGAAAAACGGATGCCAAGCTTTCTTAGCCCATGTTATGGATTTGAACAGAGGCAAGTCAGATTTGGATAATATTTCTGTTGTTAAAGAATTTCCTGATGTATTTCCCGAAGAACTTCCCGGTTTACCCCCAGAACGTGATGTTGAATTCTTTATTGACCTTGAACTGGGTACAAAACCCATTTCTAAAACCCCATATCGAATGGCTCCTATTGAACTTCAGGAGTTAAAAGTCCAACTACAGGAATTGTTAGACATCGGTTTCATTCGTCCTAGTACATCTCCTTGGGGTGCTCCTGTTTTATTCGTAAAGAAGAAAAGACGGAGTATGCGACTTTTGTATTGACTAATCGAGAATTAAACCATGTCACCATCAAGAATAGGTATCCACTACCTCGCATTGATGACTGTTTGACCGATTCAAGGAGCACAATTCTTTTCAAAGATTGATCTTCGCTCGGATATCATCACCAAGATTAAAATCGAAGATATTCCAAAGATCGCCTTCGAGGACTCTTGCAGACGGCATTATGAATTCTTAGTCATGTCTTTTGGATTGACCAATGCTCTTGCTGCTTTCATGGATATGATAAACCGAGTATTCAAGGAATATTTAGATCAGTTCGTTGTTGTCTTTATTGATGACATCCTCATCTATTCCAAAAGCCGTAAAGATCATGAACACCATTTGAAGCTAGTACTTCAAAGACTTCGTGAACACAAGCTTTATGCCAAGCTGAAGAAATGCAAGTTCTAGCTTGAGGAAGTAGCATTTCTTGGGCACGTGGTGTCAAAACATGGAGTATATGTGGACCCGACGAAGATTGAAGCAATACAAAGTTGGGAGTAGCCAAAGTCTGTGGATCAAGTGCGTAGAAGTCGGGCTTATTTGGTTATTATCGGAGATTCGTGGAAGGATTTTCTTGAATCGCTATCTGATTAACTTCAACCTAATCGGGAAAGATATAAAATTCAGTATGGAGCGAAGAATGCGAGAAGAGTTTCCAAGAGCTTAAGAGGAGACTCATTTCTAAGACTTCGTTTCTAGCAATACCATCCGCACAGATGGATTTGTTATCTCAAACGATGCTTCGTGCAAAGGGTTAGGATGTGTTCTCAGGCAACATAGGAAAGTCATAGCCTATGCCTCACGACAACTCAAAGAATATGAGAGGAATTATCCTACTCATGATCTGGAGTTGGCAGCAGTCGTATTCGCGTTGAAGATTTGGAGACACTACTTGTATGGAGAGAAAGTGGAGATTTATACGGACCATAAAAGCCTCAAATATTTCTTCACCCAAAAAGAACTCAACATGCGGTAACAACGTTGGCTTGAGCTTTTGAAAGATTACAATCACACTATTCAATATCATCCTGGAAAAACGAACGTAGTAGCTGACGCATTGAGTAGAAGATCATATGCGAGTACGAGTGCGATATTGTCAACTCAAAGGCCCATTTTGTACGACTTGCAAAGGATGGAAATAGAGTTAAAGACTCTAGGGACCCACATGATGATGGCAAATATACGAGTAGAACCGACTTTAATCGATAAAGTTAAAGCTGCTCAAGCTACGGACCTGGGGCTGATGCGTATGAAGAAGAAAGTGCAAGAAGGAGTTATTCCAGAAGCAAAAATCGATGAAGAAGGAATACTTCAAGTCAACTCTAGACTTTGCGTTCTTAACGACTCTGAATTGAAGCATAGATTCATGATGGAGGCACACAACACACCATTTGCAATCTATCATGGGAGTACAAAAATGTATCATGATATTCGACATACATTTTAGTGGAACAATATGAAGAGAGAGATCACAGAGTTTATCTCGAGGTGTTTAACTTGTCAACGAGTAAAGGCGGAGCATCAAGTGCCAAAGGGTCCATTGCAACCACTTGAGATTCCGGAATGGAAGTGGGAACACATTACCATGGATTTCGTGATGGGTCTTCCCACGGTTTCTCAAGGCATAAATGCTATTTGGGTTATTGTTGATAGATTAACCAAGTCTGCCTATTTCTTGCCAATACGTGAGACTTATTCCCTTGAACGGCTTGCTCATATGTACGTGAATGAGATTGTGAGATTGCATGGCATGCTAGTATCCATAGTTTCGGATCGTGACCCAAGATTTACTTCACGATTTTGGGTTAGCTTGCAGAAATCTATGGGCACGGATTTATTACGATTGATTCAAAGATACCATCCTCAAAGCAGACGGACAATCAGAGAGGACTATTCAAACTCTTGAAGATCTATTAAGACTCTGTGTTCTAGACTTCAAAGGAAGTTGGGATAAGTACTTGCCATTGGTGGAATTCTCCTATAACAACAGTTATCAAGTAAGTATAGGCATGGCTCCATTTGAGGCGTTGTATGGACGAAAGTGTCGTTCTCCAGTATGCTGGGACGAGGTGGGAGAAGCAATGTTGTTGGGACCAGAGTTAGTACGCATGACTACAGAAAAGATCCAAATGATTCGACAACGTATTCAAACCTCACAGGATCGACAACAGAGTTATGCTGATCTTCATAGGAAAGACGTGGAGTTTAATATTGGATATCATGTACTGTTACGTATTGCTCCATGGAAGGGAGTTACAAGATTTGGAAAGAGAGGAAAGCTCAATCCAAGATTTGTTAGTCCATTTTGAGATTCTTGACCGAATAGGAAATGTGGCCTATAGACTCGCATTACCTTCAAGCATGTCTCGTGTACATAATGTTTTTCACGTATCTATGCTTCGTAAATATGTGAAAGACCCGAACCATATTATTGAGTCAGAACCATACGAGATAGCCGAAGATTTAACATACGAGGAGGTGCCTATTAAGATCTTGGATAGGAAAGAGCATGTCCTACGCACCAAGGTTATACCACAAGTTAAGGTTTTGTGGAGAAACCATGCTATTGAAGAAATGACCTGGGAGTTGGAATCGGAAATGAAAGCGAGGTACACTCACCTGTTCGAAACACCAGGTACGTACGTTAATTTCGAGGACGAAATTTTATAAGGAGGGGAGGTTGTAAGACCCCAACTTATTATAAATAAAATTGAATTTTTCTTTATTCATTATTCTAAATTAATAAGGGTTAATTTGATATAATGCTTTGGTTATGGGTGAAATGTAAAAATTTTACAAAATAAGCAAATGGTTACAAAATATTCTTTTTGTCGGGGAATATTCGTTTAGTCGTGGAATATTCTTATTGTCGGAAATCTCCGAACGACGGCGCAGTCATTTGTGGGCCCCATAACGGAAAATGGTTGGATGAAAAAAAAATGACAAAGATTGAGTTTTATAAATAACGGCATAAATTGTTACCGTTAACACTGTTGGGTTACCTGGTGGTTAAAATACAGTAATATGCGTGGTTACACAGTAGCACACGATATTGCACAGTATTGTTGAATTATTGATTCGTACGTAAGAAGGCACTACTCAATAATTGTTACAGTAGTTACTGTTCAATATTTTATGTTATTGATTCAATAATTGCTGCATTGTTAGTTTATATTATTATTGTTTCAATAATTGTCACTGCACAGTATTTTCCATTATCAGATCAATAATTCATATTATTTGAATAATATTATTAGATAAAATTATTGGCAATGTCTAGAAGGTTCTGTCAAGGAGAGGTTTGGTCATCTAATTACACAGTGCTAGTAAGGAGGAATCCTTATCGAAAGCCCCCTCATCCAGGAGAATTGGTCTTCGGTTATCATAATTGTGATTTCGTAATATTATCTCGTGAATAATTAATTATTGATTTATATGATAAGGAAATATTTATTTTATATAAATGATGGATTTATTTATTTTATGTGGTTGTAATTGAAGGAGTTAATGTTGAGGTGTTTTATCTATATTTTGTCGGATTGGAGGTATTAAAAATCAAATCAGTATTTTTACGATATATTGCGTGAGTTATAATTTTTAATCCAACCGTTGGATCGTTGTGATTTTTGGATATGTTATACATATATATGTTGGGTATATGTCCACAAATTTTGAACCGTTAAAAATGAACAAATGATTTGTTATGAATTTTAAGAGGTGGCTGCTTCAGAAATTAGGGTTATAAATGATTTTAGTGGAAAATTCTAGAATTGAGTGGGCCCCACTTGTGGTTGGTGAAAAATGTGCTGAATTTTTATTTCAAATGTGATAGGTGGCAATAGTTGCAGGTAAAGCCATCGTGCAAAAAAAGTCAAGTCTGCCTTCACGGGCTAAAATTTTCCTATAAATAGAGGGCTAAGTTAGAATTGAAAATCACACCAGAAACAAAGTTTTCTCTCTTTCTCTCTCTATATTATTGAGTGTATTTTGTGAGTATTTTGATACTTTGAGAGTTGCTGTTCAGTAGAAGTTTTCATCCAGCATCACTTCCGACATTTCCTTCCAAAGTACCGTTTCTTTGAGGTAAGGGATGTTATTTTCTTCTTAAATGATATTAATTTTTTCAATATCATTATGCCGAATTATTGGTGAACTTTTTAATCAAATTTGGAACTTTTTGTGTCGGGGTTACTATTCACATATACGGCACTATTCACGAATACGGCACTATTCACCGAAAAATGAAAATTTTCCTTTTTATCCAAGATGTCTATTTTGGCTACTATCTTTGATTGTATCCATATTTTGATCGTTATTTTTGAGTTCTGCTTCAAAATTTGTTATTATTAAATTTTATTGATCTTGGATAAACTGTTAAACGAATCCGTAATATTTGTCCTTCTATCTCACTGGATTCGTTCTTAAAAATATTTTTCATCATCTGCAGTCCTTAATGATGATATTATTGAATATCTTTGGCCAGTAGTGCAAAGATGAATGATTAACTGATGAATATCTTTGGTCCATAGTGCAAAGATGAACAGGTGTTGAGATGAACATGACCAACTGATAATACAAATAAATATCTTTGGCCTGTAGTGCAAAGATGATTAAAGATGTATATTGATTGTTGTTACAGGGATAAAATATTGATGATGGACTGTTAAATCTTAGAAGATAGTAGAATTCATTCTCTATGTGACTCTTCTAATGGATTGTTGTTTCCACTGTATTTGTTGATCTAAAACTTGTTGTCTATTATATTCTATCAGATTTTTCCCTATTGAGGACTAACGATAATTTTTTTGTATATTATCTTAGTCATAATATTTTTACTGGGCTAGTTGAGCTCACCCTTTTCTTTTTGTTCCATTTTTCTTCTTAGGAGGTGAGAACATAGCAGGATCTAGTCGGGGTACGGAGTGATGGTTATAGAAAGTTGTTGTAGCAGTCCTCACTATTTCTATAAAATAGTGTATGAATAATTGTAATGAGGACTTATTTGGGTGTGTATATTGTCTAGAAGACAATATTTGTAGTTAAACTCACAGTTTATATTGTCGTATTCTACACGACATCTGTATTATTAAAGTTGTAGTTTGCTTTCTATACCATGTATTTTGGCGACTCAGAATGGGTGTTGTATACCTATTTTGGGGGCGTCACAGTTGGTATCAAAGTTTAGGGATATGGTCTCTGGCGGAGATCGGGGAATAGAACTAGGAGGGGAGAGATGAGTAAATCCTTTGCTAGTGTGTCCTAACTAAGCTTATTTGTTGGTCGGTCATAATATAGGGATATTATGTGACATGTTAATTTGTTTAATTAACCCTTGTTTTATGGCAGTATTTAAGAATGGCTGTTGAGAATGTTAACAATGGAGTTTATGAGGCGTGGAACAACCTTTAGTCACAAACCGGAGACGCGTGCAACATGAAGACAATATTCCTCCCGTAAACAACACTTTCGAGCAAACGATGAACGATGGAATGTTTAGGAGCTTGTTGCAGTTCATGCAAAAATCGACGAGGGAGACTCGTGTACAAAATACGGTGGAAATGATGGCAACGCGCGATGCATCACATGAGCCCAAGCGATTCAAGGAGTTGGGACCACGATTTCGGGGAAAGCCCGATCCGATTAAAAGCGTAGACGGGTCAAGCAGATGACCAAAATATTCGATGTCTTGGGATGCACGGAGGAATGAAGGTTCCATTCGCCACCTTTATGTTCCATGGTGAAGCCCGACATTGGTGGGAATCTATGGGCGTACTCACAAACCAAAGCGCACTTAAGATCGTGGGAAAGATTTCAGAAACTGTTCAATGACAAGTACTTTCCAGAAAGTATTCGTCATATGAAGGAGGTAGAGTTTATTAGACTCGAACAGAACAACATGACGGTGTCTCAGTACGAGGCAAAGTTAGCAGAGTTATCCAGGTTTGCACCTCATTTGGTGGAAAATGAGGAACGTATATGACGCGGATGTTTCTGAGAGGTCTAAAACCTGAGATTCGTCAATACATTATATCTCATAAATTTTCTCTGTATTCAGATGTTGTAAACAAGGCTCAATTATTAGAGCGAGATAGTGAGTATACTCAACCGAGGGACCACAACCAGGGTCATATCGGTGATAGCAGTCATCAGAATGATGATAACCAGCGAGGAGGGAAGAATACAGATAAAGGCGGTAACCACTCAGGTGGTAATCGTGGTCATGATAATAGGAGAGGTGACTCAAGTGGAAATTTCAGAAAGAGAAGATTCAACAATGACGGAAAGACATCTGCAGCAGCACAAGCACCAACAACAAATTCTAGGGGAGGGGAACGACCGCCAGTTAGATGTTATAAATGCGGGAAAGAAGGACATATCTGCCCAAACTGTCCACAACAATCCAAGGTATGTTACAACTGTGGAAAGGAAGGACACATCGCTCGTGAATGTACTATAGCAAAACCAAGTTTAGCGGGAATGGTGACTCCAAGGGCTGTCCCGGATAAGTCAAAATCAGCGGTTCCTAGAAGAGCGTTTGTCGTGACTGGCCAAAACGTGAGGAACCCGAACGAAGTGATCATGGGTAAGCTAATCTTGAATTCTTACGAAGTCTATACCTTACTAGATACCGGTTCTACCCATTCTTTTATCTCTCCTGCTTGTGCTCAACGTTTAAACTTGACTCCGGAGAAATTAGACTTCGATTTATCTATTGAAACTCCGTTGGGTGAAACCTTCGTGACATCTACAGTTTATAAATCTTGCATGATACAAGTTGGCACTATCACATTACCTATTGATCTTATCTCTTTAAAGATACTTGCTTTTGATGTGATTTTAGGAATTGATTGGTTAACCACTCATCATGCCAAAATCAATTGTTTTCGTAAGGTTGTTAGTTTTCATATTACTAACTAGAGGCACGTCATACTTAATTCAAACAACTAAACCACTAAAATCACCACCGTCGATCAAGCCACAAAGCTATTCATTTATTGAAAAGCGGATGCAAGCTTTCTTAGCCCATGTTATGGATTTGAAGCGAGACAAGTCGATTTGGATAATATTTCATTGTTAAAGAAATTTCCGATGTATTTCCAAGAACTTCCCGATTTACCCCGTAACATGATGTTGAATTCTTTATTGACCTTGAACCGGGTACAAAACCCATTTCTAAAATCCCATATCGAATGGCTCCTATTGAACTTCAGGAGTTAAAAGTCCAACTACAGAGAATTGTTAGACATCGGTTTCATTCTGGCCCCTAGTACATCTCCTCGGGGTGCTCTGTTTTATTCAGTAAAGAAGAAAGCGGGAGTATCGCGACTTTGTATTGACTCACGAGAATTAAACCATGTCACCATCAAGAATAGGTATCCACTACCTCGCATTGATGACTGTTTGACGATTGCAAGGAGCATAATTCTTTTCAAAGATCGATCTTTCGTTCGAAATATCATCACCAAGATTAAAAGCGAGGATATTCCAAAGCGCCTTGAGGACTCCTGTGCGGGCATTATGAATGAATTTAGTCATGTCTTTTGGATTGACCAATGCTCCTCTTTGCTTTCATGGATATGATGAACCGAGTATTCAAGGAATATTTGGATCAGTTCGTTGTTGTCTTTATTGATGACATCCTCATCTATTCCAAAAGCCGTGAAGATCATGAACACCATTTGAAGCTAGTACTTCAAAGACTTCGTGAACACAAGCTTTATGCCAAGCTGAAGAAATGCGAGTTCTGGCTTGAGGAAGTAGCATTCCTTGGGCACGTGGTGTCAAAACATGGAGTATCTGTGGACCCAGCGAAGATTGGAGCAATACAAAGTTGGGAGTAGCCAAAGTCGGTGACCAAAGTGCGTAGGTTTCTGGGCTTAGCTGGTTATTATCGGAGATTCGTGGAAGGATTTTCTCAAATCGCTACTCCGTTAACTCAGCTGACTCAGAAAGATTCAAAATTCGTATGGAGCGAAGAATGCGAGAAGAGTTTCCCAGAGCTTAAGAGGAGACTCATTTCTAAGACTGTTTCTAGCAATACCATCCGCATGGATGGATTTGTTATCTACAAATGATGCTTGTGCAAAGGGTTAGGATGTTTTCTCATGCAACATGGGAAAGTCATAGCCTATGCCTCACGACAACTCAAAGAATATGAGAGGAATTATCCTACTCATGATCTGGAGTTGGCAGCAGTCGTATTCGCATTGAAGATTTGGAGACACTACTTGTATGGAGAGAAAGTGGAGATTTATACGAAACATAAAAGACTCAAATATTTCTTCAACCAAAAAGAATTCAACATGCGATAACGAAGTTGGCTTGAGCTTTTGAAAGATTACGATCACACTATTCAATATCATCTTGGAAAAATGAACGTAGTAGTTGACGCATTGAGTAGAAGATCATATGCGAGTACGAGTGCGATATTGTCAACTCAAAGGCCCATTTTGTACGACTTGCAAAGGATGGAAAGAGAGTTAAAGAATCTAGGGACCCACAAGATGATGGTAAATATACGAGTAGAACCGACTTTAATCGATAAAGTTAAAGCTGCTCAAGCTACGGACCTGGGGCTGATGCGTATGAAAAAGAAAGTGCAAGAAGGAGTTATTCTAGAAGCAAAAATCGATGAAGAAAGAATACTTCGAGTCAACTCTAGACTTTGCATTCCTAACGACTCTGAATTGAAGCATAGAATCATGATGGAGGCACAGAACACACCGTTTGCAATCCATCCTGGGAGTACCAAAATGTATCATGATATTCGACATACATTTTAGTGGAACAATATGAAGAGAGAGATCGCGGAGTTTATCTCGAGGTGTTTAACTTGTCAACGAGTAAAGGCGGAGCATCAAGTGCCAAAGGGTCCATTGCAACCACTTGAGATTCCGGAATGGAAGTGGGAACACATTACCATGGATTTCGTGATGGGTCTTCCCACGGTTTCTCAAGGCATAAATGCTATTTGGGTTATTGTTGATAGATTAACCAAGTCTGCCCATTTCTTGCCAATACGTGAGACTTATTCCCTTGAACGGCTTGCTCATATGTACGTGAATGAGATTATGAGATTGCATGGCATGCCAGTATCCATAGTTTTGAATTGTGACCCAAGATTTACTTCACGATTTTGGGTTAGCTTGCAGAAAGCTATGGGCATGGATTTACGATTCAGTTCAGCATACCATCCTCAAACAGACGGACAATCAGAGAGGACTATTCAAACTCTTGAAGATCTATTAAGACTCTATGTTCTAGACTTCAAAGGAAGTTGGGATAAGTACTTGCCATTGGTGGAATTCTCCTATAACAACAGTTATCAAGTAAGTATAGGCATGGCTCCATTTGAGGCATGTATGATGGACGAAAGTGTCGTTCTCAAAGATATCTTTGGGACGAGGTGGGAGAAGCAATGTTGTTGGGACCAGAGTTAGTACGCATGACTACAGAAAAGATCCAAATGATTCGACAACGTATTCAAACCTCACAGGATCGACAACAGAGTTATGCTGATCTTCATAGGAAAGACGTGGAGTTTAATATTGGAGATCATGTACTGTTACGTATTGCTCCATGGAAGGGAGTTACAAGATTTGGAAAGAGAGGAAAGCTCAATCCAAGATTTGTTGGTCCATTTTGAGATTCTTGACCGAATAGGAAATGTGGACTATAGACTCGCATTACCTCCAAGCATGTCTCGTGTACATAATGTTTTTCACGTATCTATGATTCGTAAATATGTGACAGACCCGAACCATATTATTAATTTAGAACCAGATGAGATAGCTGAAGATTTAACATACGAGGAGGTACCTGTTCAGATCTTGGATAGGAAAGAGCATGTCCTACGCACCAAGGTTATACCACAAGTTAAGGTTTTGTGGAGAAACCATGCTATTAAAGAAATGACCTGGGAGTTGGAATCGGAAATGAAAGCGAGGTACCCTCACCTGTTCGAAACACCAGGTACGTACGTTAATTTCGAGGACAAAATTTTATAAGGAGGGGAGGTTGTAAGACCCCAACTTATTATAAATAAAATTGAATTTTTCTTTATTCATTATTCTAAATTAATAAGGGTTAATTTGATATAATGCTTTGGTTATGGGTGAAATGTGAAAATTTTACAAAATAAGCAAGTGGTTACAAAATATTCTTTTTGTCGGGGAATATTCGTTTGGTCGTGGAATATTCTTATTGTCGGGAATCTCCGAACGACGGCGCAGTCATTTATGGGCCCCATAACGGAAAACGATGGGATGAAAGAAAACGACAAAGATTGAGTTTTATAAATAACGGCGTAAATTGTTACCGTTAACACTGTTGGGTTACCTGGTGGTTAAAATACAGTAATATGCGTGGTTACACAATAGCACATGGTATTGCATAGTATTGTTGAATTATTGATTCGTACCTAAGAAGGCACTACTCAATAATTGTTACAGTAGTTACTGTTCAATATTTTATGTTAATGATTCAATAATTGCTGCATTGTTAGTTTATATTATTATTGTTTCAATAATTGTCACTACACAGTATTTTCCATTATCAGATCAATAATTCATATTATTTGAATAATATTATTAGATAACTTTATTGGCAATGTCTAGAAAGTTCTGTCAAGGAGAGGTTTGGTCATCTAATTGTGCGCCAGGAACGAGAAATCCTTATTGGAAAGCCCCCTCTATCCTGGGAACGGCCTGGTTGTCATAATTGTGATTCTGTAATATTATCTGTGAATAATTAATTATTGATTTATATGATAAGGAAATATTTATTTTATATAAATGATGGATTTATTTATTTTATGTGGTTGTAATTGAAGGAGTTAATGTTGAGGTGTTTTATCTGTATTTTTGTCGGATTGGAGGTATTAAAAATCAAATCAGTATTTTTACGATATATTGTGTGAGTTATAATTTTTAATCTAGCCATTGGATCGTTGTGATTTTTGGATATGTTATACATATATAAGTTGGGCTATATTATTGAGTGTATTTTGTGAGTATTCTGATACTTTTAGAGTTGCTGTTCAGTAGAAGTTTTCATTCAGCATCACTTCTGACATTTCCTTCCGAAGTACCGTTTCTTTGAGGTAAAGGATGTTATTTTCTTCTTAAATGATATTATTTTCTTCAATATCATTATGTCGAATTATTGGTGAACTTTTTAATCAAATTTGGAACTTTTTGTGTCGGGGTTACTATTCACGTATACGGCACTATTCATCGAAAAATGAAAATTTTCCTTTTTGTCCAAGATGTCTATTTTGGCTACTATCTTTGATTGTATCCATGTTTTGATCGTTATTTTTGAGTTCTGCTTCAAAATTTGTTATTATGAAATTTTATTGATCTTGGATAAACTGTTAAACGAATCCCTAATATTTGTCCTTCTATCTCACTGGATTCGTTCTTAAAAATATTTTTCATCATCCTCTGTCCTTAATGATGATATTATTGAATATATTTGGCCTTTAGTGCAAAGATGAATGATTAACTGATGAATATCTTTGGTCCGTAGTGCAAAGATGAACAGGTGTTGAGATGAACATGACCAACTAATAATACAAATGAATATCTTTGGCCTGTAGTGCAAAGATGATTAAAGATGTATATTGATTGTTGTTACAGGGATAAAATATTGATGATGGACTGTTAAATCTTAAAAGATAGTAGAATTCATTCTCTACGTGACTCTTCTAATGGATTACTATTTCCGCTGTATTTGTTGATCTAAAACTTGTTGTCTATTATATTCTATCAGATTTTTCCCTGTTGAGGACTAACGATAATTTTTTTGTATATTATCTTAGTCATAATATTCTTTACTGGGCTAGTTGAGCTCACCCTTTTCTTTTTGTTCCATTTTTCTTCTCAGGAGGTGAGAACATAGCAGGATCTAGTCGGGGTACGGAGTGATGGTTATAGAAAGTTGTTGTAGCAGTCCTCACTATTTCTATAAAATAGTGTATGAATAATTGTAATGAGGACTTATTTGGGTGTGTATATTGCCTAGAAGACAATATTTGTAGTTAAACTCACAGTTTGTATTGTCGTATTCTACACGACATCTGTATTATTAAAGTTGTAGTTTGCTTTCTATACCATGTATTTTGGCGACTCAGAATGGGTGTTGTATACCTATTTTGGGGGCGTCACAATCAACTTTATCGCTGAGACTCAACTTAATAAATAAGATCGAATCATCCTTGCATCACGGCCAATGATATTTTTGTAATCATCAATTGTCATGATTATACCGAATAATCCCTGGTCATAATCATACCAACAACTGTCCACCAATGAACTACAGGCCAATGAGGACTTTCACCACATCATTCGTCACATTACGGTCATGATTATATCGAATAATCCCTGGTCATAATCATACCAAGTCCATCTATGCAAATAAGCCAAAGATGACTTTCATCACAATATAAGCATGAGGATGATGACAATGACATAATAATTTAATAAAACAAGTTCAAGGATAAATTTTAAATATTTATAATTTAATTTATCTAGAAATCAATAACATCCAAATTGTCAACATGATACTGCTTTGTGGAGTAAAATTAAAGAATGCTCAGAAGAATATTTCCATGAAAAGATACTGGATGAAGCACAAATATCCAGGATATTCTACTAATTTCATGGAGTATAGAAGCCAAAACTTTAACCAACTGAGTATAATAGAATATATGAAACTGCAAATGGATTTTCGCCCGCCATGCGGTAATCCACATAGACAGATCATTTCCACAATTTAATAAGGAATGAATATGAAGGATCATTTACCATGCATGCGGTAATCCACATAGACAGGTGATTCCAACAGAATAATAATGAATGGAATAACAGAAGAATTCACCATACATGCGATAAACCGCATAGACAGGTTATTCCAACTGAATAATAAAGAATGGAATAATGAGAAGAATTCACCGAGCATGCGATAGGCCAAATGCATACGAGTTATTCCAACAAAATAATAAAGAATGGAATAATGAAGAATTCACGAGCATGCGATAAACCCATGATGCATAAAAGTTATTCCAAATGTAATAATAAAGAATAGAATAACAGAAGATTTCACCAGGCATGTGATAGACCGCACATACAGGTTATTCCAACAGAATAATAAAGAATGATATAACAAGCCTTACGAATATTGAAAGAAATAACTCTCTTCATGAATACAAAAGAAAAAATACCCTTTACCTTAGAAGAAAACTGGATACTAGAATAGTGAGGTAGCAGACTTCTCTTCTTCTTTCTCTCTATAATTTCTCTCTGTAATAATTGCTTTATAGCTTTAGTGAATTGGTGAGAAATGAAGGAAGAATGATCTTCTATTTATAGGAAAATATAGTTTCGATAATTGCACGTTTTGGGGCTCGAAATATTACAGTATAATACCTTCCTCTTTTTCTTCATTTTTAATTTAGTCCTGCAAATATTATCAAACTTGCACCACCTCCCCTAATAGTAAATCATGTGAATTAATAGTTCATTCATATGACTCAATAGTATAATCATGTGAAAAAACTAATTACAGTATAATACTTTCAACTATACCTCTAATTCTAATTTAATCATGCAAGTATTATCAATCTTGCACCAACTCCCCTAATAGTAAATTATGTGAATTAATAGTACACACATGTGAACATATAGTTATAAGCATGTCAATTAATAGCAACTAATTGCTCATTTATCCGGTTAATTTCCCGATTTGTCAATATAACCTCCAGACATCAATTATTATCAAAATAAATGTCGATTTTCACTAACACTAATAATTCCAACACAATGGAACTATCAATTTCATCTTTAATCAACACGAACTTATTCATCATTAATATTATAATTCACAATATTTAACAACCAGGTCGTTCCCAGGAAAGAGGGGGCTTTTCGATAAGGATTCCTCCTTATTGGCGCGCAATTATGTGACCAAACCTCTCCTTGACAGAACTTTTAGACATTGTCAATATTACAAATAATAATATGAATAACTTTGCCGTCTCAATTATTGATTTAATAATATATATTATGCAGATGATACTGTGACAATAATTGAATCAATAATATGAGAGATATGATGTAACAATTACTGTAGCAATCACGTAAGCATCAATAATCAATACCGTGTGCTACTATGCAACCACGCGTATTACTGTACTTTTAGTACTGGGTAGTTCAACAGTTTTAACGGTAACACTTTCGCCGTTATTTTTATAAAAATATAATTCTGTCGTTTTTTAACTACGACAATAGTTCCGTTGTGGGGTCCACCAATGATTGTGCCTTCGTATGAATATTCCCTGTTAAAATGAATATTCTCCAACCAATCGAATATTTTATAACAACTTGCTTACTTTGCAAAATTTATAAATATTACCCACAACTATAACATTATATCAAATCCACACCATAATATTCAAAAATCTATTTCGAAAAAAATATTTTTTATTCATAAAAGTTGGGGTCTTACACCGGTCCAGAGACTCAGGTGCCCGAACTCCTTCAACACCCTTGAGGGCTTAGACCCAATGGGCTTAACATCCCCTTCTGGCATCATGCCTTCAGCTCACTTGGAGTTCAGTAAAATGCTCCCGAACATTTCCCGCCAGTCTCTTGTTATAATATATTTATAATTAGAGACTCGAAAAGACATGAATTCGAAGAGACACAACAGCAAATGATGAGTTGTCTGGGGAACCCAAGCTATTTTTCCTCATTTTTCGAAGCGCTACATGTCTTCTCAGGGTTGGGTCCCATCTACATTTAATAGCCACCCTTGGGTTTCATGCAGCTCTACTTATAAAAACCCCCCCTCCATCCATCACTATAACTTTTCCCAGTTTTACTCATTTCAAATTCCTCTCTTGAAATTTCCGGCAAAGGCGATTTCCGGTGAGCACTCCCTCTCTCATTTTCCCTCAAGTTCAAGCTCCTTTCTGCTAACTTCTGCTTCAATGGCTGATTCTACCCCTGAGCAGACTTCAAACGTCAATGACACCACCATTCCGCCTTCTATTGGTACTCTTGACTTGGTACCAGTTGATTTACCAGCACCTCCGCCTGGCACCACTACCTCTGCCATTCCTCTAACTCCTATTAGCACTGAAGCTAGGATTCGAAACGTCTATCACTCCGAAATGGAGTTTTATCACATCAACACCCAATCTACTATCACCTCTTCCCAACTGTCTGACATTCGAACTCTATTCAACATTCTGAAAGAGTACAAACTCCAGGTGCCCAAATCGGGGGAGAAAATGTTCTGGAAACCAGACGACGAGTGGGTCGCCGTCCACCTATATGTTATAAAATACAGGGTTTGATTCCCACTTCATGAATTCATCTCATCCTTTCTCTGCTTTGTTGGGATCGGGTTCGCACAGCTAATGTTAACACCAAGTTTCGCCGGCGCATCCAATCACGAAGTCCACGCTCTGAATCCTGTACAATAACAGATTACACACGAAGCTTGATGGCTTGTGCCGCCACAAGGTTTAACAATGGAGGCTTAAGTGTTTAGTGCTCAATAATGTATTACATGTTAATTGAAACCCAAGCCTTGTATTTATAGTACTCTTGCTACCTTAGAATCCATCTCCGAATTGGTTTAGGACTCCTAAACATGATAGTTACCATAATTTGGGTCCAACACAATCTCCTTAAAAGGTGGAAGTGGAATCCAATCTAACCACTACCTTTGGAGTTTCCTTATTCAAATATGGTTAAGAAACCAGACTTTACGCAGGATAGCCCACTGTACAAGCCCAATTTAACCAAACTTACAATCTGGTCTAGGCTTTGGCCCAAAGGACTCGAAGGCCCGACCCCGAACACCACACACAAAATTAGGGCTCCGGCCCAAAGGACTCGGATATTTGAACCCGAACGCCATATCACGAATAGGACTTCGGTCCAGAGGACTCGGGTGCCCGAACTCCTTCAACACCCCTGAGGGCTTCGACCCAATGGGCTTAACATCTCCTTCTGGTATCAGGCCTTCAGCCCACTTGGAGTTCGATAAAATGCTCCCGAACAGTATCCTTTTCATTAACACCCCTCAAGTTTTCTTTTTTTTTTTGAATTTTCAAAGTAAAACACATTTAATAAATTAAGGTTTATCTAAAATCCCATGACTGCCAAAAGTCTAAAACCTAACGTTTTGAGGCTAAGTGTATTATTGTTCTCATGTTCGTTCGTTTAAAAACCTTAAAGTGCTCATCTCACTTTATCGATTTCACCTAAAGGACTTGGAAAGACAATGGATGTTCTTATGTCACAAAAGAGCTCTAGTGGGTTTAAGTGTAACTTTTACAAGTTAAGGGACACATAAGCACATAATTTCATGGCTCGTCAGGAAAAAAGAGAGCATATTATTATATATGGTTGCTACAAATCTTTTCTTGTAATTCAACTTTAAATAAATGATCAAGTGCGACTATGCATATAATTATTTTATTACAGGATTCCTTTCCCTGATTAAACTAAATAAAGGGACCATGTCTTGCTTGTTAATAACAAATGACGGGGAAGCTCAAGTTGAAGCAATAGGAACTCTTTGATCTCTTTTTTTTTCTTTCTGTAGTGTGGTTTCAATTTGGATGCAGTAGATAATTTTTAGGCAAAACTCTTACTTGATCCATCATACTATTACATTTGTTATGCTTGAGCTGTTATACTTTTAATTTGTTCAATTAACTCACCAAAAAATATCTCAATTGCATCATTTCGCCCATGATTTTTGACGGAATCACTCTATTGCATATTTTTTTTAATCAAGAGAGTTAATTGGAAAAAAATTAACTTTTAATAGCCCAAACGGAATAAATGTAATACTACAATGGCTTAAGTATGAGTTTTGCCATAAATATTTTTGTTCCCAATATTACTAGAACCTTGTTTGTTTCTAAATTAGACAATTATAGAATTATCCCAGTATGTACCAAATTGTCATTCATGCTCAAAAGTATTTTCTCCGATAAGTCGCTATTAATAAGAATCATCGAATCAACCTTTTTGACATGGCCACTCTTGACAAGTAGCATTGATCCAACCTTTTTAACATAGTACATACAATAGACATACAATATTTCCATCCTTAAATGAAAAATATGTTTGAGACACATTTAAACATCTTTCAAATAGTTTTTAAGACATCTCATAGGAAAATTTAATGTAGAAAAGGTTAAAAAGTAAAATTAGACTCATTTTTGTTAGAATTTGAGCCTAAATTTGAGTGGGTTTAATTTTTCATTAGAAATAAATCCACATTTCAATGTGTTCTACTCCATGAGTAGATGAAAATCAAGTATTAGGAAGCTCAAATTAATGGGATAATGAATAAGAAATTTATTCCCAAAGATCACCCATTAAAGAGAATAAATAAATGGTTGTGGGTAATGAGAGTCCCATGTCGACTATGAACTAAACATTAAATTGGTATATATACAATTATTTTGCTCTTGGATTTGGGCCCCAAGGGGCACCCCACTTTTGTGGAGGGGAGATGACCTAGCTAAGGCTTGGTTTGACCACACGCCGCCGATAGGGTCGGGCTCGGGCTTGGGCTAGGGGTCTTGGGTCATTATATATATATTTTTTAAGCAACATTTATTTAAATTTTTGTTTGTTTAGTTTTCCATTTTATTTATCAATGGGAAGCAAGGAAACCCGGATAGGGAGTCAAGCACAGCTGCGCTTGACACTAGCGCAGCAGCCCTAGGGTTAGCGTAGCTGTGCTTCAACCTAGTGTAGCTGCACTCCAAGGCTTGCACGCCTGATGAGTTACTTTCCTTGACCTGATTTGATTGCACCTCTTCAGCCTTATTACCCATGCCTTTCCAATGGTATCCAAACAATTTCAAAGGGTTGTGTCCATCATGAAGGGTCACATAATTCACCCTATAAATATATGGTGAAGTCAGTCATTTTCATTCATTCAATTTAATTGAGCATTCATTCAATGTGGTATCATTTTTTTTTATCATACTCATAGTCAATTTGAGAGAGTTCAGAACATTTAATTGGTTTGTTGTGTGTGTTATTTGTAATGCTGCTATAACACACGTTGTCATTGTATCATGTGAGACAAGTGCTATCAACTTTGAGCACCGTAAGGAGGACATAATTGTCTTAAGGACATAGTACATAGTACTAGCCTTGACATACAATTTTCTGCATTCACAGTTTTGATTTATATCAGATAAGTTTATATATACATATATATACTTAGTTTTCATATTAATCTTAAATTACAAATATATATTTAAGTACTCCATCCCTAACATTCTTAAGACAATTAATGTTTTATATATATTTAATTTATATTTGCAATAAATGGCTACCAAATCTGTAACTATAGTCGATGAAGCCTAATGTGCCTGCGAACAATGGTATGGACAAATTAGCAAAGCGGTAACATGAATTTTACATTAATGAGAGGTATGCAATTTCAAAAAAAGTATATACATATTTCATATTATATATTTTGTTCATTATGTAAAGATATGATGTAACGCCCTCGAAACTCGGGTCTTGCCTTTAAGCCCGGGTCCGGTGCATCACTGTACTATCCATACCATACATCTTCTAGACATCTCATCATAACGTAAAATAAATACATTATCCTTACAAAATTATCACAAAGTCTTACATTCTACTCCCAGGTACGAAGACCTTTACTAATACATCGTCTAATATTCAAAACAATATTAACTCTAAACTAACATTACAATTAATACAAAACATCTTCATTCACTAACTTTTCCTTTCCTATGACTTTACCGAATTCTTTGGTCTGCTCTGGTTAAGCTACAAAAATTTGTTTATAGCAAGGGTGAGCAACTACGATGCCCAACAAGTTTAACAGTTATCACATAACACATAAAACACATTTTAACATGCATCACATTTTTTTAAGATTTGCATTTCTATACATGCTTCACCATTCTCATATTGTGCATTTATACATGCTTTATCTCTTTATCATACTGTGCATCTTGTACATATTTCATCTCTCTTGTCGTATTTAAACATGATCATATTTCTAATACTTCTCATTCTATATATACTTTGCATTTTATACAAACATCACATTTCTCATGTTATAAAGTTCACATAGAACAATTAACATAAATCATCAACTGAATATTAACAGTTTAACATCACATTTACAACATATAGTGCACATAAAAGCATCACAAGTATTTCACTTAACTCATAGTAACAAGTACTAAAAACTTGCCTGATTTGTTTATCCGGCTTACGCTAATACTTTGCATCCTTTGCATGACCTACATAATTAATAATGTTGGCATACTAGTTAGTTATTTGTATAAATCCTTACCCCTTTCATTCTAAGTGTTCATCATACTAGTTTATCATCTATGCCAATTACATACAATATTTCTTTCTGTCGTACTCAATTATGAGTCTTCTACATCATTATTGAATGTTTTTCATTAACAATATTCTTTTCATCACACATTATTTTCCATTAATTACATTCCATAATTATAATAACATCTTTGTTTAATATTTTAATTAATCTCCTTATTAGGAGTTACATCCAAAGATTATTAAAATCTTGAAAAATCTCTTTCTTACAAAAATTATGCTATTACGCATCCATCATCTTTCTCATCTACATCTTCATAACTCCCATAACTATAACTTTTATTAAGATACCATCATCACATTCTCATCATATAATTTTATATGATTTTTTTAGAAGCTTTTTCGTTCATCAAATGACCTTCTGTTGCCTCTTTTTCAGTTATGATAAAAGAGCTCTAACTCATACAAGCATACATGTGTCAACAAGTAATACAGAGCAAGTAAAGTATCGATCCCACAAAGAAAGTTGTTTAATTTAAAATACTATGCATCAACCACATCACTATTTTCATATGCTTAAACTATTGATTAAAATGGTGAATTAATCTAAAATGCAAATAATAACTAAAACGATAATAAGAATCAAATAAATCAAATATGGAAGTAATGGGATCCTAACTTTATCTAATATTTCATCTAATTACCACTATCATGCAAGAATCATTCACATATCACAGGAAACTAGCCAAGAGCACTAATTGAGTCATAGCCATTTTTCAATGCACTATGACCTACTTACACATCGTCCACAAAAGATAGAATCTATGTAATCATCAATATAACCAAGATCACTATATGTCTATATGAAATTGCAATCATACTGAATTTAAGCACAAGCCCTTATTCTAACTCATACGGCGAATAAGTATATGCCTATCTCATTCACAAAATACGTAAACCATATAAAACAGTCCCATATAAGTATGCTATTAAGACTACAATCCATATTCGCATGTTTATTGTCAATCCCATGCAAACACTGAAACGAATGGTGATCAAGCATTCATATATGCAAAACAATCATAATAGAATTCCCATATGCCATATAAATCAACCCCAGCACTCAAGCACACAAATAAACTATATATTAAAATCAATTAGAATCCCATAATGGAGTTTAGTTCATGACTGAACCAAAAGCCATTATGGGATCAAAGGTAAACATGATACACAACCAAGCAATTGAGAGATGAAAGAGATAGGAACAATCAAACCCAATTGTAAATTGTAAATCAATATCCACGTTCAGATCTCATGTAAATCCAGAATAACGATAATATAAATCCACCACGACGGAGAATCCCAAGAAGAATGCAAAAAGATGAAAATATGGCTTCGTTCTTCGTTGGAATCTCTCTCGTGTAAAAACCCTAGTTACTACTCTCTAAACATGTCAAAAACTACCCATGTTCTCTCTGACACATGTCAGGTATCGTTTTATTCAATTACACTCTCTTAAAAATGCAAATTAAAATAAAACACATCAGTAACTCCAGCCATCGCGTGCGGCCGTGCGCCCCTCCAGTATATTCCTCACGCGAGCGCGAGACTTGTAGTAAGTCAAGATGTCCAGCTGGCCTCTCACATGCCATGGCCCTCGAGCCTAGTATCTTGTGGCTCCACGATCTGTGGATTCTGGTTCTAGTTTTGCAATGTTGTTGCTGCTATCGCTTTGTCCTGCTGCTCATTCCTTCCATGCTTGGTCTCCTTGCTCCATTATACCTTCATGCCATGCATATCCCCTCTTGTGCCTCACCTTCACACATCCATTAGCCTCGTGCCCTCTATTACCACTAAAATTAAGCCAATTCCTTCACTTTTTTGCTAAAATGAGTTTTAAGTACATACAACACAAAATAACAAGAAATGCAACCAAAACAAACTAAAATGTACTCGAGATGTGCATAATTCGCGTGAATTGATATCCAATAAGTAAGTAATAAACCCACTTATCAAATACCCCCAAACTTGAACTATTGCTTGCCCTCAAGCAATGCATGCTAATGAATACTGAATATGCAGCTACGATATTATACAACTACTCTATGATGAAACCTAGTCTCACATAGTCCCAGCCATAACAGAATTCCACTCCAATTTGCCTCAGTGAATTTTCCAGATCCAAGAATACACTTTCAAACCAAACTATAGGCATAATGTCATACATTCACATGAGTCATGTATGCTATAGAAATACTATGTGTGTGAGGTGTTCACCAAAACTTGATCTAAGAAAAGACTACATATGCTACATGAAAGTAGTATGCACACAAGCCAATCATGTTTGATGATAAAACATATACTTTGTAACAATCTTATTCATTTATTAATAAAAAGTATTAATTTATTAAAGGCTTTTAATTATATACATGTTGTTGTTTTATAATATGTGCTAACCCCATAGTTTTAAGCAATGCTTTTAGAATAATGATGATGATCATTCTAATGAGATCTAAATTCTTAGAAAGCTTAAAACTAAAATAGTTCCCAATCATTGGATTACTAAATTGGGGATTAGTGAATCCGGATAGATTGGTACATACGTTGCTTGCTCATTGGATGAGGATGATTGATCTCATGATCATTTGTGTGGAGACACTATATAGCAAGTATGTAGGTGCTTATTAGAGAATAAGTTCCTTTGAGCGTGGCTCGCTAAAGAATACCTAATGGAGTTTTACTTGCTTCTGTCGATAGGAATTTCTGTAGTGATAGTAGTACAAGTAATCCTTGGACTTGAGATCATCATAGTATCTTGTGTATGATGAGTTATACTTTGACTTATTCCTTAAGACCCTTAGGGTATATCAAAGGGTATGCTTGGGTATAACAAGTTGTACATGGAGATAATATATGATCAATTAAGAATCTACCACTTAATAATAAAAAGAGAAATGTCCTATGTGATTTGATAAATTACAACCCAAGTAGTCCTTGGCGGCGAGAATGAAATTAGAAAGGAGTTTCTAATTTGCATTATTTAGTGTTGTGCATTTAAGAGTCGAAATACATATAATTAAATAAAATAAGACTTGTAGAAATTCCATGTCTTATATTTAATTGGGACATGTATGGTGGAAGGATTGAATTATGCAGTAACTATTTAATTAAAGGTTCTTTTATGATTAATGTTGAAATCTATATTATACGGAAAGTCGTTGATCATTTGGGGAGGCTTATCCCTATTGTAGAATAAATATTATTTATTTAAATAAATTAATTATTTAATTTATTTATTTAAATAAGATTAGAATTGTTCTAATTGATTTATTCACAACCTAGGTTTAATATGGAGAACCTAAAGGTCACACCATAAAAGGAAGAATAATTATTTAAGAAGTTAATGGCATAATCGTAATAATATGTTAAGTATATTTAATTTAATCTATGGTGATAGAATAAATTAAATAGCTTAATATTATTATTTAATATTTTAGAAATATTAAATATAAATTAATAAGAGAAGTCTTATTAATATTATTACAATTATTATAATTTTAATTTCTAAAAGAGTTTAAGAATTAATTTAATATAAGTACTCTCATTTATTCCTAATAGGATTAGGAGGAAAATTAATTAAAGGAGTTTAATTAATTATCCCTAATAAGATTAGGGGAGCCCATTTAATTAAAAGAGTTTAATTAAATAATACCTTATTTTAATAGGGTTACTTGATATCTTTATAAGAGGAGTCTTATATCGGATATCAAGACTACGTAATAATTCAATAGTTGGAGAGTACGTTCTTTTCTTTAGAGATGAAAACTAGGGTTTGAGCAAATACCCATCTTCTTGAATCCTTCTTCTTCCTTGGTGGATCACCCTAGAGGCCAAACACTTGGGTGGCTAACGTTGATCAAAGGAAGGAACCAAACCCGGTGAATTCAAGTTGAACGCGAAAGGATTTGGAGGTGAACTTGTACACGAGGAAGCTCGATCTTGAGGTATGATTTTATTCTTTATCTTTTCGTTTAATTAATAATTGTGCATAATGGGTGATCCGGGTATATGGTTTGTAAAATTTTAAACTCTGATTTTTACACGCTTCCGCTTATTTTTGCAATTTGATTGCGTTTCATGAATATTACAAACCTAACAGTGGTATCAGAGCCAAATCTTTATGCGAATTATTAATTGTTTTAATTTGATATGTATATTGATATGTGTTTAGAACAATTTAATTGGGCATAATTTTGTTATATAAAATTTATTAATAATAAAAAAAAAGGAGGTCTTAGAATTTTTTTTTTCGAAGAAAACTGTTCTTGCGCTAATCCGTGGCTGAATCATGTTGTCTCACGTGATGTTAGTATCCTGATCCATGTGATTTTGTCTCACGTGATGTATGATTATAGGAAATCATATGAGCTTAATTTTATTTTTATTTTTTTGAAAAGGTTCAAGTGTTGTACGGTATATAGTATATATATAATAGTAATTACTAAAGGGATAAATGGATAGAAACGTGAATCATTTGAAGCAATAGGAATTATTTTTAAAGTAGTACTAATTCTATTATACTTAATTAGTATTATTATTATTAATATATATATATATATATATATATATATAATATTTTAATAATTTTATAATTAAAATAAAAGGTTTATTTTAATCTTAAAATAAAAGGTTTATTTTAATATTAAAATAAAAAATTTATTTTAATTTTAAAATTAAATTTCATGCTTAACTAATTAGAGTTGGAATTGGATTCCATGATAACTAATTGGAGTTGAAATTGGATTTTATTTTTCTAAAATAAAGGAGTTTATTTGTGAATAAGGAAGTAAATCCATCTTTCCTTAAATAAAGGAGTTTATTTAGATATGAAATAAGATTTCATATTATTCAAAATAAAAGAGTTTATTTGTGAATAGGAAAGAGAATCCATGTTTCCTTAAATAAAGGAGTTTATTTAAATATGAAATAAGATTTCATATTATTCAAAAAATAAAGGAGTTTATTTGTGAATAGGAAAAGAATTCGTGTTTCCTTTAATAAATTTTTTTTTACTTGGAATTGGATTCCATAATTAATTAAAATAAAGGAGTTTATTTTGATTAAAGATTTTGATTAAAATAAAATAGTTTATTTTATTCAAAATTAGATAAATTAAAATAAAATAGTTTTATTTTGATTTAAATTTGGATTAAAATAAAGGAGTTTATTTTGATTCAAAAATAGATTTTATACTAACTAAATTTGCCCATTAAATGATATCGATATATATATTGAATGTTTATTATTCATCGGATGAATGTTATGTATTGATGCATATGGTGATATGTATGATAATAAATGAGATTGATTATGGACAATTGACCGATGTGATTGAATTTTATTTTAGTTGGATGCATGAATGTATGGGTTTTATTAAATGGGGTCTGCGTGCCTCGTCTTCTCTAATTTTTCTTAATGTAAATTCTATCTCTCTCTATGTACTTCCCTCGATGGCGATCAAGGTTTCTATTTATTTTAAATAGTTTTGTAATAGGAATAGTTAGAATTAATTTTGAAGAATTGGAGATCAAGGAACAAGGAGCGCTTGAAGACCCGTTTGTAATGGAGCAGGGTTTAAATGTAATAGTTATATTTAAATATTATTTCTTGCACCCCTAGGGGTTTGACCTTTTGGTTCACTTGGTGGCTCTAGTGAACCAAACTAGAATAAAAGTCCATAATCAATCAGGGTAGAATATAGTATTCTATATGTGCATGCTTATACTATATATATTATATATTATGCAAACATGCTTAGCATGTTCATTAATACGACGCGTATTTTTTATATATATATGTGCAAATGGCGCTAAACAAGATGAGATAAATTAATAACAAACCCCTCAATTTTTTTTATATTAAGTCCTAAGCGTTCAAAGATATTTGGAATATCGAGCGTCAGCCTTCTAGCATGATAAAATTAATAGAGTATTAAATATTTAATATGAGTTTGTTGTGTCACCACAAGGCAAGTATTAAGTATTTAAGATGTTAATTTATCACATTTGATGCTTATAAAGAAAATTGAACAATATTGTTTTGTTGTGTCACCACAAGGATGATATTTTTCTTTTTGAATATATGGAGTGCTAGGTCGGACTTAACTTGGATAATTTTGATTCGGATGTGCCACCACTTGATCAAAATAATCTAAGATGCAAAAGAAAAGGAGTTGCATAGTTGATGTAATTGACAAAAAGTTGTCTACCTATTTATTTATAAATAGTTTGTTGTGTCACCACAAGGCTATATACATTTGAAATGGGATCCTTATTCTCACTAGCAAATCTTTAATTAGATTTTGTCGAACTATATAAGTGAGGTAATATAGTTTGAAGAAAATAGTGGGAGATACCAATTTAAAACAAGACCTAAATTATTTTGGTAATTAATAAAAGAATGTATGTTAAAATGTTGTTAATTACAAATTTATTTACGAAATTTTACAATGTCTAAAATTACTATCATCGCGAAGCATATTAGATGCTAAATTAACCGGCCAAGAATTAAGCGGATTGGTTAAGGAATTTGAGAATAGTTCTCATGGTTTGAAAAGTTATCTTATGTCCTTAATCACGTCTATCCTACGCAATGGTTTGCGCATAATGCCTACGAGGAAGAGATTGCTACTTTT
Organism: Panax quinquefolius; assembly: GCA_020205615.1. Lineage (NCBI taxonomy): Eukaryota > Viridiplantae > Streptophyta > Magnoliopsida > Apiales > Araliaceae > Panax > Panax quinquefolius. The sequence continues at coordinate 130,801,782 of CM035156.1, forward strand.
AGAAAGTGGCAAAATGATGCATAGTTGGCTCAATGCATCATGCTCACATCCATGAGTAACGAGCTTGCCACGTCGGATGAAACTATGGATGCTCTTACTATATTCCCGCACATCAAGTAGTTGATGGTGAGGAAAGTAGGACCGATAGATATCGGATATCTAAGGAGCTCTCCGATCTAGAATGGCCAATGGCACTATAAATGCAGATAAAAGTCCTAAACCTTATCAATTTGATTGATCAATTAGGATACTTGAGTTTTGTCATGGATGGAGAGTTGAGCTAAGATTTGATCTTGCACTCACTCCGGACTCTTTTCACAATTGTTGTGAATTTTCATATGAACAAGCTAGATATCGGTCTGTTGATTTGCTTAACATGTTGAAAAATGTTGAGAGTCACTTTCAACCAAGAAAGACCATGTCTTCTTGGTAGGGGCCAAAGGATCTTCTAAAAAGAAGAACGATTCAAAGAAGGTAAGCAAAGGCGTAAACAAAGGATAATAAGAACAAAGCGATATGGATGGCAAAGGAGTTTGCTACCAATTTGCAATAAGCCTGGACACCGGAAAGAAAGCTGCGAGAAGCATCTTGCGAAGCTAACCAAAGAAGCTTAGTGAAGTTTCGGTTATAATACAGTTTTTGTTCATGATTGAAATAAATTTTTCTTTAAGTCAAGGTTCTACTTGCGTATTGGATACCAACTTTGGTTATCATGAATATAGATTTATGAAGGGACCAAGCGTAAGTAGAAAGCTAAACAAATATAAGTAATCCTATATATGCGGGAAATGTAGCAAAGGTTGCCATATTAGCCATAGAAACTTATAGTTTAGCAATGTCATGGGCAAATCTATTAAGTCAATAAGTTGTTATTGTATTCGGTTCTTGTTAAAAATATTTTTTCCATTTTATTGTTGGACAATGAAATCTTTGGTATTATAATTAAGAATAATTGTTGTTCTATTTATAATAATAATGTTTCAGTATAGAAGGCGAAAGATTACTTAATGGATTTTGTATACTTGACTTACGTGAAAAATTATTTTGTAAATTGAACAAACTAGTATAAGAAAAGGAGATGATCATTCAAAGAGTTGAATGTATGTATTTGTTGAAATACAAGTGTGAATTATTTGAAAGGTTCAAAGAATTCAGAAGTGAAACAAATTGGCAAAGTATTAAGATTCTTTGATTAGATCAAGGAATAAATACTTGTGCAATAAGTTTCTAGATCATCTCAAATGGTTTTTCTCATAATGGACACCTCATGATACGTAATAATTGATTGATGTATCTGAAAGGAAAAATCATACCTTGTTGAACATGGTACGTTCCAAAATGATTTTACCGACATTCCAGTATCCTTCTAGGAACATGTACTAGAAATGGTTGCATATCTACGAAAAGGTAACCTCAAAATCCAGCCCCAAGACTCCATAATAGTGATGGACAGGGAGGATTCCTAATCTTAAGTATGTTAAGATAAGGGGTTGTCCAACTTATGTGAAAAGGTTTCGAAGGATAAGCTTGGGACAAGATTTGACATGTACAGATTTGTGGGACATCCTAAAGTAAGTTTAGGGTATATGTTCTATAATTCTACTTAGGAAAAGTTGTTTGTTACGAAACACGCTGCCTTCTAAGATAAATGTGTTTATCATTAAAAAGGGGCTAGTGGGAGGATAATAGATCTTGAAGAGTTCAAGAACCACAAAACACTATAAGTCAAATAAGAGGAAGTTGTAGATGGACCTATTGTACCACAACTGAATCTTAAATCTGGAATATTACCGAAGATACCTGGGAGGTATGGATTCATCATGGATGATGATGATGAGGAATGCGTATCATGAAGATGATGATCCGATTACATACGATGAGGTAAGAGTTATAGACACTCTCAAAAATGGAACATTCATTTTGATGAAATAATCAAAAGAGTTTGATTTTATCAAAAATAAGAATGAACATAGTGTGTACAAAAGGGTCAGTGGGAGCATCGTGACATTCCTAGTACTATATGTTGATATACTACGGATAAGGAATGACATACCAATGCTACAATCAGTAAAGATAAAGTTGTCTAAACATTCCTCCGTGAATGATTTGGAAGAGTATCTTAATTGGGGATATAAATCTATATAGATAGATTTAAGAGGATGCTCGACTTAACCCAAGGAACGTATATTCATTTGATGCTAAAGTCGTTTAGCATGGCAAACTCCAAGAGATGTCTCATGTCGATGAGCTATGGAGTGTATCTCTCTTAATAGTCCCGCAGACTCTCGAAAAGAGAGGTCGCATGAGTGAGTAATCATGTATGCAATGAAATGTCACGAGACGATGTTGATCGGTCATATTATGGAGAAGTTCACTATGAGTCGTTGAAAAACATCTTAAAGTGTTTAACCTAAGTACTAAGGATGTGATCATATTCATGGTGGGTCTAAATTAAAACTAGAGGGCTTAACAGGACTCAAGTTTTTAGATGGACTAAGATGATGAGAAAATCCACTTTAAGGTAATGCGTTATCTTGAGCGAAGTGGTGCGATGAATTGGAAAGGTTCAAAGCAATGAAAGAGTTCTTTGGTTTAGTGATAAAGACAAAGTATATAGCTATAAATGAAAGTCGCAAGTTGATTGTTTGGATTAAAAGTTCATTACAGAACTAGGAATAGTTCCTAAGTCTCATCTTGGATCTAAACATGTGTTGTGGCACTTTCATTTGATTATAAGAATCATTGAAAGATGGAAAATCACTATAGAGATAGTGGACTCTCATGAACAACATTACATATCCATTAACTAAAGCTTATCCAACAGCAGGATAATCGTCACTTAGAGAATAAGAGTATGAGATACCATGACGATTGGCTTTAGTGCAAGTGGGAGATTGAAAGTAGTATGCACACAAGTCAATCATGTTTGATGATAAAGCATATACTTTGTAACAATCTTATTTATTTATTAATAAAAAGTATTAATTTATTAAAGGCTTTTAATTATATACATATCTTTTTTTATAATATGTGATAAACTCATAGTTTTAAGCAATGCTTTTAGAATAGTGATGATGATCATTCTAATGAGATCTAAATTCTTAGAAAGCTTAAAACTAAAATAGTTCCCAATCATTGGATTACTAAATTGGGGATTAGTGAATCCGGATAGATTGGTACATACGTTAACTTGCTCGTTGGATGAGGATGATTGATCTCATGATCATTTGTGTGGAGGCACTATATAGCGGTATGTAGGTGCTTATTAGAGAATAAGTTCCTTTGAATGTGGCTCGCTAAGGAATACCTAATGGAGTTTTACTTTTTGTCGATAGGAATTCTGTAGTGATAGTAGTACAAGTAATCCTTGGACTTGAGATTATCATAGTATCTTGTGTATGATGAGTTATACTTTGACTTATTATTTAAGACCCTTAGGGTATATCAAAGGGTATGCTTGGGTATAACAAGTTGTACATGGAGATAATATATGATCAATAAAAAATCTACCACTTCTAATAAAAGAAGAGAAATGTCCTATGTGATTTGATAAATGACAACCCAGTAGTCCTTGGAAAAGGCTGAATGAAATTAGAAACGAGTTTCTAATTTGCATTATTTAGTGTTGTGCATTTAAGAATTAAATACATATAATTAAATAAAATAAGACTTGTGAAATTCCATGTCTTATATTTAATTGGGACATTGTATGGTGGAAGGATTGAATTATGCAGTAACTATTTAATCAAAGGTTCTTTTATGATTAATGTTGAAATCTATATTATCCGGAAAGTCGTTGATCATTAGGGAGGCTTATCCTATCAGAGAATAAATATTATTTATTTAAATAAATTAATTGTTTAATTTATTTATTTAAATAAGATTAGAATTGTTCTAATTGATTTATTCACAATAGGTTTAATATGGAGAACCTAAAAGGTCACACCATAAAAGGAAGAATAATTATTTAAGAAGTTAATGGCATAATCGTAATAATATGTTAAGTATATTTAATTTAATCTATGGTGATAGAATAAATTAAATAGCTTAATATTATTATTTAATATTTTAGAAATATTAAATATAAATTAATAAGAGAAGTCTTATTATTATTATTATTATTATTATTTTAATTTCTAAAAGAGTTTAGGAATTAATTTAATATAAGTACTCTCATTTATTCCTAATAGGATTAGGAAGGAAAATTAATTAAAGGAGTTTAATTAATTATCCCTAATAAGATTAGCGAGCCCATTTAATTAAAAGAGTTTAATTAAATAATACCTTATTTTTAATAGGGTTACTTGATATCTTTATAAGAGGAGTCTTATATCAGATATCAAGACTACGTAATAATTCCAATAGTTGGAGAGTACGTTCTTTTCTATAGAGATAGAAAACTAGGGTTTGAGCCAAATACCCATCTTCTTGAATCCTTCTTTTTCCTTGGTGGATCACCTCTAGAGGACAAACACTTGAGTGGCTAACGTTGATCAAAGGAAGGAACCAAACCCGGTGAATTCAAGTTGAACGCGAAAGGATTTGGAGGTGAACTTGTACCTGAGGAAGCTCAATCTTCAAGGGTATGATTTTATTCTTTATCTTTTCGTTTAATTAATAATTGTGCATAAAGGGTGATCCGGGTATATGGTTTGTAAAATTTTAAACTCTGATTTTTACACGCTTCCGCTTATTTTGCAATTTGATTGCGTTTCATGAATATTACAAACCTAACACTACATTGCTCTAAACAGAAAATTATAGTCTAAATCAAGACTCATGTATACTCATGCCACACAAACTATTTCAACATATCAACATAAACTGAGGTTCAACAATGGGCTTATTGCTTTATTTCTACTCACGAGGGCGATTTTCGCACTTTCCCGCGGTGTTTATTGCTGTTTTTCTTTTCTTTTCTCTTTTCTCTTTTTTTTTCACATGGCTGTGCAATGCCTTATCCCATTAGGCAACACTGCTACCCCTTAGCGAGCTTTCAACCAACGACTCCCAGACCATGAAAGACCTTAGGGCACTAGGTGTAGAGACAATCCCCTCGGGAGTACTTACTCAAGTATCCAAGGCCCCAAAATAAGATTAGCCACGTTATTTCTAATTGATTTTTTTTATACATAGCATACCTATGTTTTCCCAAAATTTGTATGCCAACGTTTCATACAATCTAAGATCACTTTCCACATATTTCTCTTTTTAACACTACATGTTTTATCAAGCAATGCACACATGCTTCTTAAACCTACAAGTGATTGTGAACACATTCGTGCAAACCGAAAGCATTTAAACTATAACGAATGAATTGTTTGAATTGTGATTCTGGGGACAGAATCCTTGTAAGGAGGGAATGATGTAACATTTCAAAATTTTTAATTGTTATATTAAATATTTATTGAATTATTTAAGTATTTAATGGATGTGTTTATTGTTAAATAAATAATTGTTCAAATTTGGTTCAATTTGGTTAGCTATTTGTTAAATAAATAATTAAGAAAATTAATTATTTTATGCTAATTTAATTTAATTATTAAGTTAGAGAGTTTTGGTTAATTGAATTACTATTCTTTTTATTTGAATTTGTAATTAAAAAGGATGTGTTAGTTGATTAAATAAAGTTATAATTATATAGAAAATTATAATTTTGTGATATTGAGTTATGTGGTGTAGTAATTTAATAAATTGCTATTAAGTTTAATTTAGTTTAATAAATGTTTGACAAATAACCTTTTATAAAGGAGTTATTAAAATAACTTAAAGGAGTTTTAATTCAGTTTTTGCCAAACAAGTCCTAATGCCTATTAAATCTTTAATCTAATTGTGTTTTACCAAACAAGGCATAAGGATTAATTGATTATTTTGTTAGTGGTTAGCCATACAAGCCTTATGGCTTTTGGTTTTCAAAATAAAATGACTGATGTCAGTTAAATTAGAGTTATATTATATAATTAATATATATTATATCTTATATACGTTAGATTGTTAGTACGTAGTTAGAGTTAGGAAGAAAAGAGAAAAACTCAGAGGAAGAAGAAGAAGAGAAGAAGAGAAGAAGAGAGGAAGAAAGGCTAGGAGATTTGAGAAAGAAGCTTGAGAATTAAAAGATATTATCATCATCATCTTCTTCTTCAAGGTATTAACCTATTCTTTTAGTTTTAAAAGTTTAGTTTCTCTCTTCCCTAATTCTCTATAAAATCCTTGTGTAAGGGTAAATTATTTGTTATGTATGTGATTTTATATGATAATCTAGTGAGTTAAACTATTTTCTTAAGCTATAATTAGGAATAGTCCATGAATTGATAATATGTATGTAATTTGTGAAGAAAAGTATTTTTCTGAGAGAGTTTTGTGAAAATATATTGTTTAGTTTAAAATAGAAATTTTTTGGGTTATGTAGTTGTTTTATTGATAAATTGGTTATTCAATTTGTTAGAGTATGTATATACTTTGATAAAATGCTTTGAATTAAGCATTTTGGTTGAAAAACATAATCATAGTGTTTATTTTTATCAAAAACATCAAAAAGTGATTTTTATAAAAAACAGTGAAATTGAATATTTTAAACTTGTTGTTTATGTTGTTGTATGGCTAGAAACATGTTAGGAATTCTTGAATTAGGTTTACATGAAGTCTTTGTATGATTTGCATGTGAATTAGAACATTAGAAAGGAACTTTTAGGCCAAAATTGGCTTTTTCTTATCTTGTTGCCAAAGTCATCGATCAAAACTATAATTTCGCGCCACAAAGACGGCTTGGCGATATTAATCTCATGGCCTTGTGTCACTGGAGCCACTCCATATTGTAGCGCCTTGTAGCTTTATTCTCGCGTTCAGCGTAATAGCTTTACAATATAAGCCGTGGCGCCACGTATGAAGTTAAAGCGTAATGGTCGATAGTGTACTTTTTGTACTCGAATTTTTAAGGAATTGTTATGTGATGATAGTAGGACTGTAAAATATTAATTTTAGTATTTCTATACTATGAACAAGTATGTTATTAACGATTAACTTGTGTTATAAATTGATTATGTGATTAAATAATCAAACCTATATGATGAATGTAGTTAGTTAAATTTGTAAAGTAGTAGTGACTAACTATGTCATGATGACATATATATATATATATATACATGTATATATAGGGTATTGTGATCTGAATTGATTCGGTTTAGCCTACGAGCAAGGTAAGTTTTCTAATTCTTTATCTTGTTGAACTATTTATTGTTTTAATTCGATTACCTTATAAATGATGCAAGCTTTCTAAACTTTGGTTTGATGTTGACAAGTTATTCTTGTATTTAACTTGTTGTTTAGCATGCACAACTATTTATACTAATGTCAAACAATTTTATCATTCAAACTACTATGCATGCTTAGTACTCAATTCTAATTAACCTTGACTTAATATTGTTCAAGCAAGGCATGTTATAGTTATTCAAAGTATATGCTATTAGATTATTCCTAAAGCATGATTTTGGTTTACCATGTTGATTCAATTACGATTATTCTATAGTATGATGTTATTCGTTTTATTCAACTAATCCTTAGTTGATGTTCTTTGAATTCCAAATTACCCTGAAATATATCCAAACCAAACTCACTTTGGTGCGGACTTGTACTCTAAATACTTAGATGAACAACCCTATTATTAGGGGTAACTTACGCTTAGCGTTGAAATGTTTGTGCATAATACATTATGCGTAAAGGTGATCCCCTAAAGTGCGAGGAGTCCCTATAGTTTTATATTTATTAAAGTTTAAGTTGAAACATTACTTATAACTATGGACATAGTTCGTGGTCTTAGTACCCTCAGTTATATACTTCAGAATATTGACAAATCATATTATTTAATTCTATTGAGCCTCTTATTTGACATTTGTTCTAAAGGTTTCCATTCATTATTGTTTCAAGTGAGCTTTGTTTTCTCACTCTTGCTTATATAACTATTACAGTTAAGGATGAGAAGGCTGATGTACCTAGCACCAGTAAGGGAAAGGGAAAGATGAACAAGTTTTGAAGACTTGTAATCTGCCATTTTTATTATCAGTTTTAAATGAATGGTTGTAATGAAGTTTAATTATTTTTCCGCATTTGAATGATTGTATTTAAAGGTTAGATAACCTGGGAGATTTTTATGATGTAACCCTTTAATGGGAAAGATTTTATTTATCCAGTTTTATTGTGATTGGGTAGTTAGATATGAATGTTTGATTAAGTGAACACCAAATCCTATGGGAATGAAGTACCTATGTTTGGGGGTATCACAAGTTGGTATCAAAGCTTTAGGTTATGAACCTTAGATGGGGGAAAAGCCTTAGAGGAAATAACCTTCAAAAAGATAGTGATGATAAACTGTTATCGAGTTTTAAGGAAGAAATAATAAAACATTTATGTGCTTATGTGTTTACAACTTATGTGCTCGTGAGGGTCGAGTAGTAATGATTAGTAATTAAAATTTAAACTTTGGTTGACAAGATGACTAATATAGGAGGATCCAGTCAAGCTAGGGAGGAGGAACCTCGAGATATTCAGGTAGTTTGGGAACAATTCTCGCCACGGAAGCAGTTTAGTTGGTCATGAGTAGTTGAAAGAGGAAAGAGTACTGATGAGGATGATGAGATAGATAGAGGACGATGATGAGGAAGATCCGTGGAGCCGCCATGCGACCGATGAAGAGGATGAAGAGGAAAGGATTTCAGTTAACTCGATAGCTGGTCATATGTAAGATGAGGTGCATGACCGCAACGTGGAACTTCAAGATACTGTCGAGGAATTGCAAGAGATAATAGCCGAGCAACAGACCTCGATGGCACAGAAGGACGATGAGATCCAGGATTGAGAAGAATGACTGAACAATGTTGAAGAGAAGCTGGTTCACACTGAGGAAGAGAACAACCAAATGAGAGCGGAGAATGTAGAGTTGAAGAGCAAGTTGAGAGAAGAATCTGCAAAAAGAGCAAGAGCTGAAGACGCGTATAGTGAAGCTTATCAACAAGCTAAAATAGCAGAGGGTGACGCACAAGCAAAGAGAAGGAAGATGGAAGAGATGGATAACATGTTCAACATCACGATCAATCGAGCTCAAGGTCGGGTCATGGGTTATCCAATTCAATTCAAGACGCTGCCCTCATACATACTAGATCGTCGAACCATGTTCCGAATTGTGGAAGAAGAGCATCGTAAGGCATTGCAGTATCTTAATAGGACATCAGAGGAAGTGTACTCGATTTATGATTTATGATTTGATAAGTATTATGTAAATCCAAAGTGTTATGCAACTTATGGGATATGATGATGATGTCCTGATACTTTAGTAGTTCAGGAAAATAATATAAGTAGTAGTGATGCTATTGATATGATGTTTTCAAAGAATTAAGTATGAATAAAAGTTATTATCTTCTTTTATCCAAAGTGTTATGTGTTATGAAGTGATTACTTTTATGGGGGCAAGTTAATTAGAAATTACTTGAAAGAGTTGAGTAATAATCTAATGAGTGTATTTTTTTTAACAGAAAATGCCTCCAAGACGTCAACCACCCCGTCAGAGAACCACCAGAGGAACCAAAAACGATAATGTTGAAGCTAACTCCGTTCAGCCAAATTTGGTGGCGTTCTTGGTGGTGCTGCCGCTTGAAACAACCGCAGAATCAACCTCAGAACCCAAGGTGCTACATTTAAGGACTTCAAGGAGGTTGGACCACCAGAATTCCGTGGATCCATGAATCCAGTTGAAGCATAGACCTGGATCATGGAAATTGAGAAGGTTTTTGATGTTGCTATGGTGGAGGATAACGGAAGAGGCGCTTTTGCAACATTCATGTTGAAAGCGAGGCTAATTATTGGTGGCGAGCCAATAAAACTCGAGAGGACCGAGAATTACGGCGTGGGAAAGGTTTAAGGAGATTTTCTTTTAGACCTATTTCTAGAGAGAGTTGAAAAGCCGATTAAATCTGATTTTTAGAAGCTGAAGCGAGGAACGATAGCGGTGTCGGAGTATGCTACGAAATTTAACGAGTTGGCGAGGTTTGCGCCATACCAAGTCAGCATAGATGAACGTAAGGCAAAGAGGTTTGAACAGGGACTGAAGCGCTGGTTGTTTAGTAGGGTTTCCTTATTCCAGTTAAAGACATTTGCAGCCATGATGGAAAAGGCAATTCTCGCCGAAGGTGGAGGCGAAGCTGTAACCAAATTCAATCAGGAACAGAAAAGGAAGAAGAATGAAGTGGAGGTTAAGAATGGAAGTGGTGGTAGTGGAAATGGAAATAATAACCTGAAAAGAAAGTGGAATGGAACTGTGGGTGCTGGGAATCAATAAGGTAGCCACCAGAATAAGAAGTTTGAAGCATGTGCTACATGCGGGAAGTTTCACAAGGGTGTATGCTTAATGGGGAAACGGGTATGCTTTAACTGTGGCCAGGAGGGTCATATTGCCCCAAATTGCAATAAACCTAAGAAGAATGTTTGCTATACTTACAGGTCCAAGGATCACTTTGCTCGTGAGTGCCCCAAGCAGAAAGCTAGAGAAGCAACGAGAAACAAGGGAGGTAGCAGTGGAGGTACATGGGCCATTACTGAACCGACGACATCAATCAAACCCACAACCAGAACCTTCAACATGACTGTGCAAGATGTTGTGCAATCAAAGGATGTGGTGTCGTATTATGCCAATCAATGATATTGATGCTTATGTATTATTTGATTAAGGGTGCTACTTGCTCATTTTATATCGATGAATTTGCTATGAGATTAGGATTGCCTAGTGAAGAATTGAATTTCCTTTAAACATAGAAATTGCGAATAAGGAAGTAATTCTGTTAGGTTCGTATACAAGAAGCGTAGGGTGAACATTAAGGGAAATATTTTGATGGTAGATTTAATTAGATTAGGCTTGGAGAGTTTGATGTTAATTTGGGAATGGATTGGTTGTTGATTGTGGAGCAATAATTGATTGCCAAAAGAAATGTGTAAACCTTATGACTCCGTCAAAGGTAGTTTTCAATGGTAGCAAATCGCTGAGACAAATGAGATGTCGGCGATTATGCGAGGCGAAGTTATTGAGTCAAGTTTGTGTGGGTTATTTAGCTTACATAGTCGATACTCGGAAGAAGGGTGTATTTGGAAGAAATACCGATGAGTTAGGGAATTTCTGGACGTGTTTTTGGAGGATTTGCCAGGACTTCCGCCTGATAGAGAAATCAAGTTCGTGATCGACTTAGCGCCAGGAACCACTCCGATATCGAAAGCCCCGTACAGAATGGCTCTGGTAGAGATGAAGGAACTGATGGTACAACTGCAGGAGCTGTTGGAAAAGAAGTACATTCAGCCGGGTGTGTTACCGTGGGGAGCACCAGTGTTATTCATAAAGAAGAAGGATGGGTTAATGCGTCTTTACATTGATTATAGGGAGTTAAAAAAAGTCACTATTAAGAATAAGTATCCATTACTGAGAATAGATGACTTGTTTGATTAATTGAAGGGTGCTAAATATTTCTCGAAAATAGATTTGAGAAGTGGGTATCACCAACTAAAAGTAAGGAAGGAGGATGTACCAAAGACGGCATTCTGAACTCGGTATGGACATTACGAGTTTTTGGTGATGTCTTTTGGTTTGACAAACGCCCCTGCAACATTCATGGATTTGATCAACAGGGTGTTTAAACCATTTTTAGACAAGTTTGTGGTGGTGTTTATTGACGATATTCTGGTGTACTCTAGAACTCAAGAAGAACACGTGGAACACTTACGTCAAACGCTGGAGATGCTAAGAAAAGAAAATTTATACGCAAAATTCTCTAAATGTGAATTCTGGTTAGAACGTGTACAATTTCTTGGGCACGTAATTGACAAGGATGGAATCTCAGTGGATCCATCAAAGGTCGAAGCTGTGATAAATTGGGAACAACCAAGAACTCAGTCAGAAGTTTGAAGTTTCTTGGGATTGGCAAGGTATTACAGAAGGTTTATCTAGGATTTCTCTAAGATTGCCACTCCGTTGACAAATTTGACGAGAAAATCTGTAAAATTTGTTTGGACAGAGAAGTGTGAAGGAAGTTTCTAGGAATTGAAAAAGAAGTTAAGTAGGGAACCTGTGTTGTCATTACCAGATAAAACGAGAAATTTTGTGGTGTACAGTGATGCTTCACACAAGGGATTAGGATGTGTCCTTATGTAGAACAGAAAAGTTATCGCATACGCATCAAGGAAATTGAAGGACTACGAAAAAGGGTATCCGACTCATGATTTAGAGTTGGCTGCGGTTGTGTTTGCTTTAAAAATATGGAGACACTATCTCTATGGAGAAAAATGTGAGATCTACACAGACCATAAAAGTCTGAAGTACATTTTCACTCAGAAGGACCTGAACATGCGTCAAAGGAGATGGATGGAATTGATAAAGGATTACGATTATGAGATCTTTTATCATCCAAGCAAGGCGAACGTGGTTGCAGATGCCTTGAGTAGGAAAGGCAGAGAAAAGTTGATACTGTTAACTGATAAGGAGAAGCTTATTACAGCAATGTCGAGGTTAGAGTTCGAAATCAAATATCCAAAAGAATTCGATTGAAAATTATTCCAGATGGAAGCCAGTCTAACTTTGGTGGAGAAAGTGAAGAACGCTCAACTGTAGGATGAGGAATGCAACAAAATAAGAGAAAGTGTGGTCGAGGGAAAAGAAGTTAAATACAAGGTTGATCTGGATGGAATCTTTGAGATTCGAGGGACGAATCGGGTTCAGTAGCATACCAGGATATTAAAGAGGACATCTTGGATGTAAGCTCATAGCTCAAGATATTCGATTCATCCGGGAAGTACGAAGATGTATCAAGATTTACGACGACATTTTTGGTGGCCAAATATGAAAAAAGACGTTGTAGAATGCGTTGCAAAGTGCTTGACATGTCAGAGAGTCAAGGCAGAGCATCAAAGATCAAGCAGGTTACTTCAACCATTAGAGATATCGGAATGGAAATGGGAACATATCACAATGGATTTTGTGGTAGGTCTCCCAACGAATCAGAAAGGATACGATGCGATTTGGGTGATAGTGGACAGATTGACAAAATCTGCACACTTTTTGCCAATAAAGATTAGATTCAATCTTGATCAGCTGGCAAAGTTATATATTAAAGAGATCGTTGCAAGACATGGAGTTCCAGTGTCAATTGTGTCAGATAGAGATCTGAGGTTCACATCAAGCTTCTGGAAGAGACTACAAGAATGTATGGGAACACAATTGCGAATGAGTACGGCATATCATCTGCAAACAGATGGCCAAAGCAAACGAACGATTCAGGCATTGGAAGATATGCTGAAAGCATGCGTCATGGATTTCAAAGGAAGCTGGGATGAACAATTACCGTTGGTGGAATTTGCCTACAATAACAGTTATCACGCTAGCATCGGCATGCCGCCTTACGAAGCATTATACGGTAGGAGGTGCAGAACTCCACTGTGCTGGGATGAAGTCGGTGAACGTCAACTGTTAGGACCAGAACTGGTACAACAAATTGCTGAGGTTGTCAACCTCATCAGAATAAGATTGGTAGCTGCTCAAGACAGACAAAAGAAATATGTTGATCAACATAGATAAGATCGTACATTCGACGTAGAAAATTACGTTTTCCTAAAAGTTTCACCTTGGAAGGAAAAAATTCGATTGGGTAAGAAGGGGAAACTAAGCCCGAGGTTTATTGGACCCTTCGAAGTGTTGCGAAAAGTTGGAGAGGTGGCTTACGAGGTAGCTCTACCTCTAGAATTGCAAAACATTCATAATGTTTTTCACATTTCGGTGTTACGACCATATAAATCTGATTACAAGCACGTGATCGAGTATGAACCATTTCAGTTTGAGAAAGTCTTGTCCTATGAAGAGTGTAAGACCCCAAATTTTTATTAATGAAATTAAAATTTCTTCTATTTATTATTTTGATATAGTAAGGGTTAATTTGATTAATGTGGTTACTTATGGGTAAAATCATAAATATTTCAAAATAAGCAAGTGGTTATAAAATATTCATTATTATTGGGAATATTCATTTGGTCGTGGAATATTAAATGCGACGGTACTTGACAATAATGTGGGCCCATAATGTAAAGCGATTGGAGGAAGAAAGCGACAAGAATAAGTTATTTATAAATAACTGGCGTAGTTATTCACAGATTATCTTGTTAAAATACTATGTGGTTAAAACACAAGTAGACACTTTGCAGTATTGCACGATTATTGATTCTTACCTAAGAAGGCACTACTCAATAATTTTACGAAGAATTACGGTTCGATTATTTTATTTTATTGATTCGATAATTGTTTGTATTGATATTTTATATTCTCGTTGTTTCAATAATTGTCATTACGTGTATTTTCCATTATCGAGCAATAATTCATATTATCCGAATAATATTATTAGATAAAATTATTGGCAATGTCTAGAAAGTTACATCTAAGGAGAGGTTTGGTCACCTAATTGCGCGCTTGATAAGGAGAGATCCTTATTGGAAAGCCCCTCCATCTGAGGCGCTTAGTTGTCAATAATGTGATTACGTAATATTATTTACGAATAATTAATTATTGATTTATATGATGAGGAATATATTGATTTTATGAGGATATAGATGGAGAAAATTTTAATGTGACAATTGTTGAAAATTAATATTTTATCTTTTTTACGATAAAATAATTCATTTAAATATATTATTTTAATAATATATTAAGCGTGATATTTTTTATAATGAATGTGGGATATATGAGTATATGAGGAGGAAGAGTATTTTTGTGGCATTAAATGTTGAACACATATTTTGTGTGTTGGTGGACACAATTATTGACCGAAATTTGATTATAGCTTATAAAATCGCCCGTTTGTGGATTTCGGTCAATTTTTGTCTGGAATTTGGAAAAACTTTCTTCTGCAAAGTTGTAGAGAATTGAATTTCCTATAAAAATTGGCGAGATTCGAATTTTTTGACAAAAGGACTATTTATTATGAATTATTGAAGTTCCGAAGCTCCGAAATAATTGATTTTTGGAAGTTTAAAATAATTTAATTAAGAAAAACGTTTTTTGTGTTTGGTGGGCATCTTTAACATGTGATAGAGACTGAATTCAGATGCTTGGATGCGTAGGAAGATGTGGAAAAATAAATATTATTAATTTATTAAATTTTCTACTTTGGTGTTCTAAGCATTTTCCTATAAATAGGGTGCTTAGGTTAGAATTGAAAATCACACCAGAAACTGAAGTTTTCTCTCTATTATCGAGCATATTCTTGTGAGTATTTTGAGTATACTTTGAGTATTGCTATACTGATTGCAAGTTCAAGTCATAGCCTTTATATCCAGGTGTTTTTAAACTAGAAATCTTGTCTTTCGAGGTAAGGGATATTATTTTTAAAAAAATGATATTATTTCTTCTAATATCATTATGCCGAAGTATTGATCTGAAATTTTAATCAAATTTAGAACTTTTTGTGTCGGGATTACTATTCACGTATACGACACTATTCACGAATACGGCACTATTCATCGAAAAATAAAATTTTTCCTTTTCGTCCAAAATATCTATTATGGATACTAGCTTTGATTGTGTCCATGTTTTGATCATTCTTGAATTTTACACCACTATGATTATTTATGAGGTATTTTTGGACATGAAATAGCTGAAATACGAATCCTTAATGTTTATTCTTTTGTTTCACTGGATTCGATTCTTTTAAAATATTTTTCATCATCCTCAGTCCTAAATGATGATATAATTGAATATCTTTGGCTTGTAGTGCAAAGATGGTTGATTTTATTATGAATATCTTTGGCCCGTAGTGCAAAGATGTACAGGTGTTGAGATGAACATGACCAACTGATGAATATCCTTGGTCTGTAGTGCAAGGAT
Source organism: Panax quinquefolius (assembly GCA_020205615.1). NCBI lineage: Eukaryota > Viridiplantae > Streptophyta > Magnoliopsida > Apiales > Araliaceae > Panax > Panax quinquefolius. The sequence continues at coordinate 130,817,680 of CM035156.1, forward strand.
GAATATATGATTCAAGATGAGCATTGATTGATGTTATCGGGATAAAAATAATGTTGATGGACTGTTGAATTCATAGATAATAGTAGATTTCATTCTCTACGTAACTCTTCTATGAATTATTATTTTCCGCTACGAATATTGATCTTAAACTTGTTGTTTAATGTATTCTCTCAGATTTTTCCCTGTTGAAGACTAATGATAATTTTTTTTATATTATCTTAGTTATAATGTTCTTTACTGGGCTAGTTGAGCTCACATTTTTTCTTTTTATTCCATTTTTCTTCTCAGGAGGCGAGAATGTATCGAGTACGAGTCGGGGTATGGAATGATGGTTATAGAGAGAGTTGTTTAGTAGTCTTCACCATTTTTGTAAAATAATGTATAAATAATTATGATGAGGATTTATTTGGGTATAGATATTGTCTAGAAGATAATATTTGTATTTAAACTCATAGTTTTATGGTTGTATTAATAAAGTTGTAGTTGTTTCTGTACCATGTATTTGACAACTCAGAATGGGTGATGTATACCTGTTTTAGGGGCGTCACAAAGAGGTTTTCCTATCCAGATAGTTGACAGAAAAGAACAAGTGTTCAGAAATAAAGTTATACCTTTTGTGAAGGTAATATAGAGGAACCACAATGTCGAAAAGGCTACGTGGGAACTCGAAGCTGGAATGATGAAGAATTACCCTGAGTTATTTGTTTAATCTATATCTTCGATTCTGGGGATAGAATCTTTGTAAGTAGGAGAGAATGTGACGAATGAATTATTTGAATTGTGATTCTGGGGACAAAATCCTTGTAAAGAGGGAATGATGTAACATTCTAGAATTTTTAATTATTATATTAAATATTTATTGAATTATTTAAGTATTTAATGGATGTGTTTATTGTTAAATAAATAATTATTCAAATTTGGTTCAATTTGGTTAGCTATTTGTTAAATAAATAATTAAAGAAATTAATTATTTTTTATGCTAATTTAATTTAATTATTAAGTTTAGAGTTTTGATTAATTGAATTACTATTCTTTTTATTTGAATTTGTAATTAAAAAGGATGTGTTAGTTGATTAAATAAAGTTATAATTATATAGAAAATTATAATTTTGTGATATTGAGTTATGTGGTGTAGTAATTTAATAAATTGTTATTAAGATTAATTTAGTTTAATAAAAGTGTGACAAATAACCTTTTATAAAGGAGTTATTAAAATAACTTAAAGCAGTTTTAATTCAATTTTTGCCAAACAAGGCCTAAAGCCTATTAAGTCTTTAATCTAATTGTGTTTTACCAAACAAGGCATAATGATTAATTGATTATTTTGTTAGTGGTTAGCCAAACAAGCCTTATGGCTTTTGGTTTTCAAAATAAAATAACTGATGTCAGTTAAATTAGAGTTATATTATATAATTAATATATATTATATCCTATATACGTTAGATTGTTAGTACGTAGTTAGAGTTAGGAGGAAAAGAGAAAAACTCAGGGGAAGAAGAAGAAGAGAAGAAGAGAAGAAGAGAGGAAAAAAGGCTAGGAGATTGGAGAAAGAAGCTTGAGAATTAAAAGATATCATCATCATCTTCTTCTTCTTCAAGGTATTAACCTATTCTTTTAGTTTTAAAAGTTTAGTTTCTCTCTTCCCTAATTCTCTGTAAAATCCTTGTGTAAGGGTAAATTATTTGTTATGTATGGGATTTTATATGATAATCTAGTGAGTTAAACTATTTTCTTAAGCTATAATTGGGAATAGTCCATGAATTGATAATATGTATGTAATTTGTGAAGAAAAGTATTTTTACAAAGAGTTTTTGTGAAAATATATTGTTTAGTTTAAAATAGAAATTTTGGGTTCTGTAGTTGTTTTATTGATAAATTGGCTATTCAATTAGTTAGAGTATGTATATACTTTGATAAAATGCTTTGAATTAACTGTTTTTGTTGAAAAACATAATCATAGTGTTTATTTTTTTCAAAAACATCAAAAAGTGATTTTTATTAAAAACAGTGAAATTGAATGTTTTAAACTTGTTGTTTATGTTGTTGTATGGGTAGAAACATGTTAGGAATTCTTGAATTAGGTTTACATGAAGTCTTTGTATGATTTACATGTGAATTAGGCTGTTAGAAATGAACTTTTAGGTAAAAATTGGCCTTTTCTTATTTGTTGTCGAGAAGGCATCAATCAAAAAGAGTTTTACGTAGTAAGCTGTGGCTTGGTAATATTAATCTCATGGCTGAAGACGACCTTGTAGCTTTATTCTCCCGTCATGATCATCATCCATGCACTTGCGCATACCTACCACAATATAAAGCGTATGGCCGCAGCATGACGAGTTAGAGTAATGGTTCAACGATTGTACTTTTTGTACTAGTATTTTTAAGGAATTGTTATGTGATGATAGTAGGACTGTAAAATATTAATTTTAGTATTTTTATGCTATGAACAAGTATGTTATTAACGATTAACTTGTGTTATAACTTGATTATGTGATTAAATAATCAAACCTATATGATGAATGTAGTTAGTTAAATTTGTAAAGTAGTAGTGACTATGTCATGATGACATATATATATATACATGTATATATAGGATATTGTGATCCGAATTGATTCGGTTTAGCCTACGAGCTAGGCAAGTTTTCTAACTCTTTATCTTGTTGAACTATTTATTGTTTCAATTCGATTACCATATAAATGATGCAAGCTTTCTAAACTTTGGTTTGATGTTGACAAGTTATTCTTGTATTTAACTTGTTGTTTAGCATGCACAACTATTTATACTAATTTCAAACAATTTTATCGTTCAAACAACTATGCATGCTTAGTACTCAATTCTAATTAACCTTGACTTAATATTGTTCAAGCAAGGCATGTTATAGTTATTCAAAGTATATGCTATTAGATTATTCCTAAAGCATGATTTTGGTTTACCATGTTGATTCAATTACGATTATTCTATAATATGATGTTATTGGTTTTTTTCAATTAATCCTTAGTTGATGTTCATGGAATTCCAAATTACCTTGAAATGTATCCAAACCAAACTCACTTTGGTGCGGACTTGTACTCTAAATACTGAGATGAATAACCCTATTATTAGGGGTAACTTACGCTTAGCGTTGAAATGTTTGTGCACAATACATTGTACGAAAGGCTGATCCCTCTAAGTACGAGGAGTCCCTATAGTCTTATGACTGTTAAAGTTTAAGTTGAAACATTACTTATAACTATGAACATAGTTCGTGGTCTTAGTACCCTCAGTTATATACTTCAGAATATTGACAAATCATAGTGTTTAATTCTATTGAGCCTCTTATTTGACAATTGTTGTAAAGGTTTCCATTCATTATTGTTTCAAGTGAGCTTTGTTTGCTCACTCTTGCTTATATAACTATTACAGTTAAGGATGAGAAGGATGATGTACCTAGCACCAGTAAGGGAAAAGGAAAGATGAACAAGTTTTGAAGACTAGTAATCTGACATTTTTATTATCAGTTTTAAATGAATGGTTGTAATGAAGTTTAATTATTTTTCCGCATTTGAATGATTGTATTTAAAGGTTAGATAACCTGGGAGATTTTTATGATGTAACCCTTTAATAGGAAAGATTTTATTTATCCAGTTTTATTGTGATTGGGTAGTTATATATGAATGTTTGATTAAGTGAATACCAAATCCTGTGGGAATGAAGTACCTGGGTTTGGGGGTGACACATAAACAGCAATATGAATTTCAGCATGTTAAACATTATAAATACGTTTATGTTATCCAATATACTCTAGAATCCTTCATAATTCACAATCATCATTGGCTAGGCAAGAATTTTTGTGACACATGCAACTAAAACATACTAACACATGCAATCATGACTAAAAATTAGAAATTTTAAAAACATGCACAATTCAACTAAACATAAAATGCAAAAATGAAATGAAACTACATGAAACTATACTACTACCCCCAATACCCCCAAACTTATAATATTCAATGCCCCATTGAATGAAGGTAAAGGGTACAGAAAACTACCCTAATGTTCGGCTTGACCACCCTCCTCGGGTGGTGAATCTGGTGGTGGATAAGGTACTATAGTTCCAAATTGAGGCCACTCGAGCATTGTTCCATACTGTGCGAAGGCTTCGGCTAAGGCCCTTGTGAGTCCTGTAGAAAACGTTCCAAAATTGTCATACATGGCGTCGACTTTACGCTCTAACCTTCGGAGTTGTCTATCACTAGGAACAGTGTGTGCTCGGGTGGATGGGCCTGCCTCATCTGTCTGAGGGGGCTACTGGGTTGGCTCTGGAAATGTGGGAGCTGAGAAGTTGTGTTATTATGGAAGAGAAAAATGTGTCGCTTCTATTAGAGCAGGTGAGAGGTCAAGTAGACCACGGATCGGATTTTTAAACTGTAAAAATTTTCAAGGCTTGGTGTTGCGCGCGGCCGCGCAGATTGGCAATGTAAAGATTGCGCGGGCGCGCGAGTGGACAATTTTGTATGGCTTGAACAGAGAAGCTACTGAGTTTTTGGCGTTGGAATGCACGGCCGCGCAAAGTAAATACCAGTACTGTGACGCCCCCAAAATAGGTATACATAACCCATCTTGAGTCGCCAAAAACATGGTACGAAATTCAAATACAAACTAATAATACAGCAGTCGTGTAAAATACGACAAAATATATGCTATGAGTTTAAATACAAATATTGTCTTCTAGACAATATCCATTCTCAGAATAAGTCCTCATTACATTTATTGTCACACTATTTAACAGAATAGTGAGGACTACTAGCTAATACTATCATTCGGACCATCACTCCATTCCCCGACTCGTCCCAGCTACGTTCTCATTTCCTGAAGAGAACAGTGAAAGAAAGGGTGAGCTCAACTAGCCCAACAAGAAATATTATGACTAAGATAATGCAGAATAAATTATCATTAGTCTCCAACAATGTTAAACTGATAAAATACAATAGACATCAAGTTTAACTGCAGCGGAATAAGCAATCCATTAAAAGAGTCAAGTAGAGAATAAAATCTACTATCTTATATGATTTAAAAATGTTTTTCATCACTTTTATCGCTGAGACTCAGCTTATTAAATAATCCACATCATCCCACACTTTTCTGACCGAAGGATATTCATCGTGGTCACGACCATATAAATTATCCATGCACTACTGTGATGAAGGATATTCGTGTATTCATCAATGGTCATGATCATGCCAACAATCGTCCATCAATCCACTACAGGGCCAATGAGGACTTTTACCACATCATTTGTAACATTACGGTCATGATTACACCGAATAATCCCTGGTCATAATCATACCAAGTCCATCCATGCTCTACAAGCCACAGATGACTTTCAAAAAAAATATATAATCACGAGGATGATGACAATGATATAATAATTCAATAAAACAAGTTCACGAATTAATTTATTCAGGGACTAATAACGTTCAAATTGTCAACATGATACTGCTTTGTAGAGTAAAATTAAAGAATGCTCAGAAGAATATTTCCATAAAAAATACTGGATGAAGCGCAAATATCAAGGATATTCCACTAATTTCATGGAGTATAGAAGTCAAAATTTTAACCAACTGAGTATAATAACGAATGGAATAACAAAAGAAATCACCATGCATGCGGTAATTCGCATAGACAGGTTATTCTAGTAGAATAATAATAATGGAACCAGGTCAGGTGAAATTCACACCGACAGGATGTCCCAACAGAATAATAAATGCGAAATAATAAATAATGGAACCGAGTTAAGGCGTAAAATGCATGAGCCAAGGATATTCCGAGAATAATAAATAAAGAGCGGAACCAGTCGAGGTGTAAAACACACGCATGTGATATTCAAGAATAATAACAAAAGGCGGAACCCAGTCAGGTGTAAAAACACATGCATGCAAGGATGTTCCAAATGAATAATAATAAAAGATGAATAATAGAAGAATGTCACCAAGTATAGGGTAGTCCAGCATTATACAAAAGTTATTCCAATGAACAATAAAGAAATGGAATAATGAAGTTCTCTTCTTGAATACAAAAGAAATAACACCCCTCACCAGTAAAAGAACTAGATATAAGAGTAGAGAAGTAGCAGAATACTTTTCTATAGTTTCTCTATAATTTCTCTCTCTGGAGTTTCAGTGAATTTGTAAGAAATAATGAAGGAATGAGCTTCTATTTATAAGAGAATGGAAAGCAACTGTGTAAGGATTTCTTCACAGATGAAATAATTCAAAGACTCACGGATGAAAATTTTGATACTACATATTCAAATTGTCAAACCTTCAACCAATCATAACAAAGCAAGATAAAATATAATACATATATATATATAAACCCACATGTTATAAACATATATATATATATATATATATATATATATAATACTAACTACCTCTATTATAATTCAACTCCATTCCCCCACCATTTCCCACTCACATAATAAACATATATACTATAATCATACACACATCACTTTCACCATTTCTTTTCCCCCACCACTTCCCACTCACACACATATTATATTATATATACACACTCACACATAACAACCTTATATACATAAACTCCCTCCCCTATACGTATCTCTCTCCCACCCCCAATTCCAAAATCAGTTTTCCAACACATATGGGCCCCACATGTGGGCCCCGCCTTTAAATAATTTTTACCGATTATTTTGAAAAATGGGTAAATGGAGATTCATAAAGTAAGCAAAACTTACACAAATACCTCATAAAAATCACATTAATAATTTTAACAACATTTATCACCTTTATTATAATTCACAATATTAATCGACCAGGTCGTTCCCAAGAAAGAGGGGGCTTTCTAATAAGGAATTCTCCCTATTGGCGCGCAATTAGGTGACCAAACCTCTCCTTGGCAGAACTTCTAGACATCATTAATATTGCAATTTATAATATTAATAACTCTGTCATTTCAATTATTGATTTAATAATATATAAAATATCGACAATAATTGAATCAAATAACGTGAGAGATCTTATGCAACAATTACTATAGCAATAATTGAACAAAAGCGAGTGACTTCTCACGTAAGCATTAATAATCAATACCGTGCTACTTATGCAACCACGCGAATTATTTGTACTTTTACTACCGAGTAGTTCAACAAAGATATCGGTAAAACTTCCGCCGTTATTTTCAATAAAATATTTTTGTCGTTTTCTCAATCCGACAATAATTCCGTTGTGGGGTCCACCAATGATTGTGCCATTGTACGAATATTCCCCGACACAAAAAATATTCCCTGACCAATCGAATATACTACAACAACTTGCATACTTTGCAAAATTTATAAATACGACCCACAACTATAACATTATATCAAATCCATACCATAATATTCAAAAAAATATTTCGAGAAATTTAAATCTTTATTTATAAAATCTGGGGTCTCACAAGTACTATAAATTGTTTACTCTCAAACTGCATATTGGTGATGAGTGCACTTGAAAATTCCTACAGAGCCATGAATACACACTGTTAAAGCATGAATTAATGAGCTACAGGCAGGACTAACTAAAATCTATCCTACTTCAAATGCATCTTACTGCAAATACAACTACGCACTCCATTATATACAACATATACTCTATCTAACATGAAATATAGATGATCTAACCAACTACTCTGCTGAATAAATAAAAAGAAAATAGCGATAGAAAGAATGGGTTGCCTCCCATCAAGCGCTAAGTTATAGTCTATTAGCTTGACTGTCTCTGAATCTCATGTCGACGAGAGAATTGCGCTGACTTTTTGTCTGTCCACCTCGCCACCAAAGTAATGCTTCAATCGCTATCCGTTGACCTTAAAAGGCATGTCCGGAAACTGATCATATATTTCAATTGCCCCATACGGGAAGACAATTTTCACTGTGAATGGACCTGACCATCTCGATTTCAGCTTTCCGGGGAAAAGTTTAAGTCTGGAATTATAAAGCAAAACCCCTTGTCCCGGTTCAAATGTCCTCTCTGTGATCTTTCGGTTGTGCCATTTCTTCACCTTTTCTTTGTACAACTTTGAATTCTCGTATGCCTGTAATCTGAATTCATCCAGCTCATTGAGCTGTAGTAAGACGTTTCTCCCCTGCAGCTTTCAAGTCAAAATTGAGCTTTCGAATTGCCCAGTATGCTTTATGCTTTAGCTCCATAGGGAGGTGACAAGCTTTTCAATACACGAGTTGAAAAGGTGACATGTCCAATGGAGTCTTGTATGCACTCCTATATGCATATACTGCATCATCCAATTTTAGCTACCAGTCCTTCCGTGTGGGATTCACAACTTTTTCAAGGATTCTCTTGACTTCTCGATTTGACACTTCAGCTTGGCCATTTTTTTGTGGGTGATAGGTTGTAGCAATGCGATAATGCACCCCATACTTAGCTAACAAGGCTGTAAACTGTCTGTTGCAAAAATGGCTCCCCTCGTCTTTAATGATGGCCCTTGGAGTCCCAAATTTCGTGAAGATACTTCTATGTAAAAAGTGTAAGACAGCCTTGGCATCGTTTGTTGGAAGAGCTGCCACTTCTACCCATTTCGATACATAATCTATTGCGAGCAAGATGTATAGATTTCCGCATGAAGAAACAAAGGGTCCCATGAAATCAATTCCCCACACATCAATAATTTCCACTTCGAGGATTGTATTCAGGGGAATTTCGTTTCTTTTCGAGATATTCCCCATGTCGCTGGCATCTGTCACATCATTGGACAAAACTGTGGGCATCCTTGAAAATAGTTGGCCAATAAAATCCTGCTTGTAGTACTCTAGCCGCTGTTCGTTCTCCCCCGTAGTGACCTCCATACACCGAAGCATGACAATCTTGCAAAATCCCTTCGGTCTCGCTATACGGGATACACCTCCTTACCATTTGATCCAAACATTGTTTAAACAAGTAAGGCTCATCCCATATATACCATTTAACATCATGCAAAAATTTCTTCTTTTGATAACCTACTACGTCATAGGGTACCGTCTTACTTACCAAATAATTAGCGTAATCTGCAAACCATGACACTTCCCCTTTCACCACAAACAACTGTTCATCTTGAAAGGTCTCATTTATCAATACGTTATTGTCTGCTTTCCTTTCCGGATTCTCGAGTCATGATAAGTGGTCTTCCACTTGGTTGTCGGTTCCCTTTTTGTCCTTGATTTCCAAGTCAAATTCCTGCAGTAATAAAATCCATCTGATCAATCGTGGTTTTGTATCCTTCTTTTCCATTAAGTGTCGAATTACCGCGTGATCTATATACACTATCACCCTTGTGCCAATCAGATATGCTCGAAATTTATCAAAGGCGTACACCACTGCCAATAATTCTTTCTCTGTGGTGGTGTAATTTAACTGTGCATCTATAAGGGTCTTGCTGGCATAATATATCACGTGAAAAATCTTCTCTTTTCACTACCCCAAAACAGACCCTACGACTTAATCGCTGGCGTCACACATCAACTCAAACGGCATTTCCCAATCTGGTGTTGTAATTACTGGTGCGGAAGTGAGTTTTTTCTTTAAATGCTCAACTGTTAACAAACAAGTTGCATCAAAGTTAAACTGTGAATCCTTTTCCAATAGACTGCAAAGTGGTTTGGTTATCTTGGAGAAGTCCTTGATAAATCTTCAATAAAAGCCTGCATGTCCCAGAAAACTCCAAACACCTTTTACCGACGTGGGTGGTGGCAAATTCTCAATCGTATCCAACTTCGCTCTATACACCTCAAGACCTTGCTTAGATACCTTGTGTCCCAGTATATTTCCTTATTGTACCATGAAATGGCACTTCTCCCAATTCAGCACTAAATTCGTCTCGAGACATCTCTTCAAGACCATAACTAAATTTTCGAGGCATAGTTCAAAAGAGTCCCCGAAGACTGAAAAGTCGTCCATAAACTGTGACGCCCCCAAAATAGGTATACATCACCCATTCTGAATAGCCAAATACATGGTACAGAAAATAACTACAACTTTATTATTACAATTGTCGTGCAAAATACGACAACACCTACTGTGAGTTTAAATACAAATATTGTCTTCTAGACAATATCCATACCAAGATAAAGTCCTCATTACAATTATTCATATACTATTTTACAGAAAACAGTGAGGACTGCTAAAACATCCTTCTAGAACCATCACTCCACACCCCGACTAATCCCTGCTAAATTCTCACCTCCTGAGAAGAAAAATGGAACAAAAAGGAAAAGGGTGAGCTCAACTAGCCCAGTAAAGAATATTATAACTAAGATAATAAACAAAAAATTATCCTTAGTCTTCAACAGGGAAAATATGATAGAATACAATAGACAACAAGTTTTAGATCAACAACTGCAGCGGAAACAACAATTCATTAGAAGAGTTAAGTAGAGAATGAAATCTACTATCATCTATGAATTTAAAAGTCCATCATCAATATTTTATCCCTGTAAAATCAATCAATACACATCTTTACATCAAATATTCATCTTTGCACTGTGGGCCAAAGATATTCATTTATATCACCAGTTGGTCATGTTCATCTCAACACCTGTTCATCTTTGCACTACGGGCCAAAGATATTCATCAGGTAATCATACATCTTTGCACTACAGGCCAAAGATATTCATCAAGTATCACCATTAAGGACTGGGGATGATGAAAAATATTTTAGAGAACGAATCCAATAAGACAGAAGGACAAATATTAGGGACTCGTATTTTGGTTTATCCATAATAACCAAGTGTGAAGTAGAATTCAAAAATAACACTCAAAACATGGATACAATCAAAGATAGTAGCCAAAATAGACATCTTGGACAAAAAGAAAAATTTTTATTTTTCGGTGAATAGTGCCGTATTCGTGAATAGTGCTGTATACGTGAATAGTTCCGTATACGTGAATAGTAACCCCGACACAACAAGTTCTAAATTTGATTAAAAAGTTCACCAATATTTCAACATAATGATATTGAAGAAAATAATATCATTTAAGAAGGAAATAATATCCCTTACCTCAAAGAAACAGTACTTCGGAAGGAAAGGTCGGAAGTGATGCTAAATAAAAACTTGTACTGAACAGCAACTCTCAAAGTATTAAAATACTCACAAAATACACTCAATAATATAGAGAGAGAAAGAGAGAAAACTTATGTTTCTGGTGTGATTTTTAATTCTAACTTAGCCCTCTATTTATAGGAAAATGTTAGCCCTCCGAAGCAGACTTGACCTGCTACCTGATGGCTTTACCTGCTACTATTGCCACCCACAATATTTGAAATAAAATTCAGCACATTTCTTCACCAACCACAAGTGGGGCCCACTCAATTCTAGAATTTCCCACCAAAATCATTTATAACCCTAATTTCCGAAGCAGTCACCTCTTAAAATTCATAAAAAATCATTCGTTCATTTTTAACGGTTCAAAATTTGTGGACATATACCCAGCTTATATATGTATAACATATCCAAAAAATTACAACGATCCAACGGTCGATTAAAATTATAACTCACTTAATATATCTTGAAAATATCTTGATTTGATTTTTAATACCTCCATTCCGACAAAAATACAGATAAAACACCTCAACATTAACTCCTTCAATTATAACCACATAAAATAAATAAATCCATCATTTAAATAAAATAAATATTTTCTTTTCATATAAATCAATAATTAATTATTCACAAATAATATTACAGAATCACAATTATGACAACCAGTCCGTTTCCAGGAAAGAGGGGGCTTTCCAATAAGGATTTCTCCTTACTAGCGAGCAATTAGATGACCTAACCTCTCCTTGATAGAACTTTATAGACATTGCCAATACTGTTATCTATTAATATTATTCCAATAATATGAATTATTGATCTGATAATGGGAAAATCGTGCGTTGACAATTATTGAAACAATAATAATATAAAATATCAACGCAACAATTATTGAATCAATAAAATAAAATATTGAGCAATAACTCATCGTAACAATTATTGAGTAGTGCCTTCTTACGTAAGGATCAATAATTCAAAAATACTGTGCAATACCGTGTGTTACTATACAACCACGCATATTACTGTATTTTAACCACCAGGTATTCCACGTAACAACTACGCCGTTATTTATAAAAACTCATACTTTGTCATTTTCCTTCATCCGACCATTATCCGTTATGGGGCCCACAAATGGCTGCGCCGTCGTACAAATATTCCCCGACAGCAAGAATATTCCACGACCAAATGAATATTCACCGACAAAAATGAATATTTTATAACCACTTGCTTATTTTATAAAATTTGCACATTTCACCCATAACCAAAGTATTATATCAAATTAACTCCCAATTATTTAAAGATAATAAATAGAGAAAATTTAATTTTATTCATAATAAGTTGGGGTCTTACAACCTCCCCTCCTTATGAAATTTTGTCCTCGAAATTGACGTACGTACTTGGTGTTTCGAACAGGTGAGGGTACCTCGCTTTCATTTCCGATTCCAACTCCCAAGTCATTTCCTCAATAGCATGGTTCCTCCACAAAACCTTGACTTATGGTATAAACTTTGTTCGTAGGATATGCTCTTTCCTATCTAATATCTTAACAGGTACCTCCTCGTATGTTAAATTAAATCTTGGCTATCTAAATGCGGTTTTAACGCAATAATGTGGTTTGGGTCTTTCACATATTTACGAAGCATAGATATGTGAAAAACATTATGAACATGAGACATACTTGGAGGTAATGCGAGTCTATAGGCCACATTTCCTATTCGGTCAAGAATCTCAAATGGACCAACAAATCGTGGATTGAGCTTTCCTCTATTCTCGAATCTTGTAACTCCCTTCCATGGAGCAATACGTAACAGTACATGATCTCCAATATTAAACTCCATGTCCTTTCGATGAAGATCAGCATAACTCTTTTGTCGATCCTGTGAGGTTTTTATACGTTGCCGAATCATTTAAATCCTTTCTGTAGTCTTGCGTACTAATTTTGGTCCTAACATCGTTGCTTCTCCCACTTTATCCCAACTTACTGGAGAATGACACTTTCGTCCATATAACACCTCGAATGGAGCCATGCCTATACTTTCTTGATAACTGTTGTTGTAAGAGAATTCCACCAATAACAAGTACTTATCCCAACTTCCTTTGAAATCTAGGACACAAAGTCTTAATAAATCTTCAAGGGTTTGAATAGTCCTTTCCGATTGTCCGTCCGTTTGAGGATGGTATGCCTAACTGAATCGTAAATCCGTGCCCATAGCTTTCTCCAAGCTAACCCAAAATTGTGAAGTGAATCTTGGGTCACGATCCGAAACTATGGATACTGGCATGCCATTCAATCTCACAATCTCATTTACGTACATACTAGCAAGACGTTCAGGGGAATAAGTCTCACGTATAGGCAAGAAATGAGCAGACTTGGTTAATCTATCAATAATAACCCAAATCGCATCTATACCTTGAGAAACGTTGAGAAGACCCATAACGAAATCCATAGTAATGTGTTCCCACTTCCAATTTAAAATCTCAAGTGGTTGCAATGGACCCTTTGGCACTTGATGCTCCGCCTTTACACGTTGACAAGTTAAACACCTCAAGATAAACTCCGCGATCTCTTTCTTCATATTGCTTCACCAAAATGTATGTCGAAGATCGTGATACATTTTGGTAATCCCGGGATGGATTGCAAATGGTGTGTTGTGTGCCTCCATCATGATTCTATGCTTCAAGTCAAAATCATTAGGAACGCAAAGTCTGGAGTTGACTCTAAGTATTCCTTCTTCATCAATTCTTGCCTCTGGAATAGAACTTTCTTGCACTTTCTTTTTCATACGCATCAGCTCCAGGTCTGTAGCTTGAGCAGCTTTAACTTTATCGATTAAAGTCGATTCTACTCGTATATTTTCCATCATCACATGGGTACTTGGAACCTTTAACTCTATCTCCATCCTTTGCAAGTCGTACAAAATGGGTCTTTGTGCTAACAACATCGCACTCGTATCCGCATACGATTTTCTACTCAATGCGTCAGCTACAACGTTTGCTTTTGCAGGATGATATTGAATGTTATGATCGTAATCCTTCAATAGCTCGAGCCAACTTCGTTGTCACATGTTGAGTTCCTTTTGGGTGAAGAAATATTTAAGGCTTTTATAATCCGTATAAATCTCCACTTTCTCTCCATACAGGTAGTGTCTCAAGATTTTCAACGCAAAAATGACTGCTGCCAACTCCAGATCATGAGTAGGATAATTCCTCTCATATTCTTTGAGTTGTCGCGAGGCATAGGCTATGACTTTCCCATGTTGCATGAGAACACATCCTAACCCTTTGCTTGAAGCATCGCTGTAGATAAAAAATCCATCTGAACCAGATGGTATTGATAGAACAGGTGCCGAAATGAGTCTCCTCTTGAGCTCTTGAAACTCTTCTCGCATTCCTCGCTCCATACGAATTGTGCATATTTCCGAGTCAGCTGAGTTAACGGAGTAGAGATCCTAGAAAATCCTTCCACGAATCTCCAATAATAACCAGCTAAGCCCAGAAAGCTACGCACTTCGGTCATCGACTTCGGTTGCTCCCAACTTTGGATTGCTTCAATCTTTGCCGGGTCAACAGATACTCCATGTTTTGATACCATGTGCCCAAGGAATTCTACTTTCTTAAGTCAGAACTCACATTTCTTCAGCTTGGCATATAGCTTGTTGTCACGAAGTCTTTGAAGTACCAACTTTAAATGGTGCTCATGATCTTTACGGCTTTTGAAATAGATGAGGATGTCATCAATAAAGACAACAACAAACTGATCCAAATATTCCTTGAATACTCGGTTCATCATATCCATGAAAGCAGCAAGAGCATTAGTTAATCCAAAAGACATGACTAAGAATTCATAATGCCCGTATCGAGTCCAGTCTTAGGAATATCCTCAGTTTTAATCTTCAGCTGATGATATCCAGAACGAAGATCGATCTTTGAAAAGAATTGTGCTCCTTGCAACTGGTCAAATAGGTCATCAATGCGAGGTGGCGGATACCTATTCTTGATGGTGATATGGTTTAATTCTCGGTAGTCAATACAAAGTCGCATACTCCCGTCTTTCTTCTTTACAAATAAAATAGGAGCACCCCAAGGGGATGTACTAGGACGAATGAAACCGATGTCTAACAATTCTTGTAGTTGGACTTTTAACTCCCGAAGTTCAATAGGAGCCATTCGATATGGGGTTTTAGAAATGGGCTTTGTACCCAGTTCAAGATCAATAAAGAATTCAACTTCACGTTCCGGGGGTAGACCAGGAAGTTCTTCAGGAAATTCATTAACAACAGGAATATTATTCAAATCTGGCATATTTTTGTTCAAGTCCGTAATATGGGCTAAGAAAGCTTTACATCCGTTTTTCAATAAATGAATAACTTTATGGCTTGATATGATAGTGACTGATTTTAGTGGTTTAGTTGCTTGAATTCGTATAACAGGTTGCTTAGGAATATGAAAACTAACAACCTTACGAAAGCAATAAATTTTGGCATGATGAGTGGTTAACCAATCAATCCCTAAAATCACATCAAATGTAAGTATCTTTAAAGAAATAAGATCAACAGGTAATGTGATTGTGCCAACTTGGATCAAGCAAGATTTATAAACTGTAGATGTAACGAAGGTTTCACCCAACGGAGTTTCAATAGACAAGTTAAAGTCCAATTTCTCCGGAGTCAAGTTTAAATGTTGAGCACAAGTAGGAGAGATAAAAGAATGGGTAGAACCGGTATCTAGTAAGGTATAAACTTTGCAAGAATTCAAGATTAGCTTACCCGTGATCACCTTGTTCAGGTTTCTCGCGTTTTGGCCAATCACGACAAACGCCCTTCCTTGAACCACCGACTTTGTTTTGTCCGTAGTTGCCTTTGGTGCTGCCGTCCCAGCTGGATAACTTGACTTCGCTACCGAACAAAATCGGGCTATATGACCGTCTTTTCCACAACTGAAACATACCTTGGAAGGCTATGAACAGTTTGGACTTATGTGCCCCTCCTCTCCACATCTGTAGCATCTGACTAGCGATCGTTGTCCTCCCCTAGAATTTGTTGTTGGTATGCTGCTGCTAATGTCTTCACGTCATTGTTGAATCTCCTCTTTTTGAAATTTCCACTTGACTAACCTCTTCTATTGTCATGGCTACGATGACCACCCGAGTGGTTACCTCTTTTGTCCGTATTCTTCCCTCCTCACTGGTTATTATCGCTATGATGACTGCTATCACCGGTTTGACCCTGGTTGTGGTCCCTCGGTTGAACATACTCATTATCACGCTCTAATAATTGAGCCCTGTTTTCAACATCTGAATATAAAGAAAATTTATGAGAGATAAGATATTGCCGAATCTCGGGTTTTAGACCTCTCAGAAACATCCGCGTCATACGTTCCTCATTTTCTACCAAATGAGGTGAAAACCTGGATAACTCCACGAACTTTGCCTCGTACTGAGACGCCGTCATGTTGTTCTGTTCTAGTCTAATAAACTCTACCTTCTTCATATGACGAATACTTTCAAGAAAGTATTTATCATTGAATAGTTTCTGAAATCTTTTCCAAGACATGTTAAGTGCGCCTGGCTTGGTACGCTTCACAGATTCCCACCAGTAATCTGCTTCACCATGGAACATAAAGGTGGCGAATGGAACCTTCTGTTCCTCAGTGCAGCCCAAGACATCGAATATCTTGGTCATTTGCTTAACCCATATTTTCGCCTTAATCAGATTGGGCTTTACCTAGAAATCTGGTGGTCCCAACTCCTTGAACTGCTTGGCTATGACAGACCGCGCGTTGCTATCATTTCCACCCGTATTTTGTACACGAGTCTCCCTTGTCTGATTTTGCATGAACTGCAAAAAGCTTCTCTACATCGCATCATTCATCGTTTGTTTGGTGGTGTTGTTTACAGGAGGAATATTTCCATCATGTTGCACGTTCTCTTGGTTGGTAATCAAAGGTTGTTCCACATTCTCATAGACTCCATTGTTAACATTCTCAGCTGCCATTCTTAAAAACTGCCATAAAACAAGGGTTAATAAAACAAATTAACATATCACATAATATCCCTATATTATGATCGACCAATAAAATAAGCTTAGGTAGGACACACTGCCGAAGGATTTACTCATCTCTCCCCTCCTAGTTCTATTCCCCGATCTCTGCCAGAGACCATATCCCTAAGCTCTGATACCAACTGTGACGCCCCCAAAATAGGTATACATCACCCATTCTGAGTCGCCAAATACATGGTATAGAAAATAACTACAACTTTATTATTACAATTGTCGTGCAAAATACGACAACACCTACTGTGAGTTTAAATACAAATATTGTCTTCTAGATAATATCCACACCCAGATAAAGTTCTCATTACAATTATTCATACACTATTTTACAGAAAATAGTGAGGACTGCTAAAATATCCTTCTAGAACCATCACTCCACACCCCGGCTAGTCCCTGCTAAATTCTCACCTCTTGAGAAGAAAAATGGAACAAAAAGGAAAAGGGTGAGCCCAACTAGCCCAGTAAAGAATATTATGACTAAGATAATATACAACAATGCCTCGTGGATACGTGATGGATCGGTCAGCTAGCTGCAAAGATATGTTTGTCGGCCTCGGGGCCGGAAATCCCAACTGATTAAACACTGACAAGGGCATCAAAATTTATGCTTTCCCCAAGATCACACAAACACTTCTCAAAGCTTTTCTTCCCGATAGTGCATGGAATCGTAAAGCTGCCCGGATACATCATCTTTGGCGGTAATTTCTGTTGAAGCACTGCACTACACTCCTCAGTCAAGGCTACCGTTTCAAACTCATCTAGCCTCCTTTTCTTTGACAAAATACCCTTCATAAACTTTGCATATTTTGGCATTTGTTCCAACGCTTCGGCGAAAGGTATATTGATCTGCAGCTTTTTGAATACCTCCAGGAACTTACTAAATTGTTTATCCTCCCTCGGCTTAATTAATCTTTACGGATATGGAACTCGAGGGTGAATAGGTGGTACTGAACTCTTAATCTTCTCCTCTGTACTTGCTTTATCTTTCTCTTCTTGCTGACCCTCAGAATTTTTCAGATTTTCTTCTTCATCATGCACCAGCTCTGCCTCGCGCGGCCGCGGGTCTTCCTTAGTATATTCAGGCACGGGCACGCGACTTGCAGTGTCTGACAGATTTTCCCCAGATCTTAATGATATTGCTTGGCACTGTTCCTTCCCTTCTCTTCTAGGATTTATCTCTGTATTGCTCTGCAAGGCACCCTAAGGCATGTTATTAAGCACATTAGCCATTTTCCCCATCCGTGACTCCAAATTCTTGATAGCCACTGCTTGGCTTTTTGATCAATACCTCCGTATTCGCCATATATTTCAACATCATTTCCTCGACTTTAGATTTCTTTTCCTGCTGAGGTGCAGCTAGAGTGTGATGTTGTTGTTGTTGTTGAGAAAATCCCGATGGAAACGGTGGTTTTGGTGTATATTGTGGTTGAGCTGGTTGTGACTGAAACTGTTGACTCGGTTGAAACAGACTTTGTTGATTCCCTTGGTTATTAGACCAACTGAAGTTTGGATGATTCCGGTTGTTGGGGTGGTACGTGTTCTAAAATTGCCCTTGGTCTTTTCTGTAGTTGCTCACATACTGTACCGACTCTGAGCTTATAGCACACTGATCCGTGGAGTGTGATCCTGCACAAATCTCACAAACAAAAGCAACTGTTTTCACTTTGCTTTCTGCTATTGTGTCTATCTTCTTTGCCATAGCTGCCATCTGTGCCAATAACTGCGTAATCGCATCTACCTCCAGCACACCTTCTACCTTGGGCAGCGGCATCCGAGATGTAGGGTTTTGGAAATCATTTGTAGCCATAGTCTCTATAAGTTTATAGGCCTCGTCATAGCTCTTGGCCCATAATGCCCCTCCTGCAGCTGTATCTATTATCGGTCTTGACTGCCATCCCAATCCATTATAAAAGGTGTTGATCACCATCCAATCTGGCATACCATGGTGAGGACATTTTCGTAGCATCTCCTTGTATCTCTCCCATGCTTCGTATAAGGACTCTCCCTGTTGTTGCTCAAACTGACAAATAGCTGTCCTCATCTTCGCAGTCTTAGCCATTGGGAAGAATTTGGCTAAAAATTTCTGTGCTAGATCCTCCCATGTGGTGATTGACCCTGACGGCAAAGAATGAAGCCAACTTCTTGCCTTATCCCTTAAAGAGAATGGGAACAATCGCAATCTAATAGCATCCTCTGTCACACCGTTATATCGAAATATGTCACCAATCTCTATGAAGCTCAATAGGTGTTCATTCGGATCATCCGTAGCAGCACCCCCAAACTGAACCAAGTTTTGCACCATCTAAATAGTGCCTGGTTTTATCACAAAAGTGTTTGCTGCTATGGCCGGTCTGACTATGCTCGATTTTAGCCCGTTTATATTTGGCATGGAATAATCTCTTAGAGCCTTGTGTTCCTCTCTTTGTTTAATTCTCTGTTCTTCTGCCATCTCAGTTATGGTGCTTTCCAACTGTGCTTGTAAATTCCTTCGTACACTTGCTTTCCAACCTCTTCCGTTTATGTTATCCTGCGCTGGTGTTAATTCGGAATTGGATGATCGTGTGCGCATAAAATTCTACAAGTACCTGAAATCAAAAACAAAACAAAAATAGAAATGAGATGAGAATAGAGATGTCTAAGTCATACAAAATAGCTTGAAATCAATGATAATTATCTAAATTAAACGCCTTTCCCTGGCAACGACGCCAAAAACTTGTTGCCTCTTTTTCAGTTATGATAAAAGAGCTCTAACTCATGCAAGCATACATGTGTCAACAAGTAATACAAAGCAAGTATCGATCCCACAGAGAAATTTGTTTAATTTAAAATACTATGCATCAACCACATCACTATTTTCATATGCTTAAACTATTGTTTAAAATGGTGAATTAATCTAAAATGCAAATAATAACTAAAACGATAATAAGAATCAAATAAATCAAATATGGAAGTTATGGGATCCTAACTTCATCTAATATTTCATCTAATTACCACTATCATGCAAGAATCGTTCACATATCACAGGAAACTAGCCAAGAGCACTAATTGAGTCATAGCCATTTTTCAATGCACTATGACCTACTTACACATCATTCACAAAAGATAGAATCTATATAATCATCAATATAACCAAGATCACTATATGTCTATGTGAAATTGCAATCAGACTGAATTTAAGCACAAGTCCTTATTCTAACTCATACGGCGAATAAGTATATGTCTATCTCATTCACGAAATACGTAAACCATATAAAACAGTCCCATATACATATGCTATTATGACTACAATCTATATTCACATGTTCACTGTCAATCCCATGCAAACACTAAAACGAATGGTGATCAAGCATTCATATATGCAAAACAATAATAATAGAATTCCCATATGACATATAAATCAACCCCAGCACTCAAACACGCAAATAAACTACATATTAAAATCTGTTAGAATCCCATAATGGAGATTAGTTCATGACTGAACCAAAAGCCATTATAGGATCAAAGATAAACATGATACACAACTAAGCAATTGAAAGATGAAAGAGATAGGAACAATCAAACCCAATTATAAATTGTAAATCAATATCCACGTTCAGATCTCATGTAAATCCAGAATAACGATAATATAAATCCACCATGTTGGAGAATCCCAAGAAGAATGCGAAAAGATGAAAATATGGCTTCGTTCTTCGTTGGAATCTCTCTCGTGTAAAAACCCTAGTTACTACTCTCTAAACACATCAAAAACTATCCAAGTTCTCTCTGACACACGTCAGGTATCATTTTAATCAATTACACTCTCTTAAAAATGGAAATTAAAATAAAACACATCAGTAACTCCGGCCCATCGCATGACCGCCGCCCCTCAAGATATGTTCCTCATGGCGCGCGAGACTTGCGAGAAGTCGGGATGTCCGGTGGCCTCTCATGGGCGCGCACCTCGAGCCTAGTATGCCGCACGGCTCACAGTCTGTGGATTCTGGTTCTGGTTCTACAATGTTGCTACTGCTGTCGCTTTGTCCTGCTGCTCATTCCTTCCATGCTTGGTCTCCTTGCTCCATTATACCTTCATGCCATGCATATCCCCGCTTGTGCCTCGCCTTCACACATCCATTAGCCTTGTGCCCTCTATTACCACCAAAATTAAGCCAATTCCTGCACTTTTTCGCCAAAAGGAGTTTTAAGCACATGCAACACAAAATAACATGAAATGCAACTAAAACAGACTAAAATGTACTCGAGATGTGCATAATTCGCGTGAATTGATATCCAATAAGTAGGTAATAAACCCACTTATCACCTTCACAATTTAGTTGAGGTCAACCTACTAATTGTTCATGCTCATTACCCTCTATACTGGTTTACATCTTTTATTATAAATCTCATTTCATATTATTCGCGGTTTATAATTTAATAACATCGCCTCTCGGCATCGTGGCATTCGGGAACATTACGACCTTCATCATCATCCATTCTTATTGGTTTATATTAACCCCATTCCATATCTTATAATGTTTGTTACATTTGAATCTAAACACTTTTTAAGTTCATTAACACTTTACACGGCGTTTCGACGTTCATACGTCACATGCCCGATTCGCCTCCTTTTGCATATGTTTAGTATGCTTATACACTTATCTAATTCATTATTGATTAATGTTAAATATCATTATATTTTATAATTTTTATGTTTTAGAACTTAGAACAACAACTTTTATCTTCGAAAGCATTACACGTTGCATTCGTGCATGCCCGACGCCCTCCGATTACATCTAAATGCACAATAGTCCTACAAATGGCTAATTTAGACCCTTCTACCGACCTCAAATCTCAAAACTTATTAAATTAAAGTTGTAGGTATATTTTTTTAGCTTTCTGGATCATCTTGAATCACCTCAATCGGAGTTCGTATAAAAAACTTATGCCCATTTTACTACAGGACGTCAAAATCACAAAATTAGAACACATGGAGCTCGCCCCGACGAGTTCCTCTCTGCCGAACTCACCCCAGAAAAATCCCTAGCCAAACGAACTCACCCCGGCGAGTTCTCCTCTGTCCAACTTGATTTGTTTTTCCAGCATACTCTATTTTGACATACCTACGTCAAAACCTTTATAACTTCTTCATTTTAAGTCGAAATTAGACCATTCTTGAGGCTATGGAAAGCTTGTAACATGATCTACAAAACCCCCATGAATCCATAATTTTGCAGTATCATTATCAAGACACAAAATTGAAAGTAGTATGCACACAAGCCAATCATGTTTGATGATAAAGCATATTCTTTGTAACAATCTTATTCATTTATTAATAAAAAGTATTAATTATTAAAGGCTTTTAATTATCTACATGATGCTGTTTTATAATATGTGATAAACCCATAGTTTTAAGCAATGCTTTTAGAATAATGATGATGATCATTCTAATGAGATCTAAATCCTTAGAAAGCTTAAAACTAAAATAGTTCCCAATCATTGGATTACTAAATTGCGGATTAGTGAATCCGGATAGATTGGTACATACGTTGCTTGCTCATTGGATGAGGATGATTGATCTCATGATCATTTGTGTGGAGACACTAAAGCAAGTATGTAGGTGCATATTAGAGAATAAGTTTCATTGAAGCGTGGCTCGCTAAGGAATACCTAATGGAGTTTTATTTGCCTGTCAATAGGAATTCCTGTAGTGATAGTAGTACAAATGATCCTTGGACTTGAGATCATCATAGTATCTTTTGTATGATGAGTTATACTTTGACTTATTCCTTAAGACCCTTAGGGTATATCAAAGGGTATGCTTGGGTATAATAAGTTGTACATGGAGATAATGTATGATCAATAAAGAATCTACCACTTCTAATAAAAGAAGAGAAATGTCTATGTGATTCGATAAATGACAACCCAAAGAGTCCTTGGTTAATGAGAATGAAATTAGAAAGGAGTTTCTAATTTGCATTATTTGAGTTGTGCATTTAAGGATCGAAATACATATAATTAAATAAAATAAGACTTGATGACAAGAATTCCATGTCTTATATTTAATTGGGACATTGAATGGTGGAAGGATTGAATTATGCAGTAACTATTTACTCAAAGGTTCTTTTTTATGATTAATGTTGAAATCTATATTATCCGGAAAGTCGTTGATCGCTAGGGAGGCTTATCCCTATTGTAGAATAAATATTATTTATTTAAATAAATTAATTGTTTAATTTATTTATTTAAATAAGATTAGAATTATTCTAATTGATTTATTCACAACCTAGGTTTAATATGGAGAACCTAAAGGGTCACACCATAAAAGGAAGAATAATTATTTAAGAAGTTAATGGCATAATAGTAATAATATGTTAAGTATATTTAATTTAATCTGTGGTGATAGAATAAATTAAATAGCTTAATATTTATTATTTAATATTTTAGAAATATTAAATGTAAATTAATAAGAGGAGTCTTATTAATATTATTACAATTATTATTATTTTAATTTCTAAAAGAATTTAGGAATTAATTTAATATAAGTACTCTCATTTATTCCTAATTGGATTAGGAAGAAAAATTAGTTGAAGGAATTTAATTAATTATCCCTAATAAGATTAGGGAGCTTAATTAATTAAAAGAATTTAATTAATTAAATAAAAACCCAATTCCTTAATTGTTAAGGTGGGTTGCCCACATCTATAAATAAGAGGAGTCTTATTATGGGTGTGGGGGTTGTTGACTTTTACAACGACATAATTCCAATTTGTTGGAGAGTACCCTTTTCTATAGAGATAGAAAACTAGGGTTTGAGCCAAATACCCCTTCTTCTTGAATTCCTATTCTTTCTTGGTGGATCACCTCTAGAGGCCAAACACATGGGTGGCTAACGTTGATCAAAGGAATGAACCAAACCCGGTGGATTCAAGTTGAACGCGAAAAGGATTGGAGGTGAACTTGTACCTGAGGAAGCTCGATCTTCAAGGGTATGATTTTATTCTTTATCTTTTCGTTTAATTAATAATTGTGCATAAAGGGTGATCCGGATTTATGGTTTGTAAATTTTGTTTTTAAACTCTGATTTTACACGCTTCCGCTAATTTATGCAATTTGATTGCTTTCATGAATATTACAAACCTAACAAAAATTGGCCCGAAAGTCTCCCAAGGCTAAGTTTTCATCTTTTAACATACTTTACGAAAAATTTCGCCATGACTTCGTTTTAAAACATTTTTAATCCATTCCACTTGGGTTCATTTCATCACTCTTAAGAGCATCTTTCAACCATAATGGTACTAGTAAATATGATTTACACAAAAGGTTGTGAGTCCTTGAAAAGTTAGTTTACAAACTAAACTTCCCATTTTCCATTTTGTCTATCTTACATGCATTCTTATGAATGTAAACACATAAATCATCATATATAATCTCCAATATATCCAATTTATATCTTAGGGTCCTTCATGTCCCTCCATCAACACATTATCTCCCACAACCAAGCATTTAAACCTCTTTGAGGAATTTAATCAAACATGATATATGCATAGCTTAAATTTATGGATTTCACAAGTTTTTAGGTATGAATAAACCAGGAATTTCATCCTTATCACCTTATGTTTATCAATCATCTATAACCCATCAATACGTAACCCAAGTATGTACAAATCATAATTAAAATATGGTTTTGGAAATACCTCTTGAGAGTGTTTCCTCCAAACTCAAGCTCAATCTTTGCAATGGTTCTTCTCCTACCTTGCCTTGCTCTCCCGCAGCCTTTCTTCCTCTGTCACAAGTTCCCTAGTTCACTCAATTCCTACACTCTAAGTTTCTTACGTAGACAAAATTTGCCACAACAATTGGAAGGCATTCAAGGTGGGGGTATTTATAGAGCTTAGCAACCATTGCCCCTCCATCCTCTAATTCATCAGCTCCCAACACTTCATATTCCCCATTCATTGGTTAAGTTAAGTAATAGAGAGATATAAGTTATGAATTTTAAAGGTTTTTGGGTTGAAACCCTCCTCCCAATTACTCCCTTCGTTTAATATTTGCACAATGCCTTTATATAATTAGATTAGCTCAGCAGTCCCCCATGGGGCCCACCCTTGTCTGACTTATCTCTTTTAATTAGTCATTTAGCCATCTAATTGACCATTTGACCATTTTGACATCTGAAAATCAATTTTTTCGTGATTATAGTTAATTCCTACTAAAGTCGACATTCTCAACGTCATGAGGATATTCGCTTCTTCAAATTCACATTCGATATTCGAGTTTGACTTTTTATCGAAAAAAGTCAACTATTGACTTTGACCCAAAAAGTCAACCCCGACATATTTTATGTTTTTAGTCTATTCCTACTAATTTTGACTTTTCAAACTTAAATATTCGGTCCGCGTCTCAAGATTCCACTCCGAACTCAAATTCGAGTTTTACTATTTAACTGGGTTTTTATACAAGTGTTAGCTCCCTTAGTTAGTTCAAACAATTAGTTTAAACCAACTATTAATATATATCTCATCACTTACTCATGAATAAATATATATAGATTATTCCATTACAATAAGTTCACATAATCCTTATTCTTCAATATTATACATTAAGCCACATGCTCATTGAGTTTATTACATAACTTCCTTAAAGATTTTTTGTACCAAAAATCTCTCTTTACATCTTTACACATATTAAACCATATAGGTTTTCCTTAACACATACATTAAAATATTTAATCATTCTCTACACATCTCTCTTTTTCAACATCTAAGCTTTGTTACCAATTAACCTATAATCGCATTTAATCACATATCATACATCATTCTTATACAAATAGTTATCCTCATCTAAGGATTATCATACAATATCATCACATTAATCATTTAAGACTATATTTCTAGCCGTACAAATATCCGGGGTATCACATATGATATGTATATGATGTGAATTTATGAAGATATGATCTGTGAGACGCAATATGTGATTTACGTTTTGTTGCATTCATGTACCATTGTATTTACTAGAATCTGAAATAGTTGGATGGAAAATATAACACCATTTCAAAGATAAGTGTCATTCTTATCAACGTAGTTTATGATAATTAGTAATATGTTGAGATATTAAAGTAATATGTGTATTATATCATGCGTAGATGATATTGTATATTTGAGTATTGTTTTACTTAAATTTTGTTGTAATAAATTATTCTAATTGGTTTTGTGGGATATATAATTTTGTGCATATATATATATATATATGTATATATACATATATATGTTAGAGTTCTCTCGGCAGAATGAAGAGGCATCGTAGAGTTCTCTCAGCCAAACGAAGAGGCATCACATAGTTCTCTCGACAAATCGTAAAAGCATCGTAGAGTTCTCTCGGCAGATCGTAGAGCTACCTCGACATAGCAGAGCTATCTTTCAGAGACGCAGAGCATTCTTGGGATCGTAGAGTTAAAGAAGTCAGTCCCTCTACAACTCTCATCTAGTATCTACGATCAAGTGCAGAATCGCAGAGTCATCTTTGCCAAAGCTCTCAAAGTTACATAAGCTCTTCTGAAGAAGATCCTTAGGCAAAGCATTGATGTTGTCTCTTGATGATTAAAGCACATATGAAGATCAGTAGGCATCTGCAAGCATCAAGTCTTATCAATGATTGTAGAGAAGTTCAGACAGGAACCCTACGATCCCTCTGATGACGCTACATCGTAGAGTCCTATCACAGAGACAGTCAAGCAACCCAAAACTGAATTGAATATTTTGTGTTGCTCATAATGGATTGCTAACATCTATATCAGTAGAGTGATATGCCCAAGACAGTTGCTGAATACTTAATTGATCTGAATGAAGAATCAAAGTCAGTGGGGAACAAACAACCATGATATGCAGAAAATAAGAGCACTATCCATACCACTATCTTAGAGCAAGTTAATGGATGCTGACTCACCCCACTACTGAAGTCAACAAGGAATAAACTATTCCAAGTTCAGCAACATATCTTAACGGGAAGATTAGATGCAATGACCACATTTGTGACGCCCCCAAAATAGGTATGCATCACCTATTGTGAGCCGTCAAATACATGGTACAGAATACAAATACAACCTTAAATATACAACATGAGCTGTGAGTTTTAATACAAATATTATCTTCTAGACAGTATTCAAACTCAAAATAAGTCCTCAGTACATTTATTATCACACTATTTCATAGAATAGTGAGGACTACTAATGCTATCATCTGGACCGTCACTCCGTTCCCCAACTAGTCCCTGCTACGTTCTCATTTCCTGAAGAGAACAATGAAAGCAAAAGGGTGAGCTCAACTAGCCCAGTAAGAAATATTATGACTAAGATAATACAGAATAAATTATCGTTAGCCTTCAACAGTGTTAAACTGATAAAATATAACAAACATCAAGTTTAACTGTAACAAAATAAGCAATCCATTAGAAGAGTCAAGTAGAGAATGAAATCTACTATCTTCTATGATTTAAAAGGTTTTTCATTACTTTTATCACTGAGACTCAGCTTAATAAATAATCAACATTATCCTTGCACTACGACCAAGGATATTCATTAGTATCATGACCACAAATTATTCATGCACTACGGGCCAAGGATATTCGTGTTTTCATCAATGGTCATGATCATGCCAACAACTGTCCATCAATGCACTACGGGCCAATGAGGACTTTTACCACATCATTTGTAATATTACGGTCATGATTATACCAAATAATCCCTGATCATAATCATACCAAGTCCATCTATGCACTACAGGCCACAAATGACTTTCAATATAATATAAACATGAGGATGATGACAATGATATAGGAATTCAATACAACAAGTTGAAGGATTAATTTTTAAAGATTTATAATTTAATTTATCCAGGAACCAACAACGTCCAAATTGTCAACATGATACTGCTTTGTGGAGTAAAATTCAAGAATAATATTGTACCAAAATTAATTTAGACCGAAAATGAATCAATTTTTATCATGAATAGTACCCCGGGTGAATAGTACTCAAGTGAATAGTACCCCGTGAATAGTACTTCAGGAATAGTAACCCCGTGAATAGTATTCCAACATGAAAAAGTTAAAACTTATCAAAAATGCTCAGAATAATATTTCCATGAAAAGAAACTGGATGAAACGCAAATATCAAGGATATTCTACTAATTTCATGGAGTACAGAAACCAAAACTCTAACAAAACGAGTATAGAATTCGAAATCTAAAACGAAATAATATTACTTACATACTACAGAGTATGGAAGAAAATATTATTTCAAGCGAATATTAAACAAAAATAACATCCCTTACCTTGAAAAGAAGAGTATTCCAACTGGTGTAGCGAGGATATTCTTGAAGAAAACTTTCACTATCTTCTACGCTCAAAGCTTTCTAAAACTCTAAAAAAATACGCTCAAGATTATAGAAGATGAATTCTCTGATTCTTGTGTGATTTTCAATTCTAACTAAGCATCCTATTTATAGGAGAATGGAAAGGATACTATTTGAATTTAATTTCTCACGGACTGTACAATAAATTCGGACGAAACAAACACTGAATCACAGATGAGAAATCTTTTTTCCTTAATCAACAAAAATTTTTAAAATATTAATAAAATATCCAACAAAATATAATATATTATATTTTCCATAAAAAACAAAACTTGATATATATATATATATATATATATATATATATATATATAAACACATGCCTTTGAAACCTTTACTCCACCCGTGACAAATTCCAAAATTTTCCCCCCTGACATTCATTTTTCAACATATGGGCCCCACATGTGGGCCCCCACCTATTATTATATAAATATATACCGAATAACTTTCTACCGATTATTTTGAAAAATGAGTAAATGGGGGTCCAAAAAATAAGCAAAATTTACCATAAATACTTCATAAAAATCTCCTCAATATTTTTAACAACATTTATCATTATTATTATAATTCACAATATTAATCGACCAGGTCGTTCCCAGGAAAGAGGGGGCTTTCCAATAAGGATTTCTCACTATTGGCGCGCAATTAGGTGACCAAACCTCTCCTTGACAAAACTTCTAGACATCGTTAATATTGCAAATAATAATATTAATAACTTTGTCATCTCAATTATTCATTTAATAATATATAAAATATCGAAAATAATTGAATCAAATAACGTGAGATACTATGCAACAATTACTGTAGCAATAATTGAACAAAACTGAGTGACTTCTCACGTAAGCATCAATAATCAATACCGTGTGCTACTATGCAACCACACGTAATACTGTACTTTCAACACCGGATGTTTCAATAGTTAACGGTAAAACTTTTGCCGTTATTTTCATAAAAAAATATTTTTATCATTTTCTCAATCCGACAATAATTTCTTTATGGGGTCCACCAATGATTGTGCCGTCGTACGAATATTTCCCGACCAATCGAATATTATATAACAACTTGCGTACTTTGCAAAATTTATAAATATTACCCACAACTATAACATTATATCAAATTTACTCCATAATATTCAAAAATGATATTTATAGAAAATTCATTTTTATTCATAAAAGTTGTGGTCTTACAACCTCCCCTTCTTATGAAATTCCACCCTCGAAATTAGGGTACGTACCTGATATGTCGAAGAGGTAAGGATACCTTGATTTTATTTCAGATTCTAACTCCCATGTCATTTCCTCAACATCGTGGTTTTTCCATAAAACTTTAACTTGAGGTATAACCTTGGAGCGTAAAATATGTTCCTTCTTATCCCAGATTTTAATAGGTACCTTTTCATACGTTAAATCTTCCACTATTTCGTCTGATTCTAACTCAATAATGTGGTTTGGGTCTTCCACATATTTACGTAACATGGATATACGAAAAATGTTATGAACACGAGACATACTTGGCGGTAAAGCGGGTCTATAGGCCACAGTTCCTACTCGATTGAGGATTAAAAATGGGCCAATGAATCGAGGATTAAGCTTTCCTCTCTTTCCAAATCTTGTAACTCCTTTCCATGGAGCAACACATAATAACACATGATCTCCAATATCGAATTCCACTTCCTTTCGATGAAGATCAACATAACTCTTTTGTCGATCTTGTGAGGTTTTTATACGTTGTCGGATCGTTTGAATCTTTTCCGTAGTCATACATACCAACTCCAGTCCCAACAAAATTGCTTCACCCACCTCATCCTAGCATACTAGAGAACGACACTTTCTTCCATACAACGCCTCAAATGGATCCATGCCAATACTTGCTTGATAACTGTTATTGTAGGAAAACTCCACCAATGGTAAGAACTTGTCCCAACTTCCTTTGAAGTTAAGGACACAGAGTCTTAATAAATCTTCAAGAGTTTGAATAGTTCTTTCCGACAGTCCGTCCGTTTGAGGATGATATGTCGAGCTAAATCGTAAATCCGTGCCCATAGCTTTTTGCAAACTGACCCAAAATCTTAAAGTGAATCTTGGGTCTCGATCAGAAACTATGGATACTGGCATACCATGCAGTCTTACAATCTCGTTTATGTACATACTGAGCAAGACGTTCAAGTGTATAAGTTTCTCGTATAGGTAAGAAATGAGCGGACTTTCGTCAATCTATCAATAATGACCCAAATTGCATCTATGCCTTGAGAAACCTTGGGAAGACCAGTAACGAAATCCATGGTAATGTGCTCCCACTTCCATTCTGGAATTTCAAGTGGTTGCAATGGACCTTTTGGTACTTGATGTTTTGCCTTGACCCGTTGACAAGTTAATAAAAGTAGTATGCACACAAGCCAATCATGTTTGATGATAAAGCATATACTTTGTAACAATCTTATTCATTTATTAATAAAAAGTATTAATTTATTAAAGACTTTTAATTATCTACATGATGCTGTTTTAATAATATGTGATAAACCCATAGTTTTAAGCAATGCTTTTAGAATAATGATGATGATCATTCTAATGAGATCTAAATTCTTAGAAAGCTTAAAACTAAAATAGTTCCCAATCATTGGATTACTAAATTGGGGATTAGTGAATCCGGATAGATTGGTACATACGTTGCTTGCTCATTGGATGAGGATGATTGATCTCATGATCATTTGTGTGGAGACACTAAAGCAAGTATGTAGGTGCTTATTAGAGAATAAGTTCACTGAATGTGGCTCGCTAAGGAATACCTAATGGATTTTTACTTGCCTGTCAATAGGAATTCCTATAGTGATAGTAGTACAAGTGATCCTTGGACTTGAGATCATCATAGTATCTTGTGTATGATGAGTTATACTTTGACTTATTCCTTAAGACCCTTAGGGTATATCAAAGGGTATGCTTGGGTATAATAAGTTGTACATGGAGATAATGTATGATCAATAAAGAATCTACCACTTCTATTAAAAGAAGAGAAATGTCCTATGTGATTCGATAAATGACAACCCAAGAGTCCTTGGCCATAAATGCGAATAAAATTAGAAAGGAGTTTCTAATTTGCATTATTTGAGTTGTGCATTTAAGAGTCGAAATACATATAATTAAATAAAATAAGACTTGACAAGAATTCCATGTCTTATATTTAATTGGGACATCAGTATAGTGGAAGGATTGAATTGCACGGTAACTATTTACTCAAAGGTTCTTTTATGATTAATGTTGAAATCTATATTATCCGGAAAGTCGTTGATCGCTAGGGGAGGCTTATCCCTATTGTAGAATAAATATTATTTATTTAAATAAATTATTAGTTTAATTTATTTATTTAAATAAGATTAGAATTGTTCTAATTGATTTATTCATGTAGGTTTAATATGGAGAACCTAAAGGGGCACCATAAAAGGAAGAATAATTATTTAAGAAGTTAATGGCATAATCGTAATAATAAGTTAAGTATATTTAATTTAATCTATGGTGATAGAATAAATTAAATAGCTTAATATTTATTATTTAATATTTTAGAAATATTAAATATAAATTGATAAGAGGAGTCTTATTATTATTATTATTACTATTATTATTATTATTTAATTCCTAAAGCAGTTTGGGAATTAATTATTAAAAGTACTCTCATATTTCCTAATAGGATTAGGAGGGAAAATTAGTTAAAGGAGTTTAATTAATTATCCCTAATAAGATTAGGGAGCCCATTTAATTAAAAGAGTTTAATTAAATAAATAATACCTTATTTTTAATAGGGTTACTTGATATCTTTATAAGAAGAGTCTTATATCAGATATCATGACGACGTGATAATTCCAATGGTTGTAGAGTACGTTCTTTTTCTATAGAGATAGAAAAACTAGGGTTTAGCCAACCACCCATCTTCTTGAATCCTTCTTCTTCCTTGGTGGATCACCTCTAGAGGCCAAACACTTGGGTGGCTAACGTTGATCAAAGGAAGGAACCAAACCCGGTGAATTCAAGTTGAACGCGAAAGGATTTGGAGGTGAACTTGTACTTGAGGAAGCTCGATCTTCAAGGGTATGATTTTATTCTTTATCTTTTCGTTTAATTGATAATTCTTCATAAAGGGTGATCCGGGTATATGCTTTGTAAAATTTTAAAACTCTGATTTATCTCGCTTCCGCTTAATATTTGCAATTTGATTGCCTTCTTGAATATTACAAACCTAACAGTGGCATCAAAGCCAAACCTTTATGCGAATTATTAATTGTTCAGATTTGATATGTATGTTGATATGTGTTTAGAACAATTTAATTGGGCATAATTTTGTTATATAAAATTAAAAAAAAAAAAAAAAAAAAACCGAAAGCTTGTGATATGGGCGAATGACTTGGTCAATTTTTTTTTTTTTAAAGCCACGGTTTATCTGGTGACTTACATAGCGCACGGTATTCAAGGGATTTTTTTTTTTGGTTATACATGCCAGGTGTTCGGTTGTTATGAATAATATATATATTTACGGATAATATATATAATATTTATACTAACCGTATATAATAATAACCGTTGTAATATTTATATTGACAGTGGTATAAATATTACGGATAATTACGTTGTAATATTTATACTAACTTAGTATATATTTACGAGATAATATATATAATAACCATGTTAATTAATATGATGTAAATTATTATATATTATTCTTATTATTTTATTATTAAAATTAAAAGTTTATTTTAATTTTAAAATAAAAGATTTATTTTAATATTAAAATAAAAGAGTTTATTTTAATTTTAAAATTAGAATTTCATGCTAACTAATTAGAGTTGGAATTGGATTCCATGATAACTAATTGAAGTTGAAATTGATCTTTCTTTAAATAAAGGAGTTTATTTAGATATGAAATAAGATTTCATATTATTCAAAATAAAGGAGTTTATTTGTGAATAGGAAAGAAAATCCGTATTTCCTTAAATAAAGGAGTTTATTTAATATGAAATAAGATTTCATATTATTCAAAATAAAAGAGTTTATTTGTGAATAGGAAAGATAATCCGTGTTTCCTTTAATAATTTTTTTTATATTTACATGGAATTGGATTCCATAATTAATTAAAATAAAGGAGTTTATTTTGATTAAAGATTTTGATTAAAATAAAATAGTTTATTTTATTCAAAATTGGATAAATTAAAATAAAATAGTTTTATTTTGATTTAAATTTGGATTAAAATAAAGGAGTTTATTTTAATTCAAAATTAGATTTTATACTAACTAAATTTGCCCATTAAAGGATATCAATATATATATTAAATGTTTATTATTCATAAGATGAATGTTATTTATTGATGCATATGATGATGTGTATGATAATAAATGGGATTGATTATGGACTATTGACCAATGTGATTGGATTTTATTTTAGTTGGATGCATGAATGTATGGGTTTTATTAAATGAGGTCTCATACTCGCCTTCTCTAATTTTTTCTTAATGTAAATTCTATCTCCTCCTATGTACTTCCCTTGATCTAGCGATCAAGGTTTCTATTTATTTTAATTAGTTTTGTAATAGGAATAGTTAGAATTAATTTTGAAAATTGGAGATCAAGGAGCAAGAGCGCTTGAAGACCCGCTTTTGTAATGGAGCAGGGTTTAAATGTAATAGTTATATTTAAATATTATTTCTTGCACCCTAGGGTTTGACCTTTTGGTTCACTTGGTGGCTCTAGTGAACCAAACTAGAATAAAAGTTCATAATCAATCCGAGTAGAATATAGTATTCTATATGTGCATGCTTATACTATATATATTATATATTATGCAAACATGCTTCACATGTTCATTAATATAACGCGTATTTATATATATATGTGCATGCGCTAAACAAGATGAGACAAATTAATAACAAACCCTCAAATTTTTTTATATTAAGTCCTAAGCGTTCAAAGATATTTGGAATATCGAACGTCGCCTTTCTAGCATGATAAAATTAATAGAGTATTAAATATTTAATATGAGTTTGTTGTGTCACCACAAGGCAAGTATTAAGTATTTAAGATGTTAATTTATCACATTTGATGCTTATAAAGAAAATTGAACAATATTGTTTTGTTGTGTCACCACAAGGATGATTTTTTTTTTTTGAATATATGGAGTGCTAGGTCGGACTTAACTTAGATAATTTTGATTCGGATGTGCCACCACTTGATCAAAATAATCTAAGAGGCAACATAAAAGGAGTTGCATAGTTGATGTAATTGACAAAAGTTGTCTACCTATTTATTTATATATAGTTTGTTGTGTCACCACAAGGCTATATACATTTGAAATGGGATCCTTATTCTCACTAGCAAATCTTTAATTAGATTTTGGCTTAACTATATAAGTGAGGTAATATAGTTTGAAGAAAATAGTGGAGATGCCAATTTAAAACAAGACCTAAATTATTTTGGTAATTAATAAAAGAATGTATGTTAAAATGTTGTTAATTACAAATTCATTTACAAAATTTTACAATGTATAAAATTATTATCATCATGAAGCATATTAGATGTTAAATTAACGAATCAATTAAAGCGGATTGGTTAAGGAATTTGAGAATAGTTCTCATAGTGAAAAGTTATCTTATGTCCTTAATACGCCTATCCTCAAGAATGGTTGCGCATAATGCCCTCGAGGAAGACATTGCTACTTTTAAAAAGTGGCAAGATGATGCCTGATTGGCTCAACGCATCATGCTCGCATCCATGAGTAACGAGCTCAAAGACATGAAGCATGAAACTATGGATGCTCCTACTATATTTCTGCACATCAAGTAGTTGATGGAGAGGAAATTAGGACTAATAGATATCAGATATCTAAGGAGTTCTTCCGCTCTAGAATGACCAACGACACTACAGTACAGACACATGTCCTAAACATGATCAATTTGATTGAACAATTTGGACAATGGGTTTTGTCATGGATGGAGAGTTGAACCAAGATTTGATCTTACACTCACTCCCGGACTCCTTTCACAATTGTTGTGAATTTTTCATATAAACAAGCTAGATATCAGCTTCGTTGATTTGCTTAACATGTTGAAAAATGATGAGAGTCACTTTTCAACCAAGAAAGACCCATGTCTTCTTGGTAGGGGCCAAAGGATCTTGTGAAAAGAAGAACGATTCAAAGAAGGTATATAGAAAGGCATAAAAAAAGAATAATAAGAACAAAACTGATATGGATAGCAAAGGAGTTTGCTTCCACTGCAATAAGCCTGGACACTGGAAAGAAACTGCGAGAAGCATCTTGCAGAGGATAACCAAAGAAGCTTAGTGAAGTTTCGGTTACAATACAGTTTTTGTTCATGATTGAAATAAATTTTTCTTTAAGTCAAGGTTCTACTTGGCTATTGGATACCGACTTTGGTTATCATAAATATAGATTTATGAAGGGACCAAGCAGAAGTAGAAAGCTAAACAAATATAAGTAATCCTATGTGTGGGAAATGAAGCAAAGGTTGCAACATTAGCCATAGAAACTTATAGTTTAGCACTGCCTATGGGCAAATCTATTAAGTCAATAAGTTGTTATTGTATTCTAGTTCTCGTTGAAAACATTATTTCCATTTTATTGTTGGACAATAAAATCTTTGGTATTATAATTAAGAACAATTGTTGTTCTATTTATAATAATAATGTTTTGTATAGAACTGGAATATTACTTAATAAATTTTGTATACTTGACTTACATGAAAATAATTTTGCATATTGAACAAACTAGTATAAGAAAAGGAGATGATCATTCAAAGAGTTGAATGTGTGTATTTGCTAAAATACAAGTGTAATTATTTGAAAGGTTCAAAGAATTCAGAAGTGAAACAAATTGGCAATGTATTAAGATTCTTTGATTAGATCAAGGAATAAATACTTGAGCAATAAGTTTTTAGATCATCTCAAATGGTTTTCTCATAATGGACACCTCATGATACGTAATAATTGATTGACGTATCTGAAAGGAAAAATCATACCTTGTTGAACATGGTACGGTCCAAAATGATTTTATCGACATTCCAGTATCCTTCTAGGATCATGTCCTAGAAATGGCTGCATATCTATGAAAAGGTAACCTCAAAATCCAGCCCCAAGTCTCCATAAAAGTTATGGACAGGGAGGATTCCTAATCTTAAGTATGTTAAGATAAGGGGTTGTCCAACTTATGTGAAAAGGTTTCGAAGGATAAGCTTGGGACAAGATTTGACATGTACAGATTTGTGGGACATCCTAAAGTAAGTTTAGGGTATATGTTCTATAATTCTACTTAGCAAAAGGTGTTTGTTACGAAACACACGCTTCTAAGATAAAGGTGTTTATCATTAAAAGGGGCTAGTGGGAGGATAATAGATCTTGAAAAGTTCAAGAACCACAAAACACTATAAGTCAAATAAGAGGAAACTCGTAGATAGACCTATTGTACCACAACCTGAATCGTAAATCGAAATAATATCAAGATACCTATGAGGTATGGATTCATCATGGATGATGATGATGAGGTACGCATCATAGAAGATGATGATCTAGAGTTACATACGATGAGGTAAGAGTTCTAGTGTGTACAAAAGGGACAGTGGGAGCGTCGTGACATTCCTAATATTATATGTTGATATACTACGGATAAGGAATGACATACTAATGCTACAATCAGTAATGATAAAGTTGTCTAAACATTCCTCCATGAATGGTTTGGGAAGAGTATCTTAATTGGGGATAAAATCTATATAGATAGATACAACAGGATGCTCGACTTAACCCAAGGAACGTATATTCATTTGATGCTAAAGTCGTTTAGCATGGCAAACTCCAAGAGATGTCTCATGTTGATAAGCTATGGAGTGTATCTCTCTTTATAGTCCCCACAGACTCCTGAAAGAGAGATCGCATGAGTGACTATCATGCATGAAATGAAATGTACGAGACCTGATGTTGATCAGTCATATTGTGGAGAAGTTCACTATGAGTAAGTGAAAAACATCTTAAAGTGCCTAACCCAAGCACTAAGGATGTGATCATATTCATGGTGGGTCTAAATTAAAACTAGAGGGCTTAATGACTCAAGTTTTCGAGACATGCACCAAGAGATGATGAAAATCCACTTTAAGGTAAAGCGTTATCTTGAGCAATTAGTGCGTTGAATTGGAAAGGTTCCAAACAAAGAAAGAGTTCTTTGGTTTAGTGATAAAGACAAAGTATATAGCTATAAATGAAGCTGCAAGTTGATTATTTGGATTAAAAGTTTATTACAGAATTAGGAATAGTTTCTAAGTCTCATCTTGGATCTAAACATGTGTTGTGGCACTTTTATTTGATTATTAGAATCATTGAAAGATGGGAAATCACTATAGAGATAGTGGACTCTCATGAACAACATTACATATCCATTAACTAAAGCTTATCCAACAGCAGGATAATCGTCACTTAGAGAAGAAGAGTATGAGATACCATGACGATTGGCTTTAGTGCAAGTGGGAGATTGAAAATAGTATGCACACAAGCCAATCATGTTTGATGATAAAGCATATACTTTGTAACAATCTTATTCATTTATTAATAAAAAGTATTAATTTATTAAAGGCTTTTAATTATCTACATGATGCTGTTTTAATAATGTGATAAACCCATAGTTTTAAGCAATGCTTTTAGAATAATGATGATGATCATTCTAATGAGATCTAAATTCTTAGAAAGCTTAAAACTAAAATAGTTCCCAATCATTGGATTACTAAATTGGGGATTAGTGAATCCGGATAGATTGGTACATACGTTGCTTGCTCATTGGATGAGGATGATTGATCTCATGATCATTTGTGTGGAGACACTAAAGCAAGTATGTAGATGCTTATTAGAGAATAAGTTCAATTGAATGTGGCTCGCTAAGGAATACCTAATGGATTTTTACTTGTGCATCAATAGGAATTCTCAGTAGTGATAGTAGTACAAGTGATCCTTGGACTTGAGATCATCATAGTATCTTGTGTATGATGAGTTATACTTTGACTTATTCCTTAAGACCCTTAGGGTATATCAAAGGGTATGCTTGGGTATAATAAGTTGTACATGGAGATAATGTATGATCAATAAAGAATCTACCACTTCTATTAAAAAAGAGAAATGTCCTATGTGATTCGATAAATGACAACCCAAGAGTCCTTGGTTAATAAAGAATGAAATTAGAAAGGAGTTTCTAATTTGCATTATTTGGAGTCATGCATTTAAGAGTCTAAATACATATAATTAAATAAAATAAGACTTGTGATGTAATTTCATGTCTTATATTTAATTGGGACATTGTATGGTGGAAGGATTGAATTATGCAGTAACTATTTACTCAAAGGTTCTTTTATGATTAATGTTGAAATCTATATTATCCGGAAAGTCGTTGATCGCTAGGGGAGGCTTATCCCTATTGTAGAATAAATATTATTTATTTAAATAAATTATTAGTTTAATTTATTTATTTAAATAAGATTAGAATTATTCTAATTGATTTATTCACAAGGTTTAATATGGAGAACCTAAAGGGTCACACCATAAAAGGAAGAATAATTATTTAAGAAGTTAATGGCATAATCGTAATAATAAGTTAAGTATATTTAATTTAATCTATGGTGATAGAATAAATTAAATAGCTTAATATTTATTATTTAATATTTTAGAAATATTAAATATAAATTAATAAGAGGAGTCTTATTATTATTATTATTACTATTATTATTATTATTTAATTCCTAAAAGCAGTTTGGGAATTAATTAATAAAGTACTCTCATATTTTCTAATAAGATTAGGAGGGAAAATTAGTTAAAGGAGTTTAATTAATTATCCCTAATAAGATTAGGGAGCCCATTTAATAAAAAGAGTTTAATTAAATAAATAATACCTTATTTTTAATAGGGTTACTTGATATCTTTATAAGAAGAGTCTTATATCAGATATCATGACGACGTGATAATTCCAATGGTTGTAGAGTACGCTCTTTTTCTATAGAGATAGAAAAACTAGGGTTTAGCCAACCACCCATCTTCTTGAATCCTTCTTCTTCCTTGGTGGATCACCTCTAGAGGCCAAAAACTTGGGTGGCTAACGTTGATCAAAGGAAGGAACCAAACCCGGTGAATTCAAGTTGAACGCAAAAGGATTTGGAGGTGAACTTGTACCTGAGGAAGCTCGATCTTCAAGGGTATGATTTTATTCTTTATCTTTTCGCTTAATTAATAATTGTGCATAAAGGGTGATCCGGGTATATGGTTTGTAAAATTTTAAAACTCTGATTTATCTCGCTTCCGCTTAATTTTTGCAATTTGATTGCGTTCTTGAATATTACAAACCTAACAGTTAAACACCTTGAGATAAACTCCGTTATCTCTATCTTCATATTGCTCCACCAAAATGTATGTCGAAGATCATGATACATTTTGGTACTCTCAGGATTATTATCACGACCACAAATTATCCATGCACTATGGGCCAAGGATATTCGTATTTTCATCAATGGTCATGATCATGCCAACAACTGTCCATCAATGCACTACGGGCCAATGAGGACTTTTACCACATCATTTATAACATTACGGTCATGATTATACCAAATAATCCCTGGTTATAATCATACCAAGTCCATCTATGCACTACAGGCCACAAATGACTTTCAACACAATATAAACGTGAGGATGATGACAATGACATAATAATTCAATAAAACAAGTTCAAGAATTAATTTATCCAAGAACCAACAACGTCCAAATTGTCAACATGATACTGCTTTGTGGAGAAAAATTCAAGAATGCTCAGAAGAATATTTCCATGAAAAGATACTGGATGAAGCACAAATATCCAGGATATTCTAATAATTTCATGGAGTATAGAAGCCAAAACTTTAATCAACTGAGTGTAATAGAATATATGAAACTGCAAATGGATTTTTGCTCGCCATGCAGTAATCAACGTAGACAGATCATTTCCACAATTTAATAAGGAATGAATACAAAGGATCATTCACCATGCATGTGGTAATCCACATAGACAGGTTATTCCAATAGAATAATAAAGAATGAAATAACAGAAGAATTCACCATGCATACGATAAACCGCACAGACAGGTTATTCCCAACAAAATGATAAAGAATGGAACCAGATCATGTGTAATCCACATAGACAGGATATTCTGATAGAATAATAAAGAATGGAACTAGGTCATGCATAATCCGCACAAACGGGATATTCTGACAGAATAATAAAGAATGGAACAAGGTCATGCATAATCCGCACAGACAGGATATTCCAACAGAATAATAAAGAATGGAATAACAACAGAATTCACCAGGCATGCAATAGACCACACAGATAGGTTATTCCAATAGAATAATAACTAATGGAACCAGGTCATTCGTAATTCGCACAGACAGGATATTCCAACAAAATAATAAAAATGGAATAATAGAAGAATTTCACCATGTATGTGGTACTTCGCATAGACATGTTATTCCAACATAATAATAAAGAATGGAATAACAACCCTTACGAGTATTGAAAGAAAATAACTCTCTTCATGAATACGAAAGAATAATACCCCTTACCTTAGAAGAAAAGCGGATATTTGGAATAAAGGAGGTAGAGACTTTCTTCTTATTTCTCTCTATAATTTCTCTCTATAATAATTGCTCTATAGCTTTAGTGAATTGGTGAGAAATGAAGGAAGAATGAGCTTCTATTTATAGGAAAATATAGTTTCGATAATTGCACGTTTTAGGGCTCGAAATATTACAGAATAATACCTTTTTTTTTCCTTTTTTTTTAATTTAGTCCTGCAAGTATTATCAAACTTGCACCACCTCCCCTAATAGTAAATCATCTGAATCAATAGTAAATCATGTGAATCAATTGTTCTAGACATGTGAAAATACAAATGACAGTATAGTACCTCCATCTATACCTCCATTTTTAACTTAGTCATGCAAGTATTATCAATCTTGCACCACTTCCTCTAATAGTACAAGAATGTGAATCAATAGTACACACATGTGAACAAATAGTTATAATCATGTGAATTAATAGCAATTAATTCCTCATTTATCCGGTGAATTACCCGATTGGTCAATATAACCTCCAGACATCAATTATTATAGAAATAAATGTTGATTTCCACTAACACTAATAATTCCCACCCAATGGAACTATCAATTTCATCTTTAATCAACACGAACTTGTTCATCATTAATATTATAATTCACAATATTTAACAACCAGGTCGTTCCCAGGAAAGAGGGGGCTTTCAGATAAGGATTTCTCCTTATTGGCGCATAATTAGGTGACCAAACCTCTCCTTGACAAAACTTCTATACATTGTTAATATTGCAAATAATAATATGAATAACTTTGCCGTCTCAATTATTGATTTAATAATATATCATATTATACAGATGATACTGTGACAATAATTGAATCAATAATATGATAGATATGATGCATCAATTGCTGTAGTAATAATTGAGTATAACTGAGAGACTTCTTACATAAGCATCAATAATCAATACCGTGTGCTACTATGCAACCACGCGTATTACTGTACTTTTACTACCAGGTAGTTCAACTGATTTAACGGTAACACTTTTGCCGTTATGAAAAGATAATTCTGTTGTTTTCTAACTACGACAATACTTCCATTGTGGTGTCTACCAATGATTGTGCCGTCGTACGGATATTCCCGACAAAAAGAATATTCCCCGACCAATCGAATTTTATATAACAACTTGCATACTTTGCAAAATTTATAAATATTACAAACAACTATAACATTATATCAAATCCACACCATAATATTAAAAAAATATTTCGAGAAATTTAAATCTTTATTCATAAAATTTGGGGTCTCACAATCTCCCCTCATGAAATTTTGCCCTCAAAATTTACGTACGTACCTTGTATGTCGAAGAGATGAGGATACCTTGACTTTATTTAAGATTCTAACTCTTGAGGTATAACCTTTGAGTGTTGAATACGATCCTTCTTATCCAAGATTTTAACACGTATCTCCTCATACATTAAATCTTCTGCTATCTCGTCTAGTTCTAATTTAATAATGTGGTTCGGGTTATCCATATATTTACGTAACATCGATATGTGAAAAACGTTATGAACACGCAACATACTTGGCGGTAAAACGAGTCTATTGGCCACAGTTCCTACTCAATCGAGGGTTGAGATAACGCCTTCTTGAACCTTCTTCTTCACATTCATCAGATTCGGGTGTGTAGCTTGAGCGGCTTTAACTTTATCGATTAAAGTCGATTCTACTCGTATATTCGTTATCTTCATGTGGGTCCCTAGAGTGTTTAACTCTATCCTCATCATTTGTAAGTTATACGAAATGGTTTTTTGTGTTAACAACATCGCACTCGAAAACGCATACGATCTTCTACTCAACTCGTCAGCTACCACATTCGCCCTTCCACAAAGATATTGAATGGTATAGTCGTAATCTTCAATAGCTTGAGCCAACATCTTTGGCGTATCTTACGTTCGTTTTGGGTGAAGAAAAATATTTGAGGGTTTAAGAAATGGATTTTGTACTGGGGTCAATACAAAATTTGATTTCACGCTCTAGGGTAGGTTAAGAAGTCTTCAAGAATACGTCAGGAAATTTATTAACAATAGAAATATCATTCAAAACTGTGACTCTCATCCAAGACTTGGATAGTACATCACATTGATACCAATCAACTTGCCACCATTATTCACAACGTCGCCTACGAAAAGTCTGGCTTCGGTACATTCCACACAAGGAAGTCACTAGATAAAGGCTCGGGGCTCTTTACTTATGGCTTGATATGACAGTGATTGACTTTAGTGGTTTGGTTGCTTGAATTCGCAAAACAGGTTGGTT
The DNA here is from genome assembly GCA_020205615.1 of Panax quinquefolius. Lineage (NCBI taxonomy): Eukaryota > Viridiplantae > Streptophyta > Magnoliopsida > Apiales > Araliaceae > Panax > Panax quinquefolius. The sequence continues at coordinate 130,861,109 of CM035156.1, forward strand.
AGGAATATGAAAGATAACAACCTTACAAAATGCTTGATGAGTAGTTAACCAATCGATTCCTAAAATCACATCAAAGGCAAGTATTTTCAAAGAGATAAGATCGACAGGTAATGTAAAAGTATCGATTTGAATCAAACAAGATTTATAAACAGTAGAGGTAACGAAGGTTTTTGCTAACAAAGTTTCAATCGATAAGTCAAAGTCTAACTTCTCTAGAGTTAAATTTAAACGTTGAGCGCAAGCAAGAGAGATAAAAGAATGGGTAGAACCGATATCCAATAAGGTATAAACTTCGTAAGAATTTATAATTAACTAACCCGTGCCCACTTCGCTCGGGTTACTCACTTTTTAAGAAGTCATAAAAAATGTTCTCCCTGAAACCACCGAATTTGTTTTGTCCATATCTGCCTTTGATGCCACCGTCCCAGCTGGACTTGACTTTGGTGCACGACAAAATCGGGCTAGGTGACCTTCTCTTCCATAATTGTAATGAGTTTTGGACCGCTGCTGCGCATGCTTTGACCGATATGTCCTCCCTCCGCATTTGAAGCATATGATAGGTGGTCGTTCTCCTTCCTTAACAACGGTCTTTGATCTTCGATGTCTTTCCATCATTATTGAATCTCCTCTTCTTGAAATGTCCATTCTTATTGTTTTGGCCAAGATTACCACCGAAGTGGTTACCATTTCTGGCATGTTGATTCCCTCCATGCTTATTGTCACCGCTACGATGACTGCTATCACTGGTATTATCATTTTGTCTGCTGCTCTCTTTTGGTTGGGTTGACTCATTATCGCGCTCCAATAACTGAGCCATATTAACAACATCTGAATACAAACACAATTTATGAGAGATAAGATATTGACGTATCTCGGGTTTCAAACCTCTTAGAAACATTCGTGTCATTCTCTCCTCATTATCAACCAAATGGGACGCAAATCGGGATAACTCGATAAACTTGGCTTCATACTGCGACACGATCAAGTTATTTTGCTCTAGTTTAATGAACTCTACCTCTTTCATGTGACGAATACTTTCGGGAAAGTACTTGTCATTGAACAGTTCTTGGAACTTCTCCCAAGACATCTTCAGTGGGGCAGGTTCAGTACGCTTTACAGATTCCCACCAGTAATCTGCCTCTGCCCGTAACATGAACGTGGCAAAGGGAACCTTTTGCTCCTTGGAGCATCCCAAGATATCAAATATCTTGTTGATCTGCTTTATCCATGTCTTTACCTTAAGTGGTTTTGGCTCTCCAAAAAACTTCGGTGGTCCCAGCTCCTTGAACTGTTTAGCAGTGACCGTCCGAGAGTTGCCAGTGTTTCCACCTGCATTTTAGACAGGAGCCGCTCTTGCCTGATGTTGTATGAATTGTATAAAGCCTCTGAACATTCCATCGTTCATCATTTGGTCAGTGTTGTCGTTTGGATGAGGATTGTCGCCTTCCTGATGCACATTATCCTGATTATTGATCTGTGGAGACTCAACGGTCTCCTGTGTTCCATTGCTATTCTAAACATTCTCAAATGTCATTTTCAAATACTACCACAAAACAAGGGTTAATTAACATATCATATATTATCTCTATACTCTGACCGACCAATTAAATACCAAATAAACTTAGGTAGGTCATACTAGCGAATGAATTCCCCGTCTCTCCCCTCCTAGTTCTTATTTCACATCTCAGCCAGGGATCATATCCCTAAGCTTTGATTCCAACTATGATGTCCCCAAAACAGGTATACATCACCTATTCTGAGTCGCCAAATATATGGTACAGAATACAAATACAATCTTAAATATACAACATGAGCTGTGAGTTTTAATACAACTATTGTCTAGACAGTATTCAAACTAAAAATAAGTCCGCAATACATTTATTATCACACTATTTCATAGAATAGTGAGGACTACTAATGCTATCATCTGGACCGTCACTCTGTTCCCCGACTAGTCCCTGCTACATTTTCTTTTCTTGAAGAGAACAATGAAAGCAAAAAGAGTGAGCTCAACTAGCCCAGTAAGAAATATTATGACTAAGATAATGCAGAATAATTTATCATTAGTCTTCAACAGTGTTAAACTGATAAAATACAATAGACATCAAGTTTAACTGCAGCGGAACAAGCAATTCATTAGAAGAGTCAAGTAGAGAATAAAATCTACTATCTTCTATGATTTAAAAGGTTTTTCATCACTTTTATCGCTGAGACTCAGCTTAATAAATAATCCACATCATCCCTGCACTACGGCCAAAGATATTCATGTTTTCATCAATGGTCATGATCATACCAACAACTGTCCATCAATGCACTACGGGCCAATGATGACTTCTACCACTTCATTTGTAATATTACGGTCATGATTATACCGAATAATCCCTGGTCATAATCATACTAAGTCCATCTATGCACTACAGGCCACAGATAACTTTCAACATAATATAAACATGAGGATGAGGACAATGACATAATAATTCAATAAAACAAGTTCAAGAATTAATTTATCTAGGAACCAACAATGTCCAAATTGTCAACATGATACTGCTTTATGGAGAAAAATTCAAGAATGCTCAGAAGAATATTTCCATGAAAAGATATTAGATGAAGCGCAAATATCCAGGATATTCTACTAATTTCATGGAGTATAGAAGACAAAACTTTAATCAACTGAGTATAATAGAATATATTAAACTACAAATGGATTTTTGCCCGCCATGCGGTAATCCACGTAGACAGATCATTTCCACAATTTAATAAGGAATGAATACAAAGGATCATTCACCATGCATGTGGTAATCCACATAGACAAAAGTTATTCCAATGAATAATAAAGAATGGAATAATGTAAGAATTCACCATGCATGCGATAAACCGCATGCATGTGTTATTCCCAATGTAATGATAAAGAATGGAACCAGTCATGCATAATCCCGTGCATGCATGTGATATTCCGGCGAATAATAAAGAATGGAACCGTGTCATGCGTAATTCGCATGCATGAGGATATTACGATGAGAATAATAAAGAATGGAACCAAGTCATACGTAATCCGCATAGATAGGATATTCCAACAGAATAATAAAGAATGGAATAACAACAGAATTCACCAGGCATGCGATAGACCACACAGACATGTTATTCCAACAGAATAATAAATAATGGAACCAGGTCATGCGTAATCCACACAGATAGGATATTCCAACAGAATAATAAAGAATGGAATAACAACAGAATTCACCAGGCATGCAATAGACCACACAGATAGGTTATTCCAACAGAATAATAACTAATGGAACCAGGTCATGCGTAATCCGCACATAACTAATTGTCTTCTCAATTATTGATTTAATAATATATTATATTATTCAGATGATATTGTGACAATAATTGAATCAATAATATGAGAGATATGATGCAGCAATTACTGTAGCAATAATTGAGTATAAATGAGTGACTTCTTACGTAAGCATCAATAATTAATACCGTGTGCTACTATGCAACCATGCGACATCAGTACTTTTTTACTAAGGGTAGTTCAACAGTTTTAACGGTAACACTTTCGCCGTTATAAAAAGATAATTCTGTCATTTTCTAACTACGATAATACTTCCGTTGTGGAGTACACCAATGATTGTGCCATCGTACGGATATTCTCGACAAAAAGAATATTCCCCAACCAATCGAATATTATATAACAACTTGAATACTTTGCAAAACTTATAAATATTGCCCACAACTATAACATTATATCAAATCCACACCATAATATTAAAAAAAATATTTCGAGAAATTTAAATCTTTAATTATAAAATTTGGGGTCTCGCACATTCCCTTCTTCAAGAGGAAAAAGAGAAAGCAATTATAGAATTAGAAACTGCTCTACTAACTGCTTACTCTCACACCAGTCTTAAAGCCGAGAATGCTAACTTGAGATAGATAGTTGAGTTAAGCACTCAGAGAGAGTCAACTTTGGTTTCTAAAATTCAGGAACTAGAGAAGACAATCTCATTATGGAATAAGTCTTCCATGTCTATGGATTCCTTGATCTCTAGCCAAAGATCAGTGGTTACAGGTCAAGTCTAGGTTTCTATAATTCTTCTTCAAAATCCACTGTGGATAAATCTATGGAAACAAATGATAACAGTTCTCCAAATTTCAATAAGGGAATTGTATTTGTTAAATCCTCACAAACAACTAAGCCAAGCTATTCGAAATATGCTGATTATATTGTTGGGTCTCACACAGATCTAGGATTCAAAAAAGTCAAGGGCAAGATAACTTCTACATTCAACCCTCGAAGGATCATAAAGTCAAGAAGAACTAACTCTACGAACCAACCAGGTAAGAATCGTAAAGTTAACTTCCATTCCATGAAATTTGTGAATCATAAAGTTGTGTGCAAGTAAAGAGAATATAAGCCAAAAGGAAAATCTATGAGCCACTATAATCCACACATGTTGAAGACAACAAGAAATCCATACCCACACACAAGCATGCATTATATTCAATGTTATACATGTCATAAATATGGTTATAAAGCTACAGAATGTTATTTCAATGATTTCTATCCTATGTTGCAAAGACCTAAAATCAAACAGATTTGGGTCCCCACAGCATCTAACAAACTAATGGAGAACTGAACTTGTGACGCCCCCAAATCCGGGTATCTTCCAACCCGACATATGGTGCTACACGGTGCTACAGTTCACACGTAAATTCAATTGAAATTCCTCAAAAGAACGAATATATATATTCCAAAATAATACTACCATTCCCTAGGTTCTTTATAACCATTACATAGATTCTTTGTCATAATATCAAATAATTACAACATTCGAACTATTCTATTACATAGACAGCTTAGCGGTCTGCCTTAGCCTTTCCTTTATCTTTAGAGGATCATTCGGGTCATTCAGTCTTAGCTGCATTCATATGGTTCAATCAAGAGTGAGCATAACTAGCTCAAATAATTACAACATTTGAACTGTTCTATTACATAGACAGCTTAGCGATCTGCCATAGCCTTTCTTTTATCCTTAGAGGATCCTTCAGGTCGTTCAGTCTTAGTTGCATTCATACGGTTCAAACAAGAGTTAACATAACTAGCTCAACAAGTATAACAATTCCATTTAAACGACATGCTTAAAACATACAAATCATATATCTTCAATAACTGAAAAATAGTTATGAAGTATTATCGATAATTCAAAATAGCACTTCTCTTTTCTTTCAAAACATTTCACAACGAATAACATTCAGTAAAACATCAATTCTGGTCCAAGACCTTGAGCATTTCATACTTTCTTTAAAAAGAACAACCCGACAATAAGTCCGTAATTCCGACATTACTTATGAGCACATTTAGGTGATCAGCCTATAGTACTCTATGTTGATCAACACTACATTCTTTAAACGTATATACGTTTAAGTTGTGGCAACCTCATGTGCCTGTCGTTTGACAACAAAACATTTGTTTAGCATACTCAATATTTATTTGTAAACCACACCAAAATAGTTTGGTAAAACATTGACAATACTTTGATAGATTGTAAGAAATCCAACATATCGTAAGTCTAGCCGAAAGAATTGGCTTTAACTTCATCATACATCAATTCATGCGTAAGAATACATGAATCACAAAGCTGGTCTAGATTGAATATAGACAAGGGTTAGAATACTTGCCTTCAGCGTCTGCTACGGTTATTACACATTCATTTTAAGTTATTAATGTCTCTATAATAGATGATCACATAACGTAACACATTAGGTTATGAATAAACATACTTGTTCCTAATGAATCTTACCCTTCTTCTCAATCTAATCATGTATTAGATTTGTTACTATTGGTTTCGGCTTGCTATTATAGTTTACATCATTCTTATGTTCATGTTTGAGTGATTATCTTTAACCTTTAGTTTTCATACTTAAGGTTTAACAGTGTCTTAAACAATGTTACATTAAGTTGTAGTTTATTACTAATTAATTAACTTCCTGTTTATCTTCATAATCTCCTATCACTGCAGTAGAAACCCTAAGGCTAAAGTCACAGGCGCCATGACTTCCTTCTTCTTATTAAGGCATATGCAAGGGCCACTCTTCGATGGGTCGAGGGTCGAACCTGGCGCTACGGCGCCACTCTTTACTCTCCAAGCCATGTCGCGGCGTGAAACTACAAAAAGGTCGACATCAGACATTAGTAGGCAGCAATACCATCAATATGCTCTGGTCATTTGGCGCCAGTAGTGCCGGCACTTACGCACTGCATAATCGATGATTTTGTTTTACACAACAAACTTCCCGGACTCCAAATTTGATCATTTTAAGTTCGAATTGGCTTGTTCAAAAGCCATTAGCTCACAAATCACATAATCTACGTGTTCATGCAAGAATTTTACATATTCGACTTCGTTAACTCGAAATTCACCTTTGAGTTCATTTTTAACAAAAACGATAATGTTCATGAACGTTCAACGCTCGTTTCTTCATTCTAAGTCGAAATTCGGTCATTTTTGAGACCACAACTCTATAATGCCAAATAAGACTTGTTCCCATCGAAAACCTACATTTCCAAGCTTAATATCAAAATTTGACTTCCATTCCAAGAATTTCACGAATTCGATAATTATCGTCTAATCGTGTGAATTCCGGCATAACTTCGTTACTTATGATTTGTTTATCATTTCAAATGGATTCTTTCCATCATATTAACATCTTAGCATACATATCTCAATAACTTATTTACATGATAAGTTCTTACTTATTTTTTCTTCGTTCATAACTTATATGCTTATGATTTTACTTCACATGATTCATCATGATTTTAATCTTCTATCCATCATTCTTGCTTCTTCTTATCATACAACTTCATTAATGTAAACATGTGACAAGTTCTTACAAGTTCTTCCTTAGTTCATAACTTACCATTCTCTTTACTTAAGTCCTTTGATTAACCATTCTCTTTACTTCTTAGCATACATACTTCACTAATCCACACTTCTCTATCAAACTAGTATTGAAGAGTTGGAAGATTAATGATATAAAAGTCTTACCCTTGATGATCAAGCTTGTTCTTCTTCTTTTCTACTAATGAAAGTCTAGCTTATTCTTACTTATTCTCTCTAACAAATAAGTTGAAAGTTGTTGGATGAAATGAACAAGTGTAAAAATAATCCAACTCTCCCTCTATTTATAGGATTGCTAAGGTTAGGGTATATTAGTCAATAAACATCCCACCTCCTTAACAACCTCCTTACTATTCAATACTTATGCACTAAGTTAACTTGGCCATCACACTCCTTGCTTGCTCATCACATTATTTACTTGGCCACCAATCTCACCCATGTGATCATGGGGCCCACATGGGTTGCCCCATGGATCTCCTTCACCCAATGGATCTTAATTTGGGCTTTAATTTAATTAGCTTAACTTATATTTTTGGGCTTACATTAATTCACTTTGGACTTTACATTAACAAACACTTTGGCTTTAACAATATTTTACATTGGGCTTAAACACAATCCCAATTAAACTATACACTTCCTACACAATCCTACAAGTCCAATTATATATGGCTTAAAGCCTTAGTACGTATTCTCTACGTATTAATCTAGTATTCTAGCTCGTATACTCATTCATCGTATACGACATACCATCATTCATACATACTCGTATAATACTTCGTATCATACTTATATTCATTTCCTCGTACAATACCTATGTATTATACAATCATCACTTTAGCTCCTTAACGCTTTATTTTCCCTAACATTCTCGAATTTAGTCCGCAGGCGAAAAACTACGTTTTCCATACTCGAATTATTATTACATAATTCATCTTCCCTTGATATTCTATCATTACGTATTTCTCGAAAGTTCAAAAATAATTCCCGAGCAGAAATCCGTGAATAGTGTTTTTCAGAAAATTTCTCGAAAAGTTTTTATTTTCGTCTTAGAAATTCAAACACTTTAATTCTACCACGTAGCCAGAATACTACGATATTCTAATAGGATTAGGTTATAGAACAACCTTCATCTTATTACACATAATAATAACATATAATACAATTTTATTCATTATTTAATTAAACAAAATTATTTTACAATAAATTCGAATTTCTCGGTCGTTACATCCTTCCCCTCTTTTAAGGATTCTGTCCCCTGAATCTCATCCTATATTAAACAAATAATTGAGGAAATTTTTTTTCATCTTTTCTTCAAGTTTCCACGTTGCTTCTTCGGCATCGTGGTTCTTCCACAACACCTTTACTAAAGGTATAACTTTGTTCCGCAGAACTTGCTCTTTTCTATCGATGATTTGAATCGACAACTCTTCGTACGTTAAATCTTTCTCGATATGAATAGGCTCATATTCTATCACGTGCTTATAAGGACGCAATACCGATACGTGAAACACATTATGTATCCGTTCTAAGTCTGGAGGTAACGCTACTGTGACAACCCAATTGGAATTTAATAATTAAAATTCTTATTATGAGATGCTTTGAGTTTGAGTATGTATATATATCGTGTTATATATTTTAAAATATGTGATCGGTGTGAAGAGAAATATATATTCATATATGGGAAAGTGAGGTTTAATAGTTAAGTTAACTATCAAGAAATTAAATGAATTTATAATTAATTTTAAATATTTACTTGAATTAAATAAATATTTTAAATAATTTATTTATTGAGAAAAATAAATAATTTATGGAATTGTGATGCAAGAATTTAGTAACTAAATTAATTAATGTTAATGAAATTGAATAATGGTAATTTTATTTGAAGATTTAATTTAATGAAATAATTAAATTAAATGAATTGTTTAATATTTAAGAAAAATAAATAAATTAAATAAAGTGATATTCTAGTCTAATTTAATAATTAAATTGATGTATAATCGAAGTATTATTATAATAAAAATTATAATTATTATAATTACTATTGTAAGTCATTTAAATTAACAAAAGTGTGACAAGTGAAACTATATAATATAATATTATTAAAATAAACTAGTGGGGGAAATTTGTGTGTAACCAAACTCAGCCTTATGTGTAAGACCCCAACTTATTATTAATGAAATTTAATTTTCTCTATTTATTATTTTGAAATAGTAAGGGTTGATGTGATTAATGTGGATAGTTAGGGTAAAATACGCAAATACTTCAAAATAAGCAAGTGGTTATAAAATATTCATTGTTGTTTGGGAATATTCGTTTGGGTCGTGGAATATTCAGATGCTTGTGGGAATATTCGTACGACGACAAGCAGCACCATGTGTGGGCCCCATAACGGAAAGCGATTGGATGAAGAAAACGACAAATATAAGTGGTTTAAAAATAACTAGCAGTAGTTGTTATGTTATCATTGTTAAAATACCGGTGGTTAAAACACAAGAAGATACCAGATTGCACCAATTGTTGATTCTTACGAAGAAGGCACTACTCAATAATGGTTACAAAGAATTATCGCTCAAAGATTTTATCGAGTTAATAATTTGTCGCGTTGATATTTTATATTGTTGTTGTTTCAATAATTGTCATTACACAAGATTTTTCATTATCGAAGCAATAATTCATATTATCCGAATAATATTATTAGATAACATTATTGGCAATGTCTAGAAAGTTCTCGCTTCAAGGAGAGGTTTGGTCACCTAATTACGCCGCCAAGAAGAAGAAATTCTTATTGAAAGCCCCTCTTTCCAGGAACCGCTTGGTTGTCAATATTGTGATTCAGTAATATTATTTGTGAATAATTAATTATTGATTCATATGATGAGGAAAATATTAATTTTATGTGGATATAGATGGAAAAATTTTAAATGTGACAATTGTTGAAAATTGAAATTTTATCTTTTTCTCGATAAAATAATTCTTTTAAATATATTATAATATTTTAATAATATAATAATGGTGATATTTTTACAACGAATGTGGGATATATGAGTATCTGAGGAGGAAGAGTATTTTTGTTGCAATAAATGTTTAAAACATGTTAAACATGTCATTGGACCCCATTTATCGATCGAAATTTGATTATATACTGTAAAATCGCTTGGATTTGTGGATTTCGGTCAATTTCTGTTTGGAATTTGGAAAAACTTTCTTTTGCAAAGTTGTAGAGAATTGAATTTTTTGATAGAAGGGCTATTTATTATGAATTATTGAAGTTTCGAAGCTCAGAAATAATTGATTTTTGGAAGTTTAAAATATTTTAAATAATAAAAATGTTTTTTGTTTGTTTTGTGGGCTACAACATGTGCATAATGAGCTGAGATCAGATCTAGGAAGGTGGGCGTAGAAATCTTAATATATATATTAATATTATATTAAATTTTTCGCTTTGGTGTTCTAAGCATTTTCCTAAAAAATAGGTGCTTAGGTTAGAATTGAAAATCACACCAAAAATCAAGTTTTCTCTCTATATTATCGAGCGTATTCTTGTGAGTATTTTGAGTATACTTTGAGTATTGTTAGGCGGTGTAAGTTCCTTCAAAGACTATACCCGGTAGATTCCAAATTTAGAAGTACTAATCTTTCGAGGTAAGTAAGGATGTTAATTTCTTCTCAAATGATATTATTTCTTCAATATCATTATGTGAAATATTGGTTGGAACTTTTATCAAATTTGGAACTTTTTTATGCTGGGGTTACTATTCATGAGTTACTATTATTCACGAGTTACTATTCATGAGTTACTATTCACGAAGTTACTATTCACGAGTACTATTCATGAAGTGTGAAGATATTTTTTGTGGAATTTCTATCTTTTGGTGTCTGAGTTACTATTCACGATACAAGACTATTCACGATACTGCATTACTATTCATTTAATACAAAGACTATTCATAGAAAAATGAAAGTTTTTCTTTTCGTCTAAAATATCTATTCGGATACTAGCTTTGATTGTATCCATGTTTTGATCATTCTTGAATTTTACACCCCTATGATTATTTTTGAGGTATTTTTGGACATGGATAAAACAAAGTACTTAATCCTTAATCCTTAATCCTTAATCCTTGTCATTTTGTTTCACCGGATTCGTTTTTTAAAAATATTTTCATCATCCTCGCCTTAAATGATGATATTATTGAATATCTTTGGCCCAGTAGTCAGCAAAGATGAATGATTTTCAAGAATATCTTTGGTCAGTAGTGCAAAAGATGAACAGTGTTTAGATGAACATGACTAATCGATGAATATCTTTGGCCTCAGTAAAAGAAGATGAATATTTGATTCCAGATGTATATTGATTGATGTTACAGTGGATAAAAGATAGACGATGAACTTTTAAATTCTTACATAGAAGATAGTAGTTTGCATTCTCTACTTAACTCTTCTAATGAATTATTATTTCATCATGTAATATTGATTTAAAATTTGTTGTCTATTGTATTCTATTAGATTTTTCCCGCTGAAGACTAACGATAATTTGTTGTATATTATCTTAGTCATATATATATTCTTTATCGGGCTAGTTGAGCTCACCTTTTCCTTTTTGTTCCATTTTTCTTCTCGTGGAGGCGAGAATATAGCGAGTAATTAGCCTGGGTATAGAATGAAGGTTTTAGAAAGAATTGTTTAGTAGTCCTCACCATTTTGTAAAATAATGTATCAATAAATGTGATGAGGATTTATTTGAGTATAGATATTGTCTAGAAGATAATATTTGTATTCAAACTCACGCTTTACTCGTTGTAATAATAAAGTTGTAGTTGTTTCGTGCATCATGTATTGACAACTCGTAATAGGTGATGTATACCTATTTGGGGGGGCGCCACAATTGGTATCGAGCTTAGGATATGATCTCCAAGGAGATCGGGAATAGAACTAGGAGGGGAGAGACGAGTAAATCCTTCGCTAGTGTGTCCTACCTAAGCTTATTTTTTTAGTTGGTCAAGATATAAGGATATTATGTGATATATTGATTTCCTTAATTAACCCTTGTTTTATGACAAAGATTTGAGAATGTCGATCGAGAATATTAACAATGGAAATGAGACCGTGGAGACGCTCAGTACTCACCAACGAGGAGAACGTGTAAACAGTGGGGCAATGTTCCTCCCGTGAACAAACACCAATCGGCGTGATGATGAACGAGGGGATGTTTAGAAGCTTTTTGCAGCTCATGCAAAATCGCACGAGGAGACTCGTGTTCAAAATACAGGAGGAAATGATAACAATTCATGGGTTGTCACAACAAGCGCTTCAAAGAGTTGGGACCACCGAATTTAAGGGAAAGCCAGATCCGATCATGGCGGAAACATGGGTCAAGCAAATTACCAAGATATTCGATGTCTTGGGATGCACGGAGAATGAAGGTTCCATTCGCCACCTTTTATGTCCGTGGCGAGGCGCATCATCTGGTGGGAGTCGTGAAGCGCACTCCATCCACCGACTCAAAGATGTCTTGGGAGACATTTCAGAATTATTTAATGACAAATACTTTCCCGAAAGTGTTCGCTATATGAAGGAAGTGGAGTTCATCAGATTAGAACAAAACAACATGACGGTGTCTCAAAGACGAGGCAAAGTTTGCAGAGTTATCCGTGTTTGCACCTCATTTGGTGGAGAATAAGGAACGATGATGACGCGGATGTTTTTGAGAGGTTTGAAACCCAAGATACGACAATATCTCATTTCTCATAAATTTTCTCTATTCAGATGTTGTAAATAGGGCTCAATTATTAGAGCGAGATAACGAGTACGGCCAACCGAGGGACCATAACCTGGATCGTACTCGTAGATAGCGATCCAATGTAATAATGATAACCAAATGAGAAAGAAACAGACGGACAAAATGGTAACCACTGGTGGTAATCATGGCCATGAAAATAGAAGAAGCGAGTGGGAGGAGATTTTAAAAGAGGAGATTTAACAACGACCATGTGAAGAAGACGACATCTTGCTTAAGAGAATCGGTTCTAAGGGAGGAGAACAACCACCCATCATATGCTACAAATGCGAAAAGAGGGATATATCACCAAACCGCCCACAACAGTTCAAGGTATGCTATAATTGTGGAAAGGAAGGACATATCGCCGAGATCAGACAAGAGAAGCGAAACCTAGTTCAATGGGGGACGGTGACTCAAAAGATCGTCCAGTAAAAGTCAAAGTCAACGATTCCGGAAGAGCATTTGTTGTGATCGGTCATAATGCGAGGAACCCAAACGAGGTGATCACGGTAAGCTATTTATAAATTCTTGCGAAGTTTATACCTTACTTGATACCGGTGCTACCCATTCATTTATCTCTCCGCATGTGCTCAACGCTTAAACTTGACTCGGAGAAATTAGACTTTGACCTATCTCGTGGAAACTCCGTTAGGAGAAACTTTCATCACATCCATCGCTTATAAATCTTGTTTGATTCAAGTTGGCACCATCACCTTACCATTGGCCTTATCTCTTTAAAGATACTTGTTTTTGATGTGATTTTAGGGATTGATTGGTTAACTACTCATCATGCCAAAATTGATTGTTTTCGTAAGGTTATTAGTTTTCATATTCCTAACCAACCCGTTGTACTAATTCAAGCAACTAAACCATTAAAATCAATCATCATCATATCTAATCATAAAGCTATTCGCTTATTGAAAAACGGATGTCAAGCTTTCTTAGCCCATGTTATGGATTTGAATAAAGACACGCCAAATTTGAATAATATTCTGTTGTTATTGACTTTCCGACGATTTCAAGAACTTCCTGGTTTACCCCGTAACGTGAAGTTAAATTCTTTATTGATCTTGAACCGTACAAAGCCCATTTCTAAAACCCCATATCGAATGGCTCCTATTGAACTTCAGAGTTAAAGGTCCAACTACTGTGAATTGTTGGACATCGGTTTCATTCGGCCCTAGTACATCTCCTTGGGGTGCTCCTGTTTTATTTGTAAAGAAGAAAGATGGGAGTATGCGACTTTGTATCGACTATCGGGAATTGAACCATGTCACCATCAAGAATAGGTATCCTCTACCTCGTATTGATGACTTGTTTAACCAATTGCAGTAAGGCACAATTCTTTTCAAAAATCGATCTTCGCTCGGATATCATCACCAAGATTAGAACCGAGGATATTCCAAAGATCGCTTTGTAAACTCAGATGACGGCATTATGAATTCTTAGTCATGTCTTTCTGATCGACTAATGCTCCTCATGGATTTCATGGATATGATGAACCGAGTATTCAAGGAATATTGGATCTTTGTTGTTGTCTTTATTGATGACATCCTTATATATTCCAAAAGTCGTGAAGATCATGAGCACCATTTGAAGTTGGTACTCCAAAGGCTTCGTGAAAACAAACTATATGCCAAATTAAAGAAAAATGCGAGTTCGCTTGAGGAAGTAGCATTCCTTGGGCACGTGGTGTCGTCAAAACATGGAGTATCCGTTGATCCGTGAAGATTGAAGCAATACAAAGTTGGGAGCAACCAAGCGGTGGATCAAGTACGTAGCTTTTTGGGCTTAATGGTTATTATCGGAGATTCGTGGAAGGGTTTTCTAATCGCTACTCCATTAACTCGCCTAACTCCTAAGGATACAAAATTCGTTTGGAGCGAAGAATGCGAGAAAAGTTTCCAAGAGCTTAAGAGGAGACTTATTTTAAGACTGTTCTAACAATACCATCCGGTTCTGGATGGATTTGTTATCTCTGATGATGCTTGTGCAAAGGGTTAGGATGTGTTCTTATGCAACGTGGGAAAGTCATAGCCTATGCCTCGATACAACTTAAAGAGTATGAGAGGAATTATCCTACTCAAGATCTAGAGTCAGCGGCAGATCATTTTCGCGCTTAAAGATATGGAGGCACTATCTATATGGGGAGAAAGTGAAGATATATTCGCACCATAAAAGCCTTAAATATTTCTTCACTCAAAAAGAACTCAACACGCTGGCAATGACGCTGGCTCGAGCTATTGAAAGACTACGACCACACTATTCAATACCATCCCGAAAAGCGAACGTGGTAGCCGACGCGTTGAGTAGAAGATCATATGCACGAGGAACGAAAGTGCGATGATGTCAAGTATACGACAGAGCCAACTTTAATAGAAAAAGTTAAGGTTGCTTCATGCCACCAACCCTGAGCCGATGCGTATGAAGAAGAAAGTACAAGAAGGAGCTATTCCTAAGCGAGAATTGATGAAGAAGGAATACTTGAGTCCACTCTAGACTTTGTGTTCCTAACGACTCTAATTTGAAGTACAAGATTATGATGGAGGCACACAATACACCATTTGCAATCCATCTCGAAGTACTAAAATGTATCGTGATCTTTGACATACATTTTGGTGGAATAATATGAAGAGAGAGATTGAAAAGTTTATCTCAATGTGTTTAACTTGTCAACGTGTAAAGGTGAGCATCTAGTACCTAAGGGTCCGTTGCAACCACTTGAGATTCCGAAATGGAAGTGGGAACACATTACCATGGATTTCGTTATGGGTCTTCCTACGGTTTCTCGTGGCATCAATGCTATTTGGGTTATTGTTGATAGATTAACCAAGTCCGCTTATTTTTTGCCGACACGGAGACTTATTCACTTGAACGCCTTGCTAGTATGTACGTGAATGAGATTGTGAGGTTGCATGGCATTGCCCAGTATCCATAGTTTCGGATCGTGACCTAAGATTCACTTCAAGATTTTGGGTTAGCTTGCAAAAAGCTATGGGCACGGATTTACAATTCAGTTCGGCATACCATCCTCAAACGGACGGACAATCAGAAAGGACTGTTCAAACTCTTGAAGATTTATTAAGACTCTGTGTCCTCGACTTCAAGGGCGGTTGGGATAAGTATTTACCATGGTGGAATTCTCCTACAACAACAAAGCTTATCGCAAGTATAGTGTAGCTCCATTTGAAGCATTATATGGACGAAAGTGTCGCTTCAAATATGTTGGGACGAGGTGGGTGAAGCAACATCGTTTGGGACCGAGTTGGTACGTATGACTACTTAAAAAGATCCAAATGATTCGACAACGATACAAACCAAGCACAAGATCGACAAAAGAGTTATGCGGATCTTCATCGAAAGGACGTGGAATTTAGTGTAGGGGATCATGTATTATTGTGAGTTGCTCCATGGAAGGGAGTTACAAGATTTGGGAAGAGAGGAAAGCTCAATCCACGATTTATTGGTCCATTTCAAATTTGACCGAGTAGGAAATGTAGCCTATGACTTGCGTTACCTCCAAGTATGTCCTCGTGTTCATAATGTGTTTCACATATCCTGCATTTGTAAATATGTGAAAGACCCGAACCACGTTATAGAATTAGAACCGACGAAATAGCCAAGACTTAACGTATGAGGAGGTACTGTCAAGATCTTGGATAGGAAGGAGCATGTCCCACGCCAAGAAAGGTCATACCACAAGTTAAAGTTTTGTGGAGGAATCATGCTATAGAGGAAATGACCGGAAATGGAAACGGAAATGAAAGCGAGGTATCCTCACCTTTTCAAACACTGTGCACGTGACGCCAATTTCGAGGACTAAATTTCATAAGGAGGGAGGTTGTAAGACCCCAACTTATTATAAATGAAATTTAATTTTCTATTTATTATTTTGAAATAGTAAGGGTTGATGTGATTAATGTGGATAGTTAGGGTAAAATACATAAATACTTCAAAATAAGCAAGTGGTTATAAAATATTCATTGTTATCTGGGAATATTCGTTTGGTCGTGGAATATTCAGATCTTGCTTGGGAATATTCGTGACGACGCCGCAGACCATGTGTGGGCCCCATAACTGAAAGCGATTAGATAAAGAAAACGACAAATATAAGTGGTTTAAAAATAATCACAGTAGTTGTTACCAATTAATCGTTAAAATACCCGGTGGTTAAAACACAAGAAGTATTACGTTATCGCACCAATTGTTGATTCTTACGAAGAAGGCACTACTCAATAATGGTTACGTAATTATCGCTCAAAGATTTTATCGAGTTAATAATTGTCTGCGTTGATATTTTATATTGTTGTTGTTTCAATAATTGTCATTACACAAGATTTTCATTATCAAGTAATAATTCATATTATCCGAATAATATTATTAGATAACATTATTGGCAATGTCTAGAAAGTTCGCTCTAAGGAGAGGTTTGGTCACCTAATCAAGGCGCCAAGAAGAAGAAATTCTTATCGAAAGCCCCTCTTTCCTAGAACCGCTCGGTTGTCAATATTGTGATTCTCGTAATATTATTTGTGAATAATTAATTATTGATTCATATGATGAGGAAAATATTGATTTTATGTGGATATAGATGGAGAAAAATTTTAAATGTGACAATTGTTGAAAATTGAAATTTTATCTTTTTCTCGATAAAATAATTCTTTTAAATATATTATTATATTTTAATAATATAATAATGGTGATATTTTTACAATCTAATGTGGGATATATGAGTATACGAGGAGGAAGAGTATTTTTGTTGCAATAAATGTTTAAAACATGTTAAACATGTCAATTGGACCCCATTTATTGACTAAAATTTGATTATACCTTTGTAAAATACCCCGCTTGTGGTGGATTTTTGGCCAATTTCTGTTTGGAATTTGGAAAACTTTCTTCCGTAAAATTGTAGAGAATTGAATTTCCTATAAAAACACGCGAGATTCGAATTTTCTGATAGAAGGGCTATTTATTATGAATTATTGAAGTTCCGAAGCTCCGAAATAATTGATTTTTGGAAGTTTAAAATATTTTAAATAATAAAAACATTTTTTTGTTTGTTTTGTGGGCTACAACATGTGCATAATGAGCTGAGATCAGATCTAGGAAGGTGGGCATAGAAATCTTAATATATATATTAATATTATATTAAATTTTTTCGCTTTGGTGTTCTAAGCATTTTCCTATAAATAAGGTGCTTAGGTTAGAATTGAAAATCACACCGTAAACCCGATGTTTTTTCTCTCTATATTATCGAGCGTATTCTTGTGAGTATTTTGAGTATACTTTGAGTATTGTTAGACGGTGTAAGTTCCTTCAAAGACTATACCCTAGATTCCAAATTAGAAGTACTAATCTTTCGAGGTAAGTGATGTTAATTTCTTCTCAAATGATATTATTTCTTCAATATCATTATGTCGAAATATTGGTTGGAACTTTTATCAAATTTGGAACTTTTTCATGTCGGGTTACTATTCATGAGTTACTATTCACGAAGTTACTATTCATGAGTTACTATTCACGAGTTACTATTCATTTTAGTACTATTCATGAAGTGTGAAGATATTTTTTGTGGAATTTCTATCTTTTGGTGCTCTGAGTTACTATTCACGATATGGCACTATTCACGATATCAAGACTATTCACTTAATACAAAGACTATTCACCGAAAAATGAAAATTTTTTCTTTTCGTCTAAAATATCTATTCGGATACTAGCTTTGATTGTATCCATGTTTTTGATCATTCTTGAATTTTACACCACTATGATTATTTTTGAGGTATTTTTGGACATGGATAAAACAAAATACGAATCCTTAATCCTTAATCCTTAATCCTTGTCATTTTGTTTCACCGGATTCGTTTCTTTAAAAATATTTTCATCATCCTCGCCTTAAATGATGATATTATTGAATATCTTTGGCCAGTAGTGCAAAGATGAATGATTTCAAGAATATCTTTTCGTAGAAAGTGCAAAGATGAACAGTGTTTAGATGAACATGACTAATCGATGAATATCTTTGGCTCAGTAGTAAAAGATGAATATTTGATTCCAGATGTATATTGATTGATGTTACAGGATAAAAGATAGACGATGAACTTTTAAATTCATACATAGAAGATAGTAGTTTGCATTCTCTACTTAACTCTTCTAATGAATTATTATTTCACCGCGAATATTGATTTAAAATTTGTTGTCTATTGTATTCTATTAGATTTTCCCCTGTTGAAGACTAAACGATAATTTGTTGTATATTATCTTAGTCATAATATTCTTTATCGGGCTAGTTGAGCTCACCTCTTTTTTTTTGTTCCATTTTTCTTCTCGTGGAGGCTAGAGAATATAGCGAAAGTATTTAGCCTGGGTATGGAATGAAGGTTTTAGAAAGAATTGTTTAGTAGTCCTCACCATTTTTGTAAAATAATGTATCAATAAATGTGATGAGGATTTATTTGAGTATAGATATTGTCTAGAAGATAATATTTGTATTCAAACTCACAGTTTTACGGTTGTAATAATAAAGTTATAGTTGTTTCTGTACCATGTATTGACAACTCAGAATAGGTGATGTATACCTATTTTGGGGGCGTCACATTATGGCTTTTGGTTTATTTTAACTGACGCCTTTTTATTTTTGTACCTGACGTACGTGGGGGGAGAGGGAGCCAGTTATATGTTACACGTTCTTTTTCTAAGGCTAGTACTGAGCTTGGTGAGGAAGAGAGGAAATACAGAGGTTTTGAGAGAGAGAGTTTTTTATGATTTTGCCAAGAGGATGGAGAGTTCACCGTCTGTTGCTAAGCATACAACTAGGATTTGAAGGTATATTTTACTTCTAATGTTTACATTTTGAGTTCTTATGATCATCTTCTGTAAATTGCTTATCACATGGGATTTATACATGTATGTATGTGGTTTATAATCTGTTAATCATCGTTTGTGAGTGCTATTTGATGATTAGATTACAAGAAATTGGTTTATAGGAAGAAATTGAAATAACCGTGGTTATGTATGAAAAATGGCTTAAGAAAGTACAAAATTTTATGTCCAATGTGTTATAATCTGCGATTTGATGTTTGATTGTGATAATATGTGAAGAAATGAAAACAACGTAGTTTAAATCGTGTCATTTGGTTAAGTAATGAAGTCGTGACGATCGAATTCGCTAAAAGTGTTAAAATTGAAGAAATTTGGAAAATTGGGATTTTGATATTTCAAAATTGGATATATAAAGTGTTTATGTTGTTAATATGTGGTATTGCATGTTTATAAATGTTATCACAAAGTTTTAGGTTCTAGGTTTTGTGAATTCTGTGGCGATTAGGTAGATTTTTTGAAGTCAGGCATGAAACAGTAGTCAACATAGTTTCTCACGTACGTAACCGCTCACTTGTAGCATTATTGAGGAGAAAGCAGTAGCAATTGCACTGGCTGGTCTTCTCGCAAATCAAGACCAAAGACATTACGCTAAATGTTAAGGCTTGGGCAAAACAAGAGCGTAGCTACTGCGTCATGCCCTGAGCCTAGGCAGAGAAGTTTATTTATTTGAGGATTGTCAAGCAAGGGTCTAATCTAGTTTAGCATACAAGATAATGATGTTAAAAAATAATGTGTAAGACCCCAAATTTTATGAAATGAATGTATTCAATTTTCTTATAATTATTATTTTATTTAGTAAATGGTTAAATTGATAAAAGGTTAAAGTTAAGGGTGATATGTGAATTTTTTTGCAAAGTAAACAAGTTGTTATAAAATATTCTTTTTGTCGGGAAATATCCGTACGAAGGCACAATCATCGGTGGAACCCACAACGGAAGTATTGTCGTAGTTTGAAAATGACAGAATTGTATTTTTATAAAAATAATGGCGAAAGTTTTACCGTTAAAACTATTGAAATACCCGGTAGTAAAAGTACAGTAATACGCATGGTTGCATAGTAGCACACGGTATTTATTATTGATGCTTACGTAAGAAGTCACTCAGTTATACTCAATTATTGCTACAGTAATTGTTGCATCATATCTCTCATATTATTGATTCAATTATTGTCACAGTATCATCTGCATAATATTTTATATTATTAAATCAATAATTGAGATGACAAAGTTATTTATATTATTATTTGCAATATTGATGATGTCTAGAAGTTCTATCAAGGAGAGGTTAGGTCATCTAATTGCGTGCCAATAGGGAGAAATCTTTATCGGAAAGCCCCCTCTTTCCTGAGAACGACATGGTTGTTAAATATTCTGAGTTATAATATTAATGATGAATAAGTTCGTGTTGATTAAAGATGAAATTGATAGTTCCATTATGTTGGGATTATTAGTGTTAGTGGAAATTGACATTTATTTCGATAATAATTGATGTCTGTAGGTTATATTGACCAATCGGGTAATTAATCGGATAAATGAGTAATTAATTGCTATTAATTCACATGCTTATAACAATTTGTTCACATATATGTACTATTGATTCACATGCATATACTATTAGGGGAGGTGGTGCAAGATTGATAATATTTGTATGACTAAATTAAAAATAGAGGTATATATGAAGGTACTATACTGTGTTAGTTCCCAGTAGGCACGGTATAGATCTAGAGAGGGGGGAGGGGGTTGAATGGATCCTTTAATTTCAAATACTTTTTCTTGTTTATTTTGTATTGCTCATTAAGTAACATATGACAAACATAAGAATTTTTTCAAGCACAACAGAATAAGTAAAAGATCCCCTTCATAAATATATTCATAATCAGACATACATTATTCGTAGAGTTACTTTAGTAGTAAGCAGTTAAAACATACATAGCAGTTATAGCAGTTAATATACATAATGTAAATGACATAAAGTAAAAGACATAAGGGGTTTTAAGTGGTTTAGAGACTTAAGCTCCTAATCCACTCTTCTACTTTCAACTAGCAGGATTTCCACTAAGGAAGTTCAGCACCCAGAATCACTAAGATTCCTTTAAGGCCAGTAGCCTTGGGACTTCAGTTCACTAAGAACTCTTCAAGGCCAGCAGCCTTGGAACTTCTCTAGTTCCCTAGGAACTCTTCAAGCCCAGCAGGCTAGGAACTTCATTTAGTCCCTCCTGACAAGGACCCCTCAAGCCCTGGCTTCTTGTTGTTGTAGTAGTTGTTGTTGTTGGTGCTAAGCTACTAAGATGTCATTATGCTCTGAACATCTTTTATACTTAGCAGCTTGGTGTGGTCTTCTTTGCATTCTGCTTTGAGTCTGTACCACATCTACTTTGGTGCAGCTGATCTTCACTCTTTTCTGCTCATCTTCATCTGGTATCAGCTGTGCACCATCACCACCTGGGCTTGCTAAGTCTCTGAGCTTTTATTAGACTTTGTCTGGCACTTAGCAATCCCTGAACCCTTCTTGAATGTTTTGCAGACATGGTTCTGCACTTGTTAAGTTTTAGCTTTAGGTTCATGGTGATTCGTAGAGTGGCTCTCTTGATCTTCTTTGTACTCAGCCACTTTTCTGAATGTTATCTTCTTGACCTTCTCGACTTTTAGCTTGGCTGCCATCTTTAGTGGAATTCTCATCTTTGTTGAGTGAAGCTTTGATCTGTTTGAGTTCTTCTTCAAAGCTGCTTCACTTCCACCTTCATAGTCTCATTGTCACTGAGACTTGTTCTGTTAATCTTTGGTGGAACTCGTAGAGTCAACAATAGCATTCTCGACAACTCAACGATTCTGCAACTTGGCAATCATCAACAACTCTTGACCTTTGAAACTCTGTTGATTTATACTGCTTCCCAATCTTCTCGTTGGAAAGTAGCCGTTGAAAGCTATTCAAATTACTTCCAGAATCTCGAATTATTTGGTACAGGCTGCAGATGTGACATGACATCTTTTTTTGACTTTTTGACACTGTAGTCTACTGTTTCACCTACCCCGTCAGATATGTTACTTTGATGTCTCAGGCAGGTCGATGACTTTATTTCACCCTTCTGATTTCTTGATCAGAGGTTATCCTTGCATTGATGCTCTTAATAAGATTTTGTCTGAATGCTAAACTTCAGATTGAACCGTTGCCAATGCTTCAATCCTCAGTTGATCGAACTCTACGATTCTGATGCACTTCTTCTTGAACCTGATTGTAGTGTCTTATTGACATGTAGGGTCAACACTATGATCTCGAGGAGTGTTCACTAGATCTTTAGTGTAGAGCCCCTCTTCCTCCTTTCATGCAGTGCTTCATCACTTCTGTTTGCCTCAACTATTCTCAGATATTGATGGCTTGGTTCCTTGCTCTGGCCACTTCTGAATAACAAGACACTTCAGATTTGTGGTGTGTCCAGCTCGCTTTCTCCTTGTGATCTCCCGTTCACTTATCATCAATGGACTGACCCAATGCTTAATCACTTTATCCTTGTTCTTTAGAGGTTGACCAGTATCTCAGTGTGTACTCCATCAGTTCCTTCTTTGTTTGGCAAATACTACGATCTTGATTACTTCCAAGATCGTTGTTATCTTTCTTCTTGACAGCTACTGCATATGCTGACTTTCCTTAGTCAGCTACTAAATTCTTTTTATGATTATCTTGTGGAAGACTTCATCTTGAATGGCTTCACAGCTCAATCTGGATGCTGCTTAGATCTTCTATTAGCTTGCATGTCATTTGTTGAGTGCTCTCTGGCTTCCCTTAAGTGAGATGTGTCTTTGCAGTACCAACCAGAGGTTTCATTTCTTTGGATATTCTGGGAGTGTGCTCAATTGTTGAGAATCATGTTTGCTCTATGATTCTACCTTGTCTTTGTGAGCACATCTGTTGAGGTCTTTCTTCTGCATTCTACGATTCAGCTTCGGCTGTGCAGACACTACGACTCCGAGAACAGATCTTTACACTATGATTTCTATCGTTGTGCTTGTTTTCTTCATCTGATCTTGCTCGACTACGATCTCTGTCGTTGATACGATTAGTAGACTTTATGACTCTGAGTGTAGTCTACGATCCTTAACTTGGCTGTTAGTAGACTCTACGACTCTGAGTGTAGTCTACGATTCTTGACTCAACTTCAGCAGATGCTCGGTCGGCTTGTAGACAGGCTATCTCTACAATTCTGAATATGACTTCCTCAACAGACTACGGCTCCGAGGAAGCTTTACTCGACACACTACGATCCGTCCTCGTCTCTCCTGAAAGTCTACGAACTCCAAGATCTACTATCTTGTAGACTACAATTCTGCCTTGATAGCTCTTGAGTTATCCTTGACTATCCTGGTAGACTACGATTTTTGGTGCAGTGCTCGACGATCAACCTAACATGCTTGATCTTTCTATGTTTATAGTCCTTGTACATTATTTCTTTTTAAGGACTTTACAAAGCTGTTTTGCTTATGTAGTATCAACCTAACATATTTGATCAATTCATTCTAAGTCCTTGTACATATATTTCTATAGTCTATCAGAGGACTTTATAGCTTTTCTTAATGCAAGCATACTTGCATATTCATTCATATATATATATATATATATATATATATATATATATCATAATCAAATCACATATAAATAGGAATATCATTCACATGTTTATTCCTGATAATCTCCCCCTATTTGATTATGACAAAAATACTAAGTGCATATGCATGTTATGAATGAATCTTATATACAGTGAGCTACTGTATTTCTAAAATAGATAATCATGAATGTCATTTATAATAATGTGAATTTAATACACTAACATTTTACATCCTAGATCCAGAACATACCTAACTAGTTAGAGATGTACCTTCTTGGCTCCATGTATGCTTCCAGGATGTCTGTTGATTAGCTATTCATTTGTTTGATCTTCTTGCACCTGCTCCCCCTGGGATGTTGACTTCATTTCTTTTATCTGATCCTCTACAGATGTGTGCTCCTCTTTTTCTTCTGGCTCCCCCTCAGCCTCAAGCTCATCATCCTTTGGTTCCCCCTTAGATGATGACTCAACTACTTCTTGTGATGTCTTCTTCTTTGTTTTCTTCTCTTCTTTCCTTCTGTTGATCTTGCTCTTTCTTGAGTGCCTCTTACTCAACCTCTTTCTATGTTTCTTTTTCTCTCCTTTTTTGTCATTAATCACTTGAGAGATCTGCTCCATGTTGGACATAAGTTGCTCTATCAGGTAGGAGGAGTTACCAACTTCAATCTTGAGTTCTTGTTGACTTAACTCAAGTTGCATAGAGATAGACTGATTCATGTTGTCAATCTTGTCAGAGAGGACTTTGAGTTTCTCTTCATTTTCTTTTTGTGCTCGTAGAGCTTCATCCTGTTGATCATGTATGGCTTTCAGGTAGATGTGATCTCTCTATTTAATTTTAAGAGATACATCAGCCATCATTGCTTAGAGTCTATCTTGAACTAAAATATCTCCAGCTGTTATCAACCCCATCTTTGATTCCTCATTGATTTGAGATATCTTCTCAATCAGGTCATCAGAATTCTTCAACAGTTCCTCCTCCATAGAACTTTGATCATCTGGTTGGGCAGGCACTTGTTGAACACTAGATTGGACTTTACGATTTTCATCCTTAGACAGTTTTTCGAAAGTGTTGAGAATCTGAAAAATCATTGAGTACCAATCGCTATTGAAGGATGAAGGAATGTTAGGTAACAATGGTTGAGCAGATGGAGGCTTCTCATTTTAGACTTGATCATCATCAGTGGTAGAGTGAACAGACTCTACGATCAGTGTCTTGGTCATATTCCTTTTTTCCATCAGAGTCCACTCTACGATCATAAGGAATATAATAATTGTTGATCGTCATGGTTGCAAACTTCTTTACCCTTGGAAAGTTTTGTGACACCAACTCTAGATTTGGAAATATAGAATAGCACCAGCTGAAGTAGCTCTCATCTTTATTAGTATGTGCCTTTAACCTTGGCATCCAAGGGAAAAAACATCGCATCAGAAGATCTTCAGAGTTATAGAGTATCGTTGAGCAATCTAACTCCATATTTTTCCAATTGTGAAGCACTTCATCTGTAGTCATTCTTACAACTCGAAGTTGTTCATTTCCATGACTTATCCATCTTGTTACTGGCTCTGCTGGTGGTTCATCAAAGACTTCCACTACAATTCTTCTGCTAATTCTGGCCGAAGAGAGAACTTGATAGTATTATAGTTCCTTTGATTCCTGATGTGCAGAATAGGAATGTTTCTCTATCTCTTCCCTTTTTGAGCCTGAATTTTGCTGATTCCTTTCATCAGATTCATCAATGAATTCTTCTTGTTGAATTTCATTTCCAGAGTCTTTTTCAGCAACATCTTCCTTGAATTTATCTTATTTATTACTAGTCTCATCTTTAACACTCTCTTCTTGTGACTTAGATTCATCATCACTTAATTCAATGATTGCAGTAGATTGATCTTTTCTATTCTTTGAGGCAAATTGAGCAAGTAGTCTGTGACTCTTCCTTCTTCTTGGAGGTTCAACTATGGGTGAGTCGGAGTCTTCTTCTTCTTCAGACTCTGAG
Organism: Panax quinquefolius; assembly: GCA_020205615.1. Taxonomy (NCBI): domain Eukaryota; kingdom Viridiplantae; phylum Streptophyta; class Magnoliopsida; order Apiales; family Araliaceae; genus Panax; species Panax quinquefolius. The sequence continues at coordinate 130,887,263 of CM035156.1, forward strand.
GCCTTTGAGTCATCAGACAAGCTTTCTTGATCTTCAGCATTGGTGGGGGCATTTTCTTCTTCTTCAGAGTCATTATCATTTATATCACCAGACAGGCTAGCTTGGTGTTCAACAACAGTAGGGGCATATTCATCTTCTTCAGACTTTACATCTTTTGGGCTTGTTGGAGCATTTGCAGCAGTGGATGTAGTTTTGTCAAACTGCAGTCTTTCTTTATCATCAGAGTGGATTGTGACGCCCCCAAATTCGGGTACTTAAAACCCGTACTTGGTGCTCCACGATAACATTCATTCAACCACTTAATGTATTAATTAAACAAAATTATTATTTCAAAGTTATCTACCTTCCCAGTCTCGAGAACCTTTAAGTCTTACATTATATGATAAATATTATATTATCCTATTACAAACATCAAAACAACATAAAGTAATTTATTCCTTCAGCTTCCCTTTCCCTTTGTCCTTGCCGGTACCTTTTGGTTGCGCTAGCTTAGCTGAAACATTTAAATTTATAGCAAGAATGAGCATTTGAGTGCCCAGCAAGTAATAGCAATGAATAACGATTATCTGAAAGATTTGAGTATTTCCTTTGAACGACACTTCAATAACAAAGTAAATGTTGTGAAGTAAGCTGAGACAATACTTAACTACATATTAAGTCTATATCATTTTTAAAACTACATACTAACTTATAAATTTGGAAACAATTTAATAAACAATAAATTTTATTATTAATTTTTGAAAAGGTTAAACAGAAATTCATTTGTAAACCGTCATGACTTACGGACACGGGGGGTGATCAGCCCGTTATGCCTTGTATTGATCAACACTACTTGTTTGAACGATAAATCGTTCAGTTGTTCCGCCTTTGGCGCATAAAAGTTTTTCCCTGTTCGGGATATTCATAATTAATCTAACATTCGAAATAAAACATTTCAATTTAATAATAATAATATTCTATCATGTTCTACAATATTCTTTCATTCTATGTCTAGCTGAGTTAAATAGCTTAGATAATTTTTAAATAACATATACATACCTGAAATTAGTAGGTATGTGTCGACATGAGATTAAATACCATCATTATCCAAGTGAGGGCACTTGAATAATCTAACTTAACTATCTATCAACAAGGTATATACTGATCATACATGACTACAATACTGGTAAACGAATATAATTCTATAACTGGCATAAATACTAATATTGAAATACTTGATCGATACTAGTAAGGTATAATAACGTATATAACAGAAGTATATTTCGATAACTTACTTATACAGGAACATTGCATAAATAGAAACAAAGAGTAAGGATACTTGCCTGATCTGCTGCTTACATAACTTAGATTTTAGCTTTTATACTGAAACCTATCATTCATAAAATTATTCTTTTGATCAGAGTAATTTATCATAACACATAACACTGCTATTTGCAGTCATCATATAGCTTAATCACATTGTCACATAGTCATTACAGTCATTCTAACATAAATAATTACTTATTAGGTCAATCTATCTAAGTCTGGGTCGACTTCGGTAACATTTCGGTGTACCGATGGTTTTATCAGGTAAAAATTGAGTTAATATTTACTTAAACTCTATTCTGCAATCTCAATAAATTAAAATATTAATCATATTATTTTTCAAGGTATTATAATAATTTTTAAATAATTATTATAATTTATCATGATTTTTCAAATACAGAAATCATTTTTAACTGTTTAAATACAGAATAATTCCATTATCATTAATATTTAAATAATAAAAATATCAATGAAATACTTGACAAAATATCAAAGTTATAATAATAATAACTCAAAGTATTTTTAAAACATTTATTTTACCCTTAAATGATTTTTAAAACATTAAAATCATTTTTAAATAATCTCCATTAATATATTAATATTAATGTATTATTCATTAAAATATTAGAAGTCGTTATTATCACTTAAAATATTTTAAATCCTTTATATCCTTTTTAAATGATTTTTAAATCATTAAAACCATTTTTAAACTATTTATTTAATATAAATATTAAATAAATCTATTATCATTAATATTAAATTATTAATTAAAATTACCTTATAATATTAAAAGTTATGATTTATAACTTAAAATATTTTTAAACCTCTAATTATCATTTAAAATAATTTTTATAATGTAAAAATCATTTTAAACCCATTTATTTAATACATTTATTAAATACATTTAATATCATTAATATTCAAATAAATAGTAATATTAATGAAAATATATATTAATTTATCAAAAGTTAATTTTCATAACTTAAAATAATTTTTAAAACTTATTTTGTAATTTTTAGGAATTTATTTCTATTTTTAATGTATTTTTCGGAAATTAGGAAATTAAATTAATTAAATCCATCACTAAAGCCTTTAGCGACAGTTTCTGTCGCAATAGGTGTTCTTGAGGGCCAAGAACACTGACAGTCAGTGTTCATGGTGCCATGTTTGACTGTTTATAACTTTCTGGATATGTTGTTTATGGGCTGGGTCTTGTAATGGTCTTATAGTAGGGTTCTAAAACTACACAAATCAACAACTAATCATGGTCATAACACAACATAGATGCAAGATCTGGCCTTGCAAAGTCACTGTCAGAGCTTTTTGGGTTTTCCAGAAACCCAGACAGCTTCATGGGTCTATTTTGAGGCTTTAATTTATATAGGTTCTGTTCTTTGTAAAGGTGTTCTAATGGTTCAAGATTATAGTCCACATGTCAGAGTACATATATCAATCATCAGATCATTTATACAACATTAAAATCACTAGCTAGAAACTGGTCAAAGGTTGTCTGAAAACCTTGTTCGTACAGTTTCTGGGTTTTTTCCCAGAAACTCCATCCGTGAGCAAGTGGCCTAGTTTGACCGTAAATAACTTTCAATATGTTTGTTATTTAAGTGATTTAGGAGCATAAATATGTAGTATACATACAAGAATATATCTTTAATACAATAAAACAATTAAAACATAAAACACATGCAAGATCTAAGATTATGAACAACTTGTCGGACGCTGAAAACCAATTCTGGGTTACCCATAATTTGAAAGTCAATGCCTAGCAGGCTACTTTGACCATCCACTACTTACAATCTGTTGATTGTTTGAGTGATATAAAAGCATAGATCTATAGTATAACTAACATAATCAAGATAGATACAACAACAACAACAACAAAACACTTAACACCTGACAGTTATAGGCTTGAGAAAATGTTGTCAGAGACTGTTCTTGAGTTTCTAGGCTGCCCAGAAACTCTTGGTCATGCTCAGTCAACTGAGTTTGACCATGAATAACTTTTGTTCTGGACATGATATAAGCCTGATTTCAAGTCCATAGAAAAGTCCATATAACATAATATAAGTCCAAAACATAAAACATACAAAACCGTTAACAGGATCAGATCTATGGCCTCTGACATTAGGTTGTCAGGCCATAGATTTAGGGTTTTTAGACAGTTTTGAAAAATTGATTTTTGAGCATTTTGATGCTATAGATCTATGATGTAACATCATAGATCATCATATAACATCCTCTAACACTTAAATAAACATATAAACAAGAAATCTAACATGGCTTTAAGGATCAAAATTGGGTTTTAGAGTTATACCTCTTTCTTGAAAATGCGTTGATCTTGCTCTGCACAACTGATCTTAGTGTTCTAGAGGGTTTTTTGGGGACTGGTTTACTTAGAGATTTCGAGGGTTTGAGAGAGATAAGGTTGGTTGAGTGTTTGATAGTAAGTGAACAACTTTAGTAGACTTTTTGTCTCATTTTCTCTTATAATTTGATTCAATGAATCAAAGCTTGCAAGGTGTCAATTAAGATAAGGATTGGCTGAGATTTTCACACATGGGAGATCTTAGCAAGTGATGAGTCATGCCCCTTATAGAAAATCTTTTAGCTTACGAGTTAAGTAAAGGGTAATTTGGTCATTTTACACACTAAAGGGCATTATGGTCTTTTCCACTCGAATTGTAAGGGTAGTTTGGTAATTTCATATATTTTCCACCACTTTTAATCTTAACATTTGCTAATTACCATTAGGGCTTTCTAATCACTAATTAGGGTTTTAAAATTAGGTTTAGGGTTTTCCAGAAATCAAATTAGGGTTTCTAACTTCACATTTAGGGTTTCTTGTCAATCGTTAGGGTTTCCCCTAATTAGTTTCATAACACTAACTTATCTCCTTGATTACACATACCTGATTAACAATCAGTCTTAGCTTTCCTAGTTAGGGTTTGAATTAGGGTTTAATGGTTTAAACTTAAGGTTTTCTACTATTCTGCTAACTCTGATCAACACTGAACAATACACATATACAGAAAATACATATCACCTTGAAATATAATTATTATATATTAATATTCTCATTCCTTGTTCATAATCCATGAATTAGGGTTATGGACCATATCCGACATAACTTTCATTATCAGTCAACTTAAAAATATGAATTGACTATTCTGCAAAATCCTTATCACATATATTCAAAATATTATTTGTAATAATAATAAAAAAAAATTATTAAAAATTTTCCAGGTCGTCACATGGATGCTCTGAGAGATAGTCACGGGATTTGCATATTCCTTTTCTTCATCATCAACCTTGGTTCTCTCTTCAATAGATTCAACTTCTTCTTCATTGTTGAGCTTGCTCCTTGAGGGTTCAATCTTTGAACTTTCAGTTCCCTTCCCATCTTCAGACTCTTCATGTTCTTCTTTGTTGGATGGACTTTCCTGGGGAACTGGGGCTGATTTCTTCACCATCTTTACTTTCTTCTTGGGTGGCTCTTGGAGTAGTCTGTTACTCCTTCTTTTTGGGTTTTCAGCAGTTTATGCTAGTTTTTCTGCTCCTTGTTTCTTCTTGTCAGTGGAGACATGTCTTGACGAAGCCTCTGCATTCTTCACATTCTTAGGCTTCTTCTTTGTCGGTGTGGCAGCAACTGATGCAGAGTCATCAGACTCAGAGCTTTCCACCTCCTTTGCTTTTCTCTTCTTTGTAGAGACTTTTCTACTGCTTCCAGTTTCTGTTAGCCTCCTGTTTTCCTTTGGGTTTTTCTTCCAATTCACAAACAGTTGTGGAGACATTACTTTGTGCACATTCAGAGGTTCTCCCTCATTATCCTTGATCTTGTTTCCTAGCTTCTTCTTCATCACTTTACTTAGCAATCTTCCATGAAATACTTTTGTAAGTGGTTTGTCTGTAGATTTCTTTAACTCAGCTTTCTCTATCCATTTGGAGATTTGATCGAACATGATAGCTCCAAAGTTGATTTGCTTCTTCAGAACTATGGAAGACATAATCTTCAACTGCTGGTCAAGCACAGTGTCATGTGCAGTATCCTTGCATAGTATACATTTGCCTACTATCTCAGCAAGAAACTAGAATTCCTCTGGAAACTCCTTTTTCTTTATGTCCTTCAGACTAGGGTTTCTTTGGTACCGCATTAGCCTCTTGCCTTCTTCAATATCGACTTCATCCAGGTTTATCAGACCTTGATTGGGAAACCCTAAATATTGATTGATATCTGATGCTCTTATCTTCAGACTAGATCCTTTCACCTTAGTAGTCAGAAGCCTAGAGTTCGTTGAGGCATTTGAGTAGAACTGCTTCACTAGCTCTATAAAAACTGGAGTGTTGGCCTCGAGGCACTCAGAGAACCCAGCTTCCTTTATGAGTTCAAGTGTGTCCTTAAACTTTGTCTCTGATTCTTCAAACTTTGTAAAGCCGAGTTGAATACCCGTTATGACTTTCCTATCTGCCATTTGAGGAGTTCAAGGTATATGGAAGGTGTAAGACCCCAACTTTTATGAATAAAAATGAATTTTCTATAAATATCATTTTTGAATATTATGGAATAAATTTGATATAATGTTATAGTTGTGGATAATATTTATAAATTTTGCAAAGTACGCAAGTTGTTATATAATATTCGATTGGCCTGGGAATATTCGTTTTTTAACAGAGAATATTAAAGACGACAAAGACAATCATTAGTGGACCCCACAATAAAATTATTGTCGGATTGAGAAAAGCGAAAAATATTTTTATGAAAATAACGGCGAAAGTTTTACTGTTATTATCTTGTTGAACTACTCGGTAGTAAAAATCTGATGTCTGGCGTGGTTGAATAAGTAGCACACAGTATTGATTATTGATGCTTACGTGAGAAGTCACTCAGTTTGATTTAATTATTGTCGATATTTTATATATTATTAGGTTAATAATTGAGATAACAAAGTTGTTAATATTATTATTTACATTATTAACGATGTCTAGAAGTTCTGCTAATGAGAGGTTTGGTCACCTAATTGTGCGCCAATAGGGAGAAATCCTTATTGGAAAGCCCCCTCTTTCCTAGGAACGACCTGGTCGATTAATAGTGTGAATAATAATAATGATGATGAAGTTTTGTTTTATTAGTATTATTAATGTAATAAAATAGAAAAGTTTTTTATATAAAACAGAATACTTTTATAAAGTTGTTCATTTTATTAGGCTAATAGTAAAATATTTTTATATAAAACAGAATACTTTTATAAAGTTATCTGTTTTATTAGACAATAATTAGAATATATTATATTTTATTATGTATAGTGTTTGCATAGTAAAATCTTTTTATATAAAATAGAATACTTTTATAAAGTTATTCATTTTATTAGATTATAAATAGAATATATTATATTTTATTGTAAACCAATCTGGACCGTCCGTTTAAAGTAAATCAATCTGGATCGTTCATGGATTGGTTACTATTCAATCCATTCTTCTATAAATAGAAGCTCATTCCTTCATTATTTCTTACGAATTCACTGAAACTCTAAAGAGAGAAACTATAGAGAGAAAGAAGAAAAGTAATCTGCTACTTCACTACTCCGATATCAAGTTTCTTTTACAGTAAGGGGTATTATTTCTTTTGTATTCATGAAGAGAACTTCTGTTATTCAATTCTTTATTATTCTGTTGGAATAACCTGTATATGCGAGCTACCCTATACTTGGTTAAATTCTTCTGTTACTCCATTCTTTATTATTACTCGTTGAATATATCACGTGCATGCGTTTACGCTTGGGACCTAGTTTAAATCTTTATTATTACTGTTGGAATATCATCTCATGCAATGCGTTTTGTGGGACCTAGTTAAAATCTTTATTATTCTGTTGGAACATCCGTCGGCATGTAATTTCACGACTGGTTCCGTTATTTAGTATTCTGTTGGAATAACCTATCTATGCGAAGTACCGCATACATGGTGATTTCTATTGTTATTCCATTCTTTATTATTATGATGGAATATCCTGTTGGTGCGAATTTCGCCTGACCTGGTTCCGTTATTTATTATTCTGTTGGAATAACCTGTCTATGCGAAGTACCGCATGTATGGTGATTTTTTTTGTTATTCCATTCTTTATTATACTCAGTTGGTTAAAGTTTTGACTTCTATACTCCATGAAATTAGTGGAATATCCTTGATATTTGCGCTTCATCCATTATCTTTTCATGGAAATATTCTTCTGAGCATTCTTGAATTTTACTCTACAAAGAAGTATCATGTTGACAATTTGGACGATATTAGTTCCCGAATAAATTAATTCTTGAACTTGTTTTTATTGAATTCTTATATCATTGTCATCATCCTCATGCTTATATTTTGTTGAAAGTCATATGTGGCCTGTAGTGCATTGATGGACTTGGTATGATTATGACCAGGGATTATTCTGTGTAATCATGAACGTAATGTTACAAATGATGTGGTAAAAGTCATCATTGGCCCGTAGTGCATTGATAGACAGTTGTTGACATGATCATGACCATTGATGAAAACACGAATATCCTTAGCCCGTAGTGCATGGATAATTTGTGGTTGTGATACTAATGAATATCCTTGGCAGTAGAAGTGCGGGGATGATGTAGATTATTTATTAATTTGAGTCTCGTGATAAAAGTGATGAAAACCTTTTAAATCATAAAAGATAGTAGATTTTATTCTCTACTTGACTCTTTTAATGGATTGCATGTTCATCATAGATTAAACTTGATGTCTATTGTATTTTATCGGTTTAATGATCTGTTGAGGACTAATGATAATTTATTCGCATTATCTTAGTCATAATATTTCTTCTTTGGGCTAGTTGAGCTCACCCTTTCTTTCTTTGTTCTCTTGTGAAATGAGCGTGGCAACTAGACTAGTCGGGAAGCGGGAGTGACGGTCCAGATTATAGCATTAGTAGTCCTCACTATTCTGTTAAATAGTGTGATAATAAATGTAATGAGGACTAAATTGAGTGTGGATATTGTCTAGATGACAATATTTGTATTAAAACTCACAACATGTATTTTGTCGTATTTTACACGACTATTGTATAATTAAAGATTGTATTTGTATTTTGTACCATGTATTTGGCGACTCAAAATAGGTGATGTATACCTATTTTGGGGGCGTCACAGTTAGTATCAAAGCTTAGGGATATGATCCCTGCCTAAGATGTGAGACAAGAACTAGGAGGGGAGAGACGCGGAATTCCTTCGCTAGTATGACCTACCTAAGTTTATTTGATATTTAATTGGTCGGTCAGAGTATAGGGATAGTATGTGATATGTTAATTAACCCTTGTTTTGTGGCAGTGTTTTAAAATGGCATCCGAGAATGTTGAGAACATCAATGGAGCACAGGAGACCATTGAGTCTCCACAGATCAATAATCAGGATAATGTGCATCAGGAAGGCAATAATCCTTAGGCAAACAACAACACTGACCAGATGATGAACGATGGAATGGTCAGACGCTTTATGCAATTCATGCAACATCAGGCAAGAGCGGTTCCTATCCAAAATGCAGGTGAAAACACTGGTAACTCTCGGACGGTCACTGCTAAGCAGTTCAAGGAACTGCGACCACCGGAGTTTTTTGGAGAGCCAAAACCACTAAAGGCGGAGACGTGGATAAAGTAGATCTGTAAGATATTTGATGTCTTGGGATGCTCCGAGAAGCAAAAAGTTCCCTTTGCCACCTTCAAGTTGCGTGCAGAGGCAGATTACTGGTGGGAATCTATAAAACGTACTCAACCTGCCGCACTGAAGATGACTTGGGAGAAGTTTCAAGAATTGTTCAACGACAAGTACTTTACCAAAAGTATTCGTCACATGAAAGAGGTAGAGTTCATTAAGCTGGAGCAAAACAACATGATCGTGTGGCAGAACGAAGCTAAGCTTGTCGAGTTGTTCTGGTTTGCGTCCCATTTGGTTGATAATGAGGAGAGAATGACGCGAATGTTTCTAAGAGGTTTGAAACCCGAGATACGTCAATATCTTATCTCTCATAAATTGTGTTTGTATTCAAATGTTGTTAATAGGGCTCAGTTATTGGAGCGCGATAATGAGTCAACCCGACCAAAAGAGAGCAGCCGGCAAAATGATAATACTAGTGATAACAGTCATCGAAGCGGTGATAATAAGCGTGGAGGGAATCAACATGCCAGAAATGGTAACCACTTCGGTGGTAATCATGGCTAAAACAATAAGAATGGACATTTCAAGAAGAGGAGATTTAACAATGATGGAAAGACGTTAGCACCAGCACCCGTTGTTAAGGAAGGAGAACGACCACCTATCATATGCTTCAAATGTGGAGGGGAGGGACACATCATCCAAAGCGCGATGATGCAGTCAAAGCATGTTATAATTGTGGAAGAGAAGGTCACCTAGCCTGATTTTGTCGTTCACCGAAGATAAGTTCAGCTAGGATGGAGGCACCAAAGGACGCCCCAGAAAAGTCAAAGCGAGTAGTGCAAGGGAGAGCGTTTGTTGTAACCTCCCAGAAAGCAAGGAACCCGAATGAGGTCATCATGGGTAAGGTTATCATAAACTCTAGTGAAGTATATACCTTATTTGATACCAGATCTACCCATTCTTTTATTTCTCCTACTTGCGCTCAACGTTTAAATTTGACTCCGGAGAAATTAGACTTTGACTTATTTGTTGAAACTCCGTTGGGAGAAACCTTCATTACATCCACTGTTTATAAGTCTTGTTTGGTTCAAATCGGTACCCTCACATTACCTGTCGATCTTATTTCATTAAAAATACTTGCATTTGACGTAATTCTAGGGATTGATTGGTTAACTACTCATCATGCAAAAATTGATTGTTTTCGTAAGGTTGTTAGCTTTCATATTCCTAATCAACCTATTATGCGAATTCAAGCAACCAAACCATTAAAATCAATCACTGTCATCTTAAGCCATAAAGCTATTCGTTTATTGAAAAATGGATGTCAAGCTTTCTTAGCTCATGTCACGGATCTAAACAAAAATACGTCAGTTTTGAATGATATTTCTATTGTTAATGAATTTCCTGACGTATTCCCTGAAGAACTTCCTGGCCTACCCCTAGAGCGTGAAATTGAATTTTGTATCGACCTTGAACCCGTGACAAACCCATTTCCAAAACCCCATATCGAATGGCTCTATTGAACTTCAGGAGTTAAAGACCCAATTCGCAGAATTGTTAGACATTGGCTTTATTCGTCCCTAGTACTTCTCCTCGGGGTGCTCTGTTACATATTCGTGAAGAAGAAAGATGGGAGTATGCGACTTTGTATTGACTATCGGGAGTTGAATCATGTCACCATCAAAAATAGGTACCCATTGCCACGTATTGATGACCTGTTTGATCAGTTGCAAGGCACCAAATTCTTTTCAAAGATTGATCTTTGTTTCGGATATCACCAATTGAAGATTAGAACCGATGACATTCCAAAGACGGCTTTCAGAACTCGGTACGGGCATTATGAATTCCTAGTCATGTCTTTTGGATTGACTAATGCTCCTGCTGCCTTCATGGATATGATGAACAGAGTATTCAAGGAATATTTGGATCACTTTGTGGTCGTCTTTATTGATGACATCCTTATTTATTCCAAAAGCCATGAAGATCATGAGCAACACTTGAGGCTGATACTCCAAAAGCTTCATGAATATAAGCTTTATGCCAAGTTGAAGAAATGCGAGTTCTGGCTTGAGGAAGTATCATTCCTTGGTCACGTGGTATCAAGTCATGGAATATTTGTTGACCCGGTAAAGATTGAAGCCATTCAAAGCTGGGAGCAACCTAAATCAGTGACCGAAGTACGTAGCTTTCTCGGCTTAGCTGGTTATTATCAGAGATTCATAGAAGGATTTTCTCGAATCGCTACTCCCTTAACTCAGCTGACTCGGAAAGATACAAAATTCAGTTGGAACGAGGAATGTGAGAAGAGTTTTCAAGAACTCAAGAGAAGACTCATTTCATTTTGTTTTGACAATACCATCGGCTCGGAGGATTTGTCATCTATAGTGATGCTTGAGCAAAGGGTTAGGATGTGTTCTCATGCAACATGGGAAAGTCATAGCCTTTATGCCTCTCGACAACTCAAAGAATATGAGAGGAATTATCCTACTCATGATCTAGAGTTTGGCATTTGTTATCTTCACACTTAAAATTTGGAGGCATTACTTGTATGGGGGGAGAAAATGAGATCTTTACGGATCATAAAAGCCTCAAATATTTCTTCACTCAAAAGGAACTCAACATGCGACAGCGATGTTGGCTTGAACTGTTGAAAGATTATGATCATACCATCCAATACCGTCCTGGAAAAGCAAACGTGGTAGCTAACGCATTGAGTAGAAGATCATATGTAGGTACGAGTGCGATATTGTCAATGCAAAGGCCCATTTTGTATGACTTGCAACACATAATGATGGCGAATATACGAGTAGAACCGACTTTAATCGATAAAGTTAAAGCTGCTCAAGCTACAGACCTGGAGCTGATACGTATGAGGAAGAAAGTACAAGAAGGGGCTATGCCAGAAGCAAGAATCGATGAAGAAGGAATACTTCGAGTCAACTCCAGAATTTGTGTTCCTAACGACCCTGATTTAAAGTATAAAATCATGATGAAGGCGCACAACACACCATTTTCAATCCATCCTGGGAGTACCAAAATGTATCATGATCTTCGACATACATTTTGGTGGGGCAATATGAAGAGGGAGATAGCGCTATTTATCTCAAGGTGTTTAACTTGTCAATGAGTCAAGGCAGAACATCAAGTACCAAAAGGTCCATTGCAACCACTTAAAATTCTAGAATGGAAGTGGGAGCACATCACCATGGATTTCGTTACTGGTCTTCCCAAGGTTTCTCAAGGCATAGATGCAATTTGGGTCATTGTTGATAGATTGACCAAGTCTGCTCATTTCTTACCTATACGAGAAACTTATACACTTGAACGTCTTGCTCGTATGTACATAAACGAGGTTGTAAGATTGCATGGTATGCCAGTATCCATAGTTTCTGATCGAGACCCAAGATTCACTTCACGATTTTGGCTTAGTTTGCAAAAAGCTATGGGCACGGATTTACAATTTAGTTCGGCATATCATTGACTTCAAGGGAAGTTGGGACAAGTTCTTACCATTGGTGGAGTTTTCCTACAACAACAGTTATCAAGCAAGTATTGGCATGGCTCCATTCGAGGCATTGTATGGAAGAAAGTGTCGTTCTCCAGTATGCTGGGATGAGGTGGGTGAAGCAACGTTGTTGGGACCAGAGTTGGTACGTATGACTACGGAAAAGATTTAAACTATCCGACAACGTATAAAAACCTCACAAGATCGACAAAAGAGTTATGCCGATCTTCATCGAAAGGACGTGGAATTCGATATTGGAGATCATGTGTTGTTACGTGTTGCTCCATGGAAAGGAGTTACGAGATTTAGAAAGAGAGGAAAACTCAATCCTCAATTCATTGGCCCATTTTTAATCCTCGATCGAGTAGGGACTGTAGCCTATAGACTTGCTTTACCGCCAAGTATGTCTCGTGTTCATAACGTTTTTCATATATCCATGTTACGTAAATATGTGAAAGACCCGAACCACATTATTAAGTTAGAACCGGACGAAATAGCGGAAGATTTAACGTATGAAGAGGTTCCTGTTCAAATCTTGGATAAGAAGGAACATATTCTACGCTCCAAGATTATACCTCAAGTCAAAGTTTTATGAAGGAACCACGATGTTGAGGAAATGACCTGAGAGTTAGAATCTGAAATGAAATCAAGGTATCCTTACCTCATCGACATACCAGGTACGTACCCTAATATCGAGGGCGAAATTTCATAAGAAGGGGAGATTGTAAAACCCCAACTTTTATGAATAAAAATGAATTTTCTATAAATATCATTTTTGAATATTATGGAATAAATTTGATATAATGTTATAGTTGTGGGTAATATTTATAAATTTTTCAAAGTACGTAAGTTGTTATATAATATTCGATTGCCTGGGAATATTCGTTTTTAACAGGGAATATTAAATACGACCAAGACAATCATTAGTGGACCCCCACAATGTAATTATCATCGGATCGAGAAAATGACAAAAATATTTTTATGAAAATAACTATGGAAGTTTTACCGTTATTATCTTGTTGAACTACTTGGTAGTAAAAAAATATGATGTCTGGCGTGGGTTACATAGTAGCACCAGTATTGAATATTGATGCTTACATGAGAAGTCACTCAGTTTAATTTAAATATTGTCGATATTTTATATATTAATAAGTCAATAGTTGAGATAACAAAGTTGTTAATATTATTATTTGCATTATTAACGATGTCTAGAAGTTCTGCAAATGAGAGGTTTGGTCACCTAATTGCGCGCCAATAAGGAGAAATCCTTATTGGAAAGCCCCCTCTTTCCTGGGAACGACCTGGTCGATTAATAGTGTGAATAATAATAATGATGATGAAGTTTTATTTTATTAGTATTATTAATGTAATAAAACAGAAAAGCTTTTTATATAAAACAAAATAATTTTATAAAGTTATTCATTTTATTAGGCTAATAGTAAAATCTTTTTATATAAAAGTGAATACTTTTATAAAGTTATCTGTTTTATAAGACAATAATTAGAATATATTATATTTTATTATGCATAGTATTTGCATAGTGCCTGCATAGTGTTTGCATAGTAAAATCTTTTTATGTAAAACAGAATACTTTAATAAAGTTATTCGTTTTATTAGATTATAAATAGAATATATTATATTTTATATGGATCTTTGGTTTAAAGTTTTAATAGTGAATCAATATGGATCGCTGGTTTAAAGTTTTAATAGTGAATCAGTATGGATCGTTGGTTTAAAGTTTTAATAATGAATCAGTATGGACCGTTGCTTTAAGTTTTAATAGTAAATCAATCTGGACCGTCCGTTTAAAGTAAATCAATCTGGACCGTTCATGGATGGGTTACTATTCAGTCCATTCTTCTATAAATAGGAGCTCATTCCTTCATTATTTCTTACGAATTCACCGAAACTCTAGAGAGAGAAACTATAGAGAGAAAGAAGAAAAGTATTCTGCTATTTCACTACTCCGATATCAAGTTTCTTTTACGGTAAGGGGTATTATTTCTTTTGTATTCATGAAGAGAACTACATTATTCCATTCTTTATTATTACATTGGAATAACTCAGATACGCTGCTACCCTATACTTGGTGAAATTCTTACATTACTCCATTCTTTATTATTACATTGGAAATATCTTATGCATGCGTTTACGCCGAACCTAGTTTCATCTTTATTATTCATTGGAATATCCAATCAGACATTTATGCTTGGGACTGGTTCCGTCTTTATTATTCTGTTGGAACATCTTGTTTGCGTGTAATTTCACCGACTTGGTTCCGTTATTTAGTATTCTGTTGAATAACTCGCTCTACATCGCAATACCGCATACATGGTGATTTCTGTTGTTATTCCATTCTTTATTATTATGTTGGAATATCTCTACGGCATGTAATTTTGCCCGACTTGGTTCCGTTATTTATTATTCATTGAATAACTTTGTCATCTGTAAGTACCGCATGCATGGTGATTTTTTTTTTGTTATTCCATTCTTTATTATACTCAGTTGGTTAAAGTTTTGAATTCTATACTCCATGAAATTAGTGGAATATCCTTGATATTTGCGCTTCATCCAGTATCTTTTCATAGAAATATTCTTCTGAGCATTCTTGAATTTTACTCTACAAAGAAGTATCATGTTGACAATTTGGACGATATTAGTTCCCGAATAAATTAATTCTTGAACTTGTTTTATTGAATTCTTATATCATTGTCGTCATCCTCATGTTTATATTTTATTGAAAGTTATCTGTGGCCTGTAGTGCATAGATGGACTTGGTATGATTATGACCAGGGATTATTCGGTGTAATTATGACCGTAATGTTACAAATGATGTGGTAAAAGTCCTTATTGGCCCGTAGTGCATTGATGGACAGTTGTTGGCATGATCATGACCATTGATGAATACACGAATATCCTTGGCCCGTAGTGCATGGATAATTTGTGGTTGTGATACTAATGAATATCCTTGTCAGTAAAAGGGATGATGTGGATTATTTATTAAGTTGAGTCTCGTGATAAAAGTGATGAAAACCTTTTAAAATCATAAAAGATAGTAGATTTTATTCTCTACTTGACTCTTTTAATGGATTACATGTTCCGCTGCAGTTAAACTTGATGTCTATTGGATTTTATCAGTTTAACACTGTTGATGACTAATGATAATTTATTCTGCATTATCTTAGTCATAATATTTCTTATTGGGCTAGTTGAGCTCACCCTTTCTTTCGATGTTCTCTTTAGGAAATGAGAACGTAGCTGGGACTAGTCGGGGAACGGAGTGACGGTCCAGATTATAGCATTAGTAGTCCTCACTATTCTGTTAAATAGTGTGATAATAAATGTAATGAGGACTAAATTGAGTGTGGATATTGTCTAGATGACAATATTTGTATTAAAACTCACAGCATGTATTTTGTCATATTTTACATGACTGTTGTATAATTAAAGATTGTATTTGTATTCTGTACCAGGTATTTGGCGACTCAGAATAGGTGATGTATACCTATTTTGGGGGCGTCACAGTAGGTGATTCGGAGAGATTTAGCTGAATGTGATTTGAGCTCTGGAAATTTAATTGGTTTGGCTTCGAAAAAGATTCTAGAGTTTGAAAATGGGAGGGAGAGAGGTTCAAGAGGTTTTGATAGCTGATTGTAGATTTGAATTTGTCTTTATGACTGTTCCTTCTGACTTTGCATATGCTGTGAGGTGTCAACCAGTCATTGGTTGCACGATAGCCAATAACAAGCTGCAACTCCCTATTAACTTGTCAGTTAGATGTCTCTTTTAGAAGAGTAGACGTTTGATTGACGTGGATTGACCGTTGACCTCTTGAGCTCGTAGAGTAGCATGATATGACATCTATTGACTCTACATTTTCCTTTGTTGACTCAACGATCAACTCTCTGAAAGATGTTGTAGTGGATGGTTTTGATATTACTTCTCATTTTGAACCTGCATAGCTCAGCCACTATTGCGCTTTATAAAGCCTTGGGCACTTTTCTTCAGCAGGACATCTTTCCAACCAGCGTTTGAACTTGTCTCCCCTCAGTCTGAATGGTTGAGCAATTGTCATGTTCTTCCAAACTCCTCATGAGTTAAGAGTAGCCTCTCGTAAGACTGCGATCGTCGAGTCTATTTCTACGATTTCTGAGGTTGCACTATGATCGTTGAGGTTATATCACGATCATTGAGCTCTCTTCAAACTCTATTCTGCGATTGTTGACTGTCTTGGCCCTTGAGATTAACTTGATCAAGCAATTCTTCTTGGTTAAGGTAGCTCAGGAAGGGCCAACCTCTTAAAGTGAGCTAAGGGTCAGGTTTGTCCCTGGGGCACTTTCCAGATGAAGTACTTTAAGAGTAATTTGTACTGATATCTCATTTGACCTTTTCTGGTGGGGAGATCCTCTACTAACTTTAGACAATTGCTTTTGCTATAATTGTGGTGTCCTCCTGCTCTTACACTATAATCAAATGTTTGATCGTAAGCATTCCACTATTTTGAGTTGGGTGGCTGATAGGTTATCAGTAGTACATTTTGAGACGTTCCTACTGACTATGGATCGTTATCTGGTTCATCAGCCACAAAGTTTTGGGACTCTGTAGCTAGTACATTGCTTCATAGAATATTTTAGTATTGTTGTTCCTTAACAGATCACTGCTTCCCCATGATTGATGTTGTCTTTTCAGTGAGGTGTGATTTCTTTTTCTTCAAGTACTTTAGGAGGCATCCCTGCATCTCTCCTTCTGGCTGAAGTCATTTAAATCTTCTTATGTCGTAGAAAAGAGTATCTTTAGGGTTGATCATTCTACAATCCTTTGACAGTACTACGAACGTAGTCTTCCTTATCAGCTTGTGCTCGTGGAGTTCTGCTCCCGTAACAAGTTCCTCATGTTTGATGCACAATGGTCCTCTAATGTGGGCTTCTTTGAGGACAAGTTCTGCATGCTTGATCATCTAAGATCTCTGGTTGAGTGGCCTGCTTTCATATAAAGGTTTGTAGCCCTTTGAGCTTCATTTAGATTAGCTCAGCAGTTCTTCAAGGACAGGTTTTGACATGTAGGTGTTTTGTCAGAATTATTTCTGAAAAGTCCTAAGCCTTCTGTTGGTTGACTCTTATTGACTGAAGTCTTTTGCTTTAGCATGCCTTAGTGTGGTCAGATAGACCAAGTACCTGCAGGTTATACATTTCTATGTTTGGTACCCATGGTTAAATGGGTCCCGCTAGGTTAGTTTACTAAACCCTTATTCCTCATATATTTGGATAATCATCATATTGACCATCATAAGTCGCATTCATGCATATACTTCACTTGGATAATATATTTTGAGATGCATGTTGGTGAGTGTGAGAGAAATTTGTCATTTTAATAAAACCCTCTTTTCCTTGATGGTTTCATCTTTTGCTAAGTTATGATCACAGGATTTAAATGTTCATAGAGTGATAATCAACTCTACGATCTTTTAGTATCTGGTTGATTCATAGAGGTGATCAGTTTCTATGAATCTTCAAGATTCTCTTGTAGACTTGATCATACTCTGTGTCATTAAACACTTGGACCATAGGATGTATAAACACATTAACCCATCAGCAAAGATTACTTTACATCCGTTCGACCTGTGATGCTCTTAAAACCATTTCAGGTCTCTTTCAAGTTGTCATCTTCAACCTAAAACTTGGATGGAGAGAAAGTTTATAGACATTTGAGTTTTCCATCATCAATGTACTTTCTCTCATCACCTTTTTGGATAGATTATGAATACTTAAAGGAAAACTGTTATAGTTCATACGTAAGGTGCAAATATGATGTTCATATCTATATTAGTGAGGAACCGTACCTTTTTCCTGTCAGTTTCATAACAGACATTTATCTTAGATATACTGAGTTTAGGCATTGATGTGCATAGTTTCTCATTTGCTCTTGATAGCTAGTTGCTCCAGTTGACTCTCAATCAATCAATCGTGGTCTTGAAGATGCAGGCTTAAGAGAGTATCAGTATCTTTAGTTCTTTGACATCCTTGAATTCACAGGGATTGCATCCAGCTACTGGTTGGCCAGATACATGTTTGAGAAGTTCTTCTTTCTTTCCTGAATAACCATTTCTTAACATGTGTGGCCTTTTCATCTTTTCAGGCTGGTGGATGTTTAACTCTTTTCTGTTGATGTCCTTTGAGCTTTTTAGCCTGGTCTTCAGAATACAAGATTGAATGTGGGCAAGGATTGGTCTTGTTGACATGACAATCAAGAGTATGGACCAATCTGAGCAGCTTCAGGTGTCTATACACATTTACCTGTACATAATATTTCCAACATGTGAGCTCATCTGCATATAACAAGTGACTTACTACTAAACTAAGATTAGAACAATGTTTGTGCCTAGGATCAGACTCAAAGCGATTAGCTTTTGAATAAAGCATGAGAACCTGCTCTGATACCAATCGTTAGTTCCCAGTAGGCACAATATAGATCTAGAAGGGGGGGTTGAATAAATCCTTTAATTTCAAATACTCTTTCTTGTTTATTTTGTATTGCTCATTGAATAGCATATGACAAACATAAGAATCTTTTCAAGCACAACGGAATAAGTAAAAGATCCCCTTCATAAATATATTCATAATCAGACATACATTGTTCGTAGAATTAATTTAGTAGTAAGTAGTTAAAACATACATAGCAGTTATAGCAGTTAATGTACATAATGTAAATAACATAAAGTAAAAGACATAAGGGGTTTTAAGTGGTTCAGAGACTTAAGCTCCTAATCCACTCGTCTGCTTTCAACTAGCAGGATTTCCACTAAGGAAGGGCAGCACCCAGAATCACTAAGATTCCTTCAAGGTGTAAAATCCCAAATTTTACGAATAAAGATTTAATTTTCTTGAAATAGTTTTTTTCAAAATTATGGTGTGGATTTGAGATAATGTTATAGTTTTGGATAATATTTATAAATTTTAAAAAGTATGCAAGTTGTTATATAATATTCGATTGGTCGGGGAATATTCATACAATGGCGCAATCATTGGCGGACACCACAATGGAATTATTGTCAAAATGAGAAAATGACAAAAATATATTTATGAAAATAACGGCGGAAGTTTTACCATTAAAACTGTTGAACTACCCGATAGTAAAAGTACAGTAATACGCGTGGTTGTATAGTAGCACAAGGTATTGATTATTGATGCTTATGTGAGAAGTCACTCGGTTTTGTTCAATTATTTCACATGAAGATTCATTGCATAGTATCTCGCGTTATTTGATTCAATTACGATATTGATATATATATATATATATATATATATATATATATATATATATATATATATATATATATATATATAAATTTTGTTTTATTGTTATAATTAATGTAATAAAACGGAAAAAAAATTGTATAAAATATAATACTTTAATAAAGTTATTTGTTTTATTTAATTATAAATAGAATATATTATATTTTATTATGCATAGTGTTTGTATAGTGCATGCATAGTGTTTGGATAGTAAAATCTTTTTGTATAAAATAGAATAGTTTTATAAAGTTATTTGTTTTATTTGATTATAAATAGAATATATTATATTTTATTATGCATAGTGTTTACATAGTAAAATCTTTTTATATAAAACATAATACTTTTATAAAGTTATTCATTTTATTAGACAATAATTAGAATATATTATATTTTATTATGCATAATAATCTGCATATTGTTTTGCATAGTAAAATTTTTTTGTATAAAACATAATACTTTTATAAAGTTATTTGTTTTATTTGATTATAAATAGAATATATTATATTTTATTATGCATAGTATTTGCATAGTAAAATCTTTTTATATAAAAATGAATACTTTTATAAAGTTATTTGTTTTATTAGATTTTAAATAAAATATATATATATATATATATATTATATTTTATTGCATAATATCCTTTCCATTCTCCTATAAATAGGATGCTTAGTTAGAATTGAAAACACACCGTAAATTCGAGAGAATTCTTCTTCTATAATCTTGGCGTATTTCTTTAGAGTTTTAAGAAGCTTTGAGCGTAGAAAAGCAAAGATAAGTTTTCTTCAAGAATATCATCGCCTACCAATCGGAATACTTTTCTTTTTGAGGTAAGGGTATTATTCTTTTCGTATTCATGAAGAGAATTATTTCTTTCAATACCGTAAGGGTTCTTTATTCCATTCTTTATTATTTTTTGGAATAACACATCATCTGAAGTACCACATACATGGTGAAATTTTGTTGTTATTCCATTCTTTATTATTCTCATTGGAATATCCCGCCGGTCTTGGATTACACTCGACCCAATTTAGATTCTTTATTATTATGTTGGAATATCCTATTGGTGCGGATTACGTCTGACCTGGTTCCGTTCTTTATTATTCTGTTGGAATATCCTGTCTATGCGGATTACGCCTGACCTAGTTCTGTTCTTTATTATTCTATTGAGAATAATCTGTATGTGCGGTATATCGCATGCATGGTGAATTCATCTGTTATTCCATTCTTTATTATTCTGTTAGAATAACCTGTCTATGAGGATTACCGCATGCATGGTGAATGATCTTTTGTATTCGTTCCTTATTAAATTGTGGCAATGATCTGTTTACATGGATTACCGCATGGCGGACGAAAATCCATTTGCAGTTTCATATATTCTATTATACTCAGTTGGTTAAAGTTAATTGCCATTTTTGGACACAATCAATAAAACTCATCAAATTATCATTTCAAATTTTTCTAGAATTTTTGAAGGTCAGAACAATTACGAAACTGAAAAACATAATAACCCTTAAAATCTCTTACCTCAAAAGAGCAGTATTTCTAACTGGAATATCGGATGAAAAGCCGAAGGAAACTTGCACTGAATAGCAACTCTCCAAGTATCTAAATACTCACAAAAATACGCTCGAGAATATAGAGAGAGAAAACTTCAGTTTCTGGTGTGATTTTCAATTCTAACTTAAGCGCCTATTTATAGGAAAATGCTAGAACGCCAAAGGAGACTAAATAATAAAATATTATTATTATTATTTTCCTTCCACGGCATCCATATTGAATAACTCAGCAGCCATCACTGAACAAAATTCAGCACATGCTTTCACACAAAAAAAACAAAAGTGGGTCCCACCCATTTTTAATAAAAATCATTTTATTTTCCGAAACTTCAATAATTCATAGAAAATAGCCTGTTTATCAGAAAAATACGAATTTTATATCCATTCCACACGAAATTGAATTCTCTACAACTTTGTAGCTTTAAGTTTTTCCAAATTTGAGACAGAAAATATCCGAAATCCATAAACGGACAATTTTCAACACCTTTTAGAATTCATAACAAATCATATGTTAATTTTTAACGGTTCAAAATTTATGAATATATACTCAACTTATATATGTATAACATATCCAAAAATCACAATAATCCAGCGGTCGGATTAAAATTATAACTCACGCAATAGAGCTTTAAGAACACCGATTTGATCTTTTAATACCTCGAATCCGATAAAATACTGATAAAACACCTCAACATTAATTCCTTCATTTATAACCACATAAATAAATCCATCATTTATATCCGCATCAAATAAATATTTTCTTATCATATAAATCAATAATTAATTATTCATAAATAATATTACAGAATCATAATTATGACAACCAGACCATTCCCAAGAAAGAGGGGGCTTTCCGATAAGGATTTATCCTTAATGGCGCGCAATTAGGTGACCAAACCTCTCCTTGACAGAACTTTCTAGACATTGTCAATAATGCTATCTAATAATATTATTCAAATAATATAAATTATTGATCTGATAATGGGAAATATTGTGCAATGACAATTATTGAAACAACAATAATATAACTATCAACGCAGCAATTATTGAATCAATAAAATAAAATATTGAACAATAACTACTGTAACAATTATTGAGTAGTGCCTTCTTACTTAAGAATCAATAATTTAACAATACTATGCAATACCGTGTGCTACTGTGCAACCACGCATATTACTGTATTTTAACCACCAGGTAATCCAACAGTGTTAACGGTAATAACTACGCCGTTATTTATAAAAACTCAAACTTGTCGTTTTCTTCATCCGAGCGCTTATTACATTATAGGGACCACAAATGGTCACTTGGCAGTAAATACGAATATTCCCCGATAACAAGAATATTCCATGACCGAACGAATATTTCCCGACAACAACAAGTATTTTATAACCACTTGCGTATTTTGAAAATTTTATATATATCACCCTTAACTTTACTTTTTATCAATTTAACTATTTACTAATTAGGAAAATTTAATACTTTTATTTCATAAAATTCGGGGTCTTACAGTCCTTATTATATTTATTGTCACACTATTTTATAGAATAATGAGGACTACTATAACACCATCTCGAACCATCATTCCGTTCCCCGACTTGTCCCGGCTACGTTCTCATTTCCTGTGGAGAACAATGAAAGCAAAAGGGTGAGCTCTACTAGCCCAGTAAGAAATATTATGACTAAGATAATGCAGAATAAATTATCCTTAGCCCTCAACAGTATAACAACTGATAGAATATAATAGACAACAAGTTTTAGACCAACAACTGCAGTGGAATAAGAAATCCATTAAAAGAGTCAAGTAGAGCATAAAATCTACTATCTTCTATGATTTAAAAAGTTTTTCGGAAAAAGTCAAACTTTGAAATTTCAAAAATGAAATTGTTTAGAAAAATATTTCCATTGTGTTGGGATTATTAGTGTTAGTGGAAATCGACATTTATTTCGATAGTAATTGATGTTTGGAAGTTATATTAACCAACCGGGTAATTAATCGAATAAATGATCAATTAATTGCTATTAATTCACATGATTATAACTATTTATTCACATGTGTGTAATATTAATTCACATTCATGTACTATTAGGGGAGGTGGTGCAAGATTGATAATACTTGCATGACTAAGTTAAAAATGGAGGTATAGATGGAGGTACTATATTGTAATTCGTATTTTCACATGATTATAACTATTGAGTCACATTATTGTACTATTGATTCACGTGATATACTATTAGGGGAGGTGGTGCAAGTTTGATAATACTTCCAGGACTAAATTAAAACTGAAGAAAAAGAGGAAGGTAATATACTGTAATATTTCGAGCCCCAAAATGTGCAATTATTGATACTATATTTTCCTATAAATAAAAGCTCATTCCTTCATTATTTTTCACCAATTCACTAAAGCTATAGAGCAATTATTATAGAGAGAAATTATAGAGAGAAAGAAGAAGAGAAGTCTGCTACCTCACTATTCCAGTATCCAGTTTTTATTTTAAGGTAAGGATATTATTATAGTAAGGGGTATTATTCTTTCGTATTCATGAAGAGAGTTATTTTCTTTCAATACTCGTAAGGGTTGTTATTCCTTTCTTTATTATTATGTTGGAATAACCTGTCTATGCGAAGTACCGCATACATGGTAAAATTCTTCTGTTATTCCATTCTTTATTATTCTGTTGGAATAACCTATTTGTGTGGTCTATCACATGCTTGGTGAATTCTGTTATTATTCCATTCTTTATTATTCTGTTAGAATATCCTGTCTGTGCGGATTACGCATGACCTGGTTCAATTCTTTATTATTTTATTGGAATATCTTGTCTGTGCGAATTACGCATGACCTGGTTTCATTCTTTATTATTCTGTTGGGAATAACCTGTCTGTGCGGTCTATCGCATGCATGGTGAATTCTTCTGTTATTCCATTTTTTATTATTCTATTGGAATAACATGTCTATGTGGATTACCACATACATGGTGAATGATCCTTCGTATTCATTCCTTATTAAATTGTGGAAATGATCTGTCTACGTGGATTACCGCATGGCGGGCGAAAATCCATTTGCAATTTCATAATTTTTCTAACCCTCAAAAATTCTGGAAAAATTTGAAATGATAATTTGATGAGTTTTCTAGATTGTGTCCAAAAATGGCAATTTTTGGATGTATAGATTAGGAGTTATGAATTTTATTAGAAAAGACTATTTTAAAAATAAACCGTTATAACTCCTTGTGGTTAACTCCGAAATTGGTGAAATTTTTATTGGGAGTACATGTATATAACAGGAGTATACTCTATAAATTTCGGAATTTTCGGACAAAAGTACAATTTATGATAAATGTCTAAATATTCGGCAGTTTTGGCCATATGAAAAATAGTAAATGAATTTTAAAAATTTTAAGAAAAATATATGTTCAATATGGGACTATATTCTGCTAAATCCCAGAAAAGAAATATTTTTGGGACTGATTTGGTATTTTTCATGAAAATGAACTAGTTATGAGTAAATGAATTCAATATGTTATGTGAAGTAACAAAATTGAAAAATATGATTTTATGGCTTGAGAATCCTATATAAGGTATATGCAAATTTTTGATGAGGGATTTGATCATTGGTGATGAAATCTTATGAGTATGACATTTTTGAATGATTAAATACATTATTTGGTAAAGTGTAAACAATTGAAATAAATTGTTTATAAATTTAAGAAGTGATTAAAATAT
Source organism: Panax quinquefolius (assembly GCA_020205615.1). Classification (NCBI taxonomy): domain Eukaryota; kingdom Viridiplantae; phylum Streptophyta; class Magnoliopsida; order Apiales; family Araliaceae; genus Panax; species Panax quinquefolius. The sequence goes on from CM035156.1 coordinate 130,912,310, forward strand.
TGTTATAATATTAGTAATATTAGATTATGAGTTTATTAAGTGATTGATAATATTTGGATAAATTAAAAGTCTTTAATATTTATCCTTGTTTTCGTTTGATCAATACTTATATCATTGTCATCATCCTAATGCTTATATTATGATGAAAGTCATCTTTGGCTTACGTAAAAAGATGGACTGTTGATTATTGGTTTTATAGTTGTATATCTTTGGCTTACGTGCAAAGATGGACTGTTGATTATTGGTTTTATAGTTGTATATCTTTGGCTTACATGCAAAGATAGACTGTTGATTATTGGTTTTATAGTTGTATATCTTTGGCTTATGTGCAAAGATGGACTGTTGTTGGTATGATTATAACCAGGGATTATTTGGTATAATCATGACCATTGTTGAAAACACGAATATCCTTGGCCCGTAGTGCATGGATAATTCGTGGTCATAATACTACTGAATATCCTTGGCCGTAGTGCAGGGATGATTCAATGATGTGGATTAATTATTAAGCTGAGTCTCAGCGATAACATACATTTAATTCGTAGAAGATAGTATATATCATGCTCTACTTAACTCTTCTATAATACAGTTGTATGTCTTTGGCCTGTAGAGCAAAGATGAATTGTTAATGAATATCTTTGGCCCGTAGTGAAAAGATGAATTTATTAGTATGATTATGAACAAGAATTGTGATTTGGTATAACCATAATTTTTGATATTTCAGGTAAAGACAGGTGATGAAAATTATCTTCGTCCTAGGTGTGAAGAGGAATTTAGAATCACAATTATGATTATGAGTTATTCATTTGATTGTGCACGGGAATTGTTGATTGATTTTACAGGGATAAAACATTATTGGTGGACTTTTAACATGGAGAAGATAATAGACCCTATGGTCTATTTAACTCTTCTAATGGATTACTCATTCCGCTGCAACTATGGTTGAAAAGTTTTATCATCTACCATATGTTCTAAATCTTTGATTTATTACTGATGAAAGCTATTGATAATTTAATTATCTTTAGTCATGATATTCTTTACTGGGCTAGTTGTGCTCACTCTTTTTGCTTCATAATTCCTTTCAGGTAATAAGAGTGTAGCTAGGTCGAGCGGGGGTAATAGGGGATTAGAACGGTGGTCTATAGCTGTTGAGGTTTCCCCTGAAATAGTATGGAAATAATTTATTGAGAATTTTAGATAAGTGTGTCGTATTTTATACGTCATTTTAACCGTTGATTTTGGTGAACCGAATAGGGAGAGGTGAACCCAACTTTGGAAGGGTGTTTTGCCACTATCATACAAGATGTCTAATGACAGAGGACTTCGTGTTATCATAAGACAGGGTTGTGCACATGTACTTGCTGATTATATCTATGAGCACTACCTATATAATCTTGGAGTTTGGTTGAATTATAATTTTCAATTGGAGACAGTGGAGATAATTATATATCAAGAGAAGACCCACCATTGGAAAGAGCATGACAGTAATCTTCTCATTTTTCTTTGGTGTCTATTGGGTCAACCAAGGATAATTCTCGAGTCATATGATATATATCATAACTTAGATGCATGGCCTCCCATGTACGAAGGTTTCCTTGAGCATTTTCCAAAGATTTTAATTTCTAAAATAGCTATTGACTATACTTTTATGTAAAGTACCTTTGTAAGGTGTTGTGGTCGAGGCACCATGAGAGTTACATAGATTTTGTATTGAAACTCACAGCTTATCTGTTGTCGTACTCTGCACGACAGTTCAACAGTTGTATAAATGAAGTTTGTATTTGATTTTTATAGTATGATATCTGGCGACTCAGAATGGGTCGTGTGAACCTATTTTGGGGGCGTCACAAATGGTATCAGAGCTTAGGGATATGGTCGCTGGTGGAGATATGAGTCTAGAACTAGGAGGGGAGAGATGAGTAATATACTTTGCTAGTGTGTGACTTACCTAAGATGCAATTGTTTACTTGATAAGTTGACAAATTGTGATATGTCAATTAACCTTTGTTTTGAAGGTATATTCTAGAATGATATCTGAAATACAGGAGATGAGCAATGGGAAAATCATGATACAGAGGAAATAACCGGGAAGGAACAATCCGAAAAAAAAGCAAGGTATTCTCATCTCTTCCAACTACCAGGTACGTAAATTTCGAGGGCAAAATTTTATAAGGAGGGGAGATTGTGAGACCCCGAATTTTATGAAATGAATGTATTCAATTTTCTTATAATTATTCTATTTAGTAAATGGTTAAGTTGATAAAAGGTTAAAGTTAAGGATGATATGTGAAAAATTTTCAAAGTATGCAAGTTGTTATAAAATATTCATTTGGTCGGGGAATATTCTTTTTATCGGGGGATATCCGTAGGACGGCACAATCATTGGTGGACCCCACAACGAAAGTATTATCATAGTAAAAAAATGATAGAATTATCTTTTTATAAAAATAACAGCGAAAGTGTTACCGTTAAAACCGTTGAACTACTCGGTAGTAAAAGTACAGTAATACGCGTGGTTGCATAGTAGCACACAATATTGATTATTGATGCTTATGTGAGAAGTCACTCAGTTATACTCAATTATTGCTACAATAATTGATGCATCATATCTCTCATATTATTGATTCAATTATTGTCACAGTATCATCTGCATAATATTTTATATATTATTAAATCAATAATTGAGACGACAAAGTTATTCATATTATTATTTGCAATATTGACAATGTCTAGAAGTTCTGTCAAGGAGAGGTTTGGTCACCTAATTGCGCGCCAATAAAGAGAAATCATTATCGGAAAGCCCCCTCTTTCCTGAGAACGACCTATTATTAAATATTGTGAGTTATAATATTAATGATGAATGTTATTAAAAAATCAAATTTGAGTTCGGAGTTGAATTTGGAGATGCAGACGTGATATTAGAGTCCAGAACGGTGAAATTAGTAGAAATAGACTATAAACACAAATTTGTCGGGGTTGACTTTTTGGTCAAAAAAGTCAACAGTTGACTTTTTTTAAAATGTCAAACTTTAAAATTTCATAAATGAAATTGTTGAAAAAAATATTTCCATTGTGTTGGGATTATTAGTGTTAGTGGAAATCGACATTTATTTCGATAGTAATTGATGTCTGGAAGTTATATTGACCAACCGGGTAATTAATCGAATAAATGATCAATTAATTGCTATTACTTCACATGATTATAACTATATGTTCACATGTGTGTACTATTGATTCACATTCATGTACTATTAGGGGAGATGGTGCAAGATTGATAATACTTGCATGACTAAGTTAAAAATAGAGGTATAGATGGAGGTACTATATTGTAATTCGTATTTTCACATGATTATAACTATTGAGTCACATTATTGTTCTATTGATTCACATGATATACTATTAGGGGAGGTGGTGCAAGTTTGATAATACTTGCAGGACTAAATTAAAAATGAAGAAAAAGAGGAAGGTATTATACTGTAATATTTCAAGCCCCAAAATGTGCAATTATTGAAACTATATTTCCTATAAATAGAAGCTCATTCCTTCATTATTTTTCACCAATTCAATAAAGCCATAGAGCAATTATTATAGAGAGAAATTATAGAGAGAAAGAAGAAGAAAAGTCTGCTACCTCACTATTCCAGTATCCATTATTTTTCTAAAGTAAGGGATATTATTATAGTAAGGGGTATTATTCTTTCGCATTCATGAAGAGAGTTATTTTCTTTTAATACTCGTAACGGTTGTTATTCCATTCTTTATTATTATGTTGGAATAACCTCTCTATGCGAAATACCGCATACATGGTGAAATTCTTCTGTTATTCCATTCTTTATTATTCATTGGAATAACATATGCGTATGGATCTATCACATGCCTAGTGAATTACATTGTTATTCCATTCTTTATTATTATGTTGGAATATTACATGCGTGATTGTACATGACACGGATCCATTCTTTATTATTACGTTGGAATATCACATGCATCAAGTGATTGTTGTCCAAAAAGAGAAATACATATCATCTATTTTATCCTTCTTATATCGGACATCTTTTTCCACAATATCAACGCGTCGTTCGGCTTTTACCCATGCATCACTCAATCTCACTCGTTCAGTTATTTCTTCTTTCAGCTTAGATTCCAGCTTTATCATCTTATACTCTGCCAAAGAGTGCTTCTGTTCAAGCATCACATATCGGGTAACACAAGCTTGAATTATTGCATCCTTTTGTTCTACGACCGCCTGTCGTTCTTCAGCCTGCTCTTCTAACTCATGAATATGATTTTGCAATTCTAAATTTTGATCATAAAATTCTTCTAATAAATTCTCCTAAGGTTCCTCTTCTTCCTCACTCTCAGCTGCTACCTCTGCGACTATCTCGGGTGAAACTATCAATTCTTCACTCACCACATGGATATCTCTAATTCCTTCTTCTCCTGACATCACATTATCTTGGTTGGTGATTAGAGGTGTCTCCACGATCTCATACACTCCATTGTTAAAGTTCTCAGCTACCATTCTTAAAAACTGCCATAAAACAAGGGTTAATTAAACAAATTAACGTACCACATAATACCCCTATATTCTGACCGACCAACAAATAAGCTTTGGTAAAACACACTAGCGAATGATTACCCATCTCTCCCCTCCTAGTTCTAGTCTCTCATCTCAGCTAGGGATCATATCCCTAAGCTCTGATACCAACTGTGATGCCCCCAAAATAGGTCCATTCCCTCCAACCCATTCCGAGTCGCCAAATACATGGTACAGAAACAACTATAACATCATTAATACAATTGTTGTGCAAAATACGACAACACAAATACTGTGAGGTTAAATACAAATATTATCTTCTAGACAATATCCACACTAAGATAAAATTCTCATTTCAATTATTGATACACTATTTTACAAAATAGTGAAGACTGCTAAAACAACTTTCTAGAACCATCACTCCATACCCCGGCTAGATCCTGTTATATTCTCACCTCTTGAAGAAAAATGGAACAAAAAGGAAAAGGGTGAGCTCAACTAGCCCAGTAAAGAATATTATGACTAAGATAATATACAACAAATTATCCTAAGTCTTCAACAAGAAAAAATCTGATAGAATATAATAGACAACAAGTTTTAGTTCAACAACTGCAGCAGAAAAAACAATTCATTAGAAGAGTTAAGTAGAGAATGAAATCTACTATCCTCTTTAAATTTAAAAGTCCATCATCAATATTTTATCCCTGTAACATCAATCAATAAACATCTTGAATCAAATATTCATCTTTGCACTACGGGCCAAAGATATTCATTTGTATCACTAGTTGGTTATGTTCATCTCAACACCTATTCATCTTTGCACTATGGGCCAAAGATATTCATCAGGTAATCATACATCTTTGCACTACAGGCCATAGATATTCATCAAGTATCACCATTAAGGACTGAGGATGATGAAAAAAAATTTAGAGAACGAATCCAGTGAGAGAAAAGGATAAAGTTTAGAGATTCGTACTTTAGATAACTCAAGTTTAAAAATACTCCATGATAAACAATAATGGAGTAAAATTCAAGAATAAAGATAAAAAAAAAACATGGATACAATCAAAGATAGTAACCATAAAAAACATTTGGGACGAAAAAGAGAAAATTTCATTTTTTGGTGAATAGTGTCGTATTCGTGAATAGTGTCGTATACGTGAATAGTACCGTATACATGAATAGTAACCCCGACATAAAATATAGAAATCCCTCAAGAAAAATCATACTTCGTGAACAATACTCGTGAAATAAGCAAGTATTCATGAATAAGTGTAGATATCACGTGAATAAGACCAGTATACGTGAATAGTCAGATATCGTGAATTGTAACCCCGACATAAAAAGGTAGAAATTCCACAATAATATTCATATTAATAATTTGGCATAATGATATTAAAAGAAAAAATATCATTTATGAAAAAAATAACATCCCTTACCTCAAAGAAACAGTACTTCAAAATGAAATGTCAGATATGATACTGAATGAAACTTGTACTGAATAGTAACTCTCAAAGTATCTAAATACTCACAAAATATGCTCGATAATATAGAGAGAGAAAGCTTATGTTTCTAGTGTGATTTTCAATTCTAACTTAGCACCCTATTTATAGGAAAATGCTAGCACGCTGAAGCAGACATGACCTGCTACCTGATGGCTTTACCTGCTACTATTCCCACCCACCACATTTGAAATAGAATTCTAGCACATTTCTCACCAACCAAAGGTGGGGCCCACTCAATTCTAGGACTTTCCACTAAAAATTATTTATAACATAATTTCTGAATCAGTCACCTCTTAAAATTCATAAAAAATCATACGTTCATTTTTAACGGTTCAAAATTTGTGGACATATACTCAACTTATATATGTATAACATATCCAAAAATCACAACGATCCAACGGTCAGATTAAAAATTATAACTCACGCAATATATCTCAAGAACACTGATTTAATTTTTAATACCTCCATTCCGACAAAAATACTGATAAAACACCTCAACATTAATAGCCACATAGAATAAATATTTTCTTATCATATAAATCGCTAAATAATTATTTGTAAATAATATTACAGAATCACAATAATGACAACCAGGCCGTTTCTAGGAAAGAGGGGGCTTTCCAATAAGGATTTCTCCTTACTGGCGCACAATTAAGTGACCAAACCTCTCCTTAGACAGAACTTTCTAGACATTACCAATAATTCTATCTAATAATATTATTTAAATAATATGAATTATTGATCTGGTAATGGGAAATCTTCGTCATGCGAAGAATAATTATTAAAACAACAATAATATAAAATATCAACGCAAAGAATTATTGAATCAATAAAATAAAATATCGAATAAAGAATTATCGTAACAATTATTAAGTAAGTGCCTTCTTACGTAACAATCAATAATGCAAAAATACTATGCAATACTGCAGGTAGCTCTTTATGCGACCACGATATTATCGTATTTTAACCACCGGGTATTCTAACAGTGTTAACAGTAACAATTACGCCGTTATTTATCAAAACTCAAACTTGTCGTTTTCTTCATTCAACAGTTATTCTATTATGAGGCCCACGAATGGTTGCGCCGTCATACGAATATTTCCCGATAACAAGAATATTCCACAACCAAACGAATATTCCTCGACAAAAAATGAATATTTTATAACCACTTGCTTATTTTGAAAAATTTGCACATTTCACCCATAACCAAAGTATTATATCAAATTAACTCCTTATTATTTCAAGATAATAAATAGAGAAACTTTAATTTTATTTAAAAAATTCAAAGTCTTACAACCTCCCCTCCTTATAAAATTTTGTCCTTGAAATTGACGTACGTACCTGGTGTTTTGAAAAGGTGAGGGTACCTCGCTTTCATTTCTAATTCCAATTCCCAGGTCATTTCTTCAATAGCATGGTTCCTCCACAAAACCTTAACTTGTGGTATAACCTTTGTTCATAGGATATGCTCTTTCTTATCCAATATCTTGATAGGTACCTCCTCATACGTTAAATCTTCGGCTATCTCATCTGGTTCTAACGCAATAATATGGTTTGGGTCATCCACATATTTATATAACATCGATACGTGAAAAAGGTTATGAACACGTGACATACTTAACGTTAAGGCGAGTCTATAGGCCACAGTTCCTATTCAATCGAGGATTTCAAATAAATTAAAGGTTTGAGCTTTCTTCTCTTCATCGACTCTTACTTCTAGAATAACGCCTTCTTACACCTTCTTCTTTATATTCATCAGCTCCGGTGTGTAGCTTGAGCGGTTTTAACTTTATAATTAAAGTCGATAACGTGGGTCCCTAGAGTTTTTAACTCTATCTTTATCATTTGTAAATCATACAAAATGGGTCTTTGTGTTAACAACATCGCACTCGTACCCGCATACAATCTTCTAGTCAACGCGTCAGCTACTACATTCACTTTTCCACGATGGTATTGTCAGAACAGGTGCCGAAATAAGTCGCCTCTTGAGCTCTTGGAAAATCTTCTCATATTCCTCGCTCCATACGAATTTTGTATCTTTTCGAATCAGCAGAGTTAATGGAGTAGCGATTCGAGATAATCCTTCCATGAATCTCCGATAATAACCAGCTAAGCCTAAAAAGCTAGATATTTCAATTACTAACTTAGGTTGCTCTCAACTGTGACTCATATCCCAATCTTGGATAGCACATCACAATGGCACCTATCGGTTTACCACCACACGAATATGACGTACCCTACGGAGAGTTTGGCTTTGGTGCATTCCAAAAAGGAAGTCACCAGATAGAGGCTTGAGTACCAACTCTTGTACTTGGGTTTTTAACTCCTGAAGTTCAATAGGAGCCATTCGATAAGAGATTTTAGAAATGGGTTTTGTACCGGGTTCAAAGTCGATACAAAATTCAATATCACGCTCTGGAAATACGTCAAGAAATTCACTAATAACAGAAATGTCATTAAAATCTGACGTATTTTTGTTTAAATCCATAAAATGGGCTAAGAAAGCTTGACATCCGTTTTTCAATAAACGAATGACTCTATGGCTTGATATGAAAGTATTTGACTTCAATAGTTTGGTTGCTTGAATTCGCATAACAGGTTGGTTAGGAATATGAAAACTAATAACCTTACGAAAACAATCAATTTTGGCAAGAGTGATTAACCAATCAATCCCTAAATCACATTAAATGCAAGTATCTTTAAAGAGATAAGATCAACAGGAAGGGTGAGGGTACCAATTTGAATCAAGCAAAATTTATAAACAGTGGATGTAACGAAAGTTTCTCCTAACGGAGTTTCAACAGATAAGTCAAAGTCTAATCTCTCAGGAGTCAAGTTCAAACGTTGAGCGTAAGTATGAGAGATAAAAGAATGGGCAGAATCGATATCTAATAAGGTATTGACTTCGCAAGAATTTATAATTAACTAACCCGTGCTAACTTCGTTCGGTTTCCTCACTTGTTGGGAAGTCATGACAACCGCTCTCCCTTAAACTACCCGGCTTTGACTTGTCTGGGGTAGCATTTGGTGTCATCACTACCGTTGAAATTGGCTTTTCTATAGGACATATTCCACCCTTAACTGCTTCATCATACTCCTATTTCATGATCTGAATCATTAATCTTCGATCCATATCAAATTAGGGTTGACCGTAATGTACAGGGTAATTCAAAACTCGATGTTGGGTTCTCTCAATTGCTGTCCAAAAAGAAAAATACATATAATCTATTTTAGCCTTCTTAGATCGGACATCTCTTTCCACAATATCAACGCGTCGTGCGGCTTTTACCCATGCATAGCTCATTCTCACTCGTTCAGTTGTTTCTTCTTTCAGCTCAGATTCCAGCTTTATCATCTTATACTCTGCCAAAGAGTGCTTCTGTTCAAGCATCACATATCGAGTAACACAAGCTTGAATTGTTGCATCCCTTTGCTCCACGACCGCCTACCGTTCTTCAGCCTGCTCTTCTAACTCATGAATACGATTTTGTAATTCTAAATTTCGATCATAAAATTCTTCTAATAAATTCTCCTTAGCTAGGTACCTCATCTTCCTCACTCTCAGCTGCTACCTCTGGGACTATCTCGGGTGAAACTATAAATTCTTCACTCACCACATGGATATCTCTAATTCCTTCTTCGCCTGACATCATATTATCCTGGTTGGTGATTAGAGGTGTCTCCACGATCTCATACACTCCATTGTTAACGTTCTTAGCTGCCATTCTTAAAAACTACCATAAAACAAGGGTTAATTAAACAAATTAACATACCACATAATACCCCTATATTCTGACCGACCAACAAATAAGCTTAGGTAAAACACACTAGCGAAGGATTTACCCATCTCTCCCCCCTAGTTTTAGTCTCTCATCTCAGCCAGGGATCATATCCCTCAGCTCTGATACCAACTATGACGCCCCCAAAATAGGTCCATTCCCTCCAACCTATTCTGAATCGCCAAATACATGGTACAAAAACAACTACAACATCATTAATACGATTGTCGTGCAAAATATGACAACACAAATACTGTGAGTTTAAATGCAAATATTATCTTCTAGACAATATCCACACTTAGAAAAATTCTCATTTCAATTATTGATACACTATTTTACAAAATAGTGAGGACTGCTAAAACAACTTTCTAGAACCATCACTCTATACCCACTAGTACAAAGTACCTAATAGACAACACTTAATAGACAACGTTTTTAATAAAAACGTTGTGGTATTTTTTTTACAACGTTTTTAAAAAAAACGTTGTAGATATATATGCAAAAATGTTATCTATTTAAAAGGGTGTTTTTTTTGTTTTAATTAGATAACATTTTTTTTAAAAACGTTATCTATGAAGAAAAACACGGAGCATGAACTGAACTCTTAAAATTAAAACATGCGTCTTTTTCTCTCCAAGGGCTCGTCAGTGCAGAGAGCTTCGGTTTTCTTCGAACTTGCAGATCGAGCTTCGGTTTCCTTCGTATAGATCTACTCTCTCTCTCTGCTCTCTTTCACTCACAAAACCAAAACCCTAGTTATTCCTCCCCTTTGAAGTTCCTTTCTCTGCTCTCTTTCCGTCCGTTTGTCAGTACAAGTTCGGTCCTTATGTAATTAGGTCCTTTGAAGTTCCGTTTGCAATTAGGGCTTTCACTAGAACTTTTACTCTGAATCTGGTTAGGTCTTCTGCACTTTTAGGTTTTATTCTCTTATATGAATTGATAATATTGTCTGGTTTTCCATTCAAGATTTCCTTACCGTCTAGATTGTGTTAATCAATTGTTTGAAATCCTGAAACTTAGTATTTTGAATTTTTAGTTTTTATATATCTGATAGTTTTTGGGATTTCTATAATTTCATACCTGATTGAATTCTCCGAAGATGGATTCGTAAGTGATTTTCTTGTTTGTTATATCCATAAATTTGAAGTAAAATTCCCTTGAAAGGCTTGCCCTCAATTGGTAATTGAAACTATGATCCCATGAGAACATATCCTACTTGACAAGTTTACTCTTTTTCATTTTTTTCCAGCAACTGTCCTACGAATATATGGCCTTAGTTCATGAATAACCTTCCAAACTATGATTTCTTTCAGGTGAGTCTTTTAACTGAAAGTGGTAACACCAAGGATGACTTGAGGCTTCCCACCGATGAGAATCTTCTTAGCCAGGTATCACTCAATAACAACAAGGATATAAGTCTCATCTTTGTGGTTTTATGTGTAGAGGAGTTACTCCATCCGTTGGTTATGGTCATTATATAGATTAAGTTATGGGTGTGAGCCTCAATTATATTTAATTTTTGGGAGACTTGGTCAGACCTAGATAAGATGCAGAACAATATTACTAAGTTGTGTTCTTAACTTTCTTTTTCAGTTGAGCCACCACCGTGTATTTTGCGTCTTTTTCTTCCTAGTTTTGGATTTGCATGTGCTACTGTACTGGGTGGTGATTTCATTTTTTTTCTGGCACCTTACTCGAGTCATGTAATGCTTGCTCTGCATGTTTGCTTAGTGGACTATGAGATGTTCTTTATTTTGAACTTATAATTAGCCGACAAAATATGTTAAGAGAATAGATGATAGTTTTACCTGTGTAAATCTGTTGGAATAAAGTTACATGGTTGCCGGTGTTGGTTTGTTATTTATTAGATTAGAGGGTTGGATCTGTGTTGGATAGATGCACTGGAACATGCCTTGTCTGTAACCTGAAGGAGAAAACATTTTGAACCATTTCTTTCTGTGGATGTTGCCTTGGTTTTTTACCCAAAGAACATATTACACAATAATTAGAATATATTATATTGTATTATGTATAGTTTTTGCATAGTGCCTACATAGTATTTGCATAGTAAAATCTTTTTATATAAAATAGAATACTTTTATAAAGTTATTCGTTTTATTAGATTATAAATAGAATATATTATATTTTATAGTAAACCAATTTGGACCGTCCGTTTTAAAGTAAATCAATCTAGACCGTTCATGAATTAGTTACTATTCAATCCATTCTTCTATAAATAGAAGCTCATTCCTTCATTATTTCTTACGAATTCACTGAAACTTTAGAGAGAGAAACTATAGAGAGAATTCTTCTTCTATAATCTTGAGCGTATTTCTTTAAACTTTAAGAAAGCTTTGAGCGTAGTGCAAGTTTTATTAAAGTATATCCTCGCCATACCGTCAGACTACTCTTCTTTATAAGGTAAGGGATATTATTTGTTGTATCGTAAGGGATATTATTTCTTTCGTATTCACGAAGAGAACTTCTGTTATTCTATTCTTTATTATTTTGTTGGAATAACCTATATACGGGGACTACCCTATACTTGGTGAAATTATTCTGTTATTCCATTCCTTATTATTATGTTGGAATAACCAGATTATGTGAAGTACCACATACATGGTGAAATTATTCTGTTATTCCATTCTTTATTATTATGTTGGAATAACCTGTTTATGCGAAGTACCGCATACATGGTGAAATTCTTCTATTATTCCGTTCTTTATTATTTGGTCGGAATATCCTGTTTGTGCATTTACGCCGGACCTAGTTCCATTATTTATTATTCTGTCGGAATATCATGTCTGTACGTTTACGTTGGACCTAGTTCCATTATTTAATATTCTGTTGGGAATAACCTGTCTGTGCAGTCTATCGCACGCATGGTGAATCCTTTTATTATTCCATTCTTTATTATTCTGTTGGAATAACCTGTCTATGTGGATTACCACATGCATGGTGAATGATCCTTTGTATTCATTCCTTATTAAATTATGGAAATCATCTGTATACGTGGATTACCGCATGGTGGGTGAAAATCCATTTGCAGTTTCATATATTCTTTATTATACTCAGTTGGTTAAAGTATTGAAGTCAATACTCCATGAAATTTGTCGAATATCCTTGATATTTGCACTTTATCTAGTATTTTATCATGGAAATATTCTTCTCAGCATTCTTGAATTTTACTGTACAAAATAGTATCATGTTGACAATTTGGACATTATTGAGTTCACGATAAATTAACTTATAAATTTTTAAAATTTATTCTTGAACTTGTTTTATTGAATTATTATGTCATTGTCATGATGAGTTATGTTGGTTATTATGTGAAAACATGAAAGTTTCTTAGAAATCATAAATGGTTGAAAATCAGATTTTGGTGAAAATGGAACATGAAATTCAATTGACCATATCTCCTATTATATTTTGAATTTTTGAGTGTGGTCAAGTTCTAGAGTTAGATCTATGAGTTTTATAACTTATCCAAGTGGAATAACTGGAAAAGGTGTTGTAGATTTTCGTGTGGACTGATTTTAGCAAAGAAGTCAAAAACTGAAAATACCAAAAATGCCATTGCCATAATTTTGTAAGGGCTGTTTCGGCTACTTAGTTTGTGAGAAAAATTCCGGCCTTTTGGGACATGAAAGTATATGGTATAAAGTACCTCCTGTCCAAAAATGAGCTCATTCCAACTTAAAATAAGCAAGTTATGACCATTTTAATATTTAGATTTTTTCGACGAAAAACGATATAACCGGGGTTCTATAACTCCGATGACCATGAAATTTAAACTGGAAGTTCACGTTAAATTGTGTAAGATCCTACCAAGATTTGGAAATTTCTGGAGTTAAACTTAAGGTAGCTAATTTCTTAAGAAATTAATTACAAATTAATTTTTGAAAAATAGTAAATGAATTTGAAAATTTTCGAGAAAAATATATGTTCAATATGGGACTATATTTTGCTAAATCCCAGAAAAGAAATATTTTTGGGACTGATTTGATATTTTTTCATGAAAATGATCTAGTTATGAGTAAATGAGTTAAATATGTTATGTGAAGTAACAAAATTGGAAAATAAGATTTTATGGCTTGAGAATCCTATATAGGGTATATGCAGATTTTTGATAAGGGATTTAATCATTGGTGATGAAATCTTATGAGTATGACATTTTTGAATGATTAAATGCGTTATTTGGTAAAGTGTAAACAATTGAAATAAATTGTTTATAAGTTTAAGAAGTGATTAAAATATTGTTATGATATTAATAATATTAGATTATAAGTGGTTGATAATATTTGGATAAATTTAAAGTCTTTAATATTTATCCTTGTTTTCGTTTGATTAATGATTATATCATTGTTGTCATTCTCATGTTTATATTGTGATAAAAGTCATCTTTGCCTTACGTGCATAGATGGACTTGGTGTGATTATGACCAGGGATTATTCGGTATAGTCATAACCGTAATGTGATGAATGATGTGGTAAAAATCTTCAGTGGCCTGTAGTGCATTGATGGACAGTTTTTTGTATGATTATGACCAGAGATTATTCGGTATAGTCATGACCATTGATGATTTAATGAATATCTTTGGCCCGTAGTGCAGGGATGATTCGATGATGTGATTTATTTATCAAGCTGAGTCTCAGTGATAAAAATTGATGAAAACATTTTAAATCATAGAAGATAGTAGATTTTATTCTCTACTTGACTCTTTTAATGGAGTGCTTGTTCCGCTGCAGTTAAACTTGATGTCTATTGTATTTTATCAGTTTAACATTGTTGAAGGCTAATGATAATTTATTCTACATTATCTTAGTCATAATATTTTTTACTGGGCTAGTTGAGCTCACCCTTTCCTTCACTGTTCTCTTCAGTAAATGAGAATATAGTTGGGACGAGTCGGGGAACGGATTGACAGTTTAGATAATAGCATTAGTAGTCCTCACTATTCTGTTAAATATTGTGATAATAAATGTAATGAGGGCTCAATTGAGTGTGGATATTGTCTAGATGACAATATTTGTATTAAAACTCACATCTTATGTTTTGTCGTATTTTACACGACTGTTGTATAATTAAGTTGTATTTGAATTTTGTACCATATATTTGGCGACTCAAGATGGGTGATGTATACCTATTTTTGGGGGCGTCACAGTTGGTATCAAAGCTTAGGGATATGATTCTTGGCTGAGATGTGAGACAAGAACTAGGAGGGGAGAGACAGGGAATTCCTTCGCTAGTATGACCTACCTAAGTTTATTTGGTATTTAATTGTCGGTCAGAGTATAGGGATAATATGTGATATGTTAATTAACCCTTCTTTTGTGACAGTGTTTGAAAATGGCATCTAAAAATGTTGAGATAAGCAATGGAGCAAAATAATATGACTGTATCGCAGTACGAGGCTAAGTTTGCGGAGTTATTTCGATTTGCATCCCATTTGGTCGATAATGAGGAGCGAATGACGCGAATATTTCTAAGAGGTTTGAAACCCGATATACGTCAATACCTCATTTCTCATAAACTTTGTTTATATTCAGATGTTGTAAATAGGGCTCAGTTATTGGAGCGTTATAATGAGTTAGCACAACCAAAAGGTAACGACCAACAACACGATAATAATTTTACCGATGGCAATGACCATCGAAACAATGATGACCATCGTGGGGGAAATTATCATGCTAAGAATGGTAACCACTTCGGTGGTAATCATGGCCAAGATAATAGAAGTGGAAATTTCAAGAAGAGAAGGTCATTTAGCTCGATTTTATCGTATAGTGAAGTCAAGTCCAGCTGGGACGGTGGCACTAAAGGCGGATACAGACAAAACAAAGTTGGTGGTTTCAGGAAGAGCATTTTTCGTGACTTCTCAAAAAGCGAGTAACCCGAACGAAGTTAGTATGAGTTAGTTAATTATAAATTTTTACGAAGTCTATACCTTATTAGATACCGGTTCTACCCATTCTTTTATCTCTCTTTCTTGCGCTCAACGTTTAAATTTGACTCCGGAGAAATTAGACTTTGACTTTTTTGTTGAAAATCTGTTAGGAGAAACCTTCATTACATGTGCTATCCAAGTCTTGGATAAGAGTCACAATTTTGAATGATAGTTCTATCGTTAATAAATTTTATGACGTATTCCTGAAGACTTTCTTGACTTACCCCAGAGCGTGAAAGCGAATTTTGTATTGACCCCAGTACAAAACCCATTTCTATAACCCTCAAGTATTTCTTTAACCAAAATGAACATATCATGCGCCAAGGACGTTGGCTTGAGCTGTTGAAGATTACGACTATACCATTCAATATTATCGTGGAAGAGCAAACGTGGTAGCTAACGCGTTGAGTAGAAGATCGTATGCGTTTACGAGTGCGATATTGTTAACATAAAAACCCATTTCGTATAACTTACAAATGATGAAGATAAAGTTAAAGACTCTAAGGACACACATGGTGATATCAAATATACGAGTAGAATCGACTTTAATCGATAAAGTTAAAGTCGAGCAAGTTACATACTCAGAGCTGATGAATGTGAAGAAGAAAGTTCAAGAGAGCGTTATTTTAGAAGCAAGAATCGATGAAGAAAGGAAATCTCAACCCTTGATTTTATTGACCCATTTGAAATCTACGATCGAGTAGGAACTGTGGCCTATAGACTCGTTTTACCGCCAAATATGTTGCGTGTTCATAACGTTTATCATGTACCGATGTTACGTAAATATGTAGACGACCCAAACCACATTATTGATTTAGAACCGGACGAGATAGCAGATAATTTAACGTTCGAAGTTGTACTTGTTAAAATCCTGGAATGTATTCAACACTCAAAGGTTATACCTCAAGAGTTAGAATCGGACGAAGTGTCCTCATCTGTTCGGCATACCAGGTACGTACGTAAATTTCGAGGGAGAAATTTCATATGGAGGGAGATTGTAAAACCCCAAATTTTACAAATAAAGATTTAAATTTATCAAAATATTTTTTTTGTGAATTTGATATAATGTTATAGTTGTGGGTAATATTTATAAATTTTGCAAAGTACGCAAGTTGTTATATAATATTTGATTGGTCGGGTAATATTCGTTTTAACAGGAAATATTCGTACGACGGCGCAATCATTGGTGGACCCCACAATGGAATTATTGTCGGATTAAGAAAATGATAAAAATATTTTATTGAAAATAACGAAGAAGTTTTACCGTTAATACTGTTGAACTACTCGGTAGTAATAGTACAGTAATACGCGTGGTTACATAGTAGCGCACGGTATTGATTATTGATGCTTACGTGAGAAGTCACTTAGTTTTGTTCAATTATTGCTACAGTAATTGTTGTATAGTATCTCACGTTATTTGATTCAATTATTGTCAATATTTTATATATTATTAAATCAATAATTGAGATGACAGAGTTATTAATATTATTATTTGCAATATTAACGATGTCTGAAAGTTCTACCAATGAGAGGTTTGGTCACCTAATTGCGCGCCAATATAGATAAATCTTTATTGGAAAGCCCCCTCTTTACTAGGAACGACCTGGTCGATTAATAGTGTGAATTATAATGATGATGAAGTTTTATTTTATTAGTATTATTAATGTAATAAAACAAAAAAGTTTTTTATATAAAATAGAATACTTTTATAAAGTTATTCGTTTTATTAGACTATAAATAGAATATATTATATTCTATTATGTATAGTGTTTTGCATAGTAAAATCTTTTTATATAAAACAAAATACTTTTATAAAGTTATACATTTTTTATTGTATAATAATTAGAATATATTATATTTTATTATGCATAGTGTTTGTATAGTAAAATCTTTTTATATAAAACAGAATACTTTTATAAAGTTATTTGTTTTATTAGATTATAAATAGAATATATTATATTTTATTATAAACCAATCTGGACCGTCCATTTAAAAGTAAATCAATCTGGACCGTTCATGAATTAGTTACTATTCAATCCATTCTTCTATAAATAGAAGCTCATTCCTTCATTATTTCTTACGAATTCACCGAAACTCTAGAGAGAGAAACTATAGAGAGAATTCTTCTTCTATAATCTTGAGCGTTCTTTAAACTTTAAGAAAGCTTTGAGCGTAGTGCAAGTTTTCTTCAAGTATATCCTCGCCCTACCGTCAGAGTACTCTTCTTTATAAGGTAAGGGATATTATTTGTTGTACTGTAAGGGATATTATTTCTTTCGTATTCATGAAGAGAATTTCTGTTATTCTATTCTTTATTATTTTGTTGGAATAACCTATATACGGGGACTACCCTATACTTGGTGAAATTATTCTGTTATTCCATTCCTTATTATTCTGTTGGAATAACCTGTTTATGTGAAGTACCGCATACATGGTGAAATTGTTCTGTTATTCCATTCTTTATTATTATGTTGGAATAACCTGTTTATGCGAAGTACCGCATACATGGTGAAATTCTTCTATTATTCCGTTCTTTATTATTCGGTCGACATATCCTATTTGTGCGTTTACGCCGGACCTAGTTCCATTATTTATTATTCTATCGGAATATCATGTCTGTACGTTTACGCCAAACCTGGATCCATTATTTAATATTTTGTTGGGAATAACCTGTCTGTGCAGTCTATCGCACGCATTGTGAATCCTTCTGTTATTCCATTCTTTATTATTCTGTTGGAATAACCTGTCTATGTGGATTACGACATGCATGGTGAATGATCCTTTGTATTCATTCCTTATTAAATTATGGAAATCATCTGAATACGTGGATTACCGCATGGCGGGTGAAAATCCATTTGCAGTTTCATATATTCTTTATTATACTCAGTTGGTTAAAGTTTTGACTTCTATACTCCATGAAATTTGTGGAATAACCTTGATATTTGCGCTTTATCCAGTATATTTCATGGAAATATTCTTCTCAGCATTCTTGAATTTTACTCTAAAAAGAAGTATCATGTTGACAATTTGGACATTATTGAGTTCACGATAAATTAACTTATAAATCTTTAAAATTTATTCTTGAACTTGTTTTATTGAATTATTATATCATTGTCATGATGATTTATGTTGGTTATTATGTGAAAACATGAAAGTTTCTTAGAAATCATAAAGGGCTGACAATCTGATTTTGGTGAAAATGGAACATGAAATTCAATTGACCATATCTCCTATTATATTTTAAATTTTTGAGTATGGTCAAGTTCTAGAGTTAGATCTATGAGTTTTATAACTTATCCAAGTGGAATCACTAGAAAAGGTGTTGTAGATTTTCGTGTGGACTGATTTTAGCAAAGGAATCAAAAACTGAAAATACCAAAAATACTACTACCAATATTTTGTAAGGGCTGTTTTGGCCACTTAGTTTGTGAGAAAAATTCCGGCCTTTTGGGACATGAAAGTATATGGTATAAAGTACCTCCTGTCCAAAAATGAGCTCATTCCGACTTAAAATGAGCAAGTTATGACCATTTCAATATTTAGGTTTTTAAATGAAAACGCTTTTAAACTTAGGAGTTCTATAACTCCGATGACCATGAAATTTAAACTGGAAGTTCACGTTAACATGTGTAAGATCCTGCCAAGATTTGGAAATTTCTGGAGTTAAACTTGAGGTAGCTAATTTCTTAAGGAATTAATTAGAAATTGATTTTTGAAAATTAGTAAATGAATTTTAAAAATTTCAAGAAAAATATATGTTCAATATAGGATTATATTCTGCTAAATCCCTGAAAATAAATATTTTTGGGATTGATTTGGTATTTTTTTCATGAAAATGATCTAATTATGAGTAAATGAGTTAAATATGTTATGTGAAGTAACAAAATTGGAAAATAGGATTTTATGGCTTGGGAATCTTATATAGGGTATATGCAAATTTTTGATAAGGGATTTGATCATTGGTGATGAAATCTTATGAGTATGGCATTTTTGAATGATTAAATGCGTTATTTGGTAAAGTGTAAACAATTGAAATAAATTGTTTATAAGGTTAAGAAGTGATTAAAATATTGTTATGATATTAATAATATTAGATTGTGAGTGGTTGATAATATTTGGATAAATTTAAAGTCTTTAATATTTATCCTTGTTTTCGTTTGATTAATGCTTATGTCATTGTCATCATTCTCATTTTATATTGTGATAAAAGTCATTTTTGGCTTACGTGCATAGATAGACTTGGTGTGATTATGACCAGGGATTATTCGGTATAGTCATGACCGTAATGTGACGAATGATGTGGTAAAAATCCTCAGTGGCCTGTAGTGCATTGATGGACAGTTTTTTGTATGATTATGACCAGGGAATTCGGTATAGTCATGATCATTGATGATTTAATGAATATCCTTGACCCATAGTGCAGGGATGATTCGATGATGTGATTTATTTATTAAGCTGAGTCTCAGTGATAAAACTTGATGAAAACATTTTAAATCATAGAAGATAATAGATTTTATTTTCTACTTGACTCTTTTAATGGATTGCTTGTTCCGCTACAGTTAAACTTGATGTCTATTGTATTTTATCAGTTTAACATTGTTGAAGGCTAATGATAATTTATTCTGCATTATCTTAGTCATAATATTTTTTACTAGGCTAGTTGAGATCACCCTTTCCTTCACTGTTCTCTTCAGGAAATGAGAATATAGCTGGGACGAGTCAGGGAACGGATTGACAGTCTAGATAATAGCATTAGTAGTCGTCACTATTATGTTAAATAGTGTGATATTAAATTTAATGATGACTCAATTGAGTGTGGATATTGTCTAGATGACAATATTTGTATTAAAACTCATAGCATATGTTTTGTCGTATTTTACACGACTATTGTATAATTAAGTTGTATTTGAATTTTGTACTATGTATTTGGCGACTGAAGATGGGTGATGTATACCTATTTTTGGGGGCGTCATAGTTGTTGGTATGATTATGACCAGGGATTATTCGGTATAATCATGACCATTAATGATTACATGAATATCCTTGGCCGTGATGCAGGGATGATTCGATCTTATTTATTAAGCCGAGTCTCAGCAATAAAGTTGATGAAAAACTTTTTAAATAATAGAATATAGTAGATTTTATGCTCTACTTGACTCTTCTAATGGATTGCTTATTTCGCTGCAATTGTTGATCTAAAACTTGTTGTCTATTATATTCTATCAGTTGTTATACTGTTGAGGGCTAAGAATAATTTATTCTGCATTATCTTAGTCATAATATTTCTTACTGGGCTAGTTGAGCTCACCCTTTTGCTTTCATTGTTCTCTTCAGAAAATGAGGACGTAGTCGGGACTAGTCGGGGAACGGAGTGATGGTCCGAGATGGTGTTATAGTAGTCCTCACTATTCTATAAAATAGCGTGACAATAAATATAATGAGGACTCTATTTGAGAGTGGATATTGTCTAGAAGGCAATATTCATGTTTAAACTCTCAGCTATGTTTTGTCGTATATTAAACGACAATTGTATAATTAAATTTGTATTTATTCTATACCATGTATTTGGCGACTCAAGATGGGTGATGTATACCTATTTTAGGGGCGTCACAACCGGAGTCCTATTTGTGATATGACGTTCGGGTTCGGATATCCGAGTACTTTGGGTCGAAGCCCTAATTTGGCGTGTGGTGTTCGGGGTCGGGCCTTCGAGTCCTTTGGGCCAAAGCCCAGACCAGATTATAAATTCGGTTGGATTGGGCTTGTACAGTGGGCTATCCTGCATACAGAGTCTGGTATCTTAACCATATTTGAATAAGGTAACTCCAAAGGTAGTGTTTGGATTGGATTCCACTTCCACCTTTTAAGGAGATTGTGTTGGACCCAAATTATGATAACTACCATGTTTATGAGTCCTAAACCGATTCGGAGATGGATTCTAAGGTAGTGAGAGTACTATAAATACAAGGCTTTAAATTAACAGGTAATACATTATTGAACATTAAATACTTAAGCCTTCATTGTTAAACCTTATGAACGACATATACTTATTCTCACATCGGAGCTATTTTCCGATGGCACAAACTGTCAAGCTTATGTGTGATTTGTGCCGTCAAATTTATGTGTGATATGTTATTATGCAGGATTCAAAGCGTGGACTTCGTTATTGGACGCGCCGACAAAATCTTGGTGTTAACATATAATAATCACATTGGGAAACTAATTACTCGGATAGATATAAATAGAGACTCCCCTAAAAAATGGATCAGAAAAGCCCTAAAAAGTTCACTTTTCCCTTCACATTTACGAGAGAGATAGAGAGAGAGGCTTCAGGTAGGTGATGATGGCAGACGAAGAAATGGAAGCGTTGCGATTTCATGAACCCCGGTGGTATCGCTATGTTTCTCGTGGAAGGCATTGGCCTGGAAAATATTGTTTGTTCCATGATACGTGTGAATAGGTAGAGCGTACTTTCCTTCTCCTTGATAACCCGTAGGGCCTGTCGCCGGAGGCGGAGGCGGCATTGGACAAGAAGATGAGGGAGAGGGAGATTCAGAGGATGGAGAAGTATAACATTCTCACAGCGTAGGAGGAGGAAAAATGGAAGTGGATGAGGAAGAGGAAGAAGAAGTCGATAAGCGAGAAGAAACAGGGAGGAGCGTTGTCGGATGGTAGATGAGTTCTATGCTAGACCTCGGGAGCAGCGTTGGACCATCAGGGAGGGTTTGAGTTGTGATCCCCTAGGTCTCCTCTCATCCCCTTCAGGAAAGAGAGACTACCTCATCAGATTCAAGGGGGAGGGGGAGGAGGAGAAGGAGAATGTAGTTTTATTTGATTAATTGATTGGTACCAATTCTTGAGTTTTATTTTTTGATTAATTAAAAATATACTGAATGGAGCTCAATTGGATTGATTGGTACCAATTGATGATTCATCTTTGACTAACATTATTAAACTACTATTATTATTATTACTAGTACTAGTTATTTGCTTAATTAATCTACTTTTATATGCTTGCCAATTGCCATGGATGTTAGGAGGAATGTGGAAATGTATGTTGTAGACCTTAGTATTACTTACGAATGTTTATTTAAGTATTTGCAGTTGCCCCAGGCCATGTTGCTCTTTCTATAATGTCCATGTTTTACCCATGGATTATCTTTCTTGCTCATAACCAGCTTACTTTTGTAGTTCATTGCTAGCTGAAGTATCTGCATCCATGTACACATCACACAAGCCTACCTTGTCCTTCCAGGCCACAAAACTCACTAAAATCCACTCACCTTTCCATGCTACCCCACTTACTTCTCTACCTAACTTATTTAAATTTTCTTATCTCACTATTTTTCCCCTTTTTTTAAGGTTAAAATTAATCAACTCAAGGACAAATATATTCTTTTCTACTTTTGGTGGTTGTCCAAAGATCGGCTTAAGCCTCATCAAACCAATTCAATTCTTAATGCGGACTTGGAAGAAATATACAAATCTCCCATTATCCAGGGAGACTTTAAGGTTGTTTTCGTTGCATTAGGTACCGAAAAGGATGCATTCCAGGATTCATTTTCTCGCATGCCTTGGCTTGCCAACCCACATGATGATCAAGAAGCCAGGGATTTCATTAAAAGAAAGTTTTCTATTCCGTACTCGCCATTTGTAAAAACTGTTCTTTTTGGCCTAGACGGCACGATCTTGCTTGAAAATGCTGAATTTGCCTTCTGCGCCTTTGGAGCTGAAGGCTTTCCCTACACCAGCGGAAAGATGATGGATATTCACAATCATCAACGACATAAAGCTGATGCATTCCAGCATGATCTCGTCTATAAAGTACAAAAACTCCCCTTGACTGATCTTTTGGGTGACTATATAATTGACACTAAAGGGGATCAGGCAAGTCAATATTATTGGCTAGGCTGTCAAGTAATTTGTTTTTCATACAACGCATTTGTGCTTAAATTCTAAGTCATTCCAATATCTGATGTGGTTATCCTCATTTGTAATTGTTTCTTGTATACATCTTTTGTTCGCAGAGAAATACCTCCATACTTGAAGGTAAGCATGTGAGCCTGTTCTTTTTCAATTTAACCAATCCGGGCTATCAACAGGCTGTGAAACTTTTGAAATTGTGGAATTCATTAGAAGGTGAGCGGCGTAATGCTTTTGAGATTGTGTTTATCAACGAAGGATCTATAAATCTTTCACTGGCCAAGGCTGAATTTGAAAAGGAGTTTGGATGTACTATGCCTTGGTACTCACTACCCTTTGATGGTAGAAGGTTGTGCTAGCTTTTCAACCTTGTTGGGTTTGGACAGTTTCAATCTCGGGACGATCCAGAATCAGGTTATTTTATTATTCTTGACCCTGATAAGTATCAATCTGTTAGTTACTTTGCTTTTAACATCTTGGAGGAGTTCGGAAATGATGCATATCCTTTTACCCTAGAAAAAGCCGTCACGATAGCAAAGAGCAGACAACAGAAAAAACTTATGTTGGGCAAACTTTTATCACCTTCTGCTCTTTTACGTAGAGGAGGATCTACCTGCACCAAGGTATGTTTGTTTATGATGAGGACTAGTGTTGTGATATTGATTTTGTGTCATTTTGTGTCAACTTTGTTTTTGAAAATTTCAATCTCTCTTGTAGGATGTTACTACTGTCTCTAAGCTCTTGGGGAAGCTCGTCCTTTTACTGTTTGCAACACATGCTTGCTATGGTTCTGGATCTTTTTTGCCTGAATTGAGGAGAATGTATCTTGAAAAGAAGGGGGAGACATATGATGACTTCGAGATTATTTACATCTCATTGGACTGCGATGAATCCATGACTTCCTTCCCTAGTAGCATCCGAGAAATGCCGTGGTTGGTCCACTCTTTTGTCTCGCATTTTGCCATTTCCTTGTCAGAAAAGGTGTTTGAATTTCCTCCTGTCCTCCCCGCTATTGCAGCCTTTGGACGAGATGGCCATCTTGTAACAAAAGAATGCAATTTAGCCTTTAAGAAAGGGTGGAACTCGAAGTATCCGTTTATTCAAGCTGAAATGGATGACGAGGTTCGTTGGGAGCTAGTCGACATGCACAATTGGGACTCGGAAAGACTCTTCTTCCCTGCTATCTTTGGCCCTGAATCTTAGGAGTAAAATATGGTCATAAAATGGTTGCATCCTAAAGAACCAAAATTGTCATGATTTCAAGATTTTGGGTTTCCTCAAGTTCTAAACACTTTTAAGGTTGAAGCAAGTAGTAAAAAGGAGGCTATGGCTATATATATTTTGTTGGATATGTTATATGGACATAGAAGCTTATGGGATTCTTCAATTTTGAAACAGTGTTTCTGCCTGCCAGTAGATGTGTTTATTGATATACATGGTTATTTTGTCACATTAATTTTCACAATTTATTTTTCTTATTATTTTATTTTATATTTGGTTTTTTATGGAGGATATGACTTTATACATACGGACATACCCTTGATCAAAATGGAAAACAGAATGCTAGTATGCTCAATTCATATTTCTGTGAAAACTGATGGAATGTGAAAGCCCCTTTTTTTTATGTTCTTGTTCATTTGGTTGGAAGAAACAAACTACCACCTTCTAGGGTTTCTTTTTGTCTAGTTATGCCATTATAATTCCTTAAATTGCATCTTGTCCCAAACCACAAAAAGTAGAGAAATCTATTCATTTCATTATTATACTAGCTTAGTTACCACCTCTCCCTCCTCCCTCCCTCCCTCCCTCTCTTTCTTTCACCATTAGCAGAACATAAGGTTTATATATATATGCAAATGCAATAGATAGTGATGTAGCCAAATGAGGACAAACCATTCAGTTGGAAAGTTGGTCAAAGTTTTTCAATTAAATCAGAGCAACCAAGTCATTGTACATAATTACTTCAATGTCAAATCTTTTGATACATATTCAATAGACTAACCGGTAAGTAATTATGCCTTGGGCTGGAAGTATTCAGAGTAATGTAGTATTCAGAATAAAATAATCACATTTTATCATGTAAAATACTTCTTTTTTATTAAGAGGAATTGAAACAGAAATAAGGCTAGCATGAATGTATAGAAAGAATAAAAGATATGACCTGAAGTACATTATGAAACACTATTTTACAAGGTAGGTAGGTAATTGCTCCATAACCAGAAACAAATATAAAAGATACATTGGCGCACATAGATCATACTACTTGTACTAATACATATCCATCGTGCTCTAATTTATTCAGTCTTACTTAGTGATTACTCATTGACTCAATTCGTCGGAAGTATATGCATATATGTATATAGGTGAGGGTTGAGCTTTGTGTATAACGAACTAAGGGTTCGCTGCTCAGTCGACCTGCTTTGCGCTCTTGGGCACCTTTTCCACAAAGTACAGAAAGCCCATTAAACAAAATCTGAAATTTGTAATTTCGGAAGGATATTTATTTTTAGAATCATGTGAGCCATGGACTATCAAACTAATCAGATTAGCGCTAAATAACCACAACATATCTCCTTTATATCAAATCTGGGATGGAAAAAAAAATTTCTACTGGGAAATGATTTATATGTCAACAAATTTATGACGAAGTTGAATTGCAACTAACGTGGAAGTCTAAATAATAAGATAGAATAAATTAGGGTGGGACCGTTCTCAATTCCTTCATCATATATATAGCAAGACTCAACTCTATTATAACTCCACAGAAACTATGGCAGGTGTACTGTGATAGACTACGAGAAATCTCTTATGATTACCTCATTTGGAATATCATGTGAGAGCCACCGCAGTAGAACTCCAAAACATACTAAAGCAGGAATCGGCTTGAAGATTAGTAGTGTGGTCACCAGCAAAATTACCTTGTGAGCATATATCAATGTAATTGGATTAAATAAATGACATGAGCAAGTCGCAGAAAAAAAAATCACACTGGCTTCATTTTGACCTCCTATGAGTATCATTCGTTTTTTAAGTAAAACAGATTTCTAGTATCAAACAGGCCAACTATATCTAATTAAGATGATAATGTCCATCTCAACAACAAAAGAATTACATGGTAATGCGCCATATTAAGAAAGAAAGAAAAAAGCTGGGATAAACAAACTGCATAGCATACTTATTCAAAAAAAATAACTTAATTAAGCATATATTGCCACAAAAAAAATGGAGTTGATTCTGACTATGCTAAACTCTGTAATACTAGTATGTGGCTTCCAATTATCCAAACACATCAATACTCTAGAGAAATTTCAAAATTTGAAGGTCAATGTGCTTGAGATAAACTATTGACAAGTACGTTCTTGTCACAAATTAAATACCCTATTCATGTGAAACACACACTAACTGCGCTGTATCATCACTCAAAGTCTTGTCATTCCTCAACCACCGATGAACACTTGAACATTTAAGCATTCATTAGCTTCACACTCTGTCTAACTCTAGTAACTATTGGCAAACATGCATGGTCCACACCAGAATGGAAAGTGTCCACCAAATATATAGTCCACCAAGTCTCTTTTACATGATTATCAGTTTTTACCAAAACGACATCTTTATCGTATTTTTGATGGAGCATAATATCTATTGGGACAAAATCAAATAAGAGTACGCCAGCTAGATGCAAGTTGAAACACATTATGCAATTGGTCACTTGATTAAAAAAGCCCAGATACGAGATGCAATTGGGCATTGAAGCATAGCCAAGCAACTAGGAAGCAGAAAGCCCAGATGCTAATTGATAAAGTTAGTTGGTCTGCACAAATCTTGGTAAATATCACATCAAAACATAGGGAGACAGCACCTAAGAGGTGAAGTGATCTGGTCATTTGATTAAAGTATTACCTGTGACTTGTGAGGATAGACACTATCAGTTTAAGAAGCCAAGGTACACAAGTACGACATAATATTGACAAAATGGCCAACAAAGTAATCAAAATAACCAACATAGAAAAGGAAATTAGAAGTAAACAGAGCATAAAATCGGAAAGAGACGAAAATGTGCACTTTAATCAAATAAACTTTTTTCTTTTAAAAGATAAGTACTATGGTTAGTGTCTGTTTTTACCAAATTGCAGAACTGTGCTCTACTCGTGCAAAGGCAACCTTCATTAGTGATATAAAAGATCTGGAATTATTAATCTTGCAACTTCAACAAAAAATTTAATTGCCCAGTCTAAACTCAACATATATACTTTCATCATGAAACAAAAGGAAAATTGTCATTCGGAGTGTTGTAATGATAGTTCAACTCTTAACACTAAGAATTTTTACACTTTGAGACATGGGCTATGGCATATCAGGCAACCAGACAGAATGAAAGTCACTCAGTTGATTTTGGACACATGCCAAAAGCCTGTAGAGTATACGCAGCTGATAGATTGTTCTAAAAATCATATCAGTACACTTTGTGAGCATATATATAAAGAAGGGTGTGTAAAGTGAAAAATAGGGGGCGCTTGTTCATGGAATAGACCCTAATTACCCGAAGGATTTGATCCAAATGCATGAAAGGATCCAAACGGAGCAACCGGGGGGTCAGCCAGGCCTTCCTACCATATATGGGCATGTAGATGGCATGTGGCCTCCAGGGTTCCTACGACTAAAAATACATTCTCAGTACCCTTTCACAATCATTTGGGGTTCCAATATCAGTTCATTCATTCTCCCAAGACTGACAAGAGTTCTGGCTCTCACAATCCTTGGAAGTTCGCCCTAGTTTCTCCCCCCCTCCTAATCATGAATTGCAAGTCCCCATTGATTCTCACCTCTCCAGCTACAAACCATAAACTTAATCTAGCGAGTTATGTTTTCCTTGCTTACACAATCATACCACTGGCATTACAGAACTTATATGAGTTTTTTGAGTTTGCAAATATGAGGAATATTTATCTAGAAATTGAGTACATATAATTTCGACATCATAAAATCATAATATAAATGTTTGGGCACTTCTAGCATAGAACGGATATTAATATGAAAATACTTGGTTTGCACATAGGAATTTCGTAATATGAATTTTGCATTTCACTACTGAATCACAGTTCTCTAGGGATTTCTTTACTTACGATTTTGTCATGGACATCATTCCTTAAAGAACACGAGAGGTGCCGCCCAGAATCGAAAGCAAAGCAAATAACAAACCAACAGCACAACCCTATCGAGCAAAGATGGCTCAGAACTATGAGCATAAAGTTTTTGTGAAAGTAAAGCAATAGAAACAACTTCAAAATTAATATATATACTATACTATTGTTTGAATATTGGAGACACGTATATCCAGAAAATAGTGATAAGTATAAATAAGATACTTACCTGCAGAATAAGGGTACCAACAGTGACCTACCAATACTATTTCTCTCCATCAAGAACTGTAAAACCTGGGCATCAAAAAACATTTAGATGCTTCAGCATCATTTATAAAGAGAAAGAAGCTTTAGATTTCTGGAAGACACATTCTGAAAAGAATGTTGGAATCAGTGAAGTAGTTGCTTATCAGAATAGGATACTCAACAGCTGTTGCCTAATTTTCAGCCTACTGGGAGTGCTTAATGAAGCCAATAAACAGGATTTTTGGTAATAATAAATAAGTATAATCATAATTATTAAACCTTAAAGTAGAATCTTTCATCTTACTCTAAACCAAACTCCACAACAAAAATGACATGAACTCTCTCTCTCTCTCTCACACCTCTTTTTCTGTTTTATGCTGAGAAATTAGATATATAGAGGGCAAAACATAAATAAATCAGATAGGTAATCTCCGGTACCGATAACAATACATCTGATTCAGCCAACATATCGTCAATATGGATGATATATTAGTGATACATGTTTAATTTGTTCTAAAACATGTATCGTGTATGATTTTATCGTATAGGTGTCGAGCAATACCGAGAACTATATGTGCTGAAACTTTGAACCGTGCTAGACTTTTGTTTCTAGTGAATTTTTTCTAACTCATTAATTCCCACCTTTCAACTTTCAGTTCTGCTCATTTATTATTCTGTCAGAAAAGACCATCAAAACCTTCTAGTTTGTCTTCATTCAAAATTTCTTCTATAGTTCTTGCTAGCCTTAAACGCTTCTCATCACACCCTTGTTTCATTTTTTTAAATTGACTTCTAATAAATTTAGCTTCTTCGCAAGCCTTTGCCCTAACGATTCACTAGGTAGCTTTCCTCATATTTATGAGTTCCGATTATATCCATGCCCCCAATCTGAAGGTGTATTTTCCCTCTCCTTACACCTTACAACATAACAGCAAAGGAAGATGGTCAAGGGCAAAATAGGGCGAGGACTTGAGAAACTCCTGGTAACTCCTGGGATCACTCTTCCCAATTTGTAGACAAAAAGAAATCTGTCTATTCTTGAATGAGACTGCCTTGCAACCACATGAACCTACTCCACATGAACTCCTGAATAGCCCTTTAGGAAAACCTGTATCATATTTGCTCATGTGAAATCTGAGCATGCTTACCCACGGCTCAACATGAATATCATCAGTATTCAATTTTTTTGGGCAGCCTACCACATGAATGACTAAAATGAATCAAACTTCCTTTAGGTTGTTCCATTACTTAGTTGACAAATTTTTATGGGTCTGAATATTATAAACTTGTGAAACTCACTACTTCATCTCTGTAACCACTGCATAACACTTTGAGTTTCACACTAGGTTCGTCTTGATTTTATTATTTCGATAAGTCACGTCAGAGTTAAGAAACTACTCATTTCCATTCTTTACATAACAGTGATAAAGGGTGTGTATAGGAATTTGTGTCGATTCAAGAAAATTGAAGTTAATGCCTAAAACTGAAACTTGAGTCACATTTAGTACCAATGGTAGAGCGCACTTGGGACAGTCAGTTCCACCCGAAGTTTTCAAAATAATGAGGAGAATTTACAAGACATATAATTTGTGGAACTTCTAAGAAACCTCTTGAGTTTTAAAAGAAAGATTGTACGTAAGTCACATGATTAGAATGGGATGGGTGAAGTGACTTGGAGCATCAGGAGTGTTGTACGATCATAAAATCATGTTAAGTTGAAGGAGAAGTTTTATAGGACGGCAACAAGGCCATCGTACATCGTTGATCGTAAAATCATGTTAACATTTTAGATAGTTTACAATATTCATCATTATATTGACTAAAATTAAAGAAATTTATGTTAATTTAAGTCTTAAGTTGACTTCAAAAAGTCAATAATAATCTTATATTTTGGAAGAAGGGGTTTTTTTTTGGACCAAATAGAGTATTAATGGTCATTTCTAGTTCCCATCTGTATTTAGAGCTCAATTTTCCTTTCGCTAAGCTACAAACTAAATTTTATACTCTAGGCACTCAAAAAGTCAGGCTTTGTCATTCAGTACATCTCCCTGATTTGAAAATTAGCCAGAAATAGATGCGTTCTTGGGAACTGATTCCAACATTATAAAATATTTGAAAGGCTAACAAAAGGAAAATTATGTGTACTAACAAAGGTGAAAAAAACATAGAAGTCAAATGGGGCTCATTTGAGACGGAGGGAGCTGAAGATTTAATAGGTATGTCTTTAAAGGAAATTAGGAACAACAAATTTTATGAATGCTAATAATGTAATTGCAACATATAACAAGAAGAGGGGGGGGCAAGTTTTATATGATCAGGGGCAAAAGTAGAAAATCCCTAAGAAAAATAAAATTATGGTGGATTGATCAATCAAATTGCTACAATAAGATAAAATATAGTACTGTGCTACTGTATATCATAACAAAATCAATGTTCTAAAAGGAGCTAGGCGGGAGGCGGGAGGCCGGGGGGGCCTAGGTGAGATTTTTTATTTTAAGCCTATTTTAAGCTAATTTTAATATTTTATCTTACATTTATCCAAACAAAACAATAATATAAAGCAAAATAATCTATAATAAAGATACTAAAGACCTTTGCTTAAAGCTCAATGTCAAAGTTCAAATTATTTGTTATTTTATTGAAAAAGATTGTAATATCTTTTTATTATAAAATTAATATTAATTTCTTAAAAATTAATTTGAGATATTTTAAATTTAAAATTAACATAATTTGTTTAATTTTTAAAAATAATAAATGTATTTGTAAGTAATTTATAATATTCATAATCATATTGATATAAAACAAATGAATTCATGTTAATTTGAAGTTGATACAAGTTCAAAAAATTATAACTATAATAAAATTATCCATTTTCACTTTATCTTGTTCACTTCTTGTTGTGATTTGATATGCTACAACCTGCATTATGAATATGGTAAATCATTAGAAAAATAAATATATCAAGATCTAGTTTTGGTAGTTATTAAAAAAATTTTAAAAAAAACCTGTACGCCTAGGCCCCGTCTAATTTTCTAGAGGAATTTTTTTGCCGCCTTGGGCTTAGGCGAGGCACCGGGAAGGGGGGGGGGGGGGGGCTAGCGCCTAGGCGCCCGCCTAAGCCGCTTTTTATAACACTGAACAAAATGATTGATACTAAGACTTCTAGTTTAAAGCCAATATTTGTATCATCTGATAGCATCATAGTACCAAGATCTATAAAAAGAGCAGTAAAAATGAACAAAATCAGAGCACATATATGGTGATATGATCATATCTGCAAACAACATCTATTAGCACATAAAACTGTCAAGTATCAAACTCAGAAAGTCAATAGTTTAAAATAGTGCCTGATTTTGGGGGCAAAACAGTAGCAAGACATTTAACAATATTCTGCCTAACTCAGATAAAATTAGCCTTTAAACTAACAATTTTAACAATAGCACTGATCTTAGAAATTAAATGAAGTCCCCGTAACAAGAAAAGTTTTAAAAGTAGAACTCCATGCTTACAAGCTAGTCAATTTGGATAATAATGATTTCCTCACAAGTGTATTAGTATGGGCAACCTTTTCATATTTCAATCAATGAAAGCTCATGAGACCTTAACAATGGAGTACATTTTAAGACTAAACATAACAAAAAATTTCCAAACTTTAAAGATTTCGTAAACCTGACAGCCAATTCTTGAACATGATAAACAAGTTGATCAACTGAATCTTCAGTTAAATGAACATTATGATTCAAGATAATTCGGAAGAGATTAAACAAAGGTTCATTTCATACCAGTTCCTTGGATATTAAAGATTAATGGCAAGGAAGGCAAATGAATTTCCTAGCATCTTCTTCTCCGCACAACAGTTATTGGCAGAAGGTTGATACATGAGCTGGGTGAAATCATTCTTTCACTACACTTGTGATCACATCGCTAACGAGGTTGTTAATTCCTTCTTTCCATATATTTAAGGGATACAAGTGGGTACACAGAAGATCTCTGATGCAGCTTGCAATATTCTATTGCTGCAGTTACAAGAAGCTAGTTCCTCAAGTACTAACAGCTTGGGAAGAACAATGGAGGATAGAACATGACTTGGACAACCAAGCTCTTCATAACTTCCATCTGAAAGATGAAAAATCTCAAGCAAAGTTGTTTCATCCTCTGCCTTCCAAGGCTCAATCAAACTCAAAACTGCCAAAGAATGCCCACATCTTCCACTGCAAAGTTTTTGAATTTCATGAACGAATCTGGCAATGAGAAGAAATCCTCATCCACCTCTTCTCCCTGAGAATCCAAATTCAAAAACGAAACCCATTCATAATTTGAGTCAGACACCATGTCGAGCAGATGGTGTGCAACCTTATTAACCCAAAATTCAAAGCATTATTTAACAATTCCTTGCTAGTCCAGACAAGTCTAGTGCGCAGAATCTCTTGTGGTCAAAAGCAAGGTATGACAAAATACGACCCTGAACTACATTTGGTAGTTTATGTATCCATCAACAACAAATAGCAAACTTAACAAACCAATATGAATATATAGACATGGACATTAGTCAGAAAAATATTTCCCCTTCCAAATTGAGAGCTAGGTTTGCGCTAGACATAATCCTTTTGTTAAAGTTTTAATATTTAATCACAAATCCTAATGGCTTAATCTTGAATTGAAATTTGAAAAGAAAATAATGGGAGCAAATTACTTCTAATCTAATTGAAGTTGTGGAGTAATAAAAATTAAAGAAAATGCTTTTACCTCTTTGTGTGAGTAGATGGGGAGGATGAAGGATCAGATGAATCCACAACGGGTTTGGTGAGCAATGAAAGGAAGGAGCTTGTGGAGATGAGATTGATGACTGGGTGGGGTTAAAAGATTTTTGTGGGCTCGTAGGCCGTAGCCATAGAGATGCCTCAGTTCCTAATTCTTTGGATTAAATTATAAATCTAAGGGGCTGTTTGATAAAAATTGAATGAATCTGAATCTGCATCTAAATGAGCTGAATCTGATTGAACTGAATCTGTATCTGAATGAAAAAAGTTGTTTGATAATTGATATGTCTGAAATATCCGAATAACAGTATTTTACTATTTTACCCCTCTAAACTATGCTGAACAAGTATATAATTTAGTCTGGAAGTATTTAAAAAATTTTGAATACAATATTCATTGTATAACAAATAAAAATAGATATTTCTTGACATTGCATACTTGATCCATGTAATAACTCCAATGTATAAGCATGTCCACTCAAGATTGAAGTGTTATGTCTAATCCTTTGTATGTTTGTTGAACGAATTCATTTCAAGTAACAATACATAATGATTAAGCATAAAAAAGCTGATCTTCAGTAGTTATGCTTGACCTATTTCCAAAAACAGTGATAGCAAAAATATTAAGAAAAATATGTTTGTGATATAATGAAACTCACATAATGCCCATATGTCAAGTTCAACAAATCATGATTCGTCAAAAAAATAAGCACATATAATAAGTTACTAAATAAATATATACCAAAAGTAACAAGCTCATACAAAAGTTATGGCCAAAAATCAAAAATTTAACCCTTTGCACCCAAAATAATAAGTTTTGGCCATCGATCTATACAACATATTGAAGTTTTAACTAAAAACATTCCATTCTGTAAATATTTAACTAGACTAGAAATCCTAACTTGCGTGAAACCATTTCAACTCAACCTTCATTCTCATCATCTTCTAGTAGCATCCATTGTTCCCTATAACTTGCATTCTCACAAAATATCCCAAGTGCCATTTTGTGCAATGGATTTTGTGATCCCTACCTAAGATGATTTAATTTATCTTTGCACTCCTTCAAGGAAGGTCCACTATTGTTATTCACAATGAGCTTTAAGGCTTTGCACATCTCTTTCTCTATTTTAGAGTTATTAGATTTTTTTGTTGATTTCTTCGCTTTTTTCATTGGCCTTTGTTCTTAAAAGTTGAGAGTGGAAGCATGTGATTGAGTACCCGGAGTTGATGAATTTAGAGGTGGGTTTGGGGACTCTTGAGCTTGAGTACTAAAAGGGATATCTTCGATACTAACATTTTCCAAATCCTTATTTGGTTAAACGGTCCTATCCCTTTTAGAGGTAGGTCCCCAGCCATCAATCCCTTTAGCAGCAGCTCCATCATAGAGTTGACATGTTGAAAGCATGTTGGCATCAAAAGCATGTTGCTCAACAATTAACATCCTTCCCATGCAGATGAAATCGAAGAAAAATGGAAATTGCAAGTCAAGATGAAATTGAAGACTTGTCAATTTCCCCTCCTCCAACTGCAGGGTCTATGCAGATTATCTGGATTACTAGACTTCAATGCTTGTGATTTTGAATTCAAATTAGTGTGATGGGATAAATTTTGGTATTTTAACAAACACCATGAATGCATTGTTTTAAAACCCAAAATTCACAAGCATTTAGACATGGTCTAGCCAAATATTTTTCCGTGAAAATCCTTCCTTACCACTTCGGAACTCATATAATAGCATTGCCCAACCGATTTCACAATCAACAAAGCAATTCAATTCATTATTTACTTAAAATTCATAGAACTAACAAGAATTGCATGGTTTACCTTTTAAAGAAGCTTAATTGATCTGTTCTTGGTTGAACTCTTGTTTTGAACTTGTAATTAGTAAAATTTCATTCTTCTATTGACAGCACTTGGTTCTATTTTTCCTTCAGATTCAATGGATGGCGTCAAATCTTAGAGTTTTCAATAGAATTTGGGAGTGTTTTAATGTAAATAGCTTGCGAATAAAAGAGATTAGAAGGAAATTAGTGTGTAATGGATGAGATGAGAGAACTGAGATTTTGATACTGATGAATACGCTTCCTAGACTTCTCTTTACACTCATCAGACTTCTCTTTACACTTCGCTTTTTGGCTTCTTATAACACAAAATTGCCGATAGAAAAGTGAGGGAAAAGAAAGAAAATAACTCTAGAGTCAACATCATACAAACTAAAAAAAACCCAAAGAAACCATAATCACCATTTTTCACGAACAGAGGTATAGCTAGGTGACCAGACATGAAAAAAGAAAAAATCGAAGAAACCTAAACATAAGACAGTACAAATATATATCTTCAGATTGAAACATTCAAGGTGAAGAAACAAAATTTTGAAAGGAAAAAGAACAGAAATACACCTTCAAGCAGAGAACACCGATGCAGATGCCGATGGAGATGTGAAAGAGAGCGCCGATGGAGATGCGGAAGAGAGCAGCGAGAGATGGAAGGCTATTTGGGTAAAAAAATGATTAATCAGGACATTCAGCTAGATTTTTTTAACTGATTCAGTCAGACCAATTCAGCCC
Organism: Panax quinquefolius; assembly: GCA_020205615.1. Classification (NCBI taxonomy): domain Eukaryota; kingdom Viridiplantae; phylum Streptophyta; class Magnoliopsida; order Apiales; family Araliaceae; genus Panax; species Panax quinquefolius. Next base: position 130,948,711 of record CM035156.1, read on the forward strand.
AAATCAGATTTTAAAACTTATAAACAAACGGGCTAAATGTCTGAATCGTTCAGATTCAGAGCCATTCAGCCTTATTCAGACCATATCAAACAGGCTCTTACTATTTATCATGTTTTTGGGACTTGTTCCCTAAATTTAGTTTTTAGTACAAGTCTCTTGCATAGATATATTAAAAATACAAAACTTTTCCTCCATCCTTTTTTGTTGATAACAAAGCAATTTCTGTTAATTAAATTTGACAAAAAATGCTAACGTATTATTTTATTACATAAATTAAGGTTATTATAATGATAACAAGCGTGTCATCATATTCCCAATTTGGCAATCGAATTATCCGCTCCATTTGCAACATTAATTTAAACCCTAACAACTATTTGTAACTTTTATTTTACAAAATACGATTTAGTTGAGATGAATTTTAGCCCTAATTTAAAACTCATGGTTTAATTAAGATGAATTTGAACTCTAATTTGAGACCTCTTAGGTCACATTTGTCTTTTCTTGATTGTAAATTTGAATTTATATACTCTCAAATGCATTTTGAATATGTCTAACTACCATAATAACTATAATAACATTAATTTATGCATGAATAATATGTTAGCACTTTCTGTTAAATTTAATTTGATAGAATTCAGTTTTTTATTGACAAAAGGGGTTGGATGAACAATTTTGCACAACTAATGTATCTATGAAGGAGACTTACGCTAAGAAAAAAAGTTTAGGGAACACTTTTGCAAAATCATAACAAATAGGAGGATTAGATTTTCAATTTAGTCAATTCTTTGATTCGTTAAGATTGAATTAAAAAAATGATACATATAATAATCGATAATAATTATTAGGCAACTGACAAAAATGTACCCTGAAGTTGTCAACTTCTTCGTTTTTAACTCACATGTTTGTGAATAAACAATCAACACCTCCATGAATTTTTCAAATATAATATTGTTTATTTTTGCCGCTTCCGACCAATTAGTCGTCTGAGATACGGTTTGACTGGCGTTGACGTAGTTTGACTAAAGCAAAATCATATTTGATCGTATAACTGTAACAATATACACCCAATTCCCTCCAAAATATGTATATCTATTTCATTTCCCTCCATATTCAGCAAAACAGAAAATATATATATACATATATATATAATATAGTCCAAGCCCTAATTTCTGGAGAAAGAAAGAAAGAATCATATTAGAGAGAGAAAACAAACCTTAAAGGTTCATCAACGACGCATGTAAACTATTATTGCAATTGACCTACAGTGTTGGTGACATCGTGGACCAATCTCAACCTCGGTTGTCGTTTTTATTCATGCGACTGATGAAAATAAAATATGTTATATTTTTATCCATTAATACTTAATCTTTTTTATTTATTTTATGCTTAAATACACTCATTATTCTTATATTTTTATTTAAGGTACAATTAAAGGAGTTTGTGACTTTAGAAGTGTTTTGGAGACAAATTAATCATTATTTGGAATTAAAGTAAAAGAAGGGGTAGGTTTTAATTACGTGAGCACATGGATTTAATATTTTATTACAATAAAGTCAATATCTTTGTGATCAAACAATATTTAATGCTCCTATTCATGGAATGAAAGAAACAAGAAGAATCCTACAAGGAGAGGGAAGGAGGTGAAACAATTTTGGTGTGCTAGTCAAATCCAATGAAAGAAATGAAAGTCTATCTAGAAGATCTCTTTTAAAGGAAGTTGATTGTCACTAGGAAGTCAATTCCTAGAAGGAATTGATTGAGCCTTAATGCCTATAAATAGAGGATTACCAAGAAAGCTTAGGGATCTTGTAAGACCCCACATTTTATGGAATAAAATTTAACTTTTCTTTATATAATTATTTTGCTAAACAATGAGGTGTTAAATTGATGAACTGATATTGTTAAGGTAGATATGTGCAAACTATAAAGTATGTCGGGGAATATTCTTTTATCGGGAAATATTCCTTCGGTCGGAAATATTCGGTAAAGTACGACAGCACCGAAATAACCAATTATTGGTGGTCCCCCACAATGACAAAATTCAATAATAGCCTTTTTAATAAAAATTGTCAACGGTACCTATCACTTTCAACTGTTTAAGCACGCGGTATTACACAGTATCACACGACACTCCACAATAGCACACGGTAATGCACAATATTTTACAATTATTGATTCAATAATTATTACTGTAGTAATCTGCATAATATTTCTTCAATAATTGTCATGACATAGTAACTCATATTATTTAATGTGATATTAGCATTATTGACAATGTCTAGAAGTTCTGTCAAGGAAAGGGGTTATTTAATTGTGTGCTGTTTATACGGAAGGCCCCCTCTTTCCTGGGAACAATCTGGTTGTCACAATAATTGTCATAACATTTCATACTAATTGGCATCTTAGTAAATCACGGGTATTAAATTGTTAGACACACTCATTATTTGAAGAATACTGATACTTGTACACTAAGTTAATAATAATTGATGAAAGGTACGAATTGAATTAATGATGATAAATTAAAATATGTTAATCATTTTTAAAATGAATTCATCTTTTTATAAATTATGATGATGGAATAATCTTTTGAAATAAAATAATCTTTTTGCATAAATAATGTTAATGGAGTAATCATTATGGAATAATATTTTGACTAAATATTAATAATGTTAATGGAGTAATTATTATGGAATAATCTTTTGATTAAATATTAATAATGGATTAACTTTTGATAATGGACTTATCTTTTTGAATAAATATTGATAATGGGTAATCATTATGTTTAAATATAATAATATTGGATGATTAATATATTTTTTAAATGTGGGAGTTTTTGGCTATAAATAGGAAGGTTTAACATAAGAAAAATTCACAACTTCCTTGCATACTTCTTTCACTATCTAAAATTTCTTAAGTTCTCTCTAAGTAAGCTAGACTATTTTGGGTATTTGTGAAAATCCGTAAGAGTTCAAGTATTGTTCAAAGTAAGTTTTTCTATAAAAGTTAGTCAAGCACCCACACACATCACACGGTATTTATAATCCTTCTTTTAGAAGAGTTATTTTGAAAACCTTCCTTTGGAAGACTTTATTTTGAATTATTATTTTCTTTCAAAAACCATTTTGAAATTTATTTTGTACACTACACGAATTTATACTACATAGTCACTTTTGATAATTTTATAATATACGAGTTAGTATTCACAATATGTGATAATTACTAATTATATTATAAATATATTTAGGTTGGTAAATTTCATAGAAAGCAACATCCAGTCACCTGATAATTAAGGTAAGGGATGTCACTTTCTTTTATACTCCCTATTTTGGTAAGGGATATCATTTTTTTTCATACTCCATATTATGGTAAGAAACTATTATTTGTTTCTATAGCCTTACCATTAAATTATGAAAATTCCTTAATTGATAAGAATATCCTTAATGGTTTGTGCTTCATCTAGTATCATTCCACTTGACCTTTATTTGCATGAACCTTCTAGTTAGTTCCCAGTAGGCACAATATAGATCTAGAAGGGGGGGGGGGGGGGTTGAATAGATCCTTTTAAATTCAAATACTTTTTCTCGTTTACGTTGTATTGCTCATTAAGTAGCAAGTGACAAACATAAGAATCTTTTCAAGCACAGCAGAATAAGTAAAAGATCCCCTTCATTGATATATTCATAATCTAACATACATTGCTCGTAGAGTTACTTTAGTAGTAAGCAGTTAGAACATACATTACAGTTATAGCAGTTAATGTACATAATGTAAATGACATAAAGTAAAAGACACAAAAGGTTTTAAGTGGTTCAGAGACTCAAGCACCTAATCCACTCTTCTACTTTCAACTAGCAGGATTTCCACTAAGGAAGGGCAGCACCCTGAATCACTAAGATTCCTTCAAGGCCAAAGCGCGTGACTTGGGACTTGATTCACTAAGAACTCTTTAAGGCCGTGACACTTGGAACTTCTCTAGTTCCCAGAACTCTTCAAGCCTATGCAAGCTTGGAATTTTCATTTAGTCCCTCCGACAAGGACCCTCAGCCCCACGGCTTCTTGTTGTTGTAGTTGTTGTTGTTGTTGGTCTTTGAAAGTGCTAAGATGTCATTAAGCTCGATCATCTTTTGTACTTAGCGACTTGGTGTGGTCCTCTTTGCATTCATCTTCGAGTCTGGACCACATCTTCTTTGGTGCAGCTGATCTTTACTCTTTTCAGCTCATCTTCATCTGATGTCAGCTGTGCACCATCACTATCTGGATTTGTTAAGTCCCTGAGCTTTTGGTAGACTTCTTCTGGCACTTAGTAATCCCTGAAACCTTCTTAAATGTTTTGCAGACATGGTTCTGCACTAGTTCAGTTTCATCTTTAGGTTCATGGTGATTTGTAGAGTGGCTCTCTTGATCTTCTTTGTATTCTGCCACTTTTTTGAATGTTATCTTCTTGACCTTCTCGGCTCTCAGCTTGGCTGCCATCTTCAGTGGCATTCTCATCTTTGTTGAGTGAAGCTTTGATCTGTTTGAGTTCTTTTTTAAGCTTCTTCACTTCCACCTTGGTAGTCTCACTGCCACTAAGACTTGTTCTATTGATCTTTGGTGAAACTCGTAGAGTCAACAATAGCATTCAACAACTCAACGATTGTGTAACATTTCAGTCATCGGCTTCTTTTGATCTTTGAGGTTTTGTTGATTTATGTTGCTTCCCAATCTTCCCATTGGAAAGTAGTTGTTGAAAGCTATTCAAATTGCCTCGCATATCTCGAGTTATTTGGTACAGACTGCAGATGTGACATGACACCTTTTACGACTTTCCGACCTTTGCGATCTCATTGTTTCACCTACCCCATCAGAGATGTCACTTTCATGTCTCGGACAGGTAGTCAACTTTATTTCTTCCTTCTGATTTCTAGATCAGAGGTTGTCCTTTTGCATCGATGCTCTCAATAAGCTCTACTCGAATATCAATCTTCAGATTGAGCCATTGCTAATGCCTCAATCTTTATTTGTTCGAACTCTATGATTTTGATGCATAACTTCTTGGACTTGATCCATAGTGTCTTGTTGACTGTTGCTTCTTGACTTGTGGAGTTAACACTACGATCTTGAAAAGTGTTAATTAGATCTTCAATGTGGAACACTTCTTCCTTTTCTAGTGCAGTGCTTCAACACTTCTGTTTGCCTCGACTATTCTCAGATACTGATGACTTGACTTCTTGCTCTGGCCCCTTCTAAATAACAAGACACTTCAGATTTGTGGCGTGTCCAGTTTGCTTTCTCCTTGTGATCTCCCGTTCACTTATCATCAATGGACTGACCTAATGTTTAATCACTTTAGCCTTGTTATTTAGAGGCTGACCAGTATCTTCATGTATACTTCATCAGTTTCTTCTTTATTTAACAAACACTACGATCCTGGTTACTTCCAAGATCGTTGTCATCTTTCCACTGATGACCATCGTGATATCTTCGACTTTCCTTAGTCAACTACTGAAGTCTTCTTATTATCATTTTTTGGAAGACTTCATCTTGAATGGCTTCTCAACTTAATCTGGATGCTTATTGAGTTGATGCTTAGATCTTCTGTTAGCTTGCATGCCATTCATTGAGTGCTCTCTGGCTTCCTTTAGGTTAGATGAATCTTTGTAGTACCAACTAGAGGCTTTATTCCTTTGGATATTCTGGGATTGCTCAATTGTTGAGAATTATTTTTCCTCTACGATTCTACCTTGGCTTTGTGAGCACATATGTTAATATCTAAGTTCTGCACTCTACGATCCAGCTTCGGCTATGCAGACACTACGACTCCGAGATCAGATCTTGACACTACGATTGTGTTTGTTGTCTTTATCTGATCTTGCTCGACTACGATCTCTGCCTTTGTAATGAGCAATACACTATACGACTCCGAGTGTAGTCTATGATTCTTGACTTGGTAGTCTCTACGACTCAGAGTGTAGTCTACAATTCTTGACTTGCCTTTGACAGATACCTATTTACCGGCTAGCTCTTAGCAAGTTTGTCTCTACGATTCTCAAACATGACTTTCCCGGTAGATCATGGGCTCAGGAAGTTCTCCTCGACACACTATGATCCTTCCTCGTTTCTCCTGGCAGTTTATGAACTCCGAGATCTACTATCTTGCAGACATCGATTCTGCCTAGATATCTCTCGAGTTATCCTTGACTCTCCTGACAGAATATGATTTCTTGTGCAGTGTTCGACGATCAGACAAGCTTATCTATTACATTATAAGATCAACCTAACATGCTTGATCTTTCTATATTTATAGTTATTGTACATCATTTCTTTTTAAGGACTTTATAAAGCTGTTTTATTTATGTAGGATCAACCTAACATATTTGATCAACTCATTCTAAGTCCTTGTATATATGTTTCTATAATCTATCAGAGGACTTTACAGCTTTTCTTAATGCAAGCATGCTTGCACATTCATTCACATGTACATCATAATCAAATCATAAATATAAATAGGAATATCATTCACATGTTTATTCCTGACAATCTCCCCATATTTGATTATGACAAAAACAATAAGTGCATATGCATGTTATGAATGAATCTTATATACAGTGAGTTGCAGTATTTCTAAAACAGATAATCATGAAAGTCATTTATAATAATATGGAATTTAATACACTGACATTTTACATCCTGGATCCAGAATATACCTAACTAGTTAGAGATGTACCTCTTTGGCTCTATGTATGCTTCTAGGATTTTTGTTGATGTGCTATTCATCTGTTTGATCTTCTTGCATCTGCTCACCTTGGGACGTTGACTATATTTCTTTTGTCTGCACGCCCTCAGATGTATGCTCCTCTTCCTCTTTTTCTGACTCCCCCTCAGCCTTTGCAAATACAGGTTCATCATCCTTTGGCTCCCCCTTAGATGATGACCCAGCTTCTTCTTCTGCTATCTTCTTCTTTGCCTCTTTCTTGTTTTGTTTCCTTATGCTCTTCTTGCCCTTTCGTGAATGCCTCTTATCATGTTCCATATTGGACATAAGCTGCTCCATAAGGTAGGAGGAATTTCCAACTTCAATCTTGATTTCTTGTTAACTTAGCTCAAGTTGCATAGAGAAAGACTGATTCATGTTGTCCATCTTGTGACGCCCCCAAAATAGGTATACATCACCTATTCTGAGTCGCCAAATACATGGTACAGAATACATATACAATCTTAAATATACAATAAGAGCTGTAAGTTTTAATACAAATATTGTCTTCTAGACAATATCCACTCTCAGAATAAGTCCTCATTACATTTATTATTACACTATTTTATAGAATAGTGAGGACTACTAAGACACCATCTCGGATCGTCACTCGCTCCCCGACTAGTCCCTACGTTCTCATTTCTCAAGAGAACAAAGTGAAAGAAAGGGTGAGCTCAACTAGCCTAGTAAGAAATATTATGACTAAGATAATGCAGAATAAATTATCATTAGTTTTCAACAATGTTAAACTGATAAAATATAATAGACATCAAGTTTAACTGCAGCAGAACAAGCAATCCATTAAAAGAGTCAAGTAGAGAATAAAATCTACTATCTTTTATGATTTAAAAGGTTTTTCATCACTTTTATCGCTGGGACTCAGCTTAATAAATAATCCACATCATCCCTGCACTACGGCCAAGGATATTCATTAGTATCACGACCACAAATTATCCATGCACTACGGACCAAGGATATTCGTGTATTCATCAATAGTTATGATCATGCCAACAACTGTCCATCAATGCACTACGGGCCAATGAGGACTTTTAACACATCATTTGTAACATTACGGGCATGATTACACCGAAAATCCCTGGTCATAATCATACCAAGTCCATCTATGCACTATGAGCCACGTAGATGACTTTCAAAAAATATAAACATGAGGATGATGACAATGATATAAGAATTCAATAAAACAAGTTCAAGAATTAATTTATTCAGGAACTAATAATGTCCAAATTGTCAACATGATACTTCTTTGTAGAGTAAAATTCAAGAATGCTCAGAAGAATATTTCCATGAAAAGATACTGGATGAAGCGCAAATATCAAGGATATTCCACTAATTTCATGTAGTATAGAAGTCAAAACTTTAACTAACTGAGTATAATAAAGAATGGAATAACAAAAGAAATCACCATGCATGCGGTACCCAGATATATACATGTTATTCCAACAGAATAATAAATAACGGAACGAAGTCAAGCAAAATTCGCACCAAGCTGCTGGGATGTTCCAATGAATAATAAAGAATGGAATAACAATGAAATCACCATGCATGCAAGTACTAAATAATGGAACCAGTCGTGCAAAATTTGCAAACCGATAGGATGTTCCAACCAGAATAATAAAGAGGCGAAACTGTGTCCCCAGAAAACGCATGCATACATGATATTCCAAATGTAATAATAAAGAATGGAATAATGTAAGAATTTCACCAAGCATGTGGTAGCTCAGCGTATCAAAAGTTATTCCAATGTAATAATAAAAATAGAATAACAGAAGTTCTCTTCATGAATACAAAAGAAATAATACCCCTTATCGTAAAAGAAGCTTGATATCGGAGTAGTGAAGTAGCAGAATACTTTTCTTCTTTCTCTCTATAGTTTCTCTCTCTAGAGTTTCAGTGAATTAGTAAGAAATAATGAAGGAATGAGCTTCTATTTATAGAAGAATGGACTACATAGTAACCAATTCATGAACGGTCCAGATTAATTTACTTTAAATGGACGGTCTAGATTGGTTTACAATAAAATATAATATATTCTATTTATAATCTAATAAAACGAATAACTTTATAAAAGTATTCTGTTTTATATAAAAATATTTTACTATGCAAACACTATGCAGGCACTATGTAAACACTATGCATAATAAAATATAATATATTCTAATTATTGTCTAATAAAATAGATAACATATTATAAAAGTATTTTGTTTTATATAAAAAGATTTTACTATTAGCTTTAATAAAACGAATAACTTTATAAAAATATTTCTTTTATATAAAAAGTTTTTCTGCTTTTATTACATTAATAATACTAATAAAACAAAACTTCATCATCATTATTATTATTCACACTATTAATCGACCAGGTCGTTCTCAGGAAAAAAAGGGGGCTTTCCAATAAGGATTTTTCCCTATTGGCGCGCAATTAGGTGACCAAACCTCTTTTGGCAGAACTTCTAGACATCGTTAATATTGCAAATAATAATATTAATAAGTCTATCATCTCAATTATTGATTTAATAATATATAAAATATCGGCAGTAATTGAATAAAACTGAATGACTTCTCACGTAAGCATCAATAATCAATACTATGTGCTGTGCTACTATGCAACCAACGCATATTATCGTATTTTTTTACTATCGAGTAGTTCAACAAGATAATAAAGATTAAAACTTCCGCCATGAGTTATTTTCAATAAAATATTTTTGTCATTTTCTCAATCCGACAATAATTACATTGTGGGGTCCACTAATGATTGTGTCGTCGTCATTTAATATTCCTCGTTAAAAGCGAATATTCCCCACCAATCGAATATTATATAACAACTTCATGTACTTTGAAAAATTTATAAATATTACCCACAACTATAACATTATATCAAATTTATTTCATAATATTCAAAAATGATAATTATAGAAAATTCATTTTTATTCATAAAAGTTGGGGTCTTACAAATCTTGTCAGAGAGGACTTTAAGTTTCTCTTCATTTGCCTCTTGTGCTCGTAAGGCTTCAACTTTGTGATCATGTATGGCCTTTAGATAGATGTGATCTCTCTCTTTGATTTTGAGAGATATATCAACCATAGTAACTTGATGTCTGTTTTGAACTGAATTATCTGCTGTTGCTGTCAGCCTTTTAGACTCTTCTGTGATTTGAGACATCTTCTCAATCGATCATCGAATTTCTCATCGACTACCCCGCCCCAGGAGTTTGGTTGTCTGGTTGGGTAGCCTCTTGTTGAACCTCAGATTGGACTCTACGATTTTCATCTTTTGACAGATTTTCGAAAGTGTTAATAATATAAAAAATCGTTGAGTACCAATCGCTATTTGTGGATGAAGAAATGTTGGACAATTATGCTTGAGTAGATGAAGGCTTCTCATTTTGGACTTGAGTACCATCAGTGTTAGAGTGAATAGACTCTTCATTTATCTCTTTGGCCATAAACCTTCTGCCTTCAGAATCCACTCTACGATTATAGGGAATATAGTGATTTTTAGCATGTCTGTAGACTTTGTAGTGAGGCTGGTCTCTGATCATCATTGTTGCATAGCTCTTCACCCTTGGAAAGTTCTGAGCCACCAGCTCTAGGCTTGGAATTTTTGGAATTACTTCTGGTGTTTCATTCGAGAATTCTTCTGCTATTTTCTTGTTAACCCTTGCTGGAGAAAAGACAGGATGGTCTTTCGGTTTTCTCGATTCTCGATGTGCGTAATCGTAATCCTTCTCCATTTCTTCTCTTTTTGAGCCTAAATCTTGTTGGCTTCTTTCTTCAGATTCATCAGTGAATTCTTTTTGCTGAATTTCATTCCCAAAACCTTCTTCAGAAAGATCTTCCTTGGATTCTCCTTCTTCATTACTAGTCCCAGCATCTTCTTCCTGTGATTCATCATCACTTAATTCAATGACTGCAATCGAGTTATCACTTCTCTTCTTGGAGGCAAATTGGGCAAGTAATCTGTAGCTCTTCCTTCTCCTAGGAGGTTCAGCAATTGGAGAGTTAAACTCTTCTTCCTCTTCAGACTCTAAGGCCTTTGAATCATCAGACGAACTTCCTTGAATCTTATCATTTGCATAGGCATGTCCTTCATCAGAATCACCATCATTTGACCCATTATCTAAGCTTGTTGGAGCATTTTCATTTGGAGATGCAGTTGGGTCATCTTCCAGCTTTTCTTCATCATCAGAGTGAATGCTCTGAGAGTTAGCCACAGGTCTTGTGCATTCTTCTTTATCAGCAGATTCTACATTTTCTTCCATGAATCCAGCTTTAACATCATTATTGGATTTGTTCTTTGGGGACTCAGTTTTGAGATCGTTAGTTCCCTTTTCTTCCTCTGACTCTACGTTCTCCTTTTCGTCAGATGTACTTTCTTGGAAAATTGTGACTGGTTTATTTTCCACCTTAGCTCTCTTTCTTAATGGCCCTTGAAGCAGTTTATTGCTTCTTCTTTTTTGGTTTTCAGTAGTTGATGCTGGTTTTTCTTCTACTTCTTGTATTTTCTTATCAGTGGAGACATAGCTTGACGAAGCCTTAGCATTCTTCATATTCTTAGGCTTCTTGCTTACTGGTGTGGCAGTAACTGATGTCGAGTCACCAGACTCATATTCTTAGGCTTCTTGCTTACTGGCCGCTTCCTGCTGTAGTTAACCTTCTATTCTCCTTTGGGTTTTTCTTCCAATTTATGAACAGTTGTGGAGACATTACCTTGTGAACATTAAGAATTTTGTCATCATCATCCTTAATTTTATTCTTCAACTTTTTCTTCAAGATGATACTTAAGAATCTCCCATGAAAAACCTTTGTGAGTGGTTTTTCAGTTAATCTTTTCTTTTCTTCCTTATCCAGCCACTTAGACATATGATCGAGCAGGACAGCTCCAAAGTTGATGTGTTCCTTTAGGACTATGACAGACATGATCTTTGGCTATTAGTCAAGCACAGTATCATGTGCAGTGTCTTTGCATAAGATACATTTCCCCACGATTTTAGCAAGGAACTCGAATTATTCAGGAAACTCTTTTTTCTTCATGTCCTTCAGACTAGGGTTTCTTCTATACTGCATAATCTTCTTAGCTTTTTCTGTGTCGATCTCTTCCAAGCTTTTTAGATTTCGGTCAGGAAGGCCTAAGCATTGATTGATGTCAGAAGAGTTTAGCTTCAGAATCTGTCCCTTAACCTTGGTGGAGAGGATTCCAGCATTTATGGTTGCGTTTGAATGAAACTCCTTGACCAGGTCACCATATATTCGTGTGTTTTCCTTAAGACATTCTGAGAACCTGGCCTTCTTCACAAGTTCAAGAATATCCCTGAACTTCTTCTTGGATTTTTTGAACGTCTTGGTTCCTAGCTGGATGCCAGTGATTACTCGCTAATCTACCATTTGAGGAGTTCGAAGAATATGGGTGTTGCTTTTAGGGAGTCTTGTGAGAGATAGTTGACTGTTATTTAGGTAAGGATTTGGAGGGTTAATAGATTCAGGATGTAAACAAGCTTTTAGGGTTTGAAAATAAAAGGGAAGGAGTTTCGATAGTTTCTAACAACTGTTTGTAGATTTTGAATTTGTCTTTAAGGCAGTTTCTTCTATCCCTACAAATGTTGTGATGTGTCACCCAGTCATTGGTTGCACGATACCCAGTAACAAGCTGTAACTCCCCAGTAACTTGTCAGTTAGCTATCTCTTTTATAATTGTGAACGTTTGATTGACGTGGATTGACCTTTGACCTCTTGAGTTCGTAGAGTAGCATGATAGGACAGCTATTGACTCTACGTTTTCCTTTGTTGACTCAATGATTAACTTTTAAGAGATGATGCAGTGGACAATTTTTACATTACTTCTCACTTTGAAACTGCATGCTTTAGCAACTGATGTTCTTCATAAAGCCTTGGGCATTTCTCTTTAGTAGGATATCTTTCTAACCAACATTTGAACTTATGTCATAATCTGAATGGTTGAGCAATTGTCTTATTCTTCTAGCTCTTCATGAGTTAAGGGTAGCCTCTTGTAAGATTGAGATCGTTGAGTCTGTTTCTATGATTTCTAAGGTAGCACTACGATCGTTGAGGTTGTATCACGATCATTTAGTTCTCTAAAACTTTATTCTGCTATCATTGACTGTCTTGGTCCTTGAGATGAACTTGACTAAGCAATCCTTCTAGGTTAAGGTAGCTCAGGAAGGGCCAACCTCTTAGAGTGAGCTAAGGGTCAGGTTTGTCCCTGAGGCACTTTCCAGATGAAGTACTATTTAGAAGTGATTTGTACTGATATCTCATTTGACCTTTTCTGTTGGGGTGTCCCTCTTTCAACTAGACATCTGCATTGGCTATAATTATGGTGTCCTCCTGCTCAGCGATCAGATGTTTGATCGTAGACACTCCACGATTTTGAGTTGGGTGGCTGAAAGGTTATCAGTAGTACGTTTTTAGACGTTCCTACTTACTATGGATCTTCATTTGGTTCATCAGCCACAAAGTTTTGGGACTCTGTAACTGGTATACTGCTTCATAGTATACCTCTAATGATTTAAGGTTTCTGAACTGTTAGCAGATTACTGCTCCCCCCATAGGTTATATTGTCTTCTCAAAGAGACATAAGTTTTTCTTCTTCATGTGTAGCAGAAGGCAGCCATGCATATCTCATTTTGGCTGAAGTCATTAAACCTTCTTGTATCGTAGAAATGGGTATTTTCAGGGTTGATCATTCTACAATCCTTTGACAGTGCTATGAACGTAGTCTTTCTTGTCAGTTTGTGTTTGCTAGGTTTTTCTTCCATAATGAGTTCCTCCTGTTTGATGCTCGATGATCCTCTGTAGTCAGCTTCCTTGAGGATTCTTCTCTTATAACATGCTTTGCATGATTGAGCATATAAGACCCTTTTTCATCTTTGGTTGATTGGTCTGCTTTTATATAAAGGTTAGCAACCACTTGAGCTTTATTCAGATCAGCTCAGCAGGTCTTCAAGGATAGGCTTTGACATATAGGAGTTTTATCAGACTCATTTCTGAACAGTCTTAAGCCTTTTGCTGGTTGAATCTTCTTGACTGAAGTCTTCTACTTCAGCATTCCTTAGTGTGGCCACATAGATCAAGTACCTGCAGGTTATGAATTTCTATTTTTGGTACCCATGGTTAGATGGATCCTGCTAGGTTAGTTTTCTAAACCCCTATTCCTCATATAGTTGGATAATCATCATATTGATCACCGTCAGTCATATTCATGCATGTAGCTAATTTAGATAATACATTTTGAGATGCATGATGGTGAGTGTGTATAACATTTGCTATTTTAATAAAGCACTCTTTTCCTTTGATGGTTTCATCATTTGCTAGGTTATATTCTCAAGGTTTAAATGTTCACAGAGTGAGAATCAACTCTACGATTTATTTGTAACTGGTTGATTCATGGAGGTGATCAGTTTCTACGAATCTTCAAGATACTCTTATAGAACTGATCTTACTTTATATGTTATTAAACACTTAGAACATAGGTTGTACATACATACTAACCCATCAGCAAAGATTACTTCACATAAAATTAATTTAACCTATGGCGCTCTTATGACCCATTTCAGATTTCTTTCACGATGTCATCTTCAACCTAAAACATTGATGGGGAGAAAGTTTATAGGCATTTGAGTTTCCACCCTCAGTGTACTTTCTCTCTTCACCTTTTTAGGTAGATTATGATTCCTTGAAAGAATACTATTATAGTTCGTAAGGAGGTTCAACATGATGTACACAGTTATACTAGTGAGGAACTGTACCTTTCTACTGTTAGTTCCTTAACAGTCATTTAACTTTGACATACTGAGATTAGGCATTGATGTGCATAGTTTCTCATTTGCTCCTGACAGCTTGTTGCTCCAGTTGGCCTTCAATCAATCAGTCGTGGTCTTGAGGTTGCAAGCTAAGAGAATATCATCATCTTCAGTTCTTCGACATCCTTGAGTTCACAAGGTTTACATCCAGCTACTGGTTGGCTAGACACATGTTTGAGAAGTGCTTCTTTCTTCTCTGGATGATCATTTCTTTGCATGTATGGCCTTTTCATCTTTTCAGCCTGGTGGATGTTTGACTCTTTTCTGTTGATGTCTCTAGTGCTTCCTAGCCTGGTCTTCAAACTACAAGATTGACTGCAGGCAAAAATTGGTCTTGTAGATATAATAATCAAGAGCATGGACCAATCTGAGCAGCTTCAGGTGTATATACACATTTACCTGTACACAATATTTCCAACGTGTGAGCTCATCTGCATATAACAAGTGACTTACTGCTAAACAAAGTTTAGAACAATGTTTGTGCCTAGGATCAGACTCAAAGCAATTAGCTTTCGAATATAGCATGAGAACCTACTCTGATAACAATTGTTAATTCCCAGTAGGCACAATATAGATCTAGAAGGGGGGGGGGGGGGTTGAATAGATCCTTTTAAATTCAAATACTTTTTCTCGTTTATATTGTATTGCTCATTAAGTAGCAAGTGACAAACATAAGAATCTTTTCAAGCACAGCGGAATAAGTAAAAGATCCCCTTCATCGATATATTCATAATCCGACATACACTGCTCATAAAGTTACTTTAGTAGTAAGCAGTTAGAACATACATAGCTGTTATAGCAGTTAATGTATATAATATAAATGACATAAAGTAAAAGACAAAAAATGTTTTAAGTGGTTCAAAGACTCAAGCTCCTAATCCACTCTTCTGCTTTCAACTAGCAAGATTTCCACTAAGGAAGGGCAGCACCCTGAATCACTAAGATTCCTTCAAGGCCAGTAGCCTTAGGACTTCAGTTCACTAAGAACTTTTCAAGGCCAGCAGCCTTGGAACTTCTCTAGTTCCCTAGGAACTCTTCATGCCCTGCAAGCTTGGAATTTTCATTTAGTCCCTCTGGACAAGGACCCCTCAGGCCCTGGCTTCTTGTTATTATAGTTGTTGATGTTGTTGGTGCTGAGCTGCTAAGATTTCATTAAGCTCTGATCATCTTCTATACTTAGCAGCTTGGTGTGGTCCTCTTTGCATTCTGCTTCGAGTCTGGACCACATCTTCTTTGGTGCAGCTGATCTTTACTCTTTTCAGCTCATCTTCATCTGATGTCAGCTGTGCACCATCACCATCTGGATTTGCTAAGTACCTGAGCTTTTGGTAGACTTCTTTTGACACTTAATAATCCCTGATCCCTTCTTGAATGTTTTGCAGACATAGTTCTGCACTAGTTCAATTTCAATTTTAGGTTCATGGTGATCTGTAGAGTGGATCTCTTGATCTTCTTTGTATTCTGCCACTTTTCTGAATGTTATCTTCTTGGCCTTCTCGGCTCTCAGCTTGGCTGCCATCTTCAGTGGCATTCTCATCTTTGTTGAGTGAAGCTTTGATATGTTTGAGTTCTTTTTTAAGCTTCTTCACTTCCACCTTGGTAGTCTCACTGCCACTGAGACTTGTTCTGTTGATCTTTGGCGGAACTCATAGAGTCAACAATAGCATTCAACAACTTAATGATTCTGTAACATTTCAGTCATCAGCTTCTTTTGATCTTTGAGGCTCTGTTGATTTATACTGCTTCCCAATCTTCCCTTTGGAAAGTAGCCGTTGAAAGTTATTCAAATTGCCTCGCAGATCTCAAGTTATTTGGTGTAGAATGCAGATGTGACATGACACCTTTTTCTGACTTTCTAACACTGCAGTCTACTGTTTCACCTACCCCATCAGAGATGTCACTTTCATGTCTCGGACAGGTAGTCAACTTTATTTCTTCCTTCTAATTTCTAGATCAGAGGTTGTCCTTTTGCATCGATGATCTCAATAAGCTCTACTCGAATATCAATCTTAAGATTGAGCCGTTGCCAATGCCTCAATCTTTATTTGTTCGAACTCTATGATTTTGATGCACAACTTCTTGGGCTTGATCATAGTGTCTTGTTGACTATGGCTTCTTGACTTGTGGAGTTAACACTACGATCTTGAAGAGTGTTCATTAGATCTTCAATGTGGAACACTTCTTCCTTTTCTAGTACAGTGCTTCAACACTTCTGTTTGCCTTGACTGTTCTCAGATACTGATGACTTGACTTCTTGCTCTGTCCCCTTCTAAATAACAAGACACTTCAGATTTGTGGCGTGTCCAGCTCGCTTTCTCCTTATGATCTCCCATTCAGTTATCATCAATGGACTGACCCAATGCTTAATCACTTTAGCCTTGTTATTCAGAGGCTGACCAGTATCTTTGTGTATACTTCATAAGTTTCTTCTTTGTTTGACAAACACTACGATCCTGGTTACTTCCAAGATCGTTGACATCTTTCCACTTGACAGCTACAGCATATGCTGACTTTCCTTAGTCAACTACTGAAGTCTTCTTATTATCATTTTCTGGAAAACTTCATCTTGAATGGCTTCTCAACTTAATCTGGATGCTTATTGAGTTGATGCTTAGATCTTCTGTTAGCTTGTATGCCATTCATTGAGTGCTCTCTGGCTTCCTTTAGGTTAGATGCATCTTTGTAGTACCAACCAGAGGCTTTATTCATTTGGATATTCTGGGAGTGCTCAATTGTTGAGAATCGTTTTTGCTCTACGATTCTACCTTGGCTTTGTGAGCACATCTGTTGAGATCTAAGTTCTGCACTCTATGATTCATCTTCGGCTGTGCAGACACTACGACTCCGAGATCATATCTTGACACTACGATTGTGCATGTGGTCTTTATCTGATCTTACTCGACTACGATCTCTGCCTTTGTAACGATCAGTAGACTCTACGACTTCGAGTGTAGTCTATGATTCTTGACTTTGTAGTCTTTACGACTCAGAGTGTAGTCTATGATTCTTGACTTTCCTTTGACAGATACTCAGTTGGCTAGCTCTTAGGCATACTATCTCTACGATTCTGAACATGACTTCCCCAGCAGACTGCGGCTCCGAGGAAGTGCTCCTCGACACACTACAATCCTTCCTCATTTCTCCTGGCAGTCTACGAACTCCGAGATCTACTATCTTGCAGTCTTCGATTCTGCCTAGATAGCTCTTGAGTTATCCTTGACTCTCCTGGCAGACTACGATTTCTGGTGCAGTGTTTGACAATCAGACAAGCCTATCTATTACATTATAAGATCAACCTAACATGCTCTATCTTTCTCTATTTATAGTCCTTGTACATCATTTCTTTTTACGGACTTTACAAAGCTGTTTTGTTTATGTAGGATCAACCTAACATATTTGATCAATTCATTCTAAGTCCTTGTACATATGTTTCTATAATCTATCAGAGGACTTTACAGATTTTCTTAATGCAAGCATGCTTGCATATTCATTCACATGTACATCATAATTAAATCATAAATATAAATAGAAATATCATTAACATGTTTATTCTTGACACTTCTTATTGAATTTTATCTGTTATCTTTGAAATATGAAATTTGAATATAATTCTTAAATTTCACTCCACATTTCTGTCATCATGTTGACAATTTGGACATTATTGGACTTGGATAAATTAAATGTCGAAACTCGAATGTTTATTCGTTTATCTTATATTTCTTACAACATCCGTTCCTTTTTGATATTGTTGCTCTTTGTACTAATCATCAAGACTAAGTGGTTGTGAGTGTATTTGGCCTTTGTGGCAACGAGGAACTATTGTTTGGTGTTGCAGGAATAAAAATGAAATCCTCTATAGCTTTTGTAGCAACGGGGTAATTGTTGTTTGGTGTTGCAGGAATAAAAATGAAATCCTTTATAGCTTTTGTAGCAATGAGGTAATTGTTGTTTGGTATTGCGGGGATAAAACAAAAGTTCTCTATAGCATTTTTGGCAATGAGTAACTATTGATTGGTATGATCATGACCATTGGTGCTTCAAATGATTATCTTTGGCCAGTAGTGCAAAGATGAGTTGTTGATTTGTATTATTATGATCAGGAATTGTTGATTGGTGTTACACGGTTAAAATATTGATGGTGAACTTTTGGAGAAGATCGTGGACATCATAATCTATTTTACTCTCTTAATTGATTGATATTTCCGCTGCGGTTGTTGATCTAAAACTTGTTGTCTATTATATTCTATCAGATTTTTCACTGTTGAAGACTAATGATAATTTATTCTTCATTATCTTAGTCGTGATATTCTTTACTAGGCTAGTTGAGCTCACTTTTTTCCTTTTTGTTCCATTGTTCCTCTCAGGAAATAAGAATATAGTTGGGACTAGCCGGGGTGCAGAGTGATAGTTCGAGGGAATCTCAATTGTAGCCTTCACTATGTTATAGAATAGTGTGGCAAGGATTTTTAATATGTGTTGTCGTATTTTTATACGGCTATGTCTAAATTTGGATGTTAATAGTGTCGTATTATATACGACCTTGTAATATTTGAAACTATGTTATTGTATGTATTTTGGCGACCAAAATTGGGTTCTATGGACCCTATTTTGGTGGCGTCACAGTTAGTATCAAAGCTTAGGGATATGCTCTCTGGCGGAGATCGGGGATTAGAACTAGGAGGGGAGAGATGAGTAATATCATTCACTAGTCTGTCCTACCTAAGCTAAATTTCATTATCTAATTAGTTGACTTAGATGTGGGGACGAGAAGTAATGTGTCAGTTTGTTTAAACTAATCTTTGTTTTGTGACCACATTTCAAAATGGCATCTGAAAACCAAGAGGTAAACTTTGAGACAAACGTGGCTGAGAACCAAGAAGTTACAAATACTCCCGCTACAAACTCAAGAGTTAATGCTGCTGATAACATGATGCATGATGACTTCTTTAAGAAATTCATGCAATTCCTACAGAACCAGGCAAGAGGAGCACCTGCTTATAATATCGATGGAAACGCCGGTAACTTACGAATAGTCACTGCCAAGCAGTTCAGGGAGTTGGGGCCACCTGAATTCCTCTGAAAGCTGGACCCACTAAAGGCAGAGGCATGGCTCAAACAGATAACGAAGATATTTGATGTACTGCGTTGCACAGATGATCAAAAAGTTCCCTTCACCACCTTTATGCTACGAGGAGAGGCAAATCACTGGTGGGAATCAGTAAAGCGTACACATCACTCAACACTTGAAATGTCTTGGGTGGAGTTTCAAGGGTTGTTTAATGACAAATACTTTCTGGAGAGCCTGCGCCACATAAAAGAAGTGGAATTCATCAAGTTAGAGCAGAACAATATGACTATCTCGCAGTATGAGGCAAAATTTGTTGTGTTATCCCGATTTGTGCCCCACTTGGTGGACAATGAAGAGCGCATGACACAAATGTTTTTACGAGGTTTGAGGTTTGAGATTCACCAACATCTTATTTCTCATAAACTTTGTTTATATTCAGATATCGTGGATAGGGCTCAATTAGTGGAACGAGAGAAAGAGATAGTGCAACCAGGAAGCAACGATCGACAACGAGAGAGAAACTACGATAACAATCATAACAGTGGCAACCATCATCGGAGCAATGAGTACCAGTAAGGAGGAAATTATCTGGCTAGAAATGGTAACCACTTTGATCCCGTCCCAAATAATAGAAGAAGTGAGTCAAGTGGGAATAACTCCAAGAAGAGGAGTTTCAACAATAACCATGGGAAGGAACCAACATCAGCACCAGCGCCACCACCAGTTCCAGGGGGGGGAGAACAACCACCAGTCATATGTTATAAGTATGGACGGGAAGGACATATCAGCCCAAACTGTACACAGTCACCCAAGGTGTATTTCAGTTGTGGAAAGGAAGGTCACATAGCTCGATATAGTCCTATAACGAAATCAAGTCCAGCTATAATGATGACACCGAAGGCTGTTACGTCAAAGCTTGTGGTTCAGGGGAGAGCTTTTGTCGTGACGTCCTAAAAAGTGCGGAACCCGAACGAAGTTATCACGGGTAAACTACTTATCAACTCTTGTGAAGTTTATGCCTTGTTAGATACTGGAGCTACCCACTCTTTTATTTCACCTGCATGTGCTCAACTTTTAAACCTGACTTTTGAAAAATTAGACTTTGACTTATCAGTTGAAACCCCATTAGGTGAAATAGCCATTACATCTATTGTTTATAAATCCCATTTGGTCCAAATCAACAGCCTCATATTACCCATTGACCTTATCTCTTTAGAAATGCATGAATTTGATGTGATTTTAGGAATTAATTCGTTGACTATCCATCATACTAAAATTGATTGCTTTTATAAGATCATTAGTTTTCATATTCCTAATCAACCTGTTCTATAAATTCAAGCAACTAAACCACTAAAATCAATAGCTGCCATTTCTAGTCATAAAGCCATTCGTTTATTAAAAAATGGATGTCAAACATTCTTAGCCCATGTCACTGATTTGAACAAAAATACGTCAGACTTGAATGATATTTCTATTGTTAATGAATTTCCTGACATTTTTCCTGAAGAACTTCCTGGTTTACCCCCAAAACATGAAATTGAATTTGGTATTAACCTAGAACCCGGTACCAAACCTATCCAAAGCCCCATATCGAATGGTTCCCTTTGAAATTCAAAAGTTAAAGATCCAACTTTAGGAATTGTTAGATACTGGTTTCATACGCCCGATTACATCGCCTTGGGGTGCCCCTGTTCTATTTGTGAAGAAGAAAGACGGGAGTATGAGACTGTGCATTAATTACCGAGAGTTGAACCATGTCATCATCAAAAATAGGTACCCGTTACCTCTAGTTGATGACATGTTTGATCAATTACAAGGTGCTCAGTACTTTTCAAAAATTGGTATCCGTTCTGGGTATCATCAATTGAAGGTTAAAGCTGATGACATTCCCAAGACTACCTTCAGAACTCGCTACGGGCATTACGAGTTTTTAGTCATGACTTTTGGGTTAACTAGTGCTCCTGCAGCTTTCATGGACATGATGAACCGGATATTCAAGGAATATTTGGATCATTTTGTGGTTGTCTTTATTGATGACATCCTCATATACTCTAAGAGTCGTGAGGATCAGGAACAACACTTAAGATTAATACTCCAAAAGTTACGTGAGAATAAGCTATACGCCAAGTTGAAGAAATGTGAATTCTGGCTCGAGGAAGTAACATTCCTTGGACATGTGGTTTCTAATCAAGGAATATCAGTTGATCCTGCGAAGGTTGAAGCAATTTTAAACTAGGAGCGGCCGAAGATAGTAACCGAAGTACGAAGCTTTTTAGGCTTAGCTGGTTATTATTAGAGATTCGTAGAAGGATTTTCACGAATTGCCACTCCATTAACTCAGCTAACTCGAAAAAAGTACAAAATTCGAATGGAGCGAAGAATGCGAGAAGAGCTTCCAAGAATTCAAAAGGAGACTTGTTTCAGCTCCTATTCTTACCATACCATCCGGATCGAGAGGATTTGTCATCTACATCAATGCTTCAGGTAGAGGCCTTGGTTGCATCCTTGTGCAACACAGAAAAGTTATAGCTTATGCCTCTCGACAACTCAAGGAATATGAGAAGAATTACCCTACTCAAGACCTAGAGTTGGCAACAGTTGTTTTTGCGTTAAAGATTTGGAGGCACTACTTGTACGGAGAGAAAGTAGAGATCTTTATAGATCACAAAAGCCTCAAATATTTGTTTACTCCAAAGGAACTCAACATGCGACAACGACGTTGGCTTGAGCTGTTAAAAGATTACGATCACACCATTTAGTATTACCCAGGAAAGGTGAACGTGGTAGCTGACGCATTGAGTAGAAGATCATATACGAGTACAAATGCGACACTGACAACACAAAGGCACATTTTGGATGACTTATAAAAGATAGAGATAGAGACAAAAATGCCAAGAACCTATATGCCGATTGCGCATGTACGAGTAGAACCAAATTTAATCGATAAAATTAAAGCTACTCAAGCTACTAACCCAGAATTGGTGAACGTGATAAAGAAGGTACAAAAAGGTGCTATTCTGGAAGCAAGAATCGATGAGGAAGGGATACTTCGAGTTAATTCTCAACTCTGTGTCCCTAATGACCCTGAATTAAAACATAAAATCATGATGGAGGCACACAACACACTGTTTGCAATCCACTCTAAAAGTACCAAAATGTATCGTGACATTCGACATACATTTTGGTGGAGCAATATGAAGAGAGAGATCGCAGAGTTTATCTTAAGGTGTTTAACTTGTCAACGTGTTAAGGCAGAACATCAAGTACCTAAGGGACCATTGCAACCACTCGAGGTTCTAGAATGGAAGTGGGAACACATCAATATGGATTTTGTGATGGGTCTTCCCAAACTTTCTCAAGGCTTGGACGCAATTTGGGTCATTGTGGATAGATTAACCAAGTTCGCTCATTTCTTACCCATACGAGAAAACTATTCACTTGAGCGTCTTGCCAGTATGAATATAAATGAGATTATGAGATTGTATGGCATGCTAGTATCCATAGTTTCTGATCGAGACCCTAGATTCACTTCACGATTTTGGATCAGTTTACAAAAAGCTATGGGCACCGAGTTACGATTCAGTTATGCTTATCATACCCAAACGGACGGGCAATCGGAAAGGACAATTCAAACTCTCAAAGATCTATTAAGACTTTGCATTCTAGACTTCAAAGGAAGTTGGGACAAGTACTTACCATTAGTTGAATTCTCCTACAACAACAGTTAGCAAGCAAGTATAGGCATGGCCCCGTTCGAAGCTTTGTATGGACGAAAGTGTCACTTTCTAGTATACTGGAATGAGGTAGGAGAAGAAAAATTGTTAGGACCTGAGCTGGTGCGCATGAAAATGAAAAATATCCAAATGATTCAACAACGGATACGAGTGGTACAAGAACGACAAAAGAGTTATGTTGATCTTCATTGAAGGGATGAGAAATTCAATGTCGGAGATCATGTATTTTTACGAGTTTCGCCATGGAAAGAAGTTACAAGATTTGGAAAAAGTGGAAAGCTCAATCCTTGATTCATTGGCCCATTTGAAATTCTCGACTGAGTAGTAGCTATGGCCTATAAACTTGCTCTACCGCCAAGCATGTCTCGCATTCATAACGTTTTTCATATATCCATGTTACGTAAGTATATGAAAGATCCAAATCATATCGTTTAGTTGGAGCCAGATGTAATAGCGGAGGATTGAACGTATGAAGATGTACCTGTTAAGATCTTAGATAAAAATGAGCAGATTCTACACTCAAAGGTTATACCTCAAGTCAAAGTTTTTGTAGAGAAACCAAGATATAGAGGAAATGACTTGGGAGCTGGAATCTAAAATGAAGACTAAGTATCCATACCTCTTCGAAATGTCAGTCGACATACCAGGTACGTCAATTTTGGGGACGAAATTTCATAAGGAGGGGAGGTTGTAAGACCCCACATATTATGGAATAAAAATTAACTTTTTTATTTATAATTATTTTGCTAAAGAGCGAGGTGTTAAATTGATGAACTGATATAGTTAGGGTAGATATTTGCAAACTATAAATTATGTCAGAGAATATTCTTTTGTCGGGGAATATTCCTTCGGTCTGAAATATTCAGTAAAGTACGACGGCGCCGAAATAACCAATTATTGGTGGTCCCCCACAATGACGAAATTGTCGGGTATAGAAAACGAAAATAATTTTTTTTAATAAAAATTGTCAACGGTACCTATTACTTTCAACTATTTAAATACCCGGCAATAAAAGTATAGTAGACACGCAGCGATTACTTTTCTTGAAAGTACGCGGTATTACACAACGAATAATACTACGACACTCCACGAAGAGTAATACGATATTGCACAATATTTTATAATTATTGATTCCATAATTAATACTATAGTAATTAGCACAATATTTCTTCAATAATTGTCATGACATAGTAACTCATATTTAATGTGATATTAGCATTATCGACAATGTCTAGAAGTTCTGTTAAGGGAAAGGGTTATTTAATTGTGCACCATTTATACGGAAGGCACAATAATTGTTAGACAATCTGGTTGTCACAATAATTGTGATAACATTTCATACTATTTGGCATCTTAGTAAGTCATGGGTATTAAACTGTTAGACACACTCATTATTTGAAGAATACTGATACTTGTACACTAAGTCAATAATAATTGATGAAATGTACAAATTAAATTAATGATGATGAATTAAAATATGTTAATCATTTTTAAAATGAATTCATCTTTTTATAAAAAATGATGATGGAATAATCTTTTTGAAATGGAATAATCTTTTTGCATAAATAATGTTAATTGTGACGCCCCCAAAATAGGTATACATCATCCATCTTGGGTCGCCAAATACATGTTACTAAATATAAATACAAACTTAATTATACAACATAAGCTGAGAGTTTTTACACAAATATTGTCTTCAAGACATTATCCAAACTCAAATGGAGTCCTCATTATATTTATTGTCACACTATTTTATAGAATAGTGAGGACTACAATAACACCATCTCGGACCATCACTCCATTCCCCGACTAGTTCCGGCTACGTTCTCATTTCCTGAAGAGAACAATGAAAGAAAAAGGCTGAGCTCAACTAGCCCAGTAAGAAATATTATGATTAAGATAATGCAGAATAAGTTATCGTTAGCCTTCAACAATGTTAAACTGATAGAATATAATAGACAACAAGTTTAACTGCAGCGGAACATGCAATCAATTAGAAGAGTCAAGTAGAGCATGATATCTACTATCTTCTATGATTTAAAAAGTTTTTCATCAAATTTATCGCTGAGACTCAGCTTAATAAATAAACCACATCATCGAATCATCCTTGCACTGTGACGCCCCCAAAATAGGTCCAATCCACATGTAACACCACCTTCCCGAAAAAGAAAGGGAGGTCACGTGCAAAGCACAACAAACCTTAAAATACATAAACAGAGCATTAAAAATATCAAAATATAATAATGGCGATCCATTAATAGCGTACTAAATACAATTCTCCAAATAGAGTCAAAATAATCAAAACTTAAAATTCGAAACAACCTAGATGGTCAAAGGCAACTCTCTCATCACACTAGACACGAATCACCCTAAAAACTGCTTAGGAGAAAAAACACGGCATGAATAATTGCCCAAGACGGATCTGAGATATACAAAAGATATATAAGCGATATAACGAAAATAACTGAGATAAAATACTGAACAAAGCGTCAAGTGTAAATACTGACGAAAATATAATCTCCAAAGACCTGAATGAAATATATCTGAATCAACAGAATTGACTAAACCAATAGACAAATAAAGAAATAACAAACTGAAGTAACTAACTCAATGAATTGAACTGAACAGAAACAAACAAAACTAATACAATAAAATAATAAGCTGAAACAAATGGCTGGGGTTATTTCATACCGAGTGAGCTCAAAATATATCTTGCCACAAAGGCAAGGCAAACTAATGCCACACAGGCAAATCAAATGATGCCACATAGGCAACCAAAATAATGCCACACAGGCACATCAAAACAATGCCACACAGGCAAGTCAAAATAATGCCACACAGGCAACCAAAATAATGCCACACAGGCAAATCACACATTGGACCCAAATCCAAATGTATACAAATCGGATAGTGTGTTTAGCACAACATCACCAATCCGCAGAACAGAAAACTAAGGTTAACGCATACGACTCCCACAACAAAACAACAAATGGCCCACTTCCTCCGGAGCCCAAAACGGAGATGTCGTGGACTAATCACACCGCCACGGAAAGTGTCATGCCTCTCGTGCCAAGACGACATGCCTGTGGTACCCCCACAGGTGGTTATAGCTCAGGTATACCCTACTGTATATTCTAACAAAAACACCATGTCACAACACATGCGACATAATACCAACCAAAGGGTTCTATATGTATATGTTGAACCGAATCAAATAATAGTCACATGGTCTCAAAAAGAAGGTAGCAACATGTACCGCTCTACAATTATTAAAAGTAAATAGTACTAAACATGATAACTTAATTCAAAGAGTACAAGTACGAGTCATATGTATCAACTCCAAAATGAAAATAATATATTTATTTCACAAGAAACAATTATGTGAAATCATAACAGAATTCAAAATAAGGACACAAATGAACAAATCAAATTTAACAAGAGTATCGCTGACAGAATACGGTATCCGTACCTGATACTTCCAAACCATTTATAGCACATTCCATAAAATCTTACCCTCAAATGCCAATGATATCAAATACGAAACGTTATTCGCAACCTAAACATATTCACCTCAAATTAAAAATAATCCAAACTAAAAAATCCAAAATAATTCATAATCTATTTAATATGCCTTTAATCATCGCCTTTTATCAATTATTAATACTCCAAAATTTATATTCCAAAAATAACTCATTAAATTCCCTCCGTCCGATCTAATAAAAAGTAATAATAATACAATTATAAGTTACTTACTAATTATAATTTATATTAATATGAAATTAATTTCTCCAATTAAATTAATTTACAAAATAAACCCGAATTAAATTATAAATAATCCTTTAATCATCATTTTTTTAAAAGATCTTAATTAATAGAATGTATGCACGGCTGGCCACATGTTCTAAAAATCTCAAAAAAGAATGTCCTTAATTATTGTATTATATTGAAAAAGTGACGAAGGGATTTCTCCTCCTAATTAATACTTATATGATATGATGATTGATGGGTCCGTTAGATGACCGCCACAATACCTAAATTCACCTACTTCTTCATTACTTCTTCTCAAGCATAAAGTGATAGAAGATGACTGACAGTGATTAGCAAGCATCCAAAATGATATTTATTTTGGAAAACTGAGAGTACACCATGATGTAATATCAAATTTACATATCCTATTAGTTTATTTCTTTCATAATCACAGCCATGCAATACTCTTATGTATGTATAACTATTAAATAATAAACTTACATGATTGTTGTTTCCTTCACAATTCAATATCCTTTTCTTAGCCGCCGCAATCTTACCTCTCTTTTTTTTTCTCTAGTTCGCATAAGATGAGGAGGGTTAGGTTTTATTTATTGTCTTATTATTTCTCCTAATTATAATAGGATTTATTATTACCCACATTTAATTAAATTAAACCCAGTAAATTTAAAGGCCCAAATTGTACTAAATTAATTTACCTATCTATTAATACTTATTAGCCCACATAAATTAAAAAACTAGTTTGACCCAAATAAATGACAAAGTCTAATTAATATGTTTTAAAACAAAATAATTATTTTATTATTTAATAAAAAAAAAATTTGGGTATTACATCACCTACCCCTTAAAAAGGATTCCGTCCCCGGAATCAAAAGAATGAACGTACCTAATTATCAAAAGATGCGGATACTCTGCTCGAATAGACTCCTCTATCTCCCAAGTAGCTTCCCGCTCTGAATAATTTTACCACAAGACTTTAACAAAAGAAATTATCTTCCTCAATTTTAATTTAATCAGTTATTTAATTATCTACTAAAAGAATTTAATTTTCCAAACAAAACAAGGAAGAAAATAGGGAAACAAAAATCATTTACCTTTTCCAATTTAAATACAATTGTATACAATAAAATTAATTAATATTTAATTTAAAAAAAATATGGGTTATTACATTTTTCACCCCTTAAAAATAATTCCGTCCTCAGAATTCAAATAAGCTACAAAAATAATTTAGTTACGACGTAGCGCCACCATTTGTAACAATCAACGCGGATAAGTCATCGGTCCACGTAATTATCAATGTACTTGTAAAAGATTCGTCAACTACCGTGTTAAGTCTTTGTAAGGTTTTTCGCAT
Organism: Panax quinquefolius; assembly: GCA_020205615.1. NCBI lineage: Eukaryota > Viridiplantae > Streptophyta > Magnoliopsida > Apiales > Araliaceae > Panax > Panax quinquefolius. The sequence goes on from CM035156.1 coordinate 130,977,203, forward strand.
TGCATCAAATTAGACATGATCCACCGTTGGTGCGGGCCGTCACTAATATCTTTGAGTTTCATTCTTGCAAACGTACGTACTCTTCGGAACATAATTCGAAAACACATAATTTTCTTTTCATCTAAATACGATTCGAATACTTAAAATATTTAAAATTATCATTAATTCGTAAAACGTTTATGTTCCACACATGACAAAGATCTAAAAAATTATTTTATTTAATTTACATAAAATCGATCATACAAAACTCCAAGGATATCAGATAAACCAAACAACTCAACAAATTATATCAACTTTTCCCTAAATCTTCAAGAGCTTCAAAATATTCAAATCTCAATTTGAACTAGTTAGTTCTTAAACATTATTACACCAAGGAATATACTACTAAGATCTCTTTATCATTATATCAAACTCCAAATCATATATCCTACTATTTGGATAACCAAACTATAGCTTTCAAAATCTCTTATAGATTCATCACTTATTGTATATCTAATCATTCAATAAATCAATCATTCTCTTAGTGCAAAGTTTAACCCAACAAATTCCAAGATCTCCTCATACTATCACTCAAAATTTCATATAAGATAACTCCAATATTCTACTAGGAAATAATCGCAAAATTCATTTACTCCAAAAGATTAATCTAATTACCTCGAATCTTTACAACAACTCAAAATTACAAGGGATCCTCTGTACTTAATAGTTTTCACTTTATCATATTATCCCACCGATTCATATACCTCAAATTATTTACAACTTAACAAAAATCAAAATCTAACCCAAATAAAATTCTCAATTCCAAAATCATAGTAATTTGTAATTACCTGAAATAACTCTAACAAATAATTCTCCAATATCAAAACTCACTGACACAAATGATCATATCATAATCGTATAATCATTTCTTAACTGAACAGAATATGACATTATTCTCCTTAATGATCAAATCACAATCCTTAACTAATATTATTGCTCCAACGCATATAACAATAATAATCTTAACAAGTTAACTCGCCTTTCTCAAATCAATTACAATTTAAAGAGCTAAGAACACTTGGTCAAAATCAAGACCAATCAAACAGAGAACAAAATCAAATCAAACTACTACGTCTACCCAATGATTTATCCACAACTCACATGTCAAACTTAAATAGGTTTTCTACAAGAAAGAACCTGGCTCTGATACCATCTCTGTAACACCCCCTTCCCGAAAAATAAAGGGAGGTCACGTGCAAAGCACAACAAACCTAAAAATACGTAAACAGAGCACTAAAAACTTCAAAATATAATAATGGTGATCCATTAATACCGTACTAAATACAATTCTCCAAATAGAGTCAAAATAATCAAAACTTAAAATTCGAAACAACCTAGATGGTCAAAGGCAACTCTCTCATCACACTAAATTTACGACCACCCTTGCAAACCTCTCTTAGGAAGAAAAATACGACATGAGCCAATTGCTCAGTATGGATACAGATATACAAAAGATATATAACTGATATACGAAAACAACTAAGATAAAATACTGAACAAAGCCTCAAGTGTAAATACTGACGAAAATAAAATCTCAAAAGACCTGAATGAAATATATCTGAATCAACAGAATTGACTAAACCAATAGACGAATAAAGAAATAACGAACTGATGTAACTAACTCAATGAATTGAATTAAACAGAAATAAATAAAACTAATACAATAAAATAATAGGCTGAAACAAATGGCTGGGGTTATTTCATACCGAGTGAGCTCAAAAATATATCTTGCCACACAGGTAAGTCAAACTAATGTCACATAGGCAAATCAAATGATGCCACATAGGCAACCAAAATAATGCCACACAGGCAAATCAAAACAATGCCACACAGGCAAGTCAAAAGAATGCCACACATGCAACCAAAATAATGCCACATAGGCAAATCACACATTTGACCCGAATCCAAATATATGCAAATCGGATAGTGTGTTTAGCACAACATCACCAATCCGCATAACAGAAAACTAGGGTTAACCCATACGCCTCCCACAAAAAAACACCAAATGGTCCACTTCCTTCGGAGCCCAAAACGGAGACGTCGTGGACTAATCACACCGCCACGAAAAGTGTCATGCCTTTCGTGCCAAGACGACATGCCTGTGGTACGCCCACAGGTGGTTATAGCTCAGGTATACCCTACTGTATATTCTAACAAAAATACCATGTCACAACACATGTGACATAATACCAACAAAAGGGTTCTATATGTACATGTTGAACCGAATCAAATAATAGTCACAAGGTCTCAAAAAGAAGGTAGCAACATGTACCGCTCTATAATTATTAAAAATAAATAGTACTAAACATGATAACCTAATTCAAAGAGTATAAATACGAGTCATATGTATCAATTCCAATATGTAACTAATATATTTATTTCACATGAAACAATTATGTGAAATCATAACAGAATTCAAAATAAGGACACAAATGAATAAATTAAATTTAACAAGAGTATTGCTGAAAGAGTACGAAATCCGTACCTAATACTTCTAAACCATTTATAGCACATTCCATAAAATCTTACCCTCAAATACCAACGATATCAAATACGAAACGTTATTCGCAACCTAAACATATTCACCTCAAATTAACAACAATCCCAACTAAAATTCCGAAATAATTCATAATCTATTTAATATGCCTTTAATCATCGCCTTTTATCAATTATTAATACTACAAAATTTATATTCCAAAAATAACTCATTAAATTCCCTCCATTCGATCTAATAAAAAGTAATAATAATACAATTATAAGTTACTTACTAATTATAATTTATATTAATATGAAATTAATTTCTCCAATTACATTAATTTACAAAATAAACCCGAATTAAATTAGAAATAAACCTTTAATCATCATTTTTTTAAAAGATCTTAATTAATAGAATGTATGCACGGCTGGCCACATGTTCTAAAAATCTCAAAAAAGAATGTTATTAATTCTTGTATTATATTGAAAAAGTGAAGAAGGGATTTCTCTTCCTAATTAATACTTATATGATATGATGATTGATGGGTCCGTTAGATGACCGCCACAATACCTAAATTCACCTACTTCTTCATTACTTCTTCTCAAGCATAAAGTGATAGAAGATGACTGACAGTGGTTAGCAAGCATCCAAAATGATATTTATTTTGGAAAACTAAGAGTACACCATGATGTAATATCAAATTTACATATCCTATTAGTTTATTTCTTTCATAATCACGGCCATGCAATACTCTTATGTATGTATAACAATTAAATAATAAACTTACATGATTGTTGTATCCTTCACAATTCAATATCATTTTCTCAGTCGCCGCAATCTTTCCCCTCTTTTTTTTTTCTCCAGTTCGCATAAGATGAGGAGGGTTAGGTTTTATTTATTGTCTTATTATTTCTCCTAATTATAATAGGATTTATTATTACCCACATTTAATTAAATTAAACCCAATAAATTTTAAGGCCCAAATTGTACTAAATTAATTTACCTATCTCTTATTAATACTTATTAGCCCACACAAATTAAATAACTAGTTTGACCCAAATAAATGGAAAAGTCTAATTAATATATTTTAAAAACAAAATAATTTTTTTATTATTTAATAAAAAAAAATTTGGGTATTATATTACCTACCCCTTAAAAAGGATTCCATCCCCGGAATCAAAAGAATGAACGTACCTAATTATAAAAAGATATGGATACTCCGCTCGAATATACTCCTCTAACTCCTAAGTAGCTTTCCGCTCCGAATGATTTTACCACAAGACTTTAACAAAAGGAATTATCTTCCTTAATTTTAATTTAATCAGTTATTTAATTATCTACTAAAAGAATTTAATTTTCCAAACAAAACAAGGAAGAAAAGAGGGAAACAAAAATCATTTACCTTTTCAAATTTAAATACATTTGTATAAAATAAAATTAATTAATATTTAATTTTAAAAAAAATATGGGTTATTACACCACAACCCATTCTGAGTCGCCAAATACATGGTACAGAAACAACTACAACTTCATTATTACAATTGTCGTGCACAATATGACAACACATAAACTGTGAGTTTAAATACAAATATTGTCTTCTAGACAATATCCACACCCAAATAATTCCTCATTACAATTATTGATACACTATTTCACAGAATAGTGAGGACTGCTAAACAACTGTCTAGAACCATCATTCCATACCCCGACTAGTACTCGCTACATTCTCGCCTCCTTAGAAGAAAAATGGAACAAAAAGGAAAAGGGTGAGCTCAACTAGCCCAGTAAAGAATATTATGACTAAGATAATGTACAACAAATTATCCTTAGTCTTCAACAGGGAAAAATCTGTTAGAATATAATAGACAACAAGTTTTAGATCAATATTCGCAGCGAAAATAACAATTCATTAGTAGAGTTAAGTAGAGAATGAAGTCTACTATCTTCTATGATTTAAAAGTCCATCATCAATATTTTGTCCCTGTAACATCAATCAATATACATCTTAAATCAAATATTCATCTTTGCACTACAGGCCAAAGATATTCATTCGTATCACCAGTTGGTCATGTTCATCTCAACACCTGTTCATCCTTACATTACGGGCCAAGAATATTCATCAGAAAATCATTCATCTTTGCACTACAAGCCAAAGATATTCTAGTAATATCATCATTTAGGACTGAGGATGATGAAAAATATATTTAAAAGAAAACGAATCCAGTGAGATAAAAAGACAACGGTTAAGGATTCATAATAAACTATTATGGAGCAGAATTCAAAAATGAAGATCAAAACATAGATCCAATCAAAGATAGGAACCATAAAAGACAATCTTGGACACAGAAAAGAAATTTTAATTTTTCTATGAATAGTGTCGTATACGTGAATAGTGCCGTATACGTGAATAGTAACTCTGACAATAAAAGGTAAAAATTCCACAAGAAAAACCATCATACTTCATGAATAGTACTCGTGAATAGTAACTCATGAATAGTAACCCCGACATGAAAAGATAAGAATTTCACAAGAAAAATCTTACCAATATTCCGGCATAATGATATTGAAAGAAATAATATTATTTAAAAAAAAATAACATCCCTTACCTCAAAAGGACAATACTTCTGACTGGAATACTGGATATAGTGCTGAAGGAACTTGCACCGTATAGCAACACTCAAAGTATCAAAATACTCACAAGAATACACTCGATAATATAGAGAGAGAAAACTTCAGTTTCTGAAGTGATTTTTAATTATAACCTAAGCACCCTATTTATAGGAAAATGCTTAGAACACCAAAGTAGGAAATTTAATAAAATAATAATATTTATAAAAAAAATTCACGCCCACCTCTTGAATCTGAATTCAACATGTTTACCATTAATGTGGGACCCACCAAAATGAAAAACATGTTTTTTTCATTTAATGGAACAAAATCAATTCAGACCCAATATTCTGAAACTTCAATAATTCATAATAAATAGCCCTTTTATCAGAAAAATTCAAATCTTATGTCCATTCCATAGGAAATTTAATTCTCTACAACTTTGCAGAAGAAAGTTTTTCCAAATTTCAAACAAAAATTGACCGAAATCCACATACGGACGATTTTACAAGCTATAATCAAATTTCTGTCAAAAATATGGTCCACCAACACACAAAACATGTGTTAAACATTATTTGTAACAAAATACTCTTTCTCCTCATTTATTCATATATCACACATTCATTGTAAAAATATCACCATTATTATATTATTATAATATAATAATATATTTAAATGAATTATCTTATCAGAAAAGATAAAATATCAATTTTCAACAATTATCACTTTAAAAATTTTCTCCATCTATATCCACATAAAATGAATATTTTCCTTATCATATAAATCAATAATTAATTATTCACAAATAATATAACAGAATCACAATACTGACAACTAGGTTGTTCCCAGGAAAGAGGGGGCTTTTCAATAAGGATTTCTCCTTAATGGCGCGCAATTAGGTGACCAAACCTCTCCTTAGACAGAACTTTCTAGACATTGCCAATAATACTATCTAATAATATTAGTCAAATAATATGAATTATTGATCTGATAATGAAAAATACTGTGTAGTGACAATTATTGAAATAACAATAATATAAAATATCAACGTAACAATTATTGAATCAATAAAATATAATATTGAACAGTAATTACTGTAACAATTATTGAGTAGTGCCGTCTTACGTAAAAATAAATAATTGGTGCAATACCATGTCTTTCTTCATGCAACAACGTGTATTCATCGTGTTTTAACTTAGGGTATTCCAACAAGATTAATTCAGTAATAACTATGCTATTATTTATAAAACTCATACTTGTCGTTTTCTTCATCCAATCGCTTTCCATTATGGAACCCACAAAAGGCTGCGCCATCGTACGAATATTCCCCAACAGCAAGAATATTCCATGACCAAACGAATATTCCCCGACAAAAAAATAAATATTTTATAACCACTTGCTTATTAAAATATTTGCGCATTTTACCCATAACTAACCACATTAATCAAATCAACCCTTACTATTTTAAAATAATAAATAGAGAAAATTCAATTTCATTTATAAAAAGTTGGGGTCTTACAACCTCCCCTCCTTATAAAATTTTGTCATCAAAATTGACGTACGTACCTGGTTTTTCGATTCATAAAACTTTGACTTTAGGTATAACCTTTGAGTGTATGACATGCTCCTTTCTATCCAAGATCTTGACAGGTACCTCCTCATACATTAAATCTTTGGCTATCTCGTCTAGTTCTAACTTAATAATGTGGTTCGGGTCTTTCACATATTTACGTAGCGTGGATATGCGAAAAACGTTATAAACACGAGACATTCTTGGCGATCAAGCGAGTCTACAGGCCACAATTCCTACTCCATCGAGGATTTCAAACGGACCAATAAATCAAGAGTTGAGATTTCCTCTCTTCATCGACTCTTGCTTCTAGAATAATGCCTTCTTGTACTTTCTTCTTCATACGCATCAGCTCCGGGTATGTAGCTTGAACAGCCTTAACTTTATCGATTAAAGTCGATTCTACTCGTATATCATCATGTGGGTCCCTAGAGTCTTTAACTCTATCTCTATCATTCGTAAGTTATATGAAATGGGTTTTTGTGTTAACAACATCGCACTCGTACCCGCATACGATCTTCAACTCAAGGTGTTAGCTACCACAATCGCTTTTCCAGGATGGTATGGTCAGAATAGGTGCCGAAATGAGTCTCCTCTTAAGTTCTTGGAAGCCCTTCTCACATTCCTCGGTCCATTCAAATTTTGTATCTTTTTGAGTTAGCTGAGTTAATGGAGTAGCGATTCGAAAAATCCTTCCACGAATCTCTGATAATAACTAGCTAAGCCTATAAAGCTATGTATTTCGATTGCTGACTTAGGTTGCTCTCAACTGTGACTCATATCCCAATCTTGGATAGCACGTCACAATGGAACATATCAGTTTACCATCGCACAAATATGGCGTCCCCTACGGAGAGTTTGGCTTCAGTGCATTCCACAAAAGAAGTCACCAGATAGAGGCTAGGGTACCCACTCATGTAGTTGGGTTTTTAACTCCTGAAGTTCAATAGGAGCCATTCGATATGGGATTTTAGAAATGGGTTTTGTACCGGGTTCAAAGTCGATAAAAAATTCAATATCACGCTCTGGGGGTAGGCCATGAAATTCTTCAGGAAATACGTCAGGAAATTCACTAACAACAGAAATATCATGCAAATCTGGCGTATTTTTGTTTAAATCCATGACATGGCTAAGAAAGCTTGACATCCATTTTTCAATAAATGAATGACTTTGTGGCTTGATATGAAAGTGATTGACTTTAGTGGTTTGGTTGCTTGAATTCGTATAACAGGTTGATTAGGAATATGAAAACTAACAACCTTACCAAAATAATCAATTTTAGCATGATGAGTGGTTAACCAATCAATCCCTAAAATCACATCAAATGCAAGTATCTTTAAAGAGATAAGATCAATAGGTAATGTGATGGTGCCAACTTAAATCAAGCAAGATTTATAAATAGTGGATGTAACGAAAGTTTCTCCTAACGGAGTTTCAACAGATAAGTCAAAGTCTAATTTCTCAGGGGTCAAGTTCAAACGTTGAGCACAAGCAGGAGAAATAAAAGAATGGGTAGAATCGGTATCTAACTTCGCAAGAGTTTATAATTAACTAACCTATGCTAACTTTGTTCAGGTTACTCACTATTTGGGCAGTCATGACAAACGATCTTCTAGGAACCGCTGACTTTGACTTGTCCGGGACATCCTTTGGAGTCACCATCCCCACTGGACTTGGTTTTGCTACAGGACAATCTCGAGCTATATGACCGTCTTTTCCATAACTAAAACATACCTTGGAAGGCTGTAAACAGTTTGGACTTATATGTCCCTCCTCTCCGCATCTGTAGCATCTAACCGGCGGTCTTTCTCCTCCCTAGAATTCATTGCTGGTGTTTGTGCCGACGTCTTCTTATCATTATTGAATTTTCTCTTTTTGAAATTTCCACTTGACTCACCTTTCTTATTATCTTGGCCATGATTACCACCGAAGTGGTTACAATTTTTGGCATGGTAATTTCCTCCACGATGATTATCATTGTCCCGATGGCCGTTGCCACCGGTATGATTATTATCGTGTTGCTGGTCGCCCAGTTGAACAAACTCATTATCTCGCTCTAATAATTAAGCCCTGTTCACAACTTCTGAATATAGAGATAATTTATGAGAAATGAGGTATTGACGAATTTTGAGTTTCAAACCTCTCAGAAACATCCGCATCATACGTTCCTTATTCTCTACTAAATGAGGTACAAACCTAGATAACTCCGCGAACTTCGCCTCATACTGGGACACAGTCATGTTGTTCTGTTCTAGTCAGATAAACTCTACCACTTCATATGACGAATACTTTCAGGAAAGTACTTCTCATTGAACAATTTCTGAAACACTTCCTAAGACATATTGAGTGCGGCAGGCTGGGTACGTTTTACAGGTTCCCACCAGTAATCTGCCTCACCACGGAACATAAAGGTGGCGAATGGAACCTTTTGTTCCTCCGTGCATCCCAAGATATCGAATATCTTGGTAATTTGCTTGACCCATATTTCTACCTTAATGGGATCCGGCTTTCCTCAAAAATCTGGTGGTCCCAAATCCTTGAACTTCTTGGCTATGACAAACCGCGCGTTACTATCATTTCCACCCGTATTTTGTACACGAGCCTCCCTTGTCTGATTTTACATGAACTGCAAAAAGCTCCTAAACATTCCATCATTCATCGTTTGCTCGGTAGTGTTATTTTCAAGAGGAATATTGCCATCCTGTTGCACCCAAACACGGAGAAAAGTCTCTTCATACTTTCCATTTTCAATTACTTGTAAAAACATTTATTTGTAATATCATTTCATGTCCATCCCATTGTAATGGAAATTATGAAGATATATGTGCAAATGCATATTTTAATTAACATGCTATCCTATAGTACAAATAGCTAACATCTATTTTGCAGGACAAAATTCCTAACACGGATACATTACATAGCATGTAAAAGATTTACCTATTCCCTGAAACTAAACTACATAAGTTTTTGTAGAGAAACAATTGGGCTGGTTACCCGCTCAAAATCCAAAAAGGCCATGAGCCTACAGTTAACCATATCTTCGTCCCCCGGGCCTAATCCTATTTCCATGAAGAATTGACGATGAATAAGTAAGCAGATTACGAGATCCGGTCGTTTCTACTCAAAGAACTACATCAGTCCACATAGGGCCCGAAAATGCCCACACATACATAATCTTCCACATAGGGAGGTATCCAAAATTTGGATAAGATAAATCCTGAACTTCAGTTAGATACGACCAACAATGACCCTGAAAACACCCATCTCAAAGGAGATCCAGACACCGGTGATATCAGGAAGAAAGTCCTTCAGATGGAGGAAACCATCCGCGATCTCAAAGGGATTGGAACCCATAGAAGTGTTTCATATACTGACCTTTGTATATTCCCTTGTGTTCATTATCCAGAGAAATTTAAAACTCCTAACTTTGAGAAGTATGATGGGTTAGGAGATCCTTACACCCATTTAAAGGTGTTCATTGGAGAACTTGGATCTTACACGGAAAATGAGAAGCTCAGAATGCAGCTCTTCCAAAAGAGTCTGACTGGAGAAGCCCGTTCATGGTATACCAGATTAGACAACTTAAAGATCCACAGCTGGGAGGAGTTAGCTCATGCATTCCACACTCAGTACAGATTTTAATCTCAGATGGCTCCTGACCGGTTTCAGATTACTAAGGTCAAGAAACAGTCTAATGAGTCTTTCAAAAAGTATGCTCAAAGGTGGAGGCGCCTTGCTGCTCAAGTTATTCCTTCCATGACTGAATCAGAAATGGTCATGACCTTTATAGACATACAGGAAGCTTCTTTCTATGAAAAAGTCTTAGCTAGTATTGGCAAACCATTTTCTGAAATGATCATACATGGTGAGATGGCTGAGATTGGGTTAAAGTCTGGAAAGATTCAAGACCTAGCCGTTCTTAAAGCAGTTGCTGAGCACATCCAGTCCGGAACTTATGGGAACAACTCCCGGAGGGTCCATAAGAAGAAAGAGGAGGATGTTTCCTTGATACTCCAAGATCATAAAGGCAATTAGAATATGCCTATTCAGAGGAGAAACTATTCCCCTTTTCAAGCACAATCTTCAAACCCTCTATTACCTAAAGTGGAGAAACAAAGCGCCCTCGAACGTTCACACCCTTAGCGGACTCACTCGAGAATATTTTTGCTCGTTTGACTGCTCAGAAGAAAATCACGCATCTTCTTCCACCAGCCAACCCTAATAGAAGTGTGCTTATCATGCCGGTGCGCCTGGACATGATACTCAAGATAGTTAGTCCTTGAAACACAAGATCCAAGATTTAATAGACAGTGGTGAGATTGTGGTCACCAAACCAGATCAACCTCATGTGCGAGATAACGTTATTCCTCAACACAAAGAAGAAAAGGTCAACATGATTAGTTGGAACCATGGACAAAGTTCCAATTCTAATGATAAATCATCCCAGACCATTAAAGATGGTGTTGACAGATGGGATTATGCTAAATTCTAGTATGCAATGGAACAAAAGATGAAAGCTCTGTGTAAGCAAATGGAGCAATTGGCAGAACTGGTGATTCATCAGCATCAACTCACACGCCAACTCATTAGCCAGGAGTATGCTAGTCTCCTTCCTCTTGTTATGAATACTCCATCATCGCCTTCAGATAATGACATACTGGAGGAAAAAATTGCTAAAAGAGCAAATGCCAAAGCCCATCGGGATTTTGCTAATAGAAAGGAATTCACATACCTGGGCCAACCTATGGAGGAAATATTTTAGATGCTGATCAACGAAGGAAGGATCACCTCCCTTTTACCTCCAATTAATCCACGTTCAAGACAGTTCAACTCTGATGGAGTCTGTCAATATCATTCACATTCTCGCGGTGACGTACGGAAGAATCTTTGGGCACTACGCCATCTCATCTGTAATTTAATTGGCATGGTGTCTTCAGAGTGAAAAAATGATGACCTTTGTGATATTCGAGAGTGAGAATACTTGTCCAACCAAATGGAAGGGGTTAGTAGCAGTCATATCCGCTGAGGATGATAATATTGTTAGTTCATTCCCCATACAACCAATTCAAATCAAAGGTACTGACCATCCTTTGAAAGTGGCTGCTCCAGAACTGGTCACCTTACCATTCAGACTACATTATCCTATTGTTAGCTTACAAAGAGTTCCATGGAATTATGGAGAAGCTAAAGGATCCATGTCCCATACTACTGCTGCAGTGTCGAAGGAGAATCCATTGCATCTTCCCCAAAGGGTCATGAAGACTACTGTTAAATCAAGGGGAAAGATTCCCATGGAGAAGATTGAAAAATTCCTCCATACTATGGGACATAACGAAGCCAAGGTGGTTTTAAGCTTGAAAGAAGCTTTGCATCAAATTTCCATATTGGACTTGGTTTTCTCTTCCGAGGATCACATGAAGATTTTGCTGAAGGTTTTGGAAAAAGCATACTTACCGAAATTAGTGGATGTGGAAAAATTTCAACATTTGGTTCATCACATTTTTAACAACAATGTGATATCCTTCACTGATGACGACATACCGCCTAAAGGCACCGGCCATTGCAAGCTATTACACATTGTTGTTTTGTCCTCCGGGTATATGATAGCTGGAGTTTTGATAGATGAAGGTTCATCTCTAAATATCTGTCTTATGCCACTTTGGTAAAGATGAACGTCAATCTCAAACGAATCTGAAATAGCCATACGTTCATCAAAGATTTTGATGGATCCCGCCGAAATTCAGTCGGAGAGATTGAGCTGTCATTCGAGATTGGACCCCATACATTTTGTGTATCTTTCCACATGATAAATATAGAGTCAGGATACAACCTGCTATTGGGGAGACCGTGGATCCACATGGCTGAAGCTGTCCTTTCTACGCTTCATCAACAACTTAAGTATATTATCAACAATAGCTTAATCACTGTCAACTCTGAGCTGGAATATCCTGAACATGGTGACATACCACTCATCAACCTCAATACTGAAGTTGAGCCAGCCAGTTTTCACACTTTGGAAGTGAGCAACACTCATTACCATCCCATTGGGGCGCCACTTCCTATACCCAATATTTCTGTTGAAGTAATGGAAGCTACTCAAGAAATCATGTCATTGGGTCATAAGTCTGGACAAGGACTGGGTAAGAATTAGCAGGGCATTAAGAGTCCTATTTAAATGTCCAGTTAAACTAGGACAGCCAGATTAGGCTATTCTTCCAGTTCCAGACATAGGAATCCTCATAAGCATCAGTAGGTTCCTACAACTTTCGCCCTACGATGATTACCTTTTCCTATAAATCCTGAGTCTATACAAGCTCCTGTAAGGATACCAGCCCACGTCATGGCAATGGTATTTCCTAAGCCTGTACCGGTTAAGGAAAAAGAAGTCTTAGTTCCTAATCCAAAGGTGGAAGAAGAGGAGCGGAGACGCAAACAGGACATCGCCGGGATGATGTCAGGCATACGCGTCATTGTTCATGATGAGCATACAAACAGATACACCCCTGACAATGATTGTCCAGACGTAATGTTCATCATTTGGGAGAAGGAGGATGATGATAACCCCTCCATCACTGCAGTCCATCAGGACTTTACTCTTGCTAATTGGAGCAGCACTCCATGCATTGGTCGACAAGGGTAAAACGGGCAAAAAATCCCTCTGCCCTATAGATATCATTAACTGCTTACTTTCTGTACAGTATTAGCAGTTATTTTGTCAGTACATGTTCATATTTCGTATAATTAAACAACTTTATTTATTAAGTGAAAATATATTTTGTTTCAGGACTCTGAACTTAGATGTTCCTGTACTTGCTGGTACGATGCCTCTTCTCCACAAGGGCTGTGACTTTGATGAAAAGTTATACTCAGACTTGATAGGAATTCAAGAGGACATCGAGATACCTCAGGAGATCAAAGAATGGGTCGCAGACAAATCTAAACCCAACCTTGATCAGACCTTCTCCTTTAATCTTGGAACCTTAGACAGCCCTAAGCTAATCCTGATTGGTTCAGACCTTACACCAAACCAAAGGAATGACATGGTTGTTTTACTAACCCAATTCTAGGATGTGTTTGAATGGTCTCATGAAGACATGGTGGGTTTTTCCACTGACATTGTCCTTCATCACCTTCATATTAGAGAGGGATTCAAGCCAGTTAGGCAGAAGCTCAGGTGATTGAAACCTGAGTGGAGTTTAAAAGTTAAAGAAGAAATTATGAAACAATTTCAAGCTGGCATTATCATGGTGTCTACATATCCAGAGTGGATATCTAACATTGTTCTCATACCTAAACCAGGGGGAAAGGTACGAGTTTGCGTGGATTATCGGGATTTGAATAAAGCTTTCCTTAAAGATAGCTTTTCCGTGCCATTTATCCACATTCTCATTAACAATACTGCACAATACGGTATGTACTCCTTTGTGAACTACTTTGCGAGGTACCATCAGATCAAGGTTCTTGAAGAGGATCTTGAGAAAAATTCTTTCATCACGCCTTGGGGAACCTTCTGCCATAGACGGTTGTCATTCGGTCTCATCAATGCCGGGGCAACCTATCAGCGAGCCATGATGGCTCTTTTCCACGATCTAATGCATAAGGAGATAGACATCTACGTGGATGACATCATTGTCAAATCCCAAAGGGAGGAAGACCACATAGACCATCTCACAAAGCTCTTCAATAGGTTGCGTAAGTACAACTTGAAGTTAAATCCAGCCAAGTGCGCCTTTGCCGTTAAATTAGGCAAGTTGCTAGGTTTCCTAGTCAGCCACAAAGGGATTGAGTTGGATCCTACCAAAATCCAGGCCATCACTAAAATGCCCATTCCTCAGATAGAGAAGGAGATACGGGGATTTTTGGGAAGAATCAACTTCATTAGCATGTTTATTTCTCAACTCATAGCAACCTGTGAGACCATCTTCAAGTTGTTAAGGAAGAACTCCTCCATGAAATGGAAGGATGAGTGTCAAAAAGCCTTCCTTATAATCAAACAGCAGCTGGTAAATGCTCCTGTTTTGGTACCACCTAGGGATGATGTTCCCCTATTCATGTACCTTTCAATTAATGACAATGCCATGGGCTGTATGCTGAGACAGAAAGACGATAGAGGCCAAGAATGAGCTATCTATTACCTCAGCAAAAGATTCAACAGCAGTGAACCCAAGTACACTCTGATTGAGAAGACTTGTTGTGCTTTAGCATGGGCTTCCATGAGGTTACAACATTACCTCCATGGTCATACAACCCATCTCATATCCCGCGTGGATCCTCTCAAGTACGTGTTCAACAAACCCATCTTGAATTGTTGACTGTCTAGATGGCAGTTGATCCTGCAACAATTTGATATCGTCTATGTGACGCAAAAGTCTATCAGAGGTCAAGGAATTGCAGATCAACTAGCCACCGCACTTGCAGGGGATTTCAAACCCCCTGGAAACATACTTTACCGATGAAGGGGTAATGACAGTTCAACAGCACCATCAGTACGATACATGTCATACGTGAAAAATGTATTTTGATGGAGCTGTTAATATTGAAGGCTCTGGAGCTAGAGCAGTTCTAGTGTCTGCTACGGGGGAGCAGTATCCTGTAGCCGTTAAATTACAGTTTGTCAGCACCAACAACACAGCTGAGTATGAAGGCTATATCATGGGGCTAAAACTTGCTCACTCAATGAGCATTAGGCGGTTAACTGTCTTTGGGGATTCGTAGTTGGTAATCAGACAATCCACGAGAATCTATCCAACCAAAGAGCTATATTTGCTGCCTTACCATCGACAAGTTCTACAGATGCCTTCGGAGTTCGAAGAGATCTCTTTTCTACACATTCCTCATAATAGGAATGACTTTGCTGATGCATTAGCAACATTGGCCTCCTTGGTTCACATACCTGACCAGGAAAACATGCCAAGCTTCACATTTGCCCTACAAAAGGCCCCAGCCTATGGGAACTATGTTGGAGAAGTATCGGATGAACTACCTCCCATCCCAAACCCTTGGTATCAGCACATCAAGGAGTACTTAAGAGATGGATCTACACCCGCTGAGGCGAGCCCTATTGAAAAAAGGCGGATTCATCGACTTACTATAAAATTTTTCCTAAGCGGAGATGCACTCTATAAAAGAGATGTAGGGATAGGTCTCCTCAGATGTCTGGATAAAGACCAAGCTCAGAGACTCATGGATGAGATCCATAGTGGAGTATGTGGCCCACACATGAGCGACTCACTACTTGTCAAGAAAATCCTCAAAATAGGACATTATTGGCTTACCCTCAAAGCTGACTGTGATGATCACGTCAAGAGGTGCTATCAATGCCAAATTCATGGAAATGTTATCCACGCCCCTCCAAGGGAACTCCATAATATAAGTTTTCCATGACCCTTCTCAATGTGGGGAATGGATGTGATCAGGCCCATCGAGCCCAAAGCCAGTAATGGACATCGATTTATCTCCACCATGATCGACTACTTCACGAAGTGGGTAGAAGCAGCCTCCTTCCCAATGGTTATTAAAGAAGTCATCATTGCTTTCATCAGAAACAATGTCATCTGTCGATATGGACAACCAGAGGTCATTGTGTCAGACAATGCTAAGAACCTCAACAACAAAATGATGGAGGAGTTATGCAGTAAATTCCACATCAAACACCTTAACTCCGTCATCTACAGTCCAAAGATGAATGGTGTTATTGAAGTAGCTAATAAAAACATCAAGAAGATTATGCAAAAAATGTCTGCCAACCACAAGGGATGGCCTGACTTGTTTCCTCTAACTGTATTAGCCTATAGAACTTCAATTCGTACTTCCATTGGGGCAACCCCCTACTCATTAGCCTGTGGAATGGAAGCAGTACTCCTTATAGAGGTGGAAATGGAATCTCTCCGAGTGTTGATAGACGCTCAACTGGATGAAAACCAATGGGTACAAGACAGGTATCACCAATTGTCTCAAATAGACTAAAGGAGAACCACAACTATCTTCCATGGTCAGTTATATCAACAAAGGATCGCCAGTTCCTATAACAGAAAAGTCTGGCTACGATAGTTTAAACAACATGACTTGGTTTTGAAGAAGATCATTAACAACCAAGATCAATCCAAGGGAAAATTCGCTCCTAACTGGGAAGGCCCATTTGTTGTCAAGGAGGTATTGACAGGAGGCGTTCTCAAATTACAGGAAATGGATGGCGATGAATTTCCACAGCTTATCAAC
Source organism: Panax quinquefolius (assembly GCA_020205615.1). Taxonomy (NCBI): domain Eukaryota; kingdom Viridiplantae; phylum Streptophyta; class Magnoliopsida; order Apiales; family Araliaceae; genus Panax; species Panax quinquefolius. The sequence continues at coordinate 130,994,113 of CM035156.1, forward strand.
TCGGACACCGTGAAACAGTACTATGTCTGAGGATACCATCAAGAAAACCTTTGGTGTCAGATCACCAGTCATTTCAGGTTCTTTAACCCTTACCACATACAGCCTTGCTTTTCCAACCATTCGCCCCCTCAATGAAAAATACACCTTTCAAACCAGCAACCTGGTTTTTCTTCATTTCACAACATACAATTTTGGTTATCCCACTAGGGATTGAACCTTTCATACCTGCAGTTTACCTTGCATATGGGATTAAACTTTCTTCCCCACAGTCTGACCTATACATGGGATCAACCTTTCTTCCCCGCAGTTTATCCTGCACACGGGACCCACACTTTTCGGTCACAAATCGTTCTAAGGAGCGAACAACGTCGACCTGATCTCCCTGATACATGGGAGTACGTAGGCAACCATATTCTATATGGCCCGGTCGCAATTAACAAAAAAAACAAAAACAATACAAAAACAAAAATCACAAAAATACTTCTACACCCTTCTTCAATAAAGCTCTTACAATCATACAACGTTGAACCTCTTACACCAGGTTCGAACTACGCAGACCTGATCTCCTCTTCAATAGGAGTACGTAGACAGCCATTTATGGTTTGGTCTAACCCCCTACCAGAGTACAAATACTTGTCAGCGATACTAGTATCAACCTTCAATCCACTTTTCATCTGCTTCAGACCAAAGGGATGGAACTACCTCACCTCCCCATAAATGGGAGATTCGACAACCATCTAAGCTGCGGTTGTGCCTTAAAGAGCAATACCAATCCATAAGAGATGGAACTAACTGGGTTCCTCTTAAATAGGAGTACTGGCGACCATCTGTGGTGCGGTCAACCTCCAAGAGGAAAGCCACACTCCTCTCCACCTTTCCATATAGAAACCAGTCCCAAGACACCAAAGACCTGGTAAGGATACATACAGATCAATGATCTATTCTGACAGATCCTGAGGTATCTTAATGTCTACCTATCAAGGATAAATGCAGAATACATCATGATCATAAGACCTGAAGAAGCAGGCAAAATATCAAGCAAGTATTCAGACATGACTAAAAGGGGAGTGAATCAAAATATATATCCCTATCATATATAATATTGTCTGATACACAATATAAACTCTATATGAAAAAATGGCTAAGCTAGTCTGTGCAGAAAAATACAAGGCTATCTACGGATCAATGTGTATGCGGGCCAACAGATCCAATATAGCATCTCTCTCGGAGGAAGGGGGTAGCACTATGGTCTCCTGCATCAACATATCTACACGAGCCAATAAGTCCGAGGCCAAATGCATGGTGACACGGTGCTCATCTATGTATGCACTCATCTCGGCAATCATACCAGTGGTCAGGGATCTCACTGAAGTGCTGTCTGCAATAGCTGCATCCCAGGCAAATATGGCAACATCCCGCTCAATGATCACTGCATCAATGGCTGATCTAGCCTCATCCCACTCCTCTATAGCGGTGTCTCTCCCATCCAGAGCAGTCAACATCGAGGCCCTAGCCTGATCCCTCTCAAAGGTCATCAGATGAAGACGCTGCTCAAAATACTGTGCTGAATGCTAAATCACAGTGGCACTAGTACTAGGAGAATCTGCGAGAGCTACTGGCAACCAAGTAAATAGCTCCTTCTTAATGGGAATATACACTACGTAGGCTGAAAGGAGTACGACGTGGATATCTCATAGGTGAAACAATACCCGTGCCGTCTGAGAGTGCCAATCGGTCTAAAGTGTGACATGAACCACACGTACAACATGACCGAGCTGTCCGTAAATACTCCTATCAGATAAGTGCTGTAGAATGTGGCTGACCTCAGTGTCTCTACCATAATCATTGGTACGATGGTGTGACCCTCCCTAAGAGCTCTCACTGCCATAATGACTCCAATGTCTAGCTCATCCATGTACCGTAGTATATATACGTATGACAACACGCACAATAATAGGACATCTACTCTGGCCAGACGCCACTGATCCTCCGGTGTGGTGAAATTCCCGAAGTGCCGTGTATAGCTATCCTCAGAGCTAAATCTGTCAAACAGAAAATGCTGGGATATAACATGACCAGATGTCAACTCATCCTGTATCACCCTATGCCACAGCCCGGTGACGGTCATGAACTGTCTGCTCATATCTCCGATAGCCATATGCACGTAAGGTCTGTTTAGCGGTAGCATCATCAACCGTGCATACTCCTCCAAAGTCAGAGTCAACTCATGGGTACCCAATCAGAAGACCTGCCTCTCTGGTATCCAATGCTCTAGCATACCCTCTATAAATCCTGCGGGAACCTGAAATAGCAAGAGGGTCATAGAATGCTACAACATCTTATCTACAGTCACCCTGTCTGATGGTGATATACTATCATACCACAAGCGCATACCAGATGCCACCAATAATGGTGGGGTATGATCAATGCGGCTAACTGTCAAAGAAGACATCTGTGTGGGCCGTATCATAAGACCATCTAGGGGTCAATGCTGAATATCTCTGAACATACATACATATGCATAACATAATAACATGCTTGATACAATAGATGGCAATATGATATAGAGAATAAAAAAATGTACATACATTCCTAAGTATATCATCATCTAATACATCATCTCTGTACAACTAAAATACAGGGAAATGGGGCACTGATGCCCAACAACTAACATCGCCCTATCAAAAGAGATATCGAGAATGGGGTAAAGCTACCCAGTATCTAACAGAGGCTTATCAAAAGAGATAACGAGAATACACATCAGAAGAAGACAATGTTGTTAATGTCTACATCATCAATCCTGCCTACCTGATGTAACTCCTCTTGAATCACTAGATCTTGATCAACAGGGATATCAGGCATGTATACAGGAGGATCTGCACCGGCAAAACCAAATGGGTGACCTGAAGGACTAGCACCTGAGCTGGAAGGATCAAAAGTATTTGCCTCTTCAGGATCTCTGGCTAAATGCCGAATGAAGAAATGTGCCCGGTCCAGTCGCTGGGTCAAACTTTCAATCTGTGTCACATGAGTCAGATCTCTAACACAGGCTAGCCAATCCGTCATCATCACGGATCCTGGAACCATATCCCCCATAAATTGTGTGGCGCGGGTCTGGGCTCCAATGGTACGAGGGGATCACCAATGCTAGAATACATCCTGAGTGCATAGACCCTCTGATAGTGTAAAATCGTCAACCCCCAACAATGGGATATCAATGATGGGTGACTGTGAAACAGGCCAATAATGCTTGACAGGAGGCAAGATCGGTATACGGATCTCTCCTGTAGTGTTCTTCATGGCACGCTCTCCTAAATAGAGCTCCCATCATCCATCTGTGAAGAGAGGAACCCTACGGGTGGAAATCAAGTACTCAACACTAGTCGGGTACCCATTCTCAAATCCAATGCTCAAATGCTCCCTAGAGTAGGGAACCCAACTGATGACATCAGATGTCAACAACTCCAAATGTAGGCGACAATGGGTGAAACCCTCAGCAACAAGGACCTCTACCAGTATGGAATGATGCCATCTCCATCCTCATGGGTAAGTATCCAATCCTAGCACACTCACTAGATGTAAACATGGGAGCCTCTCATAGGCCTAAAACTATTGATACAAAGATAAACATTTGCTGTCAGTCAACACTCTTCACCTATACATGGGAAAAGACAAGAGAAATACTCACCAGTAGAAATGGGTAGAATCCTAACCAAGCCTCAGTCAAGCCCTGCGCATTCGCATGCGCATTCCCCTAAGGAAATAGGCGAAGGTATGGGAACCCCAATCATACTCTCTAATACGGTCCACGTCTCGTGTGGCACTAATCAAAGCAAGTGACAGCATAGAAGAGTTATCTGCTATGAAGTAGCCCTTAATGATCATCAGGAACAATCACTAAAGAATGAGATCCCTGACTCTCACATCATCGGGTATGGGCTCACTTAACAGCTCGCTCATAGCATCTATGCTCAAAAGACTTGTACGCAGAGTCCTGCCCTTGAGCGCCTCAGCCGAACTCCTAACAAGGATCTGACGGCAGTAGGGGTAATATCAGCCGTGAAAGGCACAAGATCCCCTCCAAACCCCATACCTGTGATAAACCGCCAATCCATCGATGTCATCACCACCTCACAGTCCCAAAGAATGGGAGGATCGAGTCCAGTGAAACCGAAAGCTCAGACGGTGCCTCCGAGGTAACCCGTGGACAACGATGGGGAAGAATGGAAAATAATGCCTCGAATCCCCAAGCATGTACAACTGCTCTATAGTCAGAATACAGAGCCTGATACATGGAGTGAATGCTAAACTAGTTCCCTCGAGGCTGCGTAGAGTCGGGAACCTACATCAAAATGCAGATCAACATCAGTATCCTTTAATCTTCATCAATAAGAAATAAGGAAGATTTTGATCTAATACCTTATTTGTGTGTAGGTAAACAGATGGGTGTCGACTCAAATCCCCCAGAAGCTCTGGGTTCGCCATCTGAATGCCTGGCATCTCCCTACGGGTACTGTGTGCAGCAGGAGTGGGGTCTGCAACCGGAACATCCTCCTTATCCTCAACGTCTGACACATTAACATGGACAGGACGTATCACCGCCTCCACCAAACGACGAGGCTGTTTAACAGCACGAGGTCGAGGCAATTCAGAAGCCCTCCTTTTGTACACCAGAAGTGGTTCTATGGGAAATACTCGGCTGATCCGGATCCATAATTTCTGGAAAAAAGTCTCTAAATCACCTCAGAAGGGGTGGGGTAATTTTAAAACCCGGAACTTGTTCAATGCATTTTATGACTACATGCATGCATGCATTATTTTAACATACGTCTACAGTAGAGTTAAAAAATGCATGACTATCCAATGCCTACATTTTGGAAAATTTTACTATAGTCCATTGTGTAAAGAGAACTATCCACATGCACATAGGCATGACTATGTGGCCATTCAGTAGCACACCTGCCCACAGTTATATACATACTATATGCATTAAAATGTCAAAGTCATCAATCCGTAAGGGTAGCCTAATTACCAGGAATACTTTGCATTACCACCTATGCTCTTTTGTCCTTAAATAGGATAAGAAATAGCAGAAAAAGGTGCCAATTTGACTGTGTTAAAAGTTAATTTTTTTCACATCATTGTGTTCAACATAGTTAAATACTAACATTTACTGTGTTAAATTTTTTTTATAAAGTCATATCAGCATGCATATTCACTACTATGTGTCTAAGTGCATTTTATGTGATGATTCATTTTCTAACGGATAAAAATCGAAAAAGAATACATGCATACGTTACCAGGACAATGTAGAACACTTGTACGATGATAAAATTTGCAGAAAGTCGCCCGAACTCAGTAGATTTGAAGAAGAGCTCTCGGATTTCCTTCGCGGCACAACTTGGAAATAACTTGTGATAGCAACTAAGCCATCTTTTCAAGACCACGGTTGGCCACAGGTCCACCTGCGGTTGCTACAGGTGTACCTGTGGCACCCCTACGTGGGTCCTACCTTTCCAGCTCGGTTCAGTTCAAGTTGCAAAGGAGGTCTCACAAGCTAAAAAGGTCAAATCAGGAATAAAAATGTTACGCGATTGAGCAAAACAACCTGAAATCCTGGTTTTCATAAGTCAAACTATGGCTTCTCATATGGCTCATTGGTATTCGGCCCCATATAGGGAATACTATGTCGATGATCTCAGCTTTCGGCAATTACACTCGGCAATGCCTTACACAGGTCCGATGTCGTCACCTGTAGGGTCGTAACCCTAAAAATCGTTGTGTTCCCCGGCGGGGGTCATAACGCCGATGCTACATCAATAGTAATCCTTGCCGGGGGTCACAATGCATATTTCTTCATCAAACGTGTTCCCTGGCGGGGGTCACAACGCTGATGCTACATCTATAGCAATCCCCGGCGGAGGTCACAACGTAGATTTCTTCATCAAATGTGTTCCCCGACGGGGGTCACAACGCCGATGCTACATCAATAGCAATCCCCGGCGGGGGGTCACAACGCAGATTTCTTCATCAAACGTGTTCCCCGACGGGGGTCACAACGCATTTGTGTCCATTGATATACGTGTCAATGAAGGTCAAGCAACCTTGACATTATTTCAGTCGACGACAAGTAAATCCGTCGAAGCATCGGAAGCCATTCGATACCCAGCGGGGGTCACAACGCACAATTCTTCGACAATACGAATCCTCGGTGGGGGTTACAATGCCTTGCCGTTCATTGATGCAAGAATCCCTAGCGGGGGTTAAAACGTGAATTCTGCATTTACAACGTGTTCCCCGGCGGGGGTCACAACGCATTCTTCATCAACAACGTGTTCCCCAGCAGGGGTCACAACGCATTATTCGTCCACATACGAATCCCCGATGGGGCTACGATGCATTTCTCATCCATTGATGTACGTGTCAATGAAGGTCAAGCAGCCCTGATAACATTTACTATTGGCAGTAACTCCAACAGCACATTGGTATGTACAGGATACACACGCCAGGGAAGACCATCCTCATCAGAGAGGACCGGTGATGGAATATGTTATACACATCCTCAAACAGACAAAGCTTTATACCCACAGATCTCTTATACACAAGAGGCACCTCTGCAGAATAAAGTTTGTGTCTAGGATTCAGGACTTTTGTGATAACCCCAACGTCAACATCCTTAAAGATTTGGATCACACGTCCAATCGTGTCATCAGAGACATCACTAATTATCAATCCCCAACAAGAGCAACAGGGAGCTGGCAATCATCTCTACTTGTTGGAACACAAACCTATAAAATTACATGCATCATACATTTGCATCATGTTGCTGCATATAGCATCATGCTTATCTTATTGCATTTCAAGTGTCTAGGATTCTTTATCCTATCCATGCCTTGCATTGCATGGATAAGATAAAGAGGGGCATCTGTAGACATTCAAAATTTTCTGCACAACTGTTGCTAACATTGCAGGAGGGTAGATTCGTCTTTCAGAGATACTCCTGGAAGACAGTTCACATACATTTCGGATACCACCAGAAGTTCGGTCTCAAAATCCTGGAACACACACCTAGAGGATCAATTCCAACCTCGGAGATAACCCCGAGGTATGCAGATCAAAAGACCGACAACAACACCAGAGAGGACAGTTCTGTCTCGGCGATAACACCGCGACGTTCAGTTCTAGTCCCAGAGATGACACCGGGAGTAGCAGCTCCATCCTTGGTGATAGCCCCAAGGAATGCCAGTGCAATTACGGCGATAACCCCAAAAAAATGCTTGTTTTAAATGCATGCATACAGCTTCAACCTCGGCGTTTACACCTAGGCACTCAGTCGAAAGACGTGACAGTAACACCGAGAAGATAGGAACACCTCAGCGATGACACTGAGGACTTTCAACACTTGTAGCAGTCTAATCTCAGATGTAACCCTGAGCAACGTCTGCTTTATCAACCCAAACTAGAGATAACCCTTGTGACACCCCCAAAATAGGTATACATCACCCATCTTGAGTCGCCAAATACATGGTACAAAATTCAAATACAACTTAATTATACAAAAGTCGTGTAAAATACAATAAAACATAATATAACAGTTTTAATAAGAATATTTTCATTTAGACAATATCCACACTTAATGGAGTCTCCATTACATTTATTTTCACACTATTTAACAGAATAGTGAGGACTACTAATGCTATCATCTGGACCGTCACTCTGTTCCCCGACTAGTCCCACCTATATTCTCATTTCCTGAAGAGAACAATGAAAGAAAAGGGTGAGCTCAACTAGCCCAGTAAGAAATATTATGACTAAGATAATGCAGAATAAATTATCCTTAGCCTTCAACAGTATAACAACTGATAGAATATAATAGACAACAAGTTTTAGATCAACAACTGCAGCGGAATAAGTAATCCATTAGAAGAGTCAAGTAGAGCATAAAATCTACTATCTTATATGATTTAAAAAGATTTTCATCAACTTTATCGCTGAGACTCAGCTTAATAAATAAACCACATCATCCCTGCACCACGGCCAAGGATATTCATGTAATCATCAATGGTCATGATTATACCGAATAATCCATGGTCATAATCATACCAACAACTGTCCATCAATGAACTATAGGCCAATGAGGACTTTTACCATATCATTCGTCACATTACGGTCATGATTATATCGAATAATCCCTGGTCATAATAATACCAAGTCCATCTATGCACGTAAGCCAAAGATGACTTTAATCACAATATAAGCATGAGGATGATGACAATGACATAATAATTCAATAAAACAAGTTCAAGGATAAATTTTAAAGATTTATAATTTAATTTATCCAGAAATCAATAACGTCCAAATTGTCAACATGATACTGCTTTGTAGAGTAAAATTCAAGAATGCTCAGAAGAATATTTCCATGAAAAGATAATGGATGAAGCGCAAATATCAAGGATATTCCACTAATTTCATGGAGTATAGAAGCCAAAACTTTAACCAACTTAGTATAATAGAATATATGAAACTGCAAATGGATTTTCGCCTGCCATGCGATAATTCACGTAGACAGATCATTTCCACAATTTAATAAGGAATTAATACGAAGAACCATTCACCATGCATGTGGTAATCCACATAGACATGTTATTCCAACAGAATAATAAAGAATGGAATAACAGAAGAATTCACCATACATGTGATAGACACCACGGATAGGTTATTCCAATAGAATAATAAAGAATGGACCTGTGTCATGCGTAATCCGCATGCATGTGATATTCCAACGAGAATAATAAAGAATGGAACTGTGTCATGCGTAATCCGCATGCATGGATATTCCAATAGAATAATAAAGAATGGAATAACAAATGAATTCACCGGCATGCAATAGATCACAGTACATATTATTCCAAAATGAATAATAAAGAATGGAATAATGAAGAATTTCACCATGTATGCGGTTGCCAGCACACAAAAGTTATTCCAACATAATAATAAAGAATGGAATAACAACCCTTACGAGTATTGAAAAAAATAACTCTCTTCATGAATATGAAAGAATAATACCCCTTACCTTAGAAAAATTGGATACTGGAATAGTGAGGTAGCAGACTTCACTTCTTATTCCTCTCTATAATTTTTCTCTATAATAATTGCTCTATAGCTTTAGTGAATTGGTGAGAAATGAAGGAAGAATGAGCTTCTATTTATAGGAAAATATAGTTACGATAATTGCACGTTTTGGGGCTCTAAATATTACAGTATAATACCTTCCTCTTTTCCTTCATTTTTAATTTAGTCCTGCAAGTATTATCAAACTTGCACCACCTCCCCTAATAGTAAATAATGTGAATTAATAGTTCAATCATGTGAATCAATAGTACACACATGTGAACAAATAGTTATAATCATGTGAATTAATAGCAATTAATTGCTCATTTATCGGATTAATTACCCGACTGGTCAGTATAACTTCCAGACATCAATTAATATCGAAATAAATGTTGATTTCTACTAACACTAATAATTCCAACACAATGGAACTATTAATTTCATCTTTAATCAACACGAACTTATTCATCATTAATATTATAACTCGCAATATTTAATAACCAGGTCGTTCCCAGGAAAGATGGGGCTTTTCGATAAGGATTTCTCCTTATTGGCGCGCAATTAGATGACCAAACCTCTCCTTGACAGAACTTCTAGACATTGTAAATATTGCAATTTAATAATATGAATAACTTTGTCATCTCAATTATTGATTTAATAATATATATTATGTAGATGATACTGTAACAATAATTGAATATAGTTGAGTGACTTCTCACGTAAGCATCAATAATCAATACCGTGTGCTACTATGCAACCACGCGTATTACTGTACTTTTACTACCGGATAGTTCAACAGTTTTAACGGTAACACTTTCGCCATTATTTTAATTAAAAGAAAATTCTGTCGTTTTCTTACTACGACAATACTTCCGTTGTGGGGTCCACCAATGATTGTTCCGTCGTACAGATATTCCCCAATAAAAAGAATATTCCCAAACGAATATTTTATAACAACTTGCATACTTTGCAAAATTTGTAAATATTACCCACAACTATAAGATTATATCAAATCCACACCATAATATTCAAAAAAATATATTTCGAGAAAATTATCTTTTATTCATAAAAGTGTGGGTCTTACAACCTCCACTTCTTATGAAATTTCATCCTTGAAATTAGGGTACGTACCTGGTATATTGAAGAGGTGAGGATATCTTGACTTCATCTCAAATTCTAACTCCCAGGTCATTTCTTCCACATCATGGTTTCTCCACAAAACTTTGACTTGAGGTATAACCTTGGAGCATAGAATATGATCATTCTTATCCAAGATTTTAATAGGTACCTCTTCATACGTTAAATCTTCCTCTATCTCATCTAGTTCTAATTCAATAATGTGGTTCGGGTCTTTCACATATTTACGTAACATAGATATGTGAAAAATGTTATGAACATGAGACATACTTGGCGATAAGGCGAGTCTATAGGCCACAGTTCTTACTCGATCGAGGATTATAAATGGGTTGATGAATTGAGGATTGAGCTTTCCTCTTTTTCTAAATCTCGTAACTCCTTTCCATGGAGTAACATGTAACAACACATGATATCCAATATTGAATTTCACTTCCTTTCGATGAAGATCAACATAACTCTTTTGTCGATCTTGTGAGGTTTTTATACGTTATCGGATGGATCGTTTGAATCTTTTCTGTAGTCATACGTACCAACTCCGATATTAACAACGTTGCTTCACCCACCTCATACCAGCATACTGGAGAACGACACTTTCTTCCATACAATGCCTCAAATGGAGCCATGCTAATACTTGCTTGATAACTATTGTTGTAGGAAAACTCCACCAATGGTAAGAACTTGTCCCAACTTCCCTTGAAGTCAAGGACATAGAGTCTTAAGAAATCTTCAAGAGTTTGAATAGTCATTTTCGACTACCCATCTGTTTGAGGATGATATGCCAAACTAAATTGTATATCCGTGCCCATAGCTTTTTGCAAACTAACCCAAAATCTTGAAGTGAATCTTGGGTCTCGATCAGAAACTATGCATACAGGCATACCATTGAATCTTATAATCTCGTGTATGTACATACTAGCAAGATGTTCAAGTGTATAAGTTTCTCGTATTGGTAAGAAATGAGTAGACTTGTTCAATCTATCAACAATGACCCAAATCACATCTATGCCTTGAGAAACCTTGGAAAGACCAGTAATGAAATCCATGGTAATGTGCTCCCACTTCCATTCTGGAATTTTAAGTGGTTGCAATGGACCTTTTGGCACTTGATGCTCCGCCTTGACTCATTGACAAGTTAGACACCTTGAGATAAACCTCGCTATCTCTCTCTTCATATTTCTCCACCAAAATGTATGTCGAAAATCACGATACATTTTGGTACTCCCAGATGGATTGCAAACGGTGTGTTGTGCGTCTCCATCATGATTTTATACTTCAAGTCAGAATCGTTAGGAACACAAAGTCTAGATTTGACTTAAAGTATTCCTTCTTCATCGATTCTTGCTTCCGAAATAGCACCTTCTTGCACTTTCTTCCTCATACGCATCAGCTCTAGATCTGTAGCTTGAGCAGCTTTAACTTTATCAATTAAAGTCAGTTCTACTCGTATATTTGCCATCATCACGTGGGTCCCTGGAGTCTTTAACTCTATCTCCATCGTTTGTAAGTCATACAAAATGGGTCTTTGCATTAACAATATCGCACTCGTACTCGTATATGATCTTCTACTCAATGCGTCAGCTACCACGTTCGCTTTTCCAGGATGGTATTGGATGGTATGATCATATTCTTTCAAAGCTCAAGCCATCGTCGTTGCCGCATGTTGAGTTCTTTTTGAGTGAAGAAATATTTGAGGCTTTTATGATCCGTATAAATCTCCACCTTCTCTCCATACAGGTAATGCCTCCAGATCTTAAGTGCAAAAATGACTGCTGCCAACTCTAGATCATGTGTAGGATAATTCCTCCAATATTCTTTGAGTTGTCATGAGGCATAGGCTATGACTTTTCCATGTTGCATGAGAACACATCCTAACCCTTTACCTGAAGCATCACTATAGATGACAAATCCCTCCGAGCCAGATGGTATTATTAGAACAGGTGCTGAAATGAGTCTCCTCTTGAGTTCTTGAAAACTCTTCTCACATTCCTCGCTCCAACCAAACTTTGTATCTTTTCGAGTCAGCTGAGTTAATGGAGTAGCGATTCGAGAAAATCCTTCCACGAATCTCCAATAATAACCAGCTAAGCCAAGAAAGCTACGTACTTTGGTCACTGATTTTGGTTGCTCCCAGCTTTGAATTTCTTCAATCTTCACTGGGTCAATAGATATTCCATGATTTGATATCACGTGCCCAAGGAATGCAACTTCCTCAAGCCAGAACTCACATTTCTTCCATTTGGCATAAAGCTTGTTTTCACGAAGCTTTTGGAGTATCAGCCTCAAGTGTTGCTCATGGTCTTCACGGGTTTTGGAGTATATGAGGATGTCATGAATAAAGACGACCACAAAGTGATCCAAATATTCCTTGAATACTCGGTTCATCATATCCATGAAGGCAGCAGGAACATTAGTCAATCCAAAAGAAATGACTAGAAATTCATAATGTCTGTACCGAGTTCTGAAAGCAGTCTTTGGAATGTCATCAGTTTTAATCTTCAACTAATGTTATCCGGAACGAAGATCAATCTTTGAAAAGAATTTGGCTCCTTGCAACTGGTCAAACAGGTCATCAATGCGAGGCAACGGGTACCTATTTTTGATGGTGACATGATTCAACTCCCGATAATCAATACAAAGTTGCATACTTCCATCTTTCTTCTTCACGAATAGAACAGGAGCACCCCAAGGAGACGTACTAGGATGAATGAAATCGATGTCTAACAATTCTTGTAGTTGGGTTTTTAACTCCTGAAGTTCAATAAGAGCCATTCGATATGGGGCTTTGGAAATGGGTTTTGTACTGGATTCAAGGTCGATACAAAACTCAATTTCACGCTCTGGGGGTAGGCCATGAAGTTTTTCAGGGAATACGTCAGGAAATTTATTAACAATAGAAATATCATTCAAATCTGACGTATTTTTATTTAAATCTGTGACATGGGTTAAGAAAGCTTGACATCTATTTTTCAATAAACGAATAGCTTTATGACTTGATATGACAGTGATTGACTTTAGTGGTTTGGTTGCCTGAATTCGTATAATAGGTTGGTTAGGAATATAAAAGCTAACAACCTTACGAAAATAATTGATTTTAGCATGATGAGTAGTTAACCAATCAATCCCTAAAATCACATCAAATGCAAGTATTTTCAAAGAAATAAGATCGACAGGTAACATGCGGTTACCGATTTGAATCAAACAAGATTTATAAACGGTGGATGTGATGAAGGTTTCACCCAATGGAGTTTCAACAGATAAATCAAAGTTTAAATTTCTTCGGAGTCAAATTTAAATGTTGAGCGCAAGTAGGAGAAATAAAAGAATGGGTAGAACCAGTATCAAATAAAGTACAAACTTCGCTAGAGTTTATGATTAGCTTATCCGTGATCACCTCGTTCGAATTCTTCGCTTTTTGGGAGGTTACGACAAACACTCTCCCTTGAACTATCGATTTTGTCTTGTCTGGGACACCCTTTGATGCCTCCATCCCAGCTGGACATGACTTTGGTGTACGACAAAATTGGGCTAGGTGACCTTCTTTTCTACAATTGTAACACGCTTTGGACTGCATCACGCAGTTTGGACTGATGTGTCCTTCCCCTCCACATTTGTAACATACGACCGGCGGTCATTCTCCTTCCTTAACAGCAGGTGCTGGTGCTGATGTCTTTCCATCATTGTTGAAACTCCTCTTCTTGAAATGTCCACACTTATTGTCATGGCCATGATTACCACCAAAGTGATTACCATTTCTAGCATGTTGATTCCCTCCACGTTTGTTGTCACCGCTTCGATGACTGCTACCATTGGTATTATCATTTTGCCAGCTGCTCTTTTTTGGTTGGGTTGATTCATTATCGCGTTCCAATAACTGAGTCATATTCACAACATCTGAATATAAGCAATGTTTGTGAGAGATAAGGTATTGACGTATCTCGGGTTTCAAACCTCTTAGAAACATCCGCGTCATTCTCTCCTCATTATCAACCAAGTGGGATGTAAACCGAGATAACTCGGCAAACTTAGCTTCGTACTGCGCCACGGTCATATTGTTTTGCTCAAGCTTGATGAACTCTACCTTCTTCATGTGACGAATACTTTTAGAAAAGTACTTGTCATTGAACAACTCTTGGAACTTCTCCCAAGACATTTTGAGTGCGGCATGTTGAGTACGCTTTACAGATTCCCACCTGTAATTTGCCTCTGCTCGCAACATGAAGGTGGAAAAGGAAACATTTTGCTCCTCGGAGCATCCCAAGACATCAAATATCTTGTTGATCTGCTTTATCCACGTCTTCGCCTTAAGTGGTTTTGGCTCTCCAAAAAACTCCGGTGGTCCTAGCTCCTTGAACTGCTTAGCGGTGACCATCCGAGAGTTGTCAGTGTTTCCACCTGCATTTTGGACAGGAGCCACTCTCGCCTAATGTTACATGAAATTGTATAAAGCCTCTGAATATCCCATCGTTCACCATTTCATCGGTGTTATTGGTTACATGAGGATTATTGTCTTCCTGTTGCACATTACCCTGGGTATTGATCATTGGTAACTCAACGGTCTCATGTGCTTCATTGCTTATCTCAACATTTTCGGATGGCATTTTTAAATACTGCCACAAAACAAGGGTTAATTAACATATCACATATTATCCCTATACTCTGACCGACCAATTAAATACCAAATAAACTTAGGTAGGTCATACTAGCGAAGGAATTCCACGTCTCTCCCTTTTTAGGTCTTATCTCACATCTCAGCTAGGGATCATATCCCTAAGCTTTGATACCAACTGTGACGCCCCCAAAATAGGTATACATCACCCATCTTGAGTCGCCAAATACATGGTACAAAATTCAAATACAACTTAATTATACAACAGTCGTGTAAAATACGACAAAACATAATATTTAATAAGAATATTGTCGTCTAGACAATATCCACACTCAATGGAGTCCTCATTACATTTATTCTCACACTATTTAACAGAATAGTGAGGACTACTAATGCTATCATCATCGGACCATCACTCCATTCCCCGACTAGTCCCAAATTTATATTCTCATTTCTCAAGAGAACGGTGAAAGAAAGGGTGAGCTCAACTAGCCCAGTAAGAAATATTATGACTAAGATAATGCAAAATAAATTATCCTTAGCCTTCAACAGTATAACAACTGATAGAATATAATAGACAACAAGTTTTAGATCAACAACTGCAGCGAAATAAGCAATCCATTAGAAGAGTCAAGTAGAGCATAAAATCTACTATCTTCTATGATTTAAAAAGATTTTCATCAACTTTATCGCTGAGACTCAACATAATAAATAAACCACATCATCCATGCACCACGGCCAAGGATATTCATGTAATCCTCAATGGTCATGATTATACCAAATAATCCCTGGTCATAATCATACCAACAACTGTCCATCAATGAACTATAGGCCAATGAGGACTTTTACCATATCATTCGTCACATTACGCTCATGATTATACCGAATAATCCCTTGTCATAATCATACCAAGTCCATCTATTCACGTAAGCCAATGATGACTTTAATCACAATATAAGCATGAGGATGATGGCAATGACATAATAATTCAATAAAACAAGTTCAAGAATAAATTTTAAAGATTTATAATTTAATTTATCCAGAAATCAATAACGTCCAAATTGTCAACATGATACTACTTTGTAGAATAAAATTCAAGAATGCTCAGAAGAATATTTCCATGAAAAGATACTGGATGAAGCACAAATATCAAGGATATTCACTAATTTCATGGAGTATAGAAACCAAAACTTTAACCAACTGAGTATAATAAAATATATGATACTGCAAATGGATTTTCGCCCGCCATGCTGTAATCCACAATTTAATAAGGAATGAATACGAAGGATCATTCACCATGCATGTGGTTATCCACATAGACATGTTATTCCAATAGAATAATAAAGAATGGAATAACAGAAGAATTCACCATGCATGCGATAGACCGCACATACAGGTTATTCCAAGAGAATAATAAAGAATGGAACCAAAGTCATGCAAAAATCAAGATGTATACATGATATTCCAAATGAATAATAAAGAATGGAACCAGTCATGCGTAATCCGCATGCATGTGATATTTCAATGAATAATAAAGAATGGAATAACAACAGAATTCACGGTGCATGCGATAATCGCATGTTAGGTTTGTAATATTCATGTATGCAATCAAATTGCAAAAATAAGCGGCGATGTAAAAATCGAGTTTAAAATTTACAAACCATATACCCGGATCACCCTTTATGCACATTAATTATTAATTAAAGCGAAAAGATAACGAATAAGAATCATACCCTTGAAGATCGAGCTTCCACAGGTACAAGTTCACCTCCATTCCTTTTCGCGTTCAACTTGAATCCACCGGGTTTGGTTCCTTCCTTTGATCAACGTTAGCCACCCAAGTGTTTGGCCTCTAGAGGTGATCCACCAAGGAAGAAGAAAGATTCAAGAAGATGGGTGGTTGGCTAAACCCTAGTTTTTCTATCTCTATAGAAAAGGAGCGTACTCTCCAACAATTGGAATAACGTATATATCTTGATATCTGATATAAGACTCATCTTATAAAGATATTAGGTAACCTTATTTAATAAAATAAGGTATTATTTAATTAAACTCTTTTAATTAAATGGGCTCCCCTAATCTTATTAGGGATAATTAATTAAATTCCTTTAACTAATTTTCCTCCTAATCCTATTAGGAATAAATTAGAGTACTTATATTAAATTAATTTCTAAACTCTTTTAGAAATTAAAATAATAATAATAATTGTAATAATATTAATAAGACTCCTCTTATTAATTTATATTTAATATTTCTAAAATATTAAATAATAAATATTAAGCTATTTAATTTATTCTATCACCATAGATTAAATTAAATATACATAACATATTATTACTATTATGCCATTAACTTCTTAAATAATTATTCTTCCTTTTATGGTGTGACCCTTTAGGTTCTCCATATTAAATAGGTTGTAAATAAATTAATTAGAACAATTTTAATCTTATTTAAATAAATAATATTTATTCTACATAGGGATAAGCCTCCCTAGCGATCAACGACTTTCCGGATAATATAGATTTCAACATTAATCATAAAAGAACCTTTGAGTAAATAGTTTCAAATACAATTCAATCCTTCCACCATACAATGTCCCAATTAAATATAAGACATGGAATTATTGTCAAGTCTTATTTTATTTAATTATATGTATTTCGACTCTTAAATGCACAACACCAAATAATGCAAATTAGAAACTCCTTTCTAATTTCATTACGCCGCCAAGGACTCTGAGGTTGTCATTTATCGAATCACATAGGACATTTCACTTATTTTAATAGAAGTGGTAGATTCTTTATTGATCATACATTATCTCCATGTACAACTTATTATACCCAAGCATACCCTTTGATATACCCTAAGGGACTTAAGGAATAAGTCAAAGTATAACTAATCATACACAAGATACTATGATGATCTCAAGTCCAAGGATCACTTGTACTACTATCACTACAGGAATTCCTATTGACAGGCAAGTAAAACTCCATTAGGTATTCCTTAGAGAGCCACGTTCAGTGAACTTATTCTCTAATAAGCACCTACATATTTGCTTTAGTGTCTCCACACAAATGATCATGAGATCAATCATCCTCATCCAATGAGCAAACAACGTATGTACCAATCTATCCGGATTCACTAATCCCCAATTTAGTAATCCAATGATTGGGAACTATTTTAGTTTTAAGCTTTCTAAGAATTTAGATCTCATTAGAATGATCATCATCATTATTCTAAAAGCATTGATTAAAACTATGGGTTTATCACATATTATAAAACAGCATCATGTAGATAATTAAAAGCCTTTAATAAATTAATACTTTTTATTAATAAATGGATAAGATTGTTACAAAGTATATGCTTTATCATCAAACATGATTGGCTTGTGTGCATATTACTTTTAATCTCCCACTTGCACTAAAGCCAATCGCCATTGTATCTTATACTCTTCTTCTCTAAGTGACGCGATTATCCCTTTGTTGGATAAGCTTTAGTTAATGGATATGTAATGTTGTTCTTGAGAATCCACCATCTCTATAGTGATTTCCCATCTTTCAATGATTCTAATAATCAAATGAAAGTGCCAAAACACATGTTTAGATCCAAGATGAGACTTAGGAACTATTCCTAGTTCTGTAATGAACTTTTAATCCAAACAATCAACTTGTAGCTTCATTTATAACTATATACTTTGTCTTTATCACTAAACCAAAGAACTCTTTTCTTTGTTTGGAACCTTTCAATTCAATCGCACACCTTTGTTCAAGATAACGCTTTACCTTAAAGTGGATTTTTCATCATCTTAGTCCGTCGTTCGAAAAACTTGAGTGCATTAAGCCCTCTAGTTTTAATTTAGACCCACCATGAATATGATCACATCCTTAGTGCTTAGGTTAAGCACTTTAAGATGTTTTTCACCGTCTTATGATGATCTTCTCGATAATATGACCGATCAACATCGTGTCTCGTATATTTCATTACATACATGATTGTCACTCATGCGATCTCTCTTTTCGGGAGTTTGTGGGGACTATTAAGAGAGATACTCCATGGCTCATCAACATGAAACATCTCTTGGAGCTTGCCATGCTAAAGCGACTTTAGCATCAAATGAATATACATTCCTTGGGTTAAGTCGAGCATCCTCTTGAATCTATCTATATAGATTTTATCCCCAATTAAGATACTCTTCCCAAATCATTCGTGGAGGAATTTTTAGACACCTTTATCTTTACTGATTGTAGCATTGGTATGTAATTCCTCATCCGTAGTATATCAACATATAATACTAGAAATTTCACGATGCTCCCACTGACCCTTTTATACACACTAGAAGTCTTACCTCATCGAATGTAACTCTGGATCATCATCTTCTATGATGTGTACCTCATCATCATCATTCATGATGAATCCATACCTCCTAGGTATCTTTGGTACTATTCCAGATTTACGATTTGGTTGTGGTACAATGGAATTCATCTACTGAGTTCCTCTTATTTGACTTATAGTGTTTTGTGGTTCTTGAACTCTTCAAGATCTATAATCCTCCCACTAGCCCCTTCAATGATAAACATTTTTATCTTAGAAGGCAGCGTATTTTGCAACAAACACCTTTTGCTAACTAAGATTATAGAACATATACCCTAAACTTACTTTAGGTTGTCCCACAAATCTACACTTATAAAATCTTGTCCCAAACTTATCCTTTGAAACCTTTTCACATAAGTTGGATAACCCCTTATCTTAACATACTTAAGATTAGGAATCCTCCCTGTCCATAACTTTTATGGAGTCTTGGAAATGGATTTTGAGGTTACCTTTTTGTAGATATGCACGACCATTTTTAGGACATGACCCTAGAAGGATACTGGAATGTCGGTAAAATCATTATGGATCGCACCATGTTCAAATAGGTACAATTTTTCCTTTCAGATACATCAATCAATTATTATGTATCAAGAGGCGTCCATTATGAGAAAACCATTTAAGATGATCTAGAAACTTATTGCACAAGTATTCCTTCCTTGATCCGATCAAAGAATCCTAATACTTTGCCAATTTGTTTCACTTTTGAATTCTTTGAACCTTTCAAATAATTCACACTTGTATTTCAGCAAATACACACATTCAACTCTTTGAATGATCATCTCCTTTTCTTATACTAGTTTGTTCAATTTGTAAAATTATTTTCACGTAAGTCAAGTATACTACATCCATTAATTGATATTCCAGTCCTATACAAAACATTATTATTATAAATAGAACAACAATTGTTCTTAAATATAATACCAAAGATGTCATTGTCCAACAATAAAATGGAAATAATGTTTCCAACGAGGCTGGAATACAATAACAACTTATTGACTTAATAGACTTGCCCGTAGGCATTGCTAAACTATAAGTTTCTATGGCTAATGTAGCAACCTTTGCTTCATTTCCCACACATAAGATTATTTATCTTTGTTTAGCTTTCTACTTCTTCTTGGTCCATTCATAAATCTATATTTATGATAACCAAAGTCGATATCCAATATCCAAGTAGAACCTTGACTTAAAGAAAAATTTATTTTAAATCTTGAACAAAATTGTATTTGTAACCGAAACTTCATTAAGCTTCTTTGGTTAGCCACTGCAAGGTGCTTCTCGCAGTTTCTTTCCAGTGTCCATGCTTATTGCAGTGGAAGCAAACTCCTTTGCTATCCATATCAGTTTTGTTCTTATTATCCTTTGTTTTTGCCTTTCTATATACCTTCTTTGAATCGTTCTTCTTTTCAGAAGATCCTTTAGCCCCTACCAGTAAGACATGGTCTTTCTTGGTTGGAAAGTGACTCTCATCATTTTTCAACATGTTAAGCAAATCAACGAAGGCGATATCTAGCTTGTTTATATGAAAATTCACAACAATTGTGAAAGGAGTCAGGGAGTGAATGCAAGATCAAATCTTGGCTCAACTCTCCATCCATGACAAAACCAGTTGTCCAAATTGATCAATCAAATTGATTATGTTAAGAACTTTTTGTCTGCATTTATAGTGCCATTGGCCATTCTAGATCGGAAGAGCTCCTTAGATATCTCGATATCTATCGGCCCTACTTTCCTCACCAACAACTACTTGATGTGCGGGGAATATAGTAGGAGCATCCATAGTTTCATCTTGTGACAAGCTCGTTACTCATGGATGCGAGCATGATGCATTGAGCCAACTGTGCATCATCTTGCCACTTTCTAAAAGTAGCAATCTCTTCCTCAGAGGCATTGTCTGCAACCATTGCAGGGATAGGCGTATTAAGGACATAAGATAGCTTTTCAGCTATGAGAACTATTCTCAAATTCCTTAACCAATCCGTTTAATTTGGTCCGGTTAATTTAGCATCTAATATGCTTCGCAATGATAGTAATTTTAGACATTGTAAAATTCTGTAAATGAATTTGTAATTAACAACATTTTAACATACATTCTTTTATTAATTACCAAAATAAATTAGGTCTTGTTTTAAATTGGTATCTCCCACTATTTTCTTCAAACTATATTACCCTCACTTATATAGTTCGGCAAAATCTAATTAAAGATTTGCTAGTGAGAATAAGGATCCCATTTCAAATGTATATAGCCTTGTGGTGACACAACAAACTATATATAAATAAATAGGTAGACAACTTTTGTCAATTACATCAACTATGCAACTCCTTTTCTTTTTGCCTCTTAGATTATTTTGATCAAGTGGTGGCTCATCCGAATCAAAATTATCCAAGTTAAGTCCGACCTAGCACTCCATATATTCAAAAAAGAAAAATATCATCCTTGTGGTGACACAACAAAACAATATTGTTCAATTTTCTTTATAACCATCAAATGTGATAAATTAACATCTTAAATACTTAATACTTGCATTGTGGTGACACAACAAACTCATATTAAATATTTAATACTCTATTAATTTTATCATGCTAGAAGGCGACGTTCGATATTCCAAATATCTTTGAACGCTTAGGACTTAATATAAAAATTGAGGGGTTTGTCATTATTTTGTCTCATCTTGTTTAGCGCGCATGCACATATATATATATATATATATATATATATATATAAAATACGCGTCATATTAATAAACATGCGAAGCATGTTTGCATATATAATATATATATATATATATATATATATATATATATATATACCATTTGGGGCGGAAGAAAGAACAGGAAGAACAGAGAGAGTATATATAAATGAAACACAGTCTTTATAAATAAGTAAATCAAGTGTAATAATAATACAAGCTATGTACAAACTAAGAACCTGAAAATAAAACAAGTACTTACAATTTAAAACATTTAACTAGAGAATTGGAGAAGAGAGGTTAAGTAAGGTCGATCGAGGTAGAAACTAAAGATTCTTCTCGAGAGAGAGAGCTCGAGTCTTTCTAAGTTTCAAAACCGATTTGCTAAATGAGCTCGCCTTCCTTTTATAGAACAAGGAAAGAGGCTATTACATTTACTTGGGTAAAGTAAGAAACATTTCACTTAGGTAAAAGTGAATTACTAAAGTAAAAGAAAAAGTAAAAGCAAGTTACTAAGGTAAAAGCAAAAGTAAAAAGTATCGACAAGCAATTTGTTGATAAACAGTGCTAACTTTTGACTATTACGAGATGCTTCCCTACGACAACTTTTGACTCGACTCGCTTTTGGTGGAAAAGAGCCTCTTTTTCTTTGTTGAGCTACTTTCGGCTAGAAAGTGGAATCATTTATCATCTTGCAAGGCAGTCTTTAAAGAATTGGTCACGGAAAGGAAAGTCTTTGAATAAAGAATCGTCACGACGAAAGGAAGCAATTTAATAAAGAATCGCTAAAGCTGTAGATGTCAGGCAAATGGGTCCTTGGCATCCTGAAGGTTGATGGTGCCGTAGGGATCGTCTGCACAGATCGTTAAGGCAAAAATAATTCTATTCCTGATTTTCTTACCAGAGAATTTATTTATACAGGTACTATACAGTCATGAGTCTCAGAGGTTCATCCTCCTCTCAGGGTCCGGGTCGCCCTAGTGGCCCAAGTAATCAACGCAGAGGTACCTTAGTCCCTCACCCATTACCCTCGCCTATCACCAAACAAATTTTCTATTCTTGGGACAATCCCCAAGCCTTACAGTTCAGCCTTAGTTAATAAACCTGAACCCATTGACCCATTCGGTAACCCAGCAAAGACCTCGTCTTCAGCTCCCAGTCACTCCTCTTCTGAGCATGTGCTCAAATGGGAAAGTTATTTGTTTCATATTGAACCTTACATGAAGCCAAAAAATGATCCAGATTAAGCTTCACGCCCAGCTTTTCCCTCTCCCGGTTGGCATTTTCCTCCAAATTAGCTCCTTATAAGTCTCTTGTTTATTATAAGGACATTCTCTCTTGGCCCGAGTCGGTAAATATCAAACTAATTTATGCAAACAATGATAAATCAAAAGTTCTTTATCATTCTTTGTATATTAAACAATTCCTTCAGATTTCTGATTGGGGTAAAAATCCCTCCGATCTAATGGATCTCTCTAGTCATAGTAATCCCTTTTGCTTTTATGATTATATTGGACTTTGGTATAAGGTTCTCCTTCACCGTAACGAGTCCCATAGTCATTCCCGGTTTATTCAGTTCGATCATAAATTAAAAGTCCAATCCCTTATTGGTTCGTCCTCCGTGGTATAGGCATGGTTCTACCTATGACCTCCTTCCCGACCCCCTTAAGGTCCAAGTTACCCATTTTGCTAATAATAGTAAACCTGATCCAAAGAATGAGAACATTCCACTCACTCAGTTCTTAGTTTGTACATAGCTTGTATTATTATTACACTTCAGTTACTTATTTATAAAGACTGTGTTTCATTTGTATGCGCTCTCTCTGTTCTTCTTGTTCTTTCTCTTCCGCCCCAAATGGTATCAGAGCCAAGTTGTTGTTCTCTGTTCTAGCGACCAGTAAGATCTTTTGCTTCATTAAAACTGTTTTCAAAAATCATTTCATCCTTTATCAGAAGTCACCTAACTTACTGTAGAACACCTTGTTCGTTGTCAACCCTAGGTAAGTCTCTTGTGCGAGCGGTGAGGGGTTTAAGAACAATAGGTATGAGTCTACCCAGGTAAGAGGGTCTGAATGGAAGATAAAGAGTGAATAATTTTTGAACCCAGTAATAATGAGTAGGTTATTTAGATCGACTCCTCACTAGTCATAAAGTCAACCTTGCAACCTTTACGCACATAGTTAATCGGGAAGAAAAGCAGGTTATGAAAATATCGGTCAAGTTTTACATAAGCTGGAATATTCCTGAATTTCTCCCAAAGAAATTTATCATCAACATTTTAGATAACTTTAAAAGCATTATAATGTTAAAACAGTTGAAAAGGTCTATGCTATTAACAAAGAGTATGAAAATTGTAGCCTTCTTTCCCCAGATGTTATTAAAAAACATAGAAAAAAGGGTTATAATTTCATCCACATAGGTCTAGTTCAAGTTGCAGTTAAACCATTGAATATTAAAGGAATTAATTCAAGTATCTACCTCTGTCTCAGAGATGCTAGATTTTTGAATTATTATCCAAGCATAATAGGTGCTATGGAAGCCAGTCTGCACAATGGTCCTATCCATTTTAATTGCTTTCCTGACTTCACACTTAGTTTAAGTGATCAACACCTATTAAAAGCTTTAACATTGAATATTAAAACAGCAGGAGAAATTACACAAATGATTGAAGGTTCTCAACCAATTGCTCTTATCTATAGAATTTATTATAAGACCATGAAGACTAATTTGAATGTCCATGCTCTTAATAAAAGCCCTAAAGATCACACTGTATTAATTCAAAGTTCAACCAGTGATGCTAATATCCAAATCCCTAGAACAATCCTATGGAAAGATATTACATTACCCAGTCAATGGATTTTACCAAGTGAAATACCACAGCAGCCTGTAGTGAACAACGTAGTGAACATTGAAAACATAAGGCAATTTTCTGATGGAACTGTCAAAGTTAGCTTTGAACGTTCTAGAAGACCAGTTATTATAGAGGACTATTCTAGTTCTTGACTCCTTCTATGAATCGCCTAGAAGAGATTTCAAGTCCTTAGTAACCCTTCTATAAGAGACATTAAATTAAAAGGAATTTTAAATCAAGGTCAAGCAAGTCATCCTTGTTATTCTTGTCACCCTCGAATTACCTTCCAGAAGAAGAAAGCTCTTCTTTCTCAGGCTCTTCCGAGCTTCCTACTCAGTCTGATTTTGATGTTCCAATTAATAATCAATTAAGAGTCATTAAGAAAGAATTTTTGTTAGATTGGATTAATCTTGTGAATGATTTTAACTCCAAATCTAATAAAAATAAAAGACATCAATTTAGATAAAATTGTCAATAAATGGAAGAAATTTATTAGTAGTGAAAAAATTAATATTACATTCTACGATTGGTATGAGCAGTATCAATATAAATGCAATGTTATAACAAAAACTCAATGGGTTAAAGAAGACAAGTCTAAGGTCTCGTCTAGTCACCCACCCTTAGAATCTGTCTTAATTTTAGTAAAAAATACTTCAGTAACGGCCAGTCCATTTAAAATCTCCAATGGAATTAATGATGATAAAAAAAATCATAGAACAGTTAAATTTTAGTAACCAATACTTAGCAACTGTAGGGAAAGCAGGTTAGAGCGAGATTGAAGAAAAATTTGAAGAAAATATAATTAAAAAACCAGAGTCAAAAATTGTTCAACCACTATTAAAACTACCAGAAAATAGAGAAAAATTAGGTTTACCTAATAAAGACGTTGATCTTACAGTAGCCATTGATCAGTTATTTAAAAAATTAAAAACAAAGACTGAACCGGAAATAAGCGGTACTATTGCTATTATCGATCAGATTAACTCTGATAATGAAAGCAGTAGTCAGTCTGATAGTCAATCAGCTACCTCATCAGTACAAGATATTCATGAACAGTTAAATAAGTTAACCGTCCATAATACTAGTATGACCAGAAATTGGTATTCTAGACCAACTCCTCCAGATCTACAATTTGAAGAGAGAAATCTAGATAAACAATTTTCTGTTTCGTCTAATAAAATTTATGAATGGAATATTGACGGATTTAGCGAACAAGAAATCCTCAATAAGTTAAATCATATGTCCATGGTAGCAAATAGCTATCTAACTAAATTCAACACTCTAACTCAAACGAGATATTGTTGAATTATTGGCTAGTGGATTTCTGGTATTCTCGAGATCTTGGTGGGAAAAACATCTCACATGAAGATTCTAGATTATCTATAATCCATCTTTGTTGATTGAATCTGTCAAGGCAACCCGATTTTTAATGAAACTATAGGAATAGAATTTTTGATGGAGTAAATACTTTGATTTACACTATAATAAAACACTTCGTAGGAACCCCGGTAACATCCTTTGAAAGAATCCACGATTAGCTAAGTAATCTCACTTGTCCACTCTAAGTGACTTTAGATGGTACAAAGATGTTTTTACTTCTAGAGTTATGATGAGAAATGACGGTAATAAACCTTTCTCGGAAAGAAAAATTTGTTAATGGTTTACTAGTCCTTATTTGCTCATAAAGTTCGTGAAGAACTTAGTAAAAATTTAGGATATATTGATTATGATAATCTCACTTATGGTGACATAATCAGTTATATTCAAAAAATAGGATTAAAAATGTGCATTGATTTTAAGTTAGCCAAGCAAGCTAGTAATGATAAGAAGAAAGCTAAATATGAGCTCGGAACATTCTGCGAGCAATATGGTTTACCTCCTGTGGCTCCTTCTAGACGAAAACACAGGCATAAACATATTGACTCTCACAGAAGTCATAGACGTCACAAGAAAAGACGCAGTCATTATAAAGATAAGAATCAAGATAATTATTATAATAAGCCCAAACCCATTAATAAAAAAACTAAAAAATTTGATAAAAGTAAAATTGTGTGCCACAATTGTGGGCAAAAGGGTCATTATAAAAGTGAATGCAAAATTAAACAGAAGTTGTCTCAGTTAAATATTACTAGCGAAGATACTGAATATATACTAGAATTAATGAGAATAGAAAATGAAGTTAGTAATAATGAAGACTCTAACATTTCATATTCCTCTGATACTAACAGTGAAAATAATTCAAGCAAAGAAAGAAAAGCGAAGTCACCATATGTGATAATAATTGCAATGAAAATTGTTGCACTAAAAAGATTAATGTAATTAACAAGGACGATGAAGAGAGTTCTTTGTTAATTGACTTAATTAGTAAAATCACTGATCCTAAGTTAAAAGCCCAATACACAAAACAGTTAAAGGATTTATTAACTAAAGATAATAGAAAATGATAAGTTTATTAAAGCTAAAGAGAAACCAATTTTAGTCTTAATAAAACTTTGGAAAGATTTAAATCTCCAGTTAAAGAAGTCAGTCTTCCACAATTAAATCAGGAAGTTAATAAATTAAAGAAAGAAATTGCTAATTTAAAAATAGAAGTCTCTATTCTATGAAAAGATTTAGATAAAAGGCACGATCTTGGATCAATGATTCCTCATCCAAATGATGAAAATAACGATGAACCGTAATCATCTCGGTACTAAAGATATTTCGGACTTATTTATTCAAGGTCTTTCACTTAAAAGAATTAAAAACATCACCATTCAAAATGGTATGTTTCTATTAACCTAGTTGTGGATAAAAACTTTTCAATACTGACTTCTTCGCTTTGAGTATACAAAAAGTGCGAGACTTAAATTGTATCCAAGAAGGTCTAATCCCAA
Source organism: Panax quinquefolius (assembly GCA_020205615.1). Lineage (NCBI taxonomy): Eukaryota > Viridiplantae > Streptophyta > Magnoliopsida > Apiales > Araliaceae > Panax > Panax quinquefolius. The sequence continues at coordinate 131,021,749 of CM035156.1, forward strand.
CTAAATATTAAAAAAAACAAAAAAAACCTGAATTCAATTTAATGGTAGTCAAATGGAAATAAGATATAAATTACCTAAAAGTACATATTTGTCAAGATAATATGTGTTTCAAAACATCTTTTGTTTTGATTCACAATCTTCTGAACAAAATTATTTTGGGTTTACCATTTATATACTTATTATACCCATTTACGACTAGTAATGAAGAAGGATTAACATGTAAACATTTAGGAAAGAAAATAACATTTAAGTTTCTTATTAAACCAAAAGAAAGAGATTTAAAATACATTCAAGAAGAATCCATTTCCAAATCATTGAATTTAATAAATCAGAAATCTACACATTTGAATTTCTTGAAAGAAGAAATCAAATATAAAAGAATTGAAGAACAACTTCAAAATAAAGAGATTCGGTTAAAAATTGAAGAATTAAAAACCTACATGAAGAATAACCTTTGTTCTGATTCCCCTAATGCCTTTTGGCATAGAAAGAAACATATGGTTTAGGCTTCCGTATGCTAGGAATTCAAAGAACATTTAATTCCCACTAAGGCTGAACCTATTCGGATGAGTCATGAACAAATGGAGTTATGTAAAAATGAAGTCAATGATCTCCTCAATAAAGGGTTAATTAAACCCGAAGAAATCCCTTGGTCTTGCTCGCCTTTTATGTCAACAATGAAGCGAGAAAAAAAGAAAGAGGTGTACCTCGTTTAGTTATCAATTACAAACCATTGAACAAGGTCTTAGAATGGATTAGGTACCCCTTCCCAACAAAGACGACCTTATCAATAGGTTAAGTAATGCCACCATTTTCGATAAATTCGACCTTAAACCGCTTCGCAAATTGCCATTCATCCCGATGATCGATAAAAGACATTCACCACTCCGTTTGGACATTATGAATGGAATGTTCGGGTATTTGGCCTAAAAATGCTCCAAGTGAATTTCAAAATATCCTCAATGACATATTAAACCCTTTTCACCATTTTATCGTTTGTTTATATCGACGACATTCTCGTTAACTCCAAGACTATTGAAGAACACGAAAAACATTTAAAGTCGTTCTTCACTACTATTAAAGTAAATGGTCTTGTTCTTTCTCCTTCCAAATGCAGCCTGTTTCAGGTCAGAATAAGGTTTCTTGGTCTTAATATCTTCAATGGACAAGTTCAGCCTATTGAACGAGCTATTCAATTCGCTGACAAGTTCCCAGATAAGATAACCAATAAAACCCAACTGCGCAGAGATTTCTTGGCTCATTTGAATTATATAGCAAGTTCTACAAGAATCTCGGGAAGATTTGCAAACCCCTTTTTCAAAGATTTGCAAAATAATCCTCCACCTTGGGTCGACATTCATACTTCGCGATCCAACAAGTTAAAAATATGTCAAGACATTGCTCGCCTTGGCATTTCCAATGATTCAAACTTTCAAAATTGTTGAGACCGAGCGCCTCGGATATTTGATTCGGAGGCATTCTTAAACAAAAGTTAACATCCGATTCCCCTGAACAAATTGTTCGGTTTCATTCCGGCGCATGGAATAATACACAATCAAAATATAGTACTATTAAAATAGAAATTCTTTCATTGGTATTATGTATTAATAAATTTCAAAATGACTTATTAAATCAGAAATTTCTGGTTCGCATGACGACCAAAGTCACCCAAGTACATTTTAGTAAAAGATGTTGAAAATTTAGCCTCTAAGCATTCTTTCGCTAGATGGCAAGCTTTATTAAGCATTTTTGATTTTGATATTGAATACATTAAAGGCAAAAATAATTTTATTCCTGATTTTCTTACCAGAGAATTTATTCATACAGGTACTATACAGTCATGAGTCTCAGAGGTTCATCCTCCTCTCAGGGTCCGGGTCGCCCTAGTGGCCCAAGTAATCAACCCAGAGGTACCTTAGTCCCTCACCCAGTTACCCCTGTCTATCAGTCAAACAAATTTTCTGTTCTTGGGACAATCCCCAAGCCTTACAGTTCAGCCTTAGTTAATAAACCTGAACCCATTGACCCATTCAGTAATCCAGCAAAGACCTCGTCTTCAGCTCCCAGTCACTCCTCTTCTGAGCATGTGCTCAAATGGGAAAGTTATTTGTTTCATATTGAACCTTACATGAAGCCAAAAAATGATCCAGTTAAGCTTACGCTTGCTTTTTTTCCTCTGGTTGGCATTTTCCTCCAGCCGCTCCTTATAAGTCTCTTGTTTATTATAAGGACATTCTCCTTGAAACTGAGTCAGTAAATATCAAACCAATTTATGCAAACAATGATAAATCAAAAGTTCTTTATCATTCTTTGTATATTAAACAATTCCTTCAGATTTCTGATTGGGGTAAAAATCCCTCCGATCTAATGGATCTCTCTAGTCATAGTAATCCCTTTTGCTTTTATGATTATATTGACGCCTGGTATAAGGTTCTCCTTCACCAGAACGAGTCCCATAGTCATTCCTGGTTTATTCAGTTCGATCATAAATTCAAAAGTCCAATCCCTTATTGGTTCGTCCTCTGGTGGTATAGGCATGGTTCTACCTATGACCTCCTTCCCGACCCCCTTAAGGTCCAAGTTACCCATTTTGCTAATAATAGTAAACCTGATCCAAAGAATGAGAACATTCCTCTCACTCTCCTCTTTATTAGTAAATACTAAGTTCCCTGGATCCTCAAATGGCAATACGGTATTTCTCCACCCTCTGTTGCTAGTAATTCGGCAGTTATCTCTGATCCACTCCCTCGACTTTCTCGCTTTTTCTACATCAAGTGGTGGGATAAGTTCGACGTTAACAGAATCATTGGTCAGGTTCAACAAGAATTTCCTGTTACCCCTATTCCAGTACCAGTCAATTCCCCAGTCATTCAGGCTAAGGATTCTAAAGCCATTCCTTTAGAACCCTCTTCATCTAGTCAGAAAAAGATTTCAAAAGAATCTAAGTCAAAAACCAGATCCTCACAGATCCTCCTGCTGTTCCGTAGCATTTCGATTTCAAAGATTGCTCTTAAGTAGTGAATTAAAACTTATTGCTCAAGCCCTCAATAAAAGAATTGATGAGTTACACGAAGAAGCCTCTAGGCATTCCTCAGCTTCTTCCCAGAATGACTCAGTTAGCCAATTTGCAGAAGATGATGGTCTGTACGATCCCTACGGCACCATCAACCTTCAGGATGCCCAGGACCCATTTGCCTGACATCTACAAGATTTAGCGATTCATCGTTCAACCAAGACTGCCCTCCAAAGAGCCTCGATATCTTCACCAAGAGACTGCCCTTTACGTGGGCCATTCTTCATTAGAAGACCTTTCCCTCGTGACGATTATATTCAAAGACCGGCGATAGAAGTCAAATGATTCCACTTTCCAGCCGAAAGTAGCTCAACAGTAAAAAGAGGCTCTTTTCCACCAAAAGCAGAGTCGAGTCAAAAGTTGTCGGCCAGAAGCATCTGTAATAGTCAAAAGTTAGCCTGTTTATCAACAAATTGCTTATTCAATATTTTTACTTTTGCTTTTACCTTAGTAACTTGCTTTTACTTTTGCTTTTACTTTAGTAATTCACTTTTACCTAAGTGAAATGTTTCTTACTTTACCCAAGTAAATGTAACAGTTCCCTTTCCTTGTTCTATAAAAGGAAGGCGAGCTCATTTGGCAAATCGAGTTTTGAAACATAGAAAGACTCGAGCTCTCTCTCTCGGAAGAATCTTTAGTTTCTACTCTCGATCCGTTAAATGTTTTAAAAAGTAGTATGCACACAAGCCAATCATGTTTGATGATAAAGCATATACTTTGTAACAATCTTATTCATTTATTAATAAAAAGTATTAATTTATTAAAGGCTTTTAATTATCTACATAATCTTTGTTTTATAATATGTGATAAACCCATAGTTTTAAGCAATGCTTTTAGAATAATGATGATGATCATTCTAATGAGATCTAAATTCTTAGAAAGCTTAAAACTAAAATAGTTCCCAATCATTGGATTACTAAATTGGGGATTAGTGAATCCCGGATAGATTGGTACATACGTTGCTTGCTCATTGGATGAGGATGATTGATCTCATGATCATTTGTGTGGAGACACTAAAGCAAGTATGTAGGTGCTTATTAGAGAATAAGTTCACTGAACGCGTGACTCGCTAAGGAATACCTAATAGAGTTTTATTTGCTGTCAATAGGAATTTCAGTAGTGATAGTAGTACAAGTAATCCTTGGACTTGAGATCATCATAGTATCTTGTGTATGATGAGTTATACTTTGACTTATTCCTTAAGACCCGAGGGTATATCAAAGGGTATGCTTGGGTATAATAAGTTGTACATGGAGATAATGTATGATCAATAAAGAATCTACCACTTCTAATAAAAGAAGAGAAATGTCCTATGTGATTCGATAAATGACAACCCAAAGTAGTCCTTGGCGGCGCGTAATGAAATTAGAGAGGAGTTTCTAATTTGCATTATTTGGAGTTCATGCATTTAAGAGTCGAAATACATATAATTAAATAAAATAAGACTTGACAAAGTAATTCCATGTCTTATATTTAATTGGGACATTGTATGGTGGAAGGATTGAATTACGCAGTAACTATTTACTCAAAGGTTCTTTAATGATTAATGTTGAAATCTATATTATCCGGAAAGTCGTTGATCGCTAGGAGGCTTATCCCTATTGTAGAATAAATATTATTTATTTAAATAAATTAATTGTTTAATTTATTTATTTAAATAAGATTAGAATTGTTCTAATTGATTTATTCACTTAGGTTTAATATGGAGAACCTAAAGGGTCACACCATAAAAGGAAGAATAATTATTTAAGAAGTTAATGGCATAATCGTAATAATATGTTATGTATATTTAATTTAATCTATGGTGATAGAATAAATTAAATAGCTTAATATTTATTATTTAATATTTTAGAAATATTAAATATAAATTAATAAGAGGAGTCTTATTAATATTATTACAATTATTATTATTTTAATTTCTAAAAGTGTTTAGGAATTAATTTAATATAAGTACTCTCATTTATTCCTAATTGGATTAGGAAGGAAAATTAGTTAAAGGAGTTTAATTAATTATCCCTAATAAGATTAGGGAGCTTAATTAATTAAAAGAATTTAATTAATTAAATAAATCCCAATTCCTTAATTGTTAAGGTGGGTTGCCCACATCTATTAATAAGAGGAGTCTTATTATGGGTGATGGGGGTTGTTGACTTTTTTCAACATACACGACATAATTCCAATTGTTGGGAGAGTACACCTTTTCTATAGAGATAGAAAACTAGGGTTTGAGCCAAATACCCTTCTTCTTGAATTTTCTTCTTCCTTGGTGGATCACCTCTAGAGGCCAAACATTTGGGTGGCTAACGTTGATCGAAGGAAGGAACCAAACCCAGTGGATTCAAGATTGAACGCGAAAAGGATTTGGAGGTGAACTTGTACACGAGGAAGCTCGATCTTCAAGGGTATGATTTATTCTTTATCTTTTCGTTTAATTAATAATTATGCATAAAGGGTGATCCGAGTTTATGGTTTGTAAATAATTTTTAAACTCTGATTTTACTCGCTTCCGCTTAATTTTGCAATTTGATTGCGTTCAAGAATATTACAAACCTAACAGTGGCATCAGAGTCAAACCTTTATGCGAATTATTAATTGTTTTAATTTGATATGTATATTGATATGTGTTTAGAACAATTTAATTGGGCATAATTTAATTGTATAAAATTTAAATTAAAAAAAAAAAAACAGCGTGTTTATCATATTGTTTTCAAGGAATTTGGCCGAAGCATGTGACCCATTTTAAAGGCTGAAGGAATTTTTTTTTTTTTTTAAGGCTACGGTATCACCAACCACACATATATATGAAATCTTAGGACTTAATATGAGGTGGAGACACTTGGTGATACACGTGGTAGTTTTTTTAAAAGAATCACCAGATTTTTTTTTTTTTAACAAATAACATAAAGCAACCAAGCATGTGATATATGCTAACATGCACGGATATAATATATTTATATTTTAAACCGCTTCGGTTTATATATATATATATATATATATATATCCGGTTATTTTATAATATATATATATATATATATATTATTCTCAATAATTTTATAATTAAAATAAAAGGTTTATTTTAATTTTAAAATAATAGGTTTATTTTAATTTTAAAATTAAATTTCATGCTAACTAATTAGAGTTGGAATTGGATTCCATGATAACTAATTAGAGTTGAAATTGATTTCATGTTTCCTTAAATAAAGAAATTTATTTAGATATGAAATAAGATTTCATATTATTCAAAAAAAAAAGAGTTTATTTGTGAATAGGAAAAAGAATCCTAATTTCCTTAAATAAAGGAGTTTATTTAGATATGAAATAAGATTTCATATTATTCAAAATAAAGGAGTTTATTTGTGAATAGGAAAGAAAATTCGTGTTTCCTTAAATAAAGGAGTTTATTTAAATATGAAATAAGATTTCATATTATTCAAAATAAAGGAGTTTATTTGTGAATAGGAAAGATAATCCGTGTTTCCTTTAATATTTTTTTTTTTTTACATGGAATTGGATTCCATAATTAATTAAAATAAAAGAGTTTATTTTAATTAAAGATATTTTTTTATACATGGAATTGGATTCCATAATTAATTAAAATAAAGGAGTTTATTTTGATTAAAGATTTTGATTAAAATAAAATAGTTTATTTTGATTCAAAATTAGATTTTATACTAACTAAATTTGTCCATTAAATGATATCAATATATATATTAAATGTTTATTATTCATAAGATGAATGTTATTTATTGATGCATATGATGATGTGTGTGATAATAAATGGGATTGATTAAGGACTATTGACCAATGCGATTGGATTTTATTTTAGTTGGATGCATGAATGTATGAGTTTTATTAAATGGGGTCTGCGTACCTCGTCTTCTCTAATTTTTCTTAATGTAAATTCTATCTCCTCCTATGTACTTCCCTCGATCGATCACGATCAAGGTTTTTATTTATTTTAAATAGTTTTGTAATAGGAATAGTTAGAATTAATTTTGAAAAAATTGGAGATCAAGGACAAGAAGCGCATGAAGACCCGTTTGTAATGGAGCCCGGGTTTAAATGTAATAGTTATATTTAAATATTATTTCTTGCACCCTAAGGTTTGACCTTTTGGTTCACTTGGTGGCTCTAGTGAACCAAACTAGAATAAAAGTCCATAATCAATCCCAGTAGAATATAGTATTCTATATGTGCATACTTATACTATATATATTATATATTATGCAAACATGCTTCGCATGTTCATTAATACGACGCGTATTTATATATATATATGTATGCGCTTAAACAAGATGAGACAAATTAATAACAAACCCCTTAATTTTTATATTAAGTCCTAAGCGCTCAAAGATATTTGGAATATCGAACGTCGCCTTCTAGCATGATAAAATTAATAGAGTATTAAATATTTAATATGAGTTTGTTGTGTCACCACAAGGCAAGTATTAAGTATTTAAGATGTTAATTTATCACATTTGATGCTTATAAAGAAAATTGAACAATATTGTTTTGTTGTGTCACCACAAGGATGATATTTTTCTTTTTGAATATATGGAGTGCTAGGTCGGACTTAACTTGGATAATTTTGATTCGGATGTGCCACCACTGATGATCGAAATAATCTAAGAGGCAAAAGAAAAGGAGTTGCATAGTTGATGTAATTGACAAAAGTTGTCTACCTATTTATTTATATATAGTTTGTTGTGTCACCACAAGGCTATATACATTTGAAATGGGATCCTTATTCTCACTAGCAAATCTTTAATTAGATTTTGCCGAAATATATAAGTGAGGGTAATATAGTTTGAAGAAAATAGTGGGAGATACCAATTTAAAACAAGACCTAAATTATTTTGGTAATTAATAAAAAGAATGTATGTTAAAATGTTGTTAATTACAAATTCATTTCTGAGAATTTTACAATGTCTAAAATTACTATCACTGCGAAGCATATTAGATGCTAAATTAACCGTAATCAATTAAAGCGGATTGGTTAAGGAATTTGAGAATAGTTCTCATAGCTGAAAATCTATCTTATGTCCTTAATACGCCTATCCCTGCAATGGTTGCAGACAATGCCTCTGAGGAAGACATTGCTATTTTTAGAAAGTGGCAAAATGATGCACAGTTGGCTCAATGCATCATGCTCGCATCTACGAAAGTAACGAGCTTCAAACACAAGATGAAACTATGGATGCTTCTACTATATTCCCGCACATCAAGTAGTTGATGGTGAGGAAAGTAGGACTGATAGATATCAGATATCTAAGGAGCTCTTCCGATCTAGAATGGCCAATGGCACTATAATACAGACAAAAGTTCTAAACATGATCAATTTGATTGATCTATTAGGACAACGAGTTTTGTCATGGATGGAGAGTTGAGCCAAGATTTGATCTTGCACTCACTCCCGAACTCCTTTCACAATTGTTGTGAATTTTTCATATAAACAAGCTAGATATCAGCTTCGCTGATTTGCTTAACATATTGAAAAATGATGAGAGTCACTTTCCAACCAAGAAAGATCAAGTCTTACTGGTAGGGGCCAAAGGATCTTCTAAAAAGAAGAACGATTCAAAGAAGGTAAATAGAAAGGCGTAAACAAAGGATAATAAGAGCAAAACTGATACGGATAGCAAAGGAGTTTGCTTCCACTGCAATAAGCCTAGATAATCGGAAAGAAAGCTGCGGAAGTATCTTGCAGAGGCTAACCAAAGAAGCTTAGTGAAGTTTTGGTTCATAATACGCTTTTTGTTCATGATTGAAATAAATTTTTCTTTAAGTCAAGGTTCTACTTGGATATTGGATACCGACTTTGGTTATCATAAATATAGATTTATGAAGGACCAAGAAGTAGAAAACTAAACAAATATAAGTAATCCTATGTATGCGGAAAATGAAGCAAAGGTTCACGCATTAGCTATAGAAACTTATAGTTTAGCATCGCTACGGCAAATCTATTAAGTCAATAAGTTGTTATTGTATTCAATTCTTGTTAAAATATTATTTCCATTTTATTATTGGACAATGAAATCTTTGGTATTATAATTAAGAACAATTGTTGTTCTATTTATAATAATAATGTTTTGTATAGAATCGGAATATTACTTAATAAATTTTGTATACTTGACTTACATGAAAAATATATTTTGCAAATTGAACAAACTAGTATAAGAAAAGGAGATGATCATTCAAAGAGTTGAATGTGTGTATTTGTTGAATACAAGTGTGAATTATTTGAAAGGTTCAAAGAATTCGAAGTGAAACAAATTGGCAAAGTATTAAGATTCTTTGATTAGATCAAGGAATAAATACTTGTGCAATAAGTTTCTAGATCATCTCAAATGGTTTTCTCATAATGGACACATCCCGATACATAATAATTGATTGATGTATCCGAATGAAAAAAATCGTACCTTGTTGGACATAGTGCGGTCCATAACGATTTTACCGACATTCCAAAGTATCCTTACAGGTCATGTCCTAGAAATAGCTGACATATCTACGAAAAGGTAACCTCAAAATCCAGCCCCAAGACTCCATAAAAGTTATGGATGATGGGAGGATTCTAATCTTAAGTATGTTAAGTTAAGGGTTGTCCAACTTATGTGAAAATGTTTCAAAAGATAAGCTTGGGACAAGATTTGACATGTATCGATTTGTGGGACATCCTAAAGTAAGTTTAGGGTATGTGTTCTATAATCCTACTTAGCAAAAGGTGTTTGTTACGAAACACACTACCTTCTAAGATAAAGGTGTTTATCATTGAAAGGGCTAGTGGGAGGATAATAGATCTTGAAGAGTTCAAGAACCACAAAACACTATAAGTCAAATAAGAGGAACCTATAGATAGACCTATTGTACCACAACCAAGAATCGTAAATCGGAATAGTACCATAGAGAAGATACCTAGGAGGTATGGATTCATCATAGATGATGATGATGAGAGGCACGCATCATAAAAGATGATGATCCAGAGTTACATATGATGAGGTAAGAGTTCTAGTGTGTACAAAAGGGTCAGTGGGAGCGCCGTGACATTCCTAGTAATATATGTTGATATACTACGGATAAGGAATGACATACTAATGCTACAATCAGTAATGATAAAGTTGTCTAAACATTCCTCCATGAATGATTTGGAAGAGTATCTTAATTGGGGATATAAATCTATATAGATAGATTTAAAAGGATGCTCAACTTAACCTGAGGAACGTATATTCATTTGATGCTAAAGTCGTTTAACATGGCAAACTCAAGAGATGTCTCATGTGGATGAGCTATGGAGTGTATCTCTCTTAATAGTCCCCCAGACTCTCGAAAAGAGAGGTCGCATGAGTGACAATCATGTATGCAATGAAATGTACGAGACACGATGTTGATCGGTCATATTCTCGAGAAGATCATCGTGAAGGCGGTGAAAAACATCTTAAAGTTCTTTAGGCACTAAGGATGTGAGCATTCATGGTGGGTCTAAATTAAAACTAGAGGGCTTAATGAGACTCAAGTTTTTCGAGATGCACCAAGACGACGTAAAAATCCACTTTAAGGTAAAGGGCTACCTTGAATGGTGGTGCGATGAATTGGAAAGGTTCCAAACAAAGAAAGAGTTCTTTTGGTTTAGTGATAAAGACAAAGTATATAGCTATAAATGAAGTCGCAAGTTGATTGTTTGGATTAAAAGTTCATTCTGAGAACTAGGAATAGTTCCTAAATCTCATCTTGGATCTAAACATGTGTTGTGGCACTTTCATTTGATTATTAGAATCATTGAAAGATGGGAAATCACTATAGAGATAGTGGACTCTCATGAACAACATTACATATCCATTAACTAAAGCTTATCCAACAAATGAGGATAATTGTCACTTAGAGAAGAAGAGTATAAGATACCATGACGATTGGTTTTAGTGCAAGTGGGAGATTGAAAGTAGTATGCACACAAGCCAATCATGTTTGATGATAAAGCATATACTTTGTAACAATCTTATTCATTTATTAATAAAAAGTATTAATTTATTAAAGGCTTTTAATTATCTACATAATCTTTGTTTTATAATATGTGATAAACCCATAGTTTTAAGCAATGCTTTTAGAATAATGATGATGATCATTCTAATGAGATCTAAATTCTTAGAAAGCTTAAAACTAAAATAGTTCCCAATCATTGGATTACTAAATTGGGGATTAGTGAATCCGGATAGATTGGTACATACGTTGCTTGCTCATTGGATGAGGATGATTGATCTCATGATCATTTGTGTGGAGACACTAAAGCAAGTATGTAGGTGCTTATTAGAGAATAAGTTCATCGAACGTGGCTCGCTAAGGAATACCTAATGGAGTTTTATTTACTGTCGATAGGAATTTCTGTAGTGATAGTAGTACAAGTAATCCTTGGACTTGAGATCATCATAGTATATGTGTATGATGAGTTATACTTTGACTTATTCCTTAAGACCCTGAGGGTATATCAAAGGGTATGCTTGGGTATAATAAGTTGTACATGGAGATAATGTATGATCAATAAAGAATCTACCACTTCTAATAAAAGAAGAGAAATGTCCTATGTGATTCGATAAATGACAACCCAGTAGTCCTTGGTCAAGGCAGAATGAAATTAGAAAGGAGTTTCTAATTTGCATTATTTGGAGTTGTGCATTTAAGAAGTCGAAATACATATAATTAAATAAAATAAGACTTTGAAAGTAATTCCATGTCTTATATTTAATTGGGACATTGTATGGTGGAAGGATTGAATTATCACAGTAACTATTTACTCAAAGGTTCTTTAATGATTAATGTTGAAATCTATATTATCTGGAAAGTCGTTGATCGCTAGGGAGGCTTATCCCTATTGTAGAATAAATATTATTTATTTAAATAAATTAATTGTTTAATTTATTTATTTAAATAAGATTAGAATTGTTCTAATTGATTTATTCACAACCGGTTTAATATGGAGAACCTAAAGGGTCACACCATAAAAGGAAGAATAATTATTTAAGAAGTTAATGGCATAATCGTAATAATATGTTATGTATATTTAATTTAATCTATGGTGATAGAATAAATTAAATAGCTTAATATTTATTATTTAATATTTTAGAAATATTAAATATAAATTAATAAGAGGAGTCTTATTAATATTATTACAATTATTATTATTTTAATTTCTAAAAGAGTTTAGGAATTAATTTAATATAAGTACTCTCATTTATTCCTAATTGGATTAGGAAGGAAAATTAGTTAAAGGAGTTTAATTAATTATCCCTAATAAGATTAGGGAGCTTAATTAATTAAAAGAATTTAATTAATTAAATAAATCCCAATTCCTTAATTGTTAAGGTGGGTTGCCCACATCTATTAATAAGAGGAGTCTTATTATGGGTGAGGGGTTGTTGACTTTTTCAACATACGACATAATTCCAATTGTTGGGAGAGTACACCTTTTCTATAGAGATAGAAAACTAGGGTTTGAGCCAAATACCCTTCTTCTTGAATTTTCTTCTTCCTTGGTGGATCACCTCTAGAGGCCAAACATTTGGGTGGCTAACGTTGATCAAAGGAAGGAACCAAACCCGGTGGATTCAAGATTGAACGCGAAAGGATTTGGAGGTGAACTTGTACCTGAGGAAGCTCGATCTTCAAGGGTATGATTTATTCTTTATCTTTTCGTTTAATTAATAATTATGCATAAAGGGTGATCCGGGTTTATGGTTTGTAAATAATTTTTAAACTCTGATTTTACACGCTTCCGCACTTTTTATGCAATTTGATTGCGCACATGAATATTACAAACCTAACATGGTCAGCCTACTTAACTTCTCTTCTCCAATTCTCTAGTTAAATGTTTTAAATTCGTAAGTACTTGTTTTATTTTCAGTTCTTAGTTTGTACATAGCTTGTATTATTATTACACTCCAGTTACTTATTTATAAAGACTGTGTTTCATTTGTATGCGCTCTCTCTGTTCTTCCTGTTCTTTCTCTTCCGCCCCAAATGGTATATATATATATATATATATATATATATATATATATATATATATATATATATATATATAGCATGCACATATAGAATACAATATTCTACTCGGATTGATTATGGACTTTTATTCTAGTTTGGTTCACTAGAGCCACCAAATGAACCAAAAGGTCAAACCCTAGGGGTGCAAGAAATAATATTTAAATATAACTATTACATTTAAACCCGGGCTCCATTACAAACGGGTCTTCAAGCGCTCCTTGTTCCTTGATCTCCAATTCTTCAAAATTAATTCTAACTATTCCTATTACAAAACTATTTAAAATAAATAGAAACCTTGATCGTGATCGAGGGAAGTACATAGGAGGAGATAGAATTTACATTAAGAAAAAAAAATTAGAGAAGACGAGGCATGCAAAACCCCATTTAATAAAACCCATACATTCATGCATCCAACTAAAATAAAATCCAATCACATTGGTCAATAGTCCACAATCAATCCCATTTATTATCATACAAATCATCATATGCATCAAAAAATAACATTCATCTTATGAATAATAAACATTTAATATATATATTGATATCATTTAATGGGCAAATTTAGTTAGTATAAAATCTAATTTTGAATCAAAATAAACTCATTTATTTTAATCCAAATTTAAATAAAAAATAAACTATTTTATTTTAATTTATCCAATTTTGAATAAAATAAACTATTTTATTTTAATCAAAATAAACTCCTTTATTTTAATTAATTATGGAATCTAATTCCAAAAAAAAATAAAACTCCTTTATTTAAAGGAAACATGATTTTTCCTATTCACAAATAAACTCCTTTATTTTTTAATAATATTAAATCTTATTTCATATATAAATAAACTCCTTTATTTAAGGAAACATGGATTCACTTTCCTATTCACAAATAAACTCCTTTATTTTTGAATAATATGAAATCTTATTTCATATCTAAATAAACTCCTTTATTTAAGTAAATTAGGGTTCTCTTTTCCTATTCACAAATAAACTCTTTTTATTTTGAATAATACGAAATCTTATTTCATATCTAAATAAACTCCTTTATTTAAGGAAAGATGGATTTACTTCCTATTCACAAATAAACTCTTTTATCTTGAATAATATGAAATCTTATTTCATATCTAAATAAACTCTTTTATTTAAGAAAACATAGAATCCAATTTCAACTCCAATTAGTTATCATGGAATCAAATTCCAACTCTAATTAGTTAGCATGAAATTTAATTTTAAAATTAAAATAAACTTTTATTTTAATTATAAAATTATTAATATATATATATATATATATATATAATATTCATATTACCAAAACTATATATATTATAAATATATAATAACCGCAACTTATATATAACAGGCTGTTGCTTTAGGTTATTCAAATATATATATAACTTATGATTTGATACAAAGATCAGAATGCAGTTATTTTTAATATATATATCACGGTTGCATACTAACCAAAGTTATAATATTAATATATATAATAGTAATCATGCAACAGTTCGTAATTTTGAAAAACTGTGATTTAATAACGATTCATGATTAATGTGCTTTTCATGATTTTATTTATTTTTAAATAAATTTTATATAATAAAATTATGCCCAATTAAATTGTTCTGAACACATATCAATATACATATCAAATTAAAATAATTAATAATTCGCATAAAGGTTTGGCTCTGATGCCACTGTTAGGTTTGTAATATTCATGTGCGCAATCAAATTGCAAAAATAAGCGGAAACGTGTAAAAATCAGAGTTTAAAATTTACAAACCATATACCCGGATCACCCTTTATGCACAATTATTAGTTAAACGAAAAAGATAACGAATAAGAATCATACCCTTAAAGATCGAGCTTCCACAGGTACAAGTTCACCTCCGATCCTTTTCGCGTTCAACTTGAATCCACCAGGTTTGGTTCTTTCCTTTGATCAATGTTAGCCACCCAAGTGTTTGGCCTCTAGAGGTGATCCACCAAGGAAGAAGAAAGATTCAAGAAGATGGGTGGTTGGCTAAACCCTAGTTTTTCCATCTCTATAGAAAAGGAGCGTACTCTCCAACAATTGGAATAACGTATATATCTTGATATCTGATATAAGACTCATCTTATAAAGATATCAGGTAACCTTATTTAATAAAATAAGGTATTATTTAATTAAACTCTTTTAATTAAATGGGCTCCCTAATCTTATTAGGGATAATTAATTAAACTCCTTTAACTAATTTTCCCTCCTAATCTTATTAGGAATAAATGAGAGTACTTATATTAAATTAATTTCTAAACTCTTTTAGAAATTAAAATAATAATAATAATTGTAATAATATTAATAAGACTCATCTTATTAATTTATATTTAATATTTCTAAAATATTAAATAATAAATATTAAGCTATTTAATTTATTCTATCACCATAGATTAAATTAAATATACATAACATATTATTACTATTATGCCATTAACTTCTTAAATAATTATTCTTCCTTTTATGGTGTGACCCTTTAGGTTCTCCATATTAAACCGGTTGTGAATAAATTAATTAGAACAATTCTAATCTTATTTAAATAAATAAATTAAACAATTAATTTATTTAAATAAATAATATTTATTCTACAATAGGGATAAGCCTCCTAGCGATCAACGACTTTCCGGATAATATAGATTTCAACATTAATCATAAAAGAACCTTTGAGTAAATAGTTACCCATACAATTCAATCCTTCCACCATACAATGTCCCAATTAAATATAAGGCATGGAATTATTGTCAAGTCTTATTTTATTTAATTATATGTATTTCGACTCTTAAATGCACAACACTAAATAATGCAAATTAGAAACTCCTTTCTAATTTCATTACGCTTTTGCCAAGGACTCTTTGGGTTGTCATTTATCGAATCACATAGGACATTTCTCTTCTTTTAATAGAAGTGGTAGATTCTTTATTGATCATACATTATCTCCATATACAACTTATTATACCCAAGCATACCCTTTGATATACCATAAGGGTCTTAAGGAATAAGTCAAAGTATAACTCATCACACACAAGATACTATGATGATCTCAAGTCCAAGGATCACTCAGTACTACTATCACTCACAGAATTCCTATTGATGCACAAGTAAAACTCCATTAGGTATTCCTTAGTGAGCCAATTTCAAGTGAACTTATTCTCTAATAAGCACCTACATACTTGCTTTAGTGTCTCCACACAAATGATCATGAGATCAATCATCCTCATCCAATGAAAAGCAACGTATGTACCAATCTATCCGGATTCACTAATCCCCAATTTAGTAATCCAATGATTGGGAACTATTTTAGTTTTAAGCTTTCTAAGAATTTAGATCTCATTAGAATGATCATCATCATTATTCTAAAAGCATTGGTTAAAACTATGGGTTTATCACATATTATAAAACAGCATCATGTAGATAATTAAAAGCCTTTAATAAATTAATACTTTTTATTAATAAATGAATAAGATTGTTACAAAGTATATGCTTTATCATCAAACATGATTGGCTTGTGTGCATATTACTTTCACCGAATAGACAGGTTATTCCAACAGAATAATAAAGAATGGAATAATAGAAGAATTTTACTATGTATGCGGTACTTCGCATAGACAGGTTATTCCAACATAATAATAAAGAATGGAATAACAACCCTTATGAGTATTGAAAGAAAATAACTCTCTTCATGAATACGGAAAGAATAATACCCTTACCTTAGAAAAACTGGATACTGGAATAGTGAGGTAGCAGACTTGTCTTCTTCTTTCTCTCTATAATTTCTCTCTATAATAATTGCTCTATAGCTTTAGTGAATTGGTGAGAAATGAAGTAAGAATGAGCTTCTATTTATAGAAAAATATAGTTTCAATAATTGCACGTTTTGGGGATCAAAATATTATAGTATAATACCTTCATCTTTTCCTTCATTTTTAATTTAGTCCTGCAAGTATTATTAAACTTGCACCACCTCCCCTAATAGTAAATAATGTGAATCAATAGTTCAATCATGTGAATCAATAGTACACATGTGAACAAATAGTTATAATCATGTGAATTAATAGCGATTAATTGCTCATTTATCCGAGATTAATTACTGATTGTAGTCAAATTATAACTTCCGGACATCAATTAATATCGAAATAAATGTAAATTTCCACTAACACTAATAATTCTAACACAATGGAACTATCAATTTCATCTTTAATCGTACGAACTTATTCATCATTAATATTATAACTCACAATATTTAACAACCAGGTCGTTCCCAAGAAAGAGGGGGCATTCCGATAAGGATTTCTCCTTATTGGCGCGCAATTAGATGACCAAACCTCTCCTTGACAGAACTTCTAGACATTTTAAATATTGCAATTTAAAAATATGAATAACTTTGTCGTCTCAATTATTGATTTAATAATATATATTATGTAGATGATACTGTAACAATAATTGAATATAACTGAGTGACTTCTCACGTAAGCATCAATAATCAATACCATGTGCTACTATGCAACCATGCGTATTACTGTAGTTTTACTACCGGGTAGTTCAACAGTTTTAACGGTAACACTTTCGCCGTTATTTTTATAAAAAGATAATTCTGTCATTTTTTTACTACGACAATACTTCCATTGTGGAGTCCAACAATTATTGTGCCGTCGTACGGATATTCCCTGATAAAAAGAATATTCCCAAACGAATATTTTATAACAACTTGCATACTTTGTAATATTTGTAAATATTACCCATAACTATAACATTATATCAAATCCACACCATAATATTCAAAAAAAATATATTTCAAGAAAATTATCTTTTATTCATAAAAGTTGGGGTCTTACAACCTCCCCTTCTTATGAAATTTCGTCCTCAAAATTAGGGTACGTACCTGGTATATCGAAGAGGTGAGGATATCTTAACTTCATCTCAGATTCTAACTCTCAAGTCATTTCTTCCACATCGTGGTTTCTCCACAAAACTTTGACTTGAGGTATAACCTTGGAGCGTAGAATATGATCTTTCTTATCCAAGATTTTAACAGGTACCTCTTCATACGTTAAATCTTCCTCTATCTCATCTGGTTCTATTTCAATAATTTGGTTCAGGTCTTTCACATTTTTACGTAACATAGATATGTGAAAAACGTTATGAACACGAGACATACTTGGCGGTAAGGCGAGTCTATAGGCCACAGTTCCTATTCGATCGAGGATTATAAATGGGCCAATGAATCGAGGATTGAGCTTTCCTCTTTTTACAAATCTTGTAACTCCTTTCCATTGAGCAACACGTAACAACACATGATCTCCAATAGTGAATTTCACGTCCTTTCGATGAAGATCAACATAACTCTTTTGTCGATCTTGTGAGGTTTTTATACTTTATCGGATGGATCATTTGAATCTTTTCTGTAATCATACGTACCAACTCTGGTATTAACAACATTGCTTCATCCACCTCATCCCAGCATACTGGAGAACGACACTTTCTTCCATACAATGCCTCAAATGGAGCCATGCCAATACTTGCTTGATAACTATTGTTGTAGGAAAACTCCACCAATGGTA
The DNA here is from genome assembly GCA_020205615.1 of Panax quinquefolius. Lineage (NCBI taxonomy): Eukaryota > Viridiplantae > Streptophyta > Magnoliopsida > Apiales > Araliaceae > Panax > Panax quinquefolius. The sequence goes on from CM035156.1 coordinate 131,040,434, forward strand.
AGAACTTGTCCCAACTTCCCTTGAAGTCAAGGACACAGAGTCTTAATAAATCTTCAAGAGTTTGAATAATCCTTTCCGACGCCCATCCGTTTGAGGATGATATGCCGAACTAAATCGTATATCCGTGCCCATAGCTTTTTGCAAACTAACCCAAAATCTTGAAGTGAATCTTGGGTCTCAATCAGAAACTATGGATACTGGCATACCATGCAATCTTATAATCTCGTTTATGTACATACTAGCAAGACGTTAAAGTGTATAAGTTTCTCGTATCGGTAAGAAATGAGCAGACTTGGTCAATCTATCAATAATGACCCAAATTGCATCTATGCCTTGAGAAACCTTAGGAAGACCAAGATGCTTGAAATCCATGGTAATGTGCTCCCACTTCCATTCTGGAATTTCAAGTGGTTACAATGGACCTTTTGGCACTTGATGCTCCGCCTTGACTCGTTGACAAGTTAGACACCTTGTGATAAACTCTGTTATCTCTCTCTTTATATTGCCCCACCAAAATGTATGTCGAAGATCTCAATACATTTTGGTACTTTCAGAATGGATTTCAAACGGTTTGTTGTGCGCCTCCATCATGATTTTATACTTCATGTCAGAATCGTTAGGAACATAAAGTTTGGAGTTTACTCGAAGTATTCCTTCTTCGTCGATTCTTGCTTCTGAAATAGCACCTTCTTGCACTTTCTTGACAGAACTTCAAGACATTATAAATATTGCAATTTAATAATATGAATAACTTTGTCCTCTCACTTATTGATTTAATAATATATATTATGCAGATGAAACTGTAACAATAATGGAATATAACTGAGTGACTTCTCACGTAAGAATCAATAATCAATACCGTGTGCTACTATGCAACCACACGTATTACTGTACTTTTACTACCGGGTAGTTCAACAGTTTTAACGGTAACACTTTTACCGTTATTTTTATAAAAAGATAATTATGTCGTTTTCTTACTACGACAATACTTTTGTTGTGGGGTCTACCAATGATTGTGCCGTCGTACGGATATTCCATGATAAAAAGAATATTACCAAACGAATATTTTATAACAACTTGCATACTTTGCAAAATTTGTAAATATTACCCATAACTATGACATTATATCAAATCTACACCATAATATTCAAAAAAATATATTTCGAGAAAATTATCTTTTATTCATAAAAGTTGGGGTCTTACAACCCCGGTGAGGGGTACAGTCGTCATCTTACCACATCATACCATCTCAACATCTTACATACATTTCTGCGCAATGTCCCACAAGAACCAAGGAAGTCTGATCCCGAGTGACTATTACGTAGGATAACGGATAGAATTTGAAGCTTGAAGACCATGGACATGGTCCCCTCTTCCTGACTTCATACAACCTCTAATCTCATGTCATTGCATAACTCTCGACAACGGCGGTCCGAAATAGGTCTTATATACCTCAGTCGGATGCCCGAATTGCATTTCCGAAAGTTCGAGCGGACATCACAGTGCATGCGTGCACGCACTTCAAGACTGCAGGACCCGCGAAGCCCGGGGCACCCCGGGCAGCCGCAGGTACACCTGCGGCTCCTCCCTCTATAAATAGAGGGCTTGGGGTGGCCATTTGCAAGAGAGAAGGAGGCGAGGAAGCCCTGTCAAATTTGCTCTGTGCAAACTCTAAAATGTGTGCTTTCTCATTTTAAACACTTGTAAGCTCACATATAGCTACTTTTTACCGGCGGGAGCCGAGTGTTCATCCACTTCAAGTAATAGAAGTCTTCTTTGGCAGCCCACTGTAAGCCTTCTCACACACTTTGAAGCCTTTCTCTTCATCTGTGCACACACTGTTCTTCACATTGAGAGTCGTGTTGCGTGTGTTTGCCAGCACTTGATTCGTGGTTTTCATTTACATGCGTATATATTTATGTATATATATTATATATGGACTAACATTATCGAGTTATGCCTCGATTGAGCCTAGACTTATGTCTGGAGCATTTACTGATTTTGTATATATATATATATATATATATATATATATATATATATATATTGAATTAGAACTCTGTTAGATTAGCTCGGATTTTACATCCAATTATGCTTTCGCTTATATATATATATATATATATATATATATATATATATATATATATATATATATATATATATATATAAATAAAATGAAATGGTAAACCGAGCTGGGATCGATATATATCATGTGCGTTTATCGCTTTTATACATATATATATATATATTTAAATTTTTTTCCGCTTGGAGTTTACTTCGTGGCGGTCAATCGCTTTTACTGCTTTTTTTACATTTTGTCCCGCCTGGAGTTTACTTCGAGGCGGTTGATCGCTTTTACAACTTTATTTACATTTCTGATCCCCCATGGAGGTGCTTCGTGGTGGTTGACCATGTTTGTATATATATTTACAACTTATATATATAACTGCTTACTGCTTTCATACAAATTGCGGCATCATGTGAGCCTAAGAATCATGTAATCTTAGATTCAACCTACTGAATCTAGATTCGGTTGTCGTGATGGACATTTTCAGCTGTAAGTAGCTTGTAAATTATTCACGGCGTTTGAACATCCTTAGATGGCTTACATGCCCATGAGGATTTCGGCACTACTTTGTACATGATTTTCTCAAAGATGCTTCGCATCTTGAAAAATTAAAAGCAATCAACCGAACATTTAACTAAAATGGTAGTATCAAAGGACTAAATTACTATTGAGCACAGGGTTTGAAAATCCTTTTACAAAATTTCATTGCTATATCTTGTTTAAAATTAAATTTTTATATAAATTCAAACCTATATAGGTGCAAACGAGGCATAACACACACTACTTCCGAATAACATCACATTGACCCATACACACACATATTCATACAATAGTTTCTTTGAGAAGTGGCGGTCACTGTGGTAATACGGATGTCGGGGGGTGCCCACCACCATCCCTTCACATAATTAAACCCCCGGACCCTAAATGAATCTCGGTTTCACAGACCCGTTTAGCAGTGTTACATCACTGGGTCAATGTGTAAACCTTTTCTTGGTTGCATTGGTGCAACCATTTAAAAACACCAACTGGCGACTCTTAACAGTCCATCGTCGACATTACACATATCGAACCTTTTTCACTTGTTTTTTCAAACAAATCTCACCTAACATGAGAACACCAAAGAACATGTAACGCCCCAGAAAATTTGGATTTTTGAGAATTAAATTTTTTATTTAATTATGTGGATTAAATGAATTTAATTAATTAATTATGGGAGTAAGCTAATTGAAGGTCGTTCTATGACCTAGATATGTCGGAACATTGTAGTATTTTGGCTACGTGATAAAATTAAAGTGTTTGAATTTCCAAGACAAAAATAAAAACTTTTCGAGAAATTTTCTGAAAAACACTATTCACGCATTTCTGCTCGGGAATTATTTTTGAACTTTCGAGAAATACATAATGATAGAATATCGAGGTGAGATAGAATATTCAATAATATTTTAGTTATGGAAAACGCAGTTTTTTGCCTGCGGGCTTAAAACCTAACGATTAGGGAAAGTGAGTTCCGAGAAGAAAATGTAATACGTATAATGAATTAAAGTGTTGATCGTATAATACGTAGGTATTGTACGAGGTAATGAATACGAGTATAATACGAGGTGTTATACGAGTATGAATGAATGATGGTATGTCCTATGTGAATAAGTATACGAAGTGGAATGCGAGATTAATACGTAAATTATACGTTATAAGGCTTTAAGCCAAATGTAATGGACTTGTAGGATTGTGTAGAACATTGTAAAGTCCAATAAGAATTGATAAGGCCCAAGTGTAGAAATGGGTAAGTCCAATAGGAATTAATGTGTAAGCCCAATGCAAGCTAATGGTAAAGCTCAAAGAATTGTTAATGCAAGCCCAAAGTATAAAGTGAGATTAATTGAATTTAAGGTCCAAAGCAAGGTTGATCCATTGGGGCAACCTATGATCACTTGGATAACCCAAAGTGGTGACCAAGTAAAGTATTTGGTGACTAAGTAAAAGTGATGAGCAAGCAAAGGATAAGTTATGTGATTAACAAGCAAACTTAAAAGCTAAGTAAATTGCTTATGTGATAAACAAACAAAGTGCTTAAGTGTGGTGGCCAAGTTTACTTAATAAGCTAGGTAATAAATAGTAAGGAGGTGGAGTGGCTTAATGACCAAGTAGACTTAATGACCAAGTGTTGTGGGGAGCAAGTTAACTTAGTGTTTAAGCTAGGAATAGTAAGGAGGTGATTAAGGAGGTGGAATGGTCTAATGACCAAACTACCCTAACCTAGCAAGTCCTATAAATAGCAAGCTTGGTTTTCATTTTGTTGGTTGTTCAACAAGTTGAGAGCTTATTGGTTAGATAGAATAAGTGAAAATAAGCTACAAAAGCTAGAACAAGTTAGCCTTTGAGAATTCAATAAGCAAGAAAAATAACAAGGATTAAGCAAGTGATCTTCATAGGTAAGAGCTTAAACCATAATTCTCTTTCTCTTGCATTGGTAGGGAAATGGGTAGTGGTAGAACATGTATGCTAAGGAATGATAAGAATGAGTAATCAAAGGGCTTAAGTCTTAATAAGTCGTATAAGTCATGAATAAGTTATTCGTAATCAAATAAGTTATGAATCAAGGAAAAACTTGTAGGAACTTGTAATATGTTACAATAATGAAGTTAATACGACTAGAAGATGAGAGAATGATGGATAAAAGGATTTAGACCATGTTAAGTCATGTGAAGTAAAATCATAAGTAGTTATACTTTTATAAGTTATAGACTAATGAAGAACAAGTAAGAACTTATCATGTAAATAAGTTAATGAGGTATGTATGTCAAGATGTTAGTATGTTGGATATGAGAACATTGAGTGAAGGACTTAAATCAATAATAAGTCATAAGTAAATGAAATCATGAAAGTTATAAGTTGATAAGCTATGAACTTATGAAGAATAAGTCAAAACCTAATTTAAAACTAAGTTAGTGTAATAAGTAGTTTGAAATGTTTATATGATGGTTAGAATCCATTTAGAACAATGATCAAATCGTTAGTAAAGAAGTTATGCCAGAATTCACACGATTGGATGTTAAGCGTCGAATTCGTGAAATTCTCGGAATGGAAGTCGTATTTTGTGTTTGAGCTTGGAAACATTGGTTTTCAATGGAGACAAGTCATATTTGGCAATATAGAGTTGCGGAATCGAAAATGACCGGATTCTGACTTAGAACGAAGAAACGAGCGTTGAACGTTCACGAACGTTTATCGTTTTTGTTAAAATAAACTAATAGGTGAAATTTTAGCTAGCGAAGTCAATAAGATAAAATTCTTGCATAAACGTGTAGAGTATGTAATTTGTGAACCATATGATTTTGAACGAGCCAATTCGGACTTATAACGAAAAAGTTATGCGTTCGGGAGTTTCGTAAAATTTTCAAAAGCGAAAAAATTATCGAGGCGCAGAGTGAGTCATGTGGCGACTCCACGACTTCTAAAGCTTCAACTGCAAAGACGAGGTTTGAGGCTTGAGGCAGAGCATCTTGCTAACTTCATTTGCGGTATGAGATCAGAGAGTTAAATGTGGCGTATGTATGGCTGATCAGATTTTGACATACAAGAATGTTTACAAGTATAGAATGAAAGATAACTCATTAGTAATGAACTAAGGTGTTAATATAACATTGTTAAAACATTGTTAGACACTTAATGTATGATGATTAAAGGTTAAAAATGAATTGAAGATGAACGTAATGAGAACAACGTAATGTGTTAAGCCGGCTGTAGAAATTTGTTAACCAAGTTGATTATGAATCTAATGGTTTGCAATACCAGTATGGGTTATGTAATTACTTAATGAACATGATAAGACCTTTCCTAAATCACTGTTATAGTGATGACTTTAGGAATTTAATGTTGTTTAATGAGTAGTTAAACAACGAACGTAAAAAAATATAAGGAAGCGTGATCTCGTATTCAATAATGATAAGGCCTATAACATTAAGAGTTACAACTAAAAGTTGTTAAGTAATACGTGAACGTAAACGGTACGTGAACCATGTATGTTCATTCATGACCTAATGTGGTATATTATGTGGTTATGTGTTGTAGAGACCGTAAAGGCGAAAAGGAAAGTTATTATCTCAGAAAGTAGCATTTGAAGGCAAGTTTTTCTTAAACGCTTGTCTAACCTTTGTGTTGTGAGTTTTCTTTAATTCATGTTATAAGATCATGAACTATTTTACTAAAGGGTCGATGCCGGTTTATCTCGGCTAGACTAATCTTGAAGAGTTGATTGATTTATTTATAAGTCTTTTAATATAGAATTGCTAACGCTTATCTCACGCCAATTTTTTTCATAATACGGATTCAAGGTAAGCTTTGAGTATGAATAAACAAATGTATTTTTCATCGATTATTCGATGGGCACGCGAGGTTGCCAAAACTTAAGCGTATATACATTTAATGGATGAAGTGTTGATCAACATAAAGTACTATGGGTGATCACCCGAAGTGCTTTCGTGAGATATCTTGGGACTTACGGACTTAGTGTCGGGTTGTCCTTTTCAAAGAAAATATGAAATGCTCATGGTCTTGAGCGAATTGATGTTTCTTGAGTATTGTTATTGTAAAACATTTTGAAGGAAAAGAAATACTATTTTGAATTATTGGTAGTACTTATAACTATTATCCGGTGATTGAAGATATCGATTCCTATGTTTCAAGCATGTTGTTTAAAAGAAAATTGTTGTACTTTTTTGAGCTTGTTATGCTCACTCTTGCTTGAACCATATGAAAGGCTAGGGTGAGCAACGAGCAGAGGGATTTGACAAGGATAGAAAAGCGAAGACGAATTTGAGCGATTAGTTTACCTTGTAATAAAGCGTAAGTTATATATATACTATAGAATGATGAACAAAGAATGTAATGGTTTTAGAACCTGGGAACGGGATGTAATATTATTAATGTAATAAGAATGTCATTGATTCACACATTTTGATGTCGTTTCAATAGAATGAATGCGATTATAGTGCAAGTGTAGCACCATCTGTCGGGTTAGAAGACACCCAGATTTGGGGGCGTCATAGGTTGGTATCAAAGCATTAGGTTATAAAACTTAAGGGGGAAGAACCTTAGGCTAATAACCTCATTAAGGAAGAAAAGTTCGAAAGAAGTAAGTTCAAGCTTTACTTCAGTCAAATGTGTTAATAATGTATTGAGGAAACTCAGTACCGAAAAATTTAAAAGATGGAAAGTAACCCTAAATAAACTAAATGTGATTTGTACTTATACTATGGTATGTTATGTACAAATCAACATGTTATGTGTTATTGTAGGATGTTAATCGATAGCTTGTTGTATAGAGTAGAGCCTGTACCTATGCCGGTGGCGGTGGTACCATTAGTGATTTTAGAGGAGTCAGAGACAGTGGAGTACTTTTCTGAGGAAGACTACTCCGAGGGAGATATGGATATAGCGTCATATCTTAATATGATGGTCTATGAGGAGGAGGAAATTGAGGTAACATCGGTTAATACGGTGGTACATACACTAGAAGTCAATACCTCCGATATCTGATGAGAGCATTGTAATGGCGATATAACGAGAATGTGCTGGCCCGAAGTACGGTTATGCGAGAATCGAGTGAAGAGATTAATTATCTCCATGAAGCTAAGGTGTCTGCAGAAACAAATCTTGAGTTAGAACACGATAGACATGTGCTTATGATAGAGCAGGCTAAGGATTATAAGAAGGAGGCCGATAAGCTTCGTAAGAAGCTTATTAAGAGAGACCAGAAGATAGCGCAGATGTCTTACATCCATGAGAGTGCTCATAGAGATTTCAAGTTTAAAGTTGCATGTTATACCATGGAGTCAGGACAAACTCGACATACAATTAGTTGGGATACTGTAGTGAAGATTGCGAATGAGAAACACGAGGTCGCTGTTATGCATTATTAGAAAGCTAGAGTTATAAATATATGTGTAGTGACGTAAAACCCTCTTTTGTATAAAAGGGTAGTCTTTTTGTAAATCCCAATTTTTGAGAAGTTCAATTGCGGGATAGAAATGTACTAGCCGTTGGCTATGGAAGTAAAGTGTAAATAGTTTCAGAATATGAAGAAGCATATGAATATAATGAAGTTTTCATTTAATGTGCTTTGTTATGGTATGAGTTGTTATGTGGCGAATAACAACCAAGCAAGTAAATAGATAATAATGAAATTTTATTTAATCAGAAAATGCCGCCAAGTAGAAGATAACGTAATCAGGAAGCGGAATCACGTAATGAAAATCAAGGGGGGTCAAAACAACCCTATGCAAGAGTTCGTTAATTTATTAACGGTTGCATTTAACTAAACTGGGGGTAAGGTAACCACTGAACCTAGGTTAGCCAGAATGACTACTTTTAAAGAATTTAAAAGTTTAGGTCTGCCATAGTTCAAAGGAACAACGGACCCATTAGCAGCCCGGACATGGGTAAAGGAAATAGGGAAGGCATTTGTTATTACAAACGTAGGTGAGGCGCAAAAGACTTCTTTTGCGACTTATATGACGAAAGTGGAAGCCAAATTTTTGTGGGAGGTTCACCATGGTGGGGCTAGAACAGATGCGGTAGTGTGGGAACAGTTTAAGAAGATTTTTGTTCGAGAATTATTTCCCTACAAGCATGTAAGGGAGGATGGAGATTTAGTTCTTAGAACTTAAACTAGGGGACGTGATGGTTCCCCAGTACGCGGCCCGATTCAATGAATTGGCAAGGTTTGCTCCACATCAAATGGACATTGAGGAGAGGTAGGCTCGTAGGTTTGAGCAGGGCCTGAAACCCTGGTTCTATAGTTGGATTTCTGTGTTCTAGAGTGTTTCCTGTGGGGCCATTTTGGAAAAGGTGATTATAGCCGAGGGTGGTAGTGAGGCGTTGACTCAATACCACAAAGAGAGAAAGAATAAGAGCAAGGGAGAGGGAGGAACCAAGGTAGAGAATGTCAGTGGAAATATGCCAAAAAGAAAGAATTTTAACTCCGGGAATACTGGAGTGGGACAAGGGGATCCTAAGCGTAAGGTCAAAGTGTGTAAAACATATGGAAAGACTCATCTAGGAGTCTGTCTGAAAGGGATTATAAGTATCTTTAAACATTACGGTAGAGAATGGGGAAATAACTTTCATTAATTATATTCGTGGAAATGGTTTCATGGATAATAATGGTAAGCAAGTGTTGATAGATAAGCACCGATAATGTTGAGAGAATTTGAAGTAATTCTCGGTATGAATGGGTTGATTAACCATAGAACTTTAATAAATTATTAGAATAAAAGTTTGAATCTTCAGTTTTCTAAAGTAACCCAAAGTAGTATTTTACGGTAATCAAATACCGCGACGCTCTTGTTGTCTAACCATGAAGCAAGTTAGGAGGATGTTAAGGAAGAGGATGAGTCGTTACGGTTGCGTATTGACTATCATAATAGGAGTAAGTTAGCGGTTAAGAATGAATACCCATGGCCCAGGATCGATGATCTATTTGATCAGTTGAAGATGACAAAGAATTTTTCTAAGATAGATTTGCGTACGGGGTATAGTCGGTTGAAAGTAAGAAAGAAGGAGGAGGTACCTAAGATGACATTCAGAACTCGTTATAATTATGACAAGTTTCTGGTTATGTCAATTGGGTGGACTAATGTATGGAAGCTAGATTTTTCTTAAGAGGAGCTGAGCAAGTCGAGGGTAAATTGATAGGTACCCTTATGAGGTGCTATGATTAAAAGTATAATTAGTGTCACGGGTTGGTATTGTCGAAATGGGAAGTGAGAAAAATAGTTTTCAGGAACTAAAAAGGGAAGTTAAGTAAGGTACCTGTATGGTCTCTATCAAATGATATGGGGAATTTTGTAATGTATCTCGATGTTCGTATAGATGACGAGATTGTGTGCTTATGTAGCATGGCAAAGTCATTAGGTATGCATCACACCAGTTAATGGATTATGAGAAGGTCTATCCTACTTATGATCTACAATTGGCAGCTGTAGTTTTTGAATTTAAAATTTGAAGATAGTATTTATACGGCCAGAAGTGTGAGATATACACGGACTCTAGGAATTTGAAATATGTCTTCACACGAAAGGAGTTGAATATGAGGTAGAGAAAGTAATTAGAATGTATAACAGATTTCGACGTTGATATATTATATCAATCCGGGAAGGTTAACGTAGAAGCCGACGTGTTAAGTAGGAAGGGTAGGGAAAAGCTATCGATGTTAATAACTCAGAATGAGTTAATAACGGAAATGGCGAAAACAGAGTCAAAGGTTAAATTGTGGAATGAAGTGGTAGAAATGTTATTCACAACGTAGACTCAATCCACGATAATGGAACGAGATAATTAAGTACAACTAGGTAATGAGGAATGTACGCGAATGAGGAAGAGGATGCATGATGAAGAGAAGATCAAGTATAATCTTGTTTTGAAGGAGGAATTTGAGTTCCAAATAATTCTAAGTTAAAAGCTAATGAAAGGGTAATAACATAATGTGTCAATAAGTATTTAAACTTTCAACTCAAATTATTGATAGGAAGTGACAAGTCATGAAAAATTAAGATAATACCTTCGTTGAAGGTGAAATAAAAGAACCACAATGTCGAAGAAGCATTGTGGGAACTTGAGATTAAAATAAAGGAAAATGTTTCCTCAATGGTGTATGTATTATTAGCGTGATTCTGGGGACAGAATCCTTAGGGGAAGAGTGTAATGCCCCAGAAAATTTGGATTTTTGAGAATTAAATTTTTTATTTAATTATGTGGATTAAATGAATTTAATTAATTATTTATGGGAGTAAGCTAATTGAAAGTCGTTCTATGACCTAGATATGTCGGAATGTTGTAGTATTTTGGCTACGTGATAGAATTAAAGTGTTTGAATTTCCGAGACGAAAATAAAAACTTTCCGAGAAATTGTAATAACCCGGGATTTGGAATAACCCAAAATTTATGAATAATTTTTTTTATTAATATTGACATTGACTGTTAATATTGTACTGAGAATCTGTGAGACAAGTCTCAAAAATTAGTCAATTTGTGTTTTGACTGAGAAATTAGAGTAGAGTTGTGCTTAATAGCTTTAGAAACCCTAACCCTAATTTCTAGAAAGGGATTCGATAGAAAATTCAATAAAAATAATTGTATTGTTGAATACGTGCTTGTACTGTATAGGAATGTTGACCAATGATTGACTGGAAAAGGTTTAATATTAATAAACCCTAATAAGAGATTAGAAACCCTAATCTTGGGATTAAAAACTCCAACGTGCAGTTAGAAACCCTAATCAATAGCCGGGAAACCCTAATTTCATAACCGGGATTCGTAAACCCTAAATTAAGAAATCCTAATCCTAATTGGCAAGCCTACTGTGTTTATTAAACTTAAATATGATTAGAAAACCCTAATTATATTCTTGTATCTTGATTTTATTTTTTAGAAACCCTAATTGTAATTTAGAATTTTTTTTTTTTCTAATTAAACCCTAATTTTAGAAAATCCTAGAAGTTAGATTTTTAAAACCTAAGGGTTAGGACCTTAGGGTCAAACCCTAAGGGTTTGTATAAATGTCAAGTATGCCATTAAAAATAGATGGACAATGACCAAAATAACCTTTTTATATATTTTAGTAAGTTAACTTGTAAATGTTGCTAAAACTTTAGTTGTTAACCTAACCAATTGACTTAGTGACTTCTAAGTACTCAGCAAGTAGCCAAAAATTGACAGCTAGCATTAGATCTAGCAACTTATCACAATATATATAGATTTGGGAGAGAGAAAAATAATAAATTTAGCCATTTTACTCTCTTGCTCTTACCAACTCTCTCTCATGCATGAACCTCCGAAATCTTAGAGTAGATCAGTCACCAAATAAACCCTAGAAACACCAAGATCATTTAAGGAGAATCAAGATCAAAACTTGGACTAGAAAGGTATAAACCTAATTTTTATTTTTGATCCAAGTTGCTAAAAAAATCTTTGTGTTTATGTGTTTAGAATCTTGCTATTGGATGTTTTTATGAAGATCTATGATGATCCATCATGAATCCATAGCATCAAAATGCATTAAAAGTGTTAATTTTCAAAACTGCCAAGAACAACTTTTGTGTTTGACAAGCTAATGTCAGGAGCCACAGATTTTTGTTCGCTGGTTGTTTTTGATGTTTTATTGTTTGAATCTATAGCCTGATATGTGGTCTTTAATTGGAAAGTGGAATCACAGTGTTTGAATAGCTAGATTGCATTTTATTCACGGTCAAACTCCGTTGACCGACGTTGACTGGGCTAAATTCTGGGCAGCCCAGAACCTTTGAAACAACGTCTGACAAGATGTTTAAGCCCATGGATCTGTCATTCGTTTGGGTTTTTGATGTTTTTACTTGATACATATTTTAGCCTGTTAGTTGTGCTATAGATCCATGCTTCTTGATGTCATAAAATATAAACAGATTTGTTGTAATGAATGGTCAAACTTGACTGCTTGATCACGATAGCAGTTTCTGGGTAAACCCAGAAACGGTATAAACAATGTTCTGACAGGGTTTGACCAAGTCGTAACATGTAGAACTGTTGTTGTTAATTTAATATGTTACTTAGGAAATGTTCTATGACATAAGGACTTCATGATGGAACCATTATTATACAGGAATCATGAACGGATCGTATAAAAACGTTATCTGGAAAGTGGTCACTCAAACTGCTGGGTTTCTGGGTAATCCAAGAAATCGTCTGACAATCAATTTGAAGGCACAGATCTTCTTAATGTGTTGTTTTATGACCAAATTGATACTTGATAATTGTAGTATTACATATGTACTACAAGATTGAACCATAAGTTAGTCCAAAACATGACCAAACTGGAAATTACACTCAATTGAAACGTCACCTCAAGATCATTTCATAAAGCGGTGTTCTTTAGCTCAAGAACACCAAAGACAACGGTCAAGTGTCGCTAAAGGCTTTAGCGAAGGTTACTATTTATTTATTTTCTTATTTTTCCGGAAATTATTTAAAAATAGAAAATAAATTCTAAAAATTACCAAAAATGATTTTAAAAATTATTTAAATTATAAAAAATAACTTTTGACCAATTGGAATATTTTTCTTTAATATTTATAATTATTTCAATATTAAAGGTATTTAATTTATTTAATTAGTATATTAAATAAATTAGAGAAAAATGATTTAATATTATAAAAATCATTTTAAATAAGAATAATGAATTTAAAAATATTTTGAGTTATAAAATATAACTTTTAATATTTTTGGAGAATTTTCCTTAATAATTTAATATTAATGATATTAGATTTATTTGATTATTAAATTAAATAAATAGGATAAAATGATTTTAATGATTTAAAAATCATTTTAAATAAGAATAAAGTGTTAGAAAATATTTTGAATTATAAAATATAATATTCTATATCTTTGGAGAATTCTCATTAATAATTTAATATTAATGATGTTAGATTTATTTAATTTTATATTAAATAAATGAATTAAAAATTATTTTATTGATTTAAAAATCATTTAAAAATGAGAAAAATGATTTAAAAATATTTTAAGTTATAATTAATGACTTTAAATATTTAGATGTTAATTTCATTAATATTTAATTATTAATGGTGATGATTTAAAATGATTTTTAATTATTTTAAAAATCATTTAATTGAAATATTATTGATTTAAAAATATTTTAAGTTATTGAAAATATCTTTAATATTTTGACAAGTATGTTATTAATATTTTGATATTATTAAATATTAATAATGATAAGATTATTTGATAATTAAATCATTTAAAAATAATTCTGATGTTTGAAAAATTATTATAAATTATAATAATTGTTTATAAATTATTAAAAGCTTTCGAAAAATATTATAAATGATATTTGACTTATCTAAATAATATTGAAGCTTAGAGACCAAGTTTAATTGACAGATAACTATGTTATTTGACGGGTAAGGTGACCAGATGACCGAGATAAGACCGAAGTACAACCAGACTGAACTACTTGACCATGTTAAGTGTTTATATAGGTTATAAACACTATTGTGACTATGTGTTAATGTGCCTAGGAGAAGTTTGACTGTGAATTACAGTGTTACGTGTTATAAATGATTGTGCTAATTGGGAGACCGACATTATTGATTATAGGTCTTACAAATGCAATTAATTATATTGTGTAGCTGTAATCAGCAGAAGAGGCAAGTTTCCTAACTCAACTTGAGTTACTATTTTTCAAGCATGATAGTGAATAATTATTCACATCTATAATGATTGTTGTAATTCGCACGTAGTGCAATTGAATCACGTTCTATTATTTAAACTAATTATAAATCATGTCTCAACTAATTGTTTAGGCGAGACTAGTATTTGTTAAAGCATGAAAGGTTCTATTCATTATGAACTGAAATGTTATTGGGAGATCTATGCCATTGTTTTCGGCTAGATTAGTATTATTATTAATTATTGAAATCCTAGTATTTCTTTGAAAGTAATCCAAACCATATTGTTGTGGTACGGCCTCTTGAAGTAAGACTGAGATGAACAAATTTTATTGTCATAAATCGACATGTGCAATATTATTGAGTATTATGCATAATATAGGGTACAAAGGAGTTGGCCACTCCAGGTACTTGCAGAAAAGTATAGTTTAGTTTTTATAACTAATTTATATTCTTGTGGTAATTTAGTTTTAATAACTAAATGAATCCTCTATTAGTTCATGATCCTCTATGATCACTCAACATGAAATCTGGGTATATCCCACTTTATTGAATATTGTTGTAGTATTGTTAATTCAATTGAATATTATTGAATCTTTGAAAGAATTATACTCTTTCATATCGGATAGGTTATTTAGTATGAAATAGTAGAAAGTTATTATTCAGATTGAATTAATATTTCCCTATCTCGAAATCTTTTGATAGTTGTTGAAGCTCTATACAAGCTAGACTCTTCTATTCATGATTTATATATCATTTATTGTATATTTTAACTTACGGGGCAAACTTGTTGCTCACCCTTGCTAAATAAAATATTTCAGCTAGGAACGATGAGGCCAGCGGGGCTAAGCAGAATAAAGGCAAAGGCATAGTGCTGGAGTAGTTTTATGTTAAGCATATTTAATATGTTGTTTTTTTGTAAACCCTTTTTGTATATCGAAAGGGTAAAGCTTGTAATGTTGAGGTTAGTTGACCTGGGATGATGTTGTTAACTTAATAAATAATGTTATGTAAGTTTATATTAATCAATTAATGGGTAGTTAGATGTTATTATATTATGGATCGTGAGCACCAAACTCGGGGGTCAGGTAACCCGGATTTGGGGGCGTCACAGAAATTTTTCGAAAAACACTATTCACGTATTTCTGCTCAGGAATAATTTTTGAACTTTCGAGAAATACGTAATGATAGAATATCAAGGTGAGATAGAATATTCAATAATATTTCAGTTATGGAAAACACAGTTTTTCGCCTGCGGGCTTAAAACCTAACGATTAAGGAAAGTGAGTTCCGAGAAGAAAATGTAATACGTATAGTGAATTAAAGTGTTGATCGTATAATACGTAGGTATTGTACGAGGTAATGAATACGAGGTGTGATACGAGTATGAATGAATGATGGTATGTCATATGTGAATAAGTATACGAAGTGGAATGCGAGATTAATACGTAAATTATACGTTATAAGGCTTTAAGCCAAATGTGATGGACTTGTAGGATTGTGTAGAACATTATAAAGTCCAATAAGAATTGATAAGGCCCAAGTGTAGAAATGGGTAAGTGCAATAGGAATCAATGTGTAAGCCCAATGCAAGCTAATGGTAAAGCTCAAAGAATTGTTAATGCAAGCCCAAAGTATAAAGTGAGATTAATTGAATTTAAGGCCCAAAGCAAGGTTGATCCATTGGGGCAACGTATGATCACTTGGATATCCCAAAGTGTTGACCAAGTAATGGTGACTAAGTAAAAGTGATGAGCAAGCAAAGGATAAGTTATGTGTTTAATAAGCAAACTTAAAAGCTAAGTAAAGTACTTATGTGATAAACAAGCAAAGTGCTTAAGTGTGGTGGCCAAGTTTACTTAATAAGCTAGGTAATGAATAGTAAGGAGGTGTAGTGGCATAATGACCAAGTAGACTTAATGACCAAGTGTTGTGGGGAGCAAGTTAACTTAGTGTTTAAGCTGGGAAAAGTAAGGAGGTGATTAAGGAGGTGGAATGGCTTAATGACCAAACTACCCTAACCTAGCAAGTCCTATAAATAACAAGCTTGGTTTTCATTTTGTTGGTTGTTCAACAAGTTGAGAGCTTATTGGTTAGATAAAATAAGTGAAAATAAGCTACAAAAGCTAGAACAAGTTAGCCTTTGAGAATTTAATAAGCAAGAAGAATAACAAGGATTAAGCAAGTGATCTTCATAGGTAAGAGCTTAAACCATAATTCTCTTTCTCTTGCATTGGTAGGGAAATGGGTAGTGGTAGAACATGTATGCTAAGGAATGATAAGAATGAGTAATCAAAGGGCTTAAGTCTTAATAAGCCGTATAAGTCATGAATAAGCTATTCATAATCAAATAAGTTATGAATCAAGGAAAAACTTGTAGAAACTTGTAATATGTTACAATAATGAAGTTAATATGACTAGAAGATGAGAGAATGATGGTTAAAAGGATTTAGACCATGTTAAGTCATGTGAAGTAAAATCATAAGTAGTTATACTTTTATAAGTTATAGACTAATGAAGAACAAGTAAGAACTTATCATGTAAATAAGTTAATGAGGTATGTATGTCAAGATGTTAGTATGTTGGATATGAGAACATTGAGTAAAGGACTTAAATCAATAATAAGTCATAAGTAAATGAAATCATGAAAGTTATAAGTTGATAAGCCATAAACTTTTGAAGAATAAGTCAAAACCTAATTTGAAAATAAGTTAATGTAATAAGTAGTTTGAAATGTTTATATGATGGTTAGAATCCATTTAGAACAATGATCAAATCGTTAGTAATGAAGTTATGCCGGAATTAACACGATTGGATGTTAAGCGTCGAATTCGTGAAATTCTCGGAATGGAAGTCGTATTTTGTGTTTGAGCTTGGAAACATTAGTTTTCAATGGAGACAAGTCATATTTGGCATTATAGAGTTGCGAACTCAAAAATGATCGAATTCTGACTTAGAACGAAGAAACGAGCGTTGAACGTTCACGAATGTTTATCGTTTTTGTTAAAATGAACTAATAGGTGAAATTTTAGTAAGCGAAGTCAAATAGATAAAATTCTTATATGAACGTGTAGAGTATGTAATTTGTGAACCGTAGGCTTTTGAACGAGCTAATTCAGACTTATAACGAAGAAGTTATGCGTCTGGGAATTTTGTATAATTTTCAAAGCGCAAAATTATTCGAGGGCACTGAGTCCCAAGCGTGGTAGCGACTCACAACCTTAAAGCCATACTGCAAAGACGAGGCTTGAAGCGAAAGCATAGTGCTAACTCAGGCGCTTGCTGCATGAGATGCAGAGTTAAATGTAGAAATGCCATGGCCTGATCCAGTTTTTAATGACAAAGAATGTTTACAAGTATAGAATGAAAGATAACTCATTAGTAATGAACTAAGGTGTTAATATAACATTGTTAAAACATTGTTAGACAATTAATGTATGATGATTAAAAGTTAATAATCAATTGAAGATGAACGTAATGAGAACAACGTAATGTGTTAAGCCGGCTGTAGAAATTTGTTGACCAAGTTGATTATGAATCTAATGGTTTGCAATACCAGTATGGGTTATGTAATTACTTAATGAACATGATAAGACCTTTCCTAAATCACTGTTATAGTGATGACTTTAGGAATTTAATGTTGTTTAAGGAGTAGTTAAACGACGAACGTAAAGTATAAGGAACGTGAACTGTATTCAATAATGATAAGGCCTATAACATTAAGAGTTACAACTAAAAGTTGTTAAGTAATACGTGAACGTAAACGGTACGTGAACCATGTATGTTCATTCATGACCTAATGTGGTATATTATATGGTTATGTGTTGTAGAGACCGTAAAGACTGAAAGGAAAAGTTATTATACTGTAGCAGACGCTGAAGGCAAGTTTTTCTTAAAACGCTTGTCTAACCTTCGTGTTAGCCAAGTTTTCTTTAATTCATGTTATAAGATGCATGAACTATTTTACTAAAGGGTCGATGCCAGTTTTATCTCAGCTAGACTAATCTTGAAGAGTTGATTGATTTATTTACAAGTCTTTTAATATAGAATTGCTAACGCTATCCTACGCTAATTTTTTCGTACGGATTCAAGGTAAGCCTGAGTATGAATAAACAAATGTATTTTTCATCGATTAGTCGATGGGCACGCGAGGTTGCCAAAACTTAAACGTATATACATTTAATGGATGGAGTGTTGATCAACATAGAGTACTATGGGCTGATCACCCAGAAGTGCTCGTAAGATATGCCGGACTTACGGACTTAGTGTCGGGTTGTCCTTTTCAAAGAAAATATGAAATGCTCATGGTCTTGAGCCAGAATTGATGTTTTACTGAGTATTGTTATTGTAAAATGTTTTGAAGGAAAAGAAATGCTATTTTGAATTATTGGTAGTACTTCATAACTATTATCCAGTGATTGAAGATATACGATTCCTATGTTTCAAGCATGTTGTTTAAAAGAAAATTGTTGTACTTGCTGAGCTTGTTATGCTCACTCTTGCTTGAACTATATAAATGCAGCTAGGACCGAACGAATCGAGGGATTTGACAAGCATAGAGGCAAGACGAAGCTGAACGATTAGTTTACCATGTAATAAACTAGTAAGTTGTATATATATTATAAAATGATGAACAAAGAATGTAATGGTTTTAAAACCTGGGAATGGGATGTAATATTATTAATGTAATAAGAATGTCGTTGATTCACACATTTTGATGTCGTTTCAATAGAATGAATGTATAGTTATGAGTACCGTGTAGCACCATCTATCGGGTTGGAAGACACCCGGATTTGGGGGTGTCACAGAACAAGTAACAAAAAGGGACAACTAAAAATCTCAACGTCGACACATTGGAAGATAAAGATCAAAGTAAAGAGAAATTATGGATAGAAGAATTAAAATCTGCTCTCTCTTGCTCCAAGTCTGAATCTTCAATGGTTTGCAATTGCTTCAATCTCCAAGATCTAACCTAATCTAAAAATTAAAAATAATTGTCTAAGATAGATCGCCAAAAATGAAATATATCAAAATGAGTACATCTCTTGTTACCCTAAAATGACAAAATTTCTTCTGATATATCCTCCACTTAACTTTTAATAACCCCCACTTTAAGCTACAATCCAAATGACTAATTAAATGAAAAGTCAACTCTGATCAAACTCGAACTAGTGCGGCCGCGACGCCCAATAGTACAAAATGGGCATGGCCACGCTATAGAGATTTACCGCCTGGGGTATGGGCGCTCCCTCACTGTCTAGCAGTACAAAATAGGCGTGGCCGTTCAGTGTGACAGTTCTGCAATTCTGGTTTCTATTGTGGCTGCTGCTTCATGCTTCTAAATCCTTTCTTGCCTTAATCAATTGAACTCCACTCCATGCCACTTTCCATCTACGCTATGCCAGTTTCATACCCAGTTAACTCACAATGCCACCAAGTTAGCTTCTGAATATGAATCCTACAAAATGAAGATAAAATGCATGAAAAGCTACTATAATACACGGGATATAAGCAATAATTATAGTTAGTTGATACTGGCTAAGTGGGTATAAAACCAACTTATCGAATATCCCCAAACTTGAACCGTTGCTTGCCCCTAAGCAACACAATGAAAAGAATTACAACAACTAAGCTAAATGTAGTCTATTTCTAATATGCTTATGAATCCAAATACCAGCCAGAAATGAAATCCAAAAGAGTTGCCTATGAAGAACCACATTAATCGTTGACAGAGTATCCAACCAAGAACAAGGTAATAACGCATATCACTTTGCAAATCAAAATCTATCATCACTTATGTAGTGTGTTGTGTGCCTTGCAACGATCAAACATGCTATAATGTAAATATTTCACATAATACGCATCTTAGAGGATGAATTTATAGTTCTAACTCAAGAATCTCAACAAATAGGGAAAATATAAGCTAAGACTCCACATTAACCAATCTAGGAGGACAACAAGGGATTTATTTATTTTTATTTATTTTTATTCTATCACGAGGGCATTATTTGCTCTTTCCCGTGTTTATACTTGACCGTACAATTCCTAACTCTCTTAGGCTTTTCAGTGATACCCGTATAGCGAGCTTTCGACCAACGACTCCCAAACCAAACGACTTTAGGGCGCTGGGTGTAGAGACATTCCCTAGGGCGTACTTACTCGAGTATCAAAGGCCGCAGAGCTAAACTAGCCAAGCATTTATTCATATTTCTTTATTATTATTATTATTATTATTATTATTATTATTATTATTATTATTATTATTATTTTATATATATTCCCCCAAACTTAAGTTTTTGCGTTGTCTAAACCTGTACTCCCCATCTACTAAATCCTTATCATTAAAAATTACAATTTCCCACGAGAAGACAATTATGTGGATATTTGGATCATACAAACCATGATGTATACTTACGAGTGCTCTCCGGTTACATCATTTTCAAACAAGCTAAAATTCACATTATGATGTTGCAAAATAACCATGCCTAAGCTATCAACATTGTTCACATTCAACCAGTTCCAGTTTCATCATAGGCCAATATGGATTTCAAACAAACTAAGCAATTAGATTCATGCAATATGCTAAAAGTAATTAAATGCAACAGAATAAACATTTATTATTAACATTTATTATTATTATTATTATTATTATTATTATTATTTAACCAATGCAAACAACTATGAACTAAACTAGATGTAACCTATACTAGAAATGCACATAAAACTCAATACCCCCAAACTTTAACATTGACAATGTCCTCATTGGAAGGTAAAGGTAAAGGAAACTTCCCTAAGTGGCATCACTAGCATCTCCCTCATCATCTTGCGCTGGAGGAGTATCTGGTGGCAGATAGGTGTTGGAGGATCCAAAAATAGGGAATTCGGCTAGCACTCCGAGCTGGACAAATGCTTGGGAAAATGCCCCAAAAAAATCAATCGAGAAGGTCCGAAAGTTTGTGTGTAGAGTATCCATCCTCCTCTGTAAGCGACGCATCTCTCGCTCCTGTTTTACAAATAGTCTGGAGGCACCCCATTATCTGTGTGTCAGGGACTGTTACCTCTTCTTCCTCTACATCGCCCTCCTTACTTTCCTCTTGATATGGCACGATGAACCCACGACCCTGAGGATGAGACTCATCTCCATCCCATATAATGTTTTTTCTTATGACTACATGGTCAATGTCTCTCATTAGCATCTGCAATGCTTCATTTCCCTATTTAACTTCTATTTGATAGCATAATCAGGTGACAATCGAGGCATGGGGAATCCCCCCAAATGTACTATCTCGCATGAACTTAAGCATAGACTGGTTGATGAGATGCCTGATTTCAATGGCCCTCCCCTTTATGATGCCATATAAGAGCACAACTCTGTCACTAATGACGTCATTCTGGGGACACGTATGAAGTATACTAGCACAAATGAAATTGTACCAAGCTTTGGCATATCGATTTAGTGCAGTGTGGGGAAAATGGATTTTTCTTTCGGTTCCTGCTCTTGTAATCCATTTAGTTCCAGGCTTACACATCTCTTCGACTAGCCTATCTAAGTTAGTCTTAAAGCGCTGGTACTCTACCCAATTGGTATCATCTGATGGACGAGTGAGCAAGTGAAACAAATTATTAATGGCCTGTTTTGTATAGGAATCTATTTTCCACACACAAATGATATTTCATTCTTAGTTTCCTTTGTGTTGGCATATAATTCACAAACTATGGCCATCGGGGCCGCCAATGGAGTATCAACCACCCATCCATGTTCTCTAATCATGTTGGATATCTGTCCATCCTCCTTATCGGACTTGAGCCCTCTTTCCAGCACAAAAGTCTTGCTCATCAATATATCAGAATAGTAATACTGGGCTAAGAGGTTGACAAATTTAGTGGTATCCAACATATCGCGGCTACTACCTTCACCATCGTCAATGTCGGAAGAAGATGATGAAGGAGTAGGGGTTCTAACTCTCTTAGGTGCCATATGAATGTGAGCTTGGATTGATAATTAACTTTCTGAATTTGTGGAAGCTTCTACCCCCAAACTTGCTCAAGTTAACCTCCAAACTAGCTAAGAACTTCTCTCAAACAGATTGTATGCCAAACCCTCAAACTCCAATTTATCTTTGCTCTGAATCTAGAATTTTGATAAAAGAGAGATGGGGCTAGGGTTTATATAGGAGAGAGAAGGTAGAATCCAATTTAGATGTGGATTGGGGTTAGGGTTTAAGTAAATGTATCAATTGTTGAATAGGAGTGGGAGAGTTTGTTGGGAAATATGAGTTTAGCTTTGCCTCTTCTGAATTTAGTATGGAATTAAATAACAAAAGCATCGTTTAGAATTTTAAAATCTGACTTCACGTCGCGGCGCGGCCGTGCGGGGCTTGCTTTGTATTCTGGTGCATGCTCACAGTTTCCTAGAATTGGAGTTTGTTGTTGACCGAAGAACATGGCACATAGGCCATTGCATTCCCATACAATTAGGGCGTGATGTAAGGCTACCCTATCTGCATCGTAGCCTTTATAATTAGTCTTGGCCATGCCTGCTTATATCAGCTGGAATGTACCTGAGAGGAACCCAAAAATGAACTATTTAGACTATTTATTCGACCAAAAATTCTACTTAATATTAAACGTACGAAGAATTAAACATAGGGGGAGAAATGAGTGGATGGGGTGCCTCCCATCGAGCTCTTGGTTTATAGTCGTTCTGCTCGACTACTCCTTGTTCTATTGTGGATCAGAGAGGACAATTGAGGACTTTTGGCGATCAAAATCACAACCCCAATAATGTTTCAGGCGTTATCCGTTGACTTTGAATGGAGCTTCTTGATTTTTGTCGATTATCTTAACGGCGCCATGTGGATACACAGTTCTAATAATGAACAGTCCAGACCATCGAGACTTAAGTTTTCTAGGAAAGAGTCTCAACCGAGATTTGAATAAAAGAACTGCTTGCCCCGGTTCAAATTTCCTCTCAATAATTTTTTTATCATGCCACCTTTTGACTTTTTTCTTGTATAACTTCGAGTTCTTATAAGCTTGCAGACAGAATTCATCATGTTCATTAAGTTGGAGCAGCCTCTTCTCCCCTACAACTGAGCGGTCAAAGTTTAACTTTCTGATGGCCTAGTATGCTTTGTGTTCGAGTTCAACAGGAAGGTGATAAGCTTTGTCATAGACTAATTGATAAGGAGATATGCCAATTGATGTCTTATATACAGTTCTATAAGCTCAAAGTGTGTCATCCAACTTCATTAACCAATCTTTTCTAGTGGGATTGACGATCTTTTCCAAGATTCTCTTCACTTCCCTATTAGAGACTTCTGTCTGGCCACTCATCTAGGGGTGATAAGCTAAAGTAATCCTGTGATTTACCCCATACTTAGCCAAGAGAGCTGTGAAATATTTATTGCAGAAGTGGCTCCCTTCATCACTGATAATTACCCTTGGCGTGCCAAATCTTATGAAGATTTTTTCTGAAGAAATTTTAAAACCACTTGGGCATCATTGTGAAAGTAGTATGCACACAAGCCAATCATATTTGATATGATGTAGCATGTACTTTTAATCTTATTCATTTATTAATAAAAGAATTAATTTATTAAAGGCGTTTTATTTTATCTACATGGTACTGTTATTTCATATGTGATAAACCCATAGTTTTAAGCAATACTTTTAGAATCATGATGATGATCATGCTAATGAGATCTAAACTCTTAAATAGCTTAAAAACTAAAATTGTTCATAATCGTTGGATTAGTAAAAGGGGATTAGTGAATCCGGATAGATTGATACATACTTTGCTTGCTCTTAGGAAGAGGATGATTGATCTGATAATTATTTGTGTAGAGACACTAAAGCAAGTATGTAGGTGCTTATTAGAGAATAAGTTCACTGAATGTGGCTCGCTAAAGGAATACATTCATTAGATGGATGTTATTTATTGATGTGTATGGTGATATGTATGATAATAAATGAGATTGATTATGGACTATTGACCAATGTGTGATTGGATTTATTTTATATGGATGAATGAATAAATGAGTTTTATAAATGGGGTCTATGTACCTCGCATTCTCTCATTTTTTTCTTGATGTAATTTCTATCTCCCTCATATGTACTTCCCCTTGACTACTGATCAAGATTTCAATTTATTGTAAATAATTATTGTAATACGATTGTCGACGTCGGGATTTTTATTTGTCCCTTTTCATTACTTGTTCTTTGGTGTTCTTATTTTAGGTGAGTTTTGTTTGAAAAAACAAGTGAAAAAGGTCCGATATGTATAATGTCGACGATGGAGTGTTAAGAGTCGCCCGTTGGTGTTTTTAAATGGTTACACCAACGCAACTGAGAAAAGGTTTGCACATCAACCCAGTGATGTGATGTAAAGCCCCCAAATTCGGGTACTTGAAACCCGAACTCGGTGCTTCACGATACCATTTCTATGAGCGAAATAATACTAATAATAATAACAATAATATAAAGATCAACTTAATTTTTATATCATCAGAGTCTAATCCCCAGGTACGAGACCTTTAAACATTCATTACATAATATTAGATAATTAGATATCATAGTATTCATAATCTCAAAATATTACATAAAACAGTACTGCATTCACTCAGCAACTTTCCCATTTCCCTTGTTCTTAGTGGAGCCTTCAGGTTGTTCGCACTTAGCTGAAAACATTTAAATTAAGCAAGGATGAGCATTTGAGTGCCCAACAAGTATTAACAATCATATATATGTAAGCTGAAAGAATCTAAATGTTTTCTTTATACTATCCTTCTACAACAAGTCAATAGTTGTGAAGTAATCTGTACCAAGGATAATATTAACATAACAACTCTCTTTCAAACTTTTGAAACTACGTATTGACTATAAATAGGGTTAAAGTGACATACTATGAACATTGTTTTCATTTTTGAAAAGGTTAAACAGAACTTCATCTATAAACTGTCATAACTTACGGGCACGGGGGTGATCAGCCCGTTGTACCCTGTATTGATTAATACTACATAACAAGAACGATGTGATCGTTCACTCTGGCTGCCTTGGGCACATAAAAATTTTCCCATGAACGGGATATTCATACCTGTCGGGGTTCCAAACCAAAGGTTTTATCTTGATAAATAATAATCTATAGTTCAACATATATATATACGGGTAATTTGACAAAGGTGTATCAACATGTGGTTAACTGCAATGATTATCCAAGTGGGAACACTTGTATAACCATTTTATAGAAATTAACGAACAGAATATATATCTGAATTACCATATACTAACATGTTGATAATCAATGGGCATATATAATATAGGGTTAATAATCTGTACAGTAATAATATAACTCTGAAACATTCTTACTCATGTCCATTGTATAAAGGAAATGCAAAGGTAGGATACTTGCCTGATACGCTGCTTACAAATTTGCAACTTAGTTTTTGAAAGTAGTATGCACACAAGCCAATCATGTTTGATGATAAAGCATATACTTTGTAACAATCTTATTCATTTATTAATAAAAAGTATTAATTTATTAAAGACTTTTAATTATCTACATAATGCTGTTTTATAATATGTGATAAACCCATAGTTTTAAGCAATGCTTTTAGAATAATGATGATGATCATTCTAATGAGATCTAAATTCTTAGAAAGCTTAAAACTAAAATAGTTCCCAATCATTGGATTACTAAATTGGGGATTAGTGAATCCCGATAGATTGGTACATACGTTGCTTGCTCATTGGATGAGGATGATTGATCTCATGATCATTTGTGTGGAGACACTAAAGCAAGTATGTAGGTGCTTATTAGAGAATAAGTTCATCGAACGTGGCTCGCTAAGGAATACCTAATGGAGTTTTATTTGCTGTCAATAGGAATTCTGTAGTGATAGTAGTACAAGTAATCCTTGGACTTGAGATCATCATAGTATCTTGTGTATGATGAGTTATACTTTGACTTATTCCTTAAGACCCTTAGGGTATATCAAAGGGTATGCTTGGGTATAATAAGTTGTACATGGAGATAATGTATGATCAATAAAGAATCTACCACTTAATAATAAAGAAGAGAAATGTCCTATGTGATTCGATAAATGACAACCCAAAGTAGTCCTTGGTTAATGCAGAATGAAATTAGAAAGGAGTTTCTAATTTGCATTATTTGAGTTGTGCATTTAAGAGTTAAAATACATATAATTAAATAAAATAAGACTTGACAATAATTCCATGTCTTATATTTAATTGGGACATTGTATGGTGGAAGGATGAATTATGACGGTAACTATTTACTCAAAGATTTTTTAATGATTAATGTTGAAATCTATATTATCGGAAAAGTCGTTGATCGCTAGGGAGGCTTATCCCTATTGTAGAATAAATATTATTTATTTAAAATAAATTAATTGTTTAATTTATTTATTTAAATAAGATTAGAATTGTTCTAATTGATTTATTCACAACTTAGGTTTAATATGGAGAACCTAAAGGGTCACACCATAAAAGGAAGAATAATTATTTAAGAAGTTAATGGCATAATCGTAATAATATGTTAAGTATATTTAATTTAATCTATGGTGATAGAATAAATTAAATAGCTTAATATTTATTATTTAATATTTTAGAAATATTAAATATAAATTAATAAGAGGAGTCTTATTAATATTATTACAATTATTATTATTTTAATTTCTAAAAGAGTTTAGGAATTAATTTAATATAAGTACTCTCATTTATTCCTAATTGGATTAGGAAGGAAAATTAATTAAAAGAGTTTAATTAATTATCCCTAATAAGATTAAGGAGCCTAATTAATTAAAAGAATTTAATTAATTAAATAAAACCCAATTTCTTAATTGTTAAGGAGGGTTGCCCACATCAATAAATAAGAGGAGTCTTATTATGGGTGGTGGGGGTTGTTGACTTTTTCAACATACGACATAATTCCAATTGTTGGGAGAGTACACCTTTTCTATAGATATAGAAAACTCGGGTTTGAGCCAAATACACCATCTTCTTGAATTCTTTATTCTTCCTTGGTGGATCACCTCTAGAGGCCAAACATTTGGGTGGCTAACGTTGATCAAAGGAAGGAACCAAGCCCGGTGGATTCAAGATTGAACGCGAAAGGATTTGGAGGTGAACTTGTACCTGAGGAAGCTCGATCTTCAAGGGTATGATTTATTCTTTATCTTTTCGTTTAATTAATAATTGTGCATAAAGGGTGATCCGGGTATATGGTTTGTAAAATTTTAAAACTTTGATTTTTACACGCTTCCGCTTATTTTTGCAATTTGATTGCGTTCATGAATATTACAAATCTAACAGTGGCATCAGAGCCAAACCTTTATGCGAATTATTAATTGTTTAAATTTAATATGTATATTGATATGTGTTTAGAATAATTTTTTTGGGCATAATTTTATTGTATAAAATTTATAAAAAAAAAAAAAAAACATGGATTAGTGAGGCATGCCTTTTAAATGATTCATGTAATCATTAAAGTAATAACAATAAATCAAGGCAATCATGTAATCATGATCAAGACACATGGATCAAGACGGAAATCAAGGCAATCATGTAATCATGATCAGCACATGCACGCACGGAAATCAAGGGAAGATTAGCTAATGATGGCATGATTGGATGATTGGCTAATGATTGCTAATGATTGTTAATGATGGCATGTTAACAGATTTTATAAACCGCACGGAAATTAAGGAGCAAATTTCGGCAGAAGCTTGAATCATACTTCAGCATATTACAGTTATTATATATTATTATATACGGATATTATATATATATATATATATATATATATATTATACGGTTAATATAATATATATATATATTAATTATTTTATAATTAAAATAAAAGTTTATTTTAATTTTAAAATAAAAGATTTATTTTAATATTAAAATATAAAGTTTATTTTAATTTTAAAATCAAAATTCATGCTAACTAATTAGAGTTGGAATTAGATTCCATAATAACTAATTGGAGTTGAAATTGAATTCTAATTTCCTTAAATAAAGGAGTTTATTTAAATATGGAATAAGATTTTATATTATTCAAAAAAAAAGAGTTTATTTGTGAATAGGAAAGATAATCAAGTGTTTCCTTTAATAATTTTTTTTTTACTTGGAATTGGATTCCATAATTAATTAAAATAAAGGAGTTTATTTTGATTAAAGATTTTGATTAAAATAAAATAGTTTATTTTATTCAAAATTAGATAAATTAAAATAAAATAGTTTTATTTTGATTTAAATTTGGATTTAAATAAAGGAGTTTATTTTTATTCAAAAATAGATTTTATACTAACTAAATTTGCCCATTAATTGATATCAATATATATATTAAATGTTTATTATTCATGAGATGAATGTTATTTATTGATGCATATGGTGATGTGTATGCTAATAAATGGGATTGATTATAGACTATTGACCAATGCGATTGGATTTTATTTTAGTTGGATGCATGAATGTATGTGTTTTATTAAATGGGGTCTGCGTACCTCGTCTTCTCTAATTTTTCTTAATGTAAATTCTATCTCCCTCCTATGTACTTCCCCTCGATCACGATCAAGGTTTCTATTTATTTTAAAATAGTTGTGTAATAGGAATAGTTAGAATTAATTTTTGAAGAATTAGAGATCAAAGAGCAAGGAGCGCTTGAAGACCCGTTTGTAATGGAGCCCGGGTTTAAATGTAATAGTTATATTTAAATATTAATTCTTGCACCCCTAGGTTTGACCTTTTGGTTCACTTGGTGGCTCTCTTGAACCAAACTAGAATAAAGTCCATAATCAATCCAAGTAGAATATAGTATTCTATATGTGCATGCTTATATTATATATATAATATATTATGCAAACATGCTTCAGACATGTTCATTAATATGACGCGTATTTTATATATATATATATGTAAATGCGCTAAACAAGATGAGACAAATTAATAACAAACCCCTCAATTTTTATATATTAAGTCCTAAGCGTTCAAAGATATTTGGAATATCGAAGCGTCGCTTTCTAGCATGATAAAATTAATAGAGTATTAAATATTTAATATGAGTTTGTTGTGTCACCACAAGGCAAGTATTAAGTATTTAAGATGTTAATTTATCACATTTGATGCTTATAAAGAAAATTGAACAATATTGTTTTGTTGTGTCACCACAAGGATGATATTTTCTTTTTGAATATATGGAGTGCTAGGGTTGGACTTAACTTGGATAATTTTGATTCGGATGTGCCACCACTTGATCAAAATAATCTAAGAGGCAAAAGAAAAGGAGTTGCATAGTTGATGTAATTGACAAAAGTTGTCTACCTATTTATTTATATATAGTTTGTTGTGTCACCACAAGGCTATATACATTTGAAATGGGATCCTTATTCTCACTAGCAAATCTTTAATTAGATTTTGCGAACTATATAAGTGAGGTAATATAGTTTGAAGAAAATAGTGGGAGATACCAATTTAAAACAAGACATAAATTATTTTGGTAATTAATAAAAGAATGTATGCTAAAATGTTGTTAATTACAAATTCATTTACAAAATTTTACAATGTCTAAAATTACTATCTTTGTGAAGCATATTAGATGCTAAATTAACGTGAATCAATTAAAGCGGATTGGTTAAGGAATTTGAGAATAGTTCTCATAGTGAAAAAGCTATCTTATGTCCTTAATACGCCTATCCTCGCAATGGTTGCGCATAATGCCTCCGAGGAAGAGATTGCTACTTTTAGAAAGTGGCAAGATGATGCACTGATTGGCTCAATGCATCATGCTCGCACCCATGAGTAACGAGCTTTGCGTCAAGATGAAACTATGGATGCTCCTACTATATTCCCGCACATCAAGTAGTTGATGGTGAGGAAAGTAGGGACCGATAGATATCGAGATATCTAAGGAGCTCTTCCGATCTAGAATGGCCAATGGCACTATAATATGCATAAAAAGTTCTTAACATAATCAATTTGATTGATCAATTAGGACAACTGGTTTTGTCATGGATGGAGAGTTGAGCCAAGATTTGATCTTGCACTCACTCCCCGGACTCCTTTCACAATTGTTGTGAATTTTTCATATGAACAAGCTAGATATCGCCTCATTGATTTGCTTAACATATTAAAAATTGTTGAGAGTCACTTTCCAACCAAGAAAGACCAAGTCTTCTTCGGTAGGGGCCAAAGGATCTTTCAAAAGAAGAAAGATTCAAAGAAGGTAAATAGAAAGGCAAAATAAAGGATAATAAGAACAAAACTGATTTGGATAGCAAAGGAGTTTGCTTCCACTGCAATAAGCCTGGACACTGGAAGAAAACTGCGAGAAGCATCTTGCAGAGGCTAACCAAAGAAGCTTAGTGAAGTTTCGGTTACAAATATTATTTTGTTCATGGTTGAGATAAATTTTTCTTTAAGTCAATGTTCTACTTGGGTATTTGATACCGGCCTTAGTTATCATAAATATAGATTTATGAAGGGACCAAACAGAAGTAGAAAACTAAATAAATATAAGTAATCCTATGTGTTGGAAATGAAGCAAAGGTTGCTGCATTAGCCATAGAAACTTATAATTTAACAATGCCTACGGGAAAATCTATTAAGTCAATAAGTTGTTATTGTATTACAGTTCTTGTTAAAAATATTATTTCCATTTTATTGTTGGACAATGAAATCTTTGGTATTATAATTAAGAACAATTGTTGTTCTATTTATAATAATAATGTTTTGTATAGAACTGGAATATTACTTAATAAATTTTGTATACTTGACTTACATGAAAATAATTTTGCATATTGAACAAATTAGTATAAGAAAAGGAGATGATCATTCAAAGAGTTGAATGTGTGCATTTGCTGAAATACAAGTATGAATTATTTGAAAGGTTCAAAGAATTTAGAAGTGAAACAAATTGGCAATGTATTAAGATTCTTTGATTAGATTAAGGAATAAATACTTGTGCAATAAGTTTCTAGATCATCTCAAATGGTTTTTTCATAATGGACACATCGACACGCAATAATTGATTGATGTATCTCGAATGAAAAATCGTACCTTGTTGGACATAGTGCGGTCCATAATGATTTTACCGACATTCCGGTATCCTTCAGGATCATGTCCTAGAAATGGTACGATATCTACGAAAAGGTAACCTCAAAATCCAAGCCCCAAGACTCCATAAAAGTTATGGAGTGGGAGGATTCTAATCAAGTATGTTAAGATAAGGGGTTGTCCAACTTATGTGAAAAGGTTTCAAGGATAAGCTTGGGACAAGATTTGACAAATCTGATTTGTGGGACATCCTAAAGTAAGTTTAGGGTATATGTTCTATAATCCTACTTAGCTTAAAGGTGTTTGTTGTGAAACAACACGCCTTCTAAGATAAAGGTGTTTATCATTGAAGGGGCTAGTGGGAGGATTATAGATCTTGAAGAGTTCATGATCCACAAAACACTATAAGTCAAATAAGAGGAACTCGTAGATAGACCTATTGTACCACAAACCGAATCATAAACGGAATAGTACCAAAGATACCTAGGAGGTATGGATTCATCATGGATGATGATGATGAGGTATGCATCATAGAAGATGATAATCCAGAGTTACATACGATGAGGTAAGAGTTCTAGTGTGTACAAAAGGGTCAGTGGGAGCGTCGTGAAATTTCTAGTATTATATGTTGATATACTACGGATGAGGAATAACTTATCAATGCTACAATCAGAAAAGATAAAGTTGTCTAAAATTCCTCCACGAATGATTTGGGAAGAGTATCTTAATTGGGGATACAAATCTATATAGATAGATTTAAAAAGATGCTCGACTTAACCCAAGGAACGTATATTCATTTGATGCTAAAGTTGTTTAGCATGGCAAACTCCAAGAGATGTCTCATGTCGATGAGCTATGGAGTGTATCTCTCTTAATAGTCCCTACAGACTCCTGAAAAGAGAGGTCGCATGAGTGACAATTATGTATGGAATGAAATGTACGAGACCTGATGTTGATCAGTCATATTATGGAGAAGTTCACTATGAGTCAGTGAAAAACATCTTAAAGTGCTTAACCGGCACTAAGGATGTGATAATATTCATGGTGGGTCTTAATGAAAACTAGAGGGCTTAACAGACTCAAGTTTTTCAGACAGACCAAGATGACAGAAAAATCCACTTTAAAGAAAAGGGTTACTTTGGACAGTGGTGCAGTGAATTGGAAAGGTTCCAAACAATGAAAGAGTTCTTTGGTTTAGTGATAAAGACAAAGTATATAGCTATAAATGAAGTCGCAAGTTGATTGTTTGGATTAAAAGTTCATTATAGAACTAGGAATAGTTCTAAGTCTCATCTTGGATCTAAACATGTGTTGTGGCACTTTCATTTGATTATAAGAATCATTGAAAGATGGGAAATCACTATAGAGATAGTGGAATCTCATGAACAACATTACATATCCATTAACTAAAGCTTATCCAACAAAGCAGGATAATCGTCACTTAGAGAAGAAGAGTATAAGATACCATGACGATTGACTTTTAGTGCAAGTGGGAGATTGAAAGTAGTATGCACACAAAGCCAATCATGTTTGATGATAAAGCATATACTTTGTAACAATCTTATTCATTTATTAATAAAAAGTATTAATTTATTAAATACTTTTAATTATCTACATAATGCTATTTTATAATATGTGATAAACCCATAGTTTTAAGCAATGCTTTTAGAATAATGATGATGATCATTCTAATGAGATCTAAATTCTTAGAAAGCTTAAAACTAAAATAGTTCCCAATCATTGGATTACTAAATTGGGGATTAGTGAATCCGGGATAGATTGGTACATACGTTGCTTGCTCATTGGATGAGGATGATTGATCTCATGATCATTTGTGTGGAGACACTAAAGCAAGTATGTAGGTGCTTATTAGAGAATAAGTTCCTTTGAACGTGGCTCGCTAAGGAATACCTAATGGAGTTTTATTTGCTGTCAATAGGAATTCTGTAGTGATAGTAGTACAAGTAATCCTTGGACTTGAGATCATCATAGTATCTTGTGTATGATGAGTTATACTTTGACTTATTCCTTAAGACCCTTAGGGTATATCAAAGGGTATGCTTGGGTATAATAAGTTGTACATGGAGATAATGTATGATCAATAAAGAATCTACCACTTCTAATAAAAGAAGAGAAATGTCCTATGTGATTCGATAAATGACAATCCAAAGAGTCCTTGGTTAATGCGAGAATGAAATTAGAAAGGAGTTTCTAATTTGCATTATTTGGAGTTGTGCATTTAAGAGTCGAAATACATATAATTAAATAAAATAAGACTTCGGATAATTCCATGTCTTATATTTAATTGGGACATTGTATGGTGGAAGGATTGAATTGCATTTGCAGTAACTATTTACTCAAAGGTTCTTTAATGATTAATGTTGAATTCTATATTATCCGGAAAGTCGTTGATCGCTGTGAGAGGCTTATCTATTATAGAATAAATATTATTTATTTAAAATAAATTAATTGTTTAATTTATTTATTTAAATAAGATTAGAATTGTTCTAATTGATTTATTCACAACCGGTTTAATATGGAGAACCTAAAGGGTCACACCATAAAAGGAAGAATAATTATTTAAGAAGTTAATGGCATAATCATAATAATATGTTAAGTATATTTAATTTAATCTATGGTGATAGAATAAATTAAATAGCTTAATATTTATTATTTAATATTTTAGAAATATTAAATATAAATTAATAAGAGGAGTCTTATTAATATTATTACAATTATTATTATTTTAATTTCTAAAAGAGTTTACGAATTAATTTAATATAAGTACTCTCATTTATTCCTAATTGGATTAGGAAGGAAAATTAATTAAAAGAGTTTAATTAATTATCCCTAATAAGATTAGGGAGCCTAATTAATTAAAATAATTTAATTAATTAAATAAAACCCAATTTTCTTAATTGTTAAGGAGGGTTGCCCACATAAATAAATAAGAGGAGTCTTATTATGGGTGGTGGGGGTTGTTGACTTTTTCAACATACGACATAATTCCAATTGTTGGGAGAGTACACCTTTTCTATAGAGATAGAAAACTAGGGTTTGAGCCAAATACACCATCTTCTTGAATTCTTTATTCTTCCTTGGTGGATCACCTCTAGAGGCCAAACATTTGGGTGGCTAACGTTGATCAAAGGAAGGAACCAAACCCGGTGGATTCAAGATTGAACGCGAAAGGATTTGGAGGTGAACTTGTACCTGAGGAAGCTCGATCTTCAAGGGTATGATTTATTCTTTATCTTTTCGTTTAATTAATAATTGTGCATAAAGGGTGATCCGGGTATATGGTTTGTAAAATTTTAAAACTCTGATTTTTACACGCTTCCGCTTATTTTTGCAATTTGATTGCGTTCATGAATATTACAAACCTAACAGTTTTATCTTATATAAAATCACCTATCAGTAATAAAATCATTTTACTGATTAGTATAACATATCGTAACATATAACACTGCCTATTACAGTTAGTACATTACCTAATCACATTGTCACTTAGGTCCAACAGTCATTGGATCACAAACAAACATTTATCTAACCAAATTATCAAAATCCAGATCAATTTCTGAAGCATGTCGGTCTACTGACAGCTTTATCGGGTAATAATCGAGTCTAAGACTCTATCTCGAAGTTCAACATCTATAAATATCAATCATATTATTTTTAAATGACTTAATATAATTTTAAAATATTTATTATAATTTATCATGAATTTTAAAACACCGAAATCATAATTAAATGATTTAAATATCAAACAATTTCATTATCATTAATATTTAATTAATATTAAACTATTAATGAAACCATTGCCAAAATATTAAAGTTATTTATAATAACTCAAAATATTTTTAAAACATTTATATTACCCTTAAATGATTTTTAAAACATTTAAAATCATTTTAAATAATCATCATTAATATTTAAATATTAATGTACCATTTATCCAAATATTAAAAGTCATTAATTATAACTTAAAATATTTTTAATTCATTTATATCCTTTTAAATGATCTTTAAATTAATAAAACCATTTTAAAACAATTTATTTAATATAATTATTAAATAAATTTAATATCATTTATATTAACTTAATATCATTAATATTAAATTATTAATGAAATTATCCTTTAAATATTAAAAGTTATATTTTATAACTTAAAATATCTTTAAACACTTTATTTTCATTTAAAATAATTTTATAATATTAAAATCATTTTTAAACTAATTTATTTAATATAATTATTAAATAACTTTAATATCATTAATAATAATTAATTAATGAATTTAACCTTTAAATATTGAAAGCTATATTTTATAACTTAAAATATTTTTAAATACCTTATTATTATTTAAAATGATTTTTAATATAATAAAATCATTTTTAATTTATTTATTTAATTCATTTATTAAATAACTTAATTATCATTAATATATATTTATTAATGAAATTTACCATAAAATATTAAAATTCATTAAAAATAACTTAAAATGTTATAATATGATTTTAAATGATTTTTTATGTATTAAAATCATTTTTAAATAATTTATTTAATATTATAATTAAATAAATTAAATACTTTTAATATTCCAAAAATATTAAATATTTATGAAATATATTCAAAATAATAAAAATATAATTTTCGGACCTTAAAATAATTTTTAATAATTTATTTTGTATTTTTAATAATTTAAAACTAATTAATACTAATTATTTAATATAAAATATAATTTTTATTCAAAACTGTCGCTAAAGACCACCTATAGCGACAGAATCGTCGCTGTAGGTGTTCTTCGTGTTCTTGGCTAAACCCAGAACACCATGTTCAGTGATCGTGTGTGCTACTTTGACCAAGTGTATCTGACAACACGTATAACTTCTGGATGAAATAAGACTTCGATCTTGTAGTATTAATGCACGTCTACATGACCCAATAACAAAAATGATCATAACACATAACACAAGAGAGATCTGAGCCCTCAAAGAAACTATCAGACCTGTTCTTCATTTTCTGGGTTACCCAGAAAATGAAGAACAGCTCGACCATTTCACTTTGGGCATCCACTAAATGTTGATCGAGCATTATTTTTGTAATCTATAAACTTCAGTATGTAAAACACATGTAGGACTAGAGATCTATAACAAAATATCATCATAATAACAACATATCAAGCATAAATGATCTGGTCAAACTATTGTCAGAAACTAGTTCATACGATTTCTGGAAATTTCTAGAAACATAAATCCGTGATCTCCTATGCTAGTTTGACCGAACATATCCTTCAATCTCTTCATGATTTCAGGGATCTAAAAGTTTAATCTTGTAGTTAATATACAATTTTACAACATTAATACAAAAATTGAAACAAAACAACAAACAACCAAAAGATCTGGGCGTTACAAAAAGTTATCAGACGCTGCTTTTCAATTCTGGGTTGCCCAGATTTTTGACCAGTCATGGTTGGTCAACGGTTTTTGACCGTTAATAACTTCAATTATAGATATCAATTTGTTACACTACCAATTGCAGATGAAAGATAACATAGCAAACTATAGATCCAAACAATAAAACATCAAAAACAACAAATGAATAAGAATCGTGGCCCCTGACATTTGTTGTCAGACCACAAATTGAATTTTTCCAGATTTTTGAAAACCAACGATTTGAAGACTTAGATGTTATGGATTTGTATACTACCAACCCAGATCACTAAATTAGACTACAAACAACACATTACAACATCAAATCATAACATTTAACGATGAATCATAGTTGATTTTCGAATAGGGTTTATACCTTTAAATGAGAAATTTTTCTGATTTTGGCCTTATGAATCGTTAGTGGATTTCGTGGGGCTTGAAAATGGGACTGAAATGCTACTATAATTCGTTGGTTTTAGTGAGAGAGAGGATTGGTTGGGTGTTTATGCAAAATGGCTAACAAATGCAAGCTTCTTTCTCTCTCAATCTATATATAGAGCTTGCATACAATGGACTTGGCTGATTTAGAGCTGATTGCTATCATTATCATCACATGGGGTTAGTAAGGTTAGGTCACCAACTCCACCTATTGTCAAAACCTACATATTAGCTTCTTTAATGCTCAAAAAGGCATAGTGGTCATTTAGCTTGACATGTTTATGGCACATTGGTCAATTAGCAAACCCTTAGGATTTGACCCCTTAGGGTTTAACCCTAAGGTTTAGCACATTGCATTTACAAGGTTTAGCAATTATGGTTTGTATAAAATAACAATTTTATTTTCCAAAATTTATAATTAGGGTTTTGTTAATTAGCTTAGGCTTCTAAGTATACAAGCACATTAGGGTTTAATAACACAAATATAATTAACCTTGCTAATTATAACAATTAGGGTTTATAATTTTGGTAATTAGGGTTACCAAATTACAATTACGATTTTCTAATTATCAATTTAGGGTTCTAGGTTTTAGGGTTTTAATTTACTAATTAGGTTTACCTTAATTAGCAAATAAAATCTATCATACATGTTATTAATCATAGTAACACAATTTCTGACTGATCACAAACTCCAGTTTATGTTTCAAATTAGGGTTTCTAATTTCAGGAATTAGGGTTTTCATTCATAATTATGGTTTTCCATAATAAGCATATTATTACAACATAAATCATATAACACGCTTATATAATGATCTTGAATTTCCCATTTAATTTTTGAAAACATGGTTAAACCAATTAATGCTAGGGTTTGGTCGATAAAACATAATTGACCAACCATCAACAGATATGTACATACAAAGACATATTTATAAAGATCGAAAAATCAAAATATATTTAATATTATAATATTATTCTCATTCATTGATTGATCAAAACCGTGAACTAGGGTTTGGATTCTATATCGATTTATCTGTTGTAGTTAACCTTATTAATTAAGTTAAAATAATTAACTTAATAACTTTGAACAAAATTCATATAATAAAATAATTATTATAATTATTCTAAAAAATCATTTCATACCTATAATTTCATGGAAAAATAATTAATAAAACATTTCTAATATAAAATTAATTATTATAAGAATATAATTTATAATAATCAATATTTCTAAAATAAATTTATCTACAATTATTCGAGTAATAAATAAATTTTATTTATCACACATATAATTATATACATATTATCTTCGCACATATCACCCATACTTATTTTAATAAATAAAAAAAAATTATACGCAAAATTTATGATTTATTTATATAGAAAATATCGGGTTGTCACATGTGAACTGCTAAACGAGTCTGTGAAACCGAGATTCAATTTGGGTCCGGGGGTTTGATTATGCGGAGGGAAGGTGTTAGGCACCCCCTGACATCCGTGTTACCACGGTGACCGCCACTTTCCAAAGAAACTATTGCATGAATGTGAGTGTGTGTGAGTGTGTGGATCAATGTGCAGTTATTTGGAAGTAGTGCTATGCCTCGTTCGCACCTATATACATAAGGTTTGAATTTATAGAAAAATTTAGTTTTAAACAAGATATGGCAGTGAAATTTTGTATAAAAAGGTTTTTCAAACCATGTGCTCAATAGTAATTGAGGACTTTAATACTTCCATTTTAATTAAATGTTCGGCTTGATTGCTTTTAATTTTTGAGATGCGAAGCATCTTCGAGAAAATCATGTACAAAGCAATGCCGAACTCCTTATGGGCATGTAAGCCATCCAAGGATATTCAAACACCGTGAATAATTTACAAGTCGCTATAAATTGAAAATGTCCATCACTGGCCGAATCTAGATTCAAGAACTCGAACCTGTGATCACATGATTCCTAGGCTCACATGATGCATGTAGCTAATATAAGCGAAAGC
Source organism: Panax quinquefolius (assembly GCA_020205615.1). NCBI lineage: Eukaryota > Viridiplantae > Streptophyta > Magnoliopsida > Apiales > Araliaceae > Panax > Panax quinquefolius. Next base: position 131,079,650 of record CM035156.1, read on the forward strand.
AGTTATATATATAAGTTATAAATATATATATATATATATATATATATATATATATATATATATATATATATATATATATATATATATATATATATATATGGACATGAACAACCACCATGAAGCATCTCCATGGGGGATCAGAAAAGTAAATAAAGCAATAAATGCAATCAACCGCCATGAAGTAAACTCCATGCGGGACTAAATGTAAATAAAGCAATAAAAGATGATCAACCACCACGTAAGTAAACTCAGACGGGATGAGATGTAAATATATATATATATATATATATATATATATATAAAAGCTATAAACATACATGATATGTATCGATCCGGCTCGGTTTATAATTTCAAATGATTTGTCGCTATATATAAAAAGTAGTAAACGCACTGTATGTAAAATGTAAAATCAAATGGAGCTCATCAAATATATATATAGTATATATATATATATATATATATATATATATATATATATATATATATATATATATATATAAAAAACGCTCAGGATGTAAATTCTGTGCTCATTGAAGCGAGTTCGACAATAATTCATATATATATATATATATATATATATATATATATATATATATATATATATATATATATATATATATAAGAAAACAAATAAACGCTCCAGACCGAAGTCTAGGCTCAATCTAGGCATAAATCGATAATGTTAGTCCATATATAATATATATATACATAAATATATACAGACAGAAACGAAAACCACGAACCAAAGTCTGGGTAAACATATGCAACAAGACTCTCAACGTGAAGAACAGTGTGTACAAAGATGAAGAGAGAGGCTTCAGGTGTACTCTGTATGCGCGGGGGTGCCCCTCAAGCCAAGTGGGTCTCGTCTCAAAATGCACGCACGCGCATGCACTGTGATGTCTGCTTGAACTTTCAGAACTACAATCCGGGCATCCGATTGAGGTATGTAAGATCTATTTCGGACCGTCGTTGTCGAGAGTTACGCAATGACATGAGATTAGAGGTTGTATGGAGTCAGGAAGATGGGACTATGCCCTCCGGTCTTCAAGCTCAAATTCTATCCGTTGTCTTACATAATAGTCAGTCAGGATCAGACTTCCTTTGTTCGTGTGGGACATTGCGCAGAAATGTATGTATGTATGTTTAAAATGTTGAGACGGCGCGATGTGTTAAGATGGACAGATGACAACTGTACCCCTCACCAGGGTTATCTCTGGCTTGGGTTGGTAAAGTAGACGTTGCTCAGGGTAATATCTGAGAATGGACTGCTGTAGTGTTGAAGGTCCTTAGTGTCATCGCTGAGTGTGCCTGTCTTCCTGGTGTTACTTCCGGGTCTTTGGACTTAAGTGCCTCGATGTAAGCGCCAAGGTTGAAGATGAATGCATGCATTTGAAACAAGCAATTCCGGGGTTATCGCCGGAACTGCAATGGCATTCCTTCGGGCTATCACCAAGGATGGAGCTGCTACTCCCAGTATCATCTTTGGGACTGGAACTGCATGTCGCGGTGTTATCGCCGAGACAGAACTGTCCTCTCCGGTTGCCGGTCTTTTGATTTGTGTACCTCGGGGTTATCTCTGAGGTTGGAATTGATCCTCCTGGTGTGTGTTCCAAGGTTGAAACTAAACTTTTGATAGTATCCAAAATGGATATGAACTGTCTTCCATGGTTATCTCTGAAAGACGAATCTGCCCTCCTGCAATGTTAGTAACAGTTGTGCAAAAAATTTCGCGTGTCTACAGATGCCCCTCTTTATCATATCCATGTAATTCAAGACATGGGTAGGATAAAGAATCCTAGACACTTGAAATGCAGCAAGATAAGTATGATGCTATGTACAACCACATGATGCAAATATATGATGCATGTGGTTTTGTTGGTTTGTGTTCCAACAAGCTGGGATGATTGTCGGATCTATGTGGCTTCTGCCAGAGATTGACAATCTATTGTCAAGATTGGACGTTCGATCCAAATCTTGGAGCATGTGTATAACATATTCCATCATCGGTCCTCTCCAATGTGGATGATCTTTCCTGGTTTGTGTGCCAGTACATACCCATGTGCTGTTAGAGTTACTGCCAATAGTAAATGCCATCAGGGTTGCCTGATCTTCGTTGATGTGTGAATCACCGGATGATAACCCTGTTGGGCATATTGTCAAGGCTGCTTGACCCTCATTGATGTATATATCAATGGCTAAGAATGCATCGTAGTCCCCGTCGGGGAACACTTTTTTTGACGAAAGATGTGTTGTGACCCCCACCGGGGAACACGTTATAAATGATGGATATGCGTTATGACCCCCGCCGGGGAATGCTATTGAAGTAGCATTGTGCGTTTTAACCCCCGTTGGGGAATGCTATCGAACCATTGAATGGCTCCCGATGCTTCGATGGGTTTACCTGCCATCGGCTGGAATAATGTCAAGGCTACTTGACCTTCATTATTACGTATATTAATGGACACAGATGCGTTGTGACCCCCGCCAAGGAACACATATGAATATCCATGTTTTAACCCCCGCCAGAGATTCATATTGTTGGCAAATCGGCGTTGTGACCCCCGCTGGGGAACACTTTGAGTTTTAGGGTTATAACCCTGCAATTGACAGCATTAGACCTATGTATGGTATTGCCGAATGTGGTTGTTGAAAGATAAAATTGTTGGTATAGTATACCCAGTGTGGGGCGAATACCAATGAGCTTTATGTGCAGTCATAGTCAGACTTATGAAAACCAGGATTTCAGGCTGTTCTGCTCAATCGCGTAGCATTTTTATTCCTAATTTGGCCTTTTCAGCTTGCGAGACCTCCTTTGCAACTCAAACTTGATCGAGTCGGAGGGGTGGGACCCACGTAGGGGTGCCACAGGTACACCTGCAGCAGCCTCAGGTGGACCTGCGGCTAATCGTGGCCATAAAAGGTTGGCATGGTTGCTTATACAAGTAATTTTCCAAGCTGCGCTGCGAAGGAAATCCGAGAGCTCTCCTTCAGATCTGCTGAGTTCGGGCTACTTTCTGCAAATTCTGTCACCGTACAAGTGTTCTACACTATCCTGGTAACGTATGCATGTATTCTTTTCTAGTTTTTATCTATTGGAAAATGAATTATCACATGAAATGCACTTAGACACATAGTAGTGAATATGCATGCTGATATGACTTTATAAAAAAATTTCAAAATAGAAAATGTTAGTATTTAACTATGCTGAACACAATGATGTGAAAAAATTTGACTTTTGACATAGTCAAATTGGCACCTTTTTCTGCTATTTCTTATCCTATTTGAGGACAAATGAGCATAGGTGGTAATGCAAAGTAATCCTGTTAATTAGGACAATTGACCTTAACATTTTAAAATGCATGTAGGATGTATATGACTGTGGGTAGGTGTGCTACTGAATGGCCACCTAGTCATGCCTATGTGCATTGGATAGTCCTATTTACAAAGGGGACTATGGAAAAATTTCCCAAAATGTAGGCATTGAATAGTCATGCATTTTTAACTCTACTGTAGATGTATGTTAAAGTAATGCATGCATGCATATAATCATAAAATGCATTGAAAAGCTCCAGGTGTTTAAAAATTATCCCACCCCTTCTGAGGTGATTTGGAGACTTCTGTCCAGATATTATGGATCCGAATCAGCCGAATAGTTCCCACAGGACCACTTCTGGTGTACGGAGGAGGGCTTCTAAAGTGCCTCGACCATGTTCTATTAGACAGCCTAGTCGCTTAGTAGAGGCAGTTATATGTCCTGTCCAGGTTGATGTGTCAGACGTCGAGGATGACGAGGAGGATGTTCCAGTTGCGGACCCCGCTCCTACTGCACGCGGTCTCCGTAGGGAGATGCCAGGCATTCAGGTGGTGAACCCAGAGCTTCTAGGGGATTTAAGTCGCCACCCATCAGTTTACCTGCACGCAAACGAGGTATTAGATCGTGATCTTCCTTCTTTTTTATCAATGAAGATTAAAGGATACTAATGTTGATCTGTATTTGATGTAGGTTCCTGGCTTTACGCAGCCTCGAGGGAACTGGTTCAGCATCCACTCTATGTATCAGGCTCTGTATGATGACTATAGAGCGATTGTGCATGCTTGGGGATTCAGAGCGTTCTTTTCCATTCTTCCCCGTCGTTGTCCCTGGGGTTACCTTAGGGCATTGTCTGAGCGCTGGTTTCACCAGACTCAATCACTCCATTTTTTGGACTGTGAGGTGATGATGACACCGATGGATTGGCGGTTTATCACAGGTATGGAGTTTGGAGGGGATCCCATGCCTTGTATGACGGATATTACCCCTACTGCCGTTAGATCCTTGTTAGGAGTTCCATACAGAGCGCCTAAGGGCAGGACTGTACGTGCAGGTCCTTTGAGCGTAGATGCTATGAGCGAGCTGTTGAGTGAGCCCATACCCGCTGATATGAGAGTCAGGGATCGCATTCTTCGGTGATTATTCCAGGTGATCATTAGGGGATGCTTCATAGCAGATAACTCTTCTACGGTGTTATTCGCTCTGATCAGAGCCACATGACACGTGGACCGTATTGGAGAGTATGATTGGGGTTCCTCTTTGTTAGGTTTGTAATATTCAAGAACATGAATCAAATTGCATAAAAGTGCGGAAACGATGTAAAATCGAGTTTAAAAATTTTACAAACCATACCCCGGATCACCCTTTATGCAAAATTATTAATTAAATGAAAAGATAAAGAATAAAATCATACCCTTGAAGATCGAGCTTCCTCGGTACAAGTTCACCTCCAAATCCTTTTCGCGTTCAACTTGAATTCAAGGGTTAGGTTCCTTCCTTTGATCAACGTTAGCCACCCAAGTGTTTGGCCTCAGAGGTGATCCACCAAGAAGAAGAAGAATTCAAGAAGATGGGTGGTTGGCTAAACCCTAGTTTTCTATCTCTATAGAAAAGAGCGTACTCTCCAACTTTTGGAATTGCAGTATATTTTGATATCGATATAAGACTCCTCTTATAAAGATATCAAGTAACCTTATTTAATAAAATAATGTATTATTTAATTAAACTCTTTTAATTAAATGGGCTCCCTAATCTTATTAGGGATAATTAATTAAACTCCTTTAACTAATTTTCCTCCTAATCCTATTAGGAATAAATGAGAGTACTTATATTAAATTAATTTCTAAACTCTTTTAGAAATTAAAATAATAATAATTATTATAATAATATTAATAAGACTCACTTATTAATTATATTTAATATTTCTAAAATATTAAATAATAAATATTAAGCTATTTAATTTATTATATCACCATAGATTAAATTAAATATACATAACATATTATTACGATTATGCCATTAACTTCTTAAATAATTATTCTTCCTTTTATGGTGTGACCTATAGGTTCTCCATATTAAACCAGGTTGTGAATAAATCAATTAGAACAATTCTAATCTTATTTAAATAAATAAATTAAACAATTAATTTATTTAAATAAATAATATTTATTCTACAATAGGGATAAGCCTCCCTAGCGATCAGCGACTTTCCGAGATAATATAGATTTCAACATTAATCATAAAAGAACCTTTGAGTAAATAGTTACTGCACAATTCAATCCTTCCACCATACAATGTCCCAATTAAATATAAGACATGGAATTTTTGTCAAGTCTTATTTTATTTAATTATATGTATTTCGACTCTTAAATGCACAACTCAAATAATGCAAATTAGAAACTCCTTTCTAATTTCATTACGCGCCGCCAAGGACTACTGGGTTGTCATTTATCGAATCACATAGGACATTTCTCTTCTTTTAATAAGTGGTAGATTCTTTATTGATCATACGTTATCTCCATGTACAACTTATTATACCCAAGCATACCCTTTGATATACCCTAAGGGTCTTAAGGAATAAGTCAAAGTATAACTCATCATACACAAGATACTATGATGATCTCAAGTCCAAGGATCACTTGTCTTACAATCACTCTGAGAATTCCTATTGACGTGCAAGTAAAACTCCATTAGGTATTCCTTAGCGAGCCACGTTCGAGTTGAACTTATTCTCTAATAAGCACCTACATACTTGCTTTAGTGTCTCCACACAAATGATCATGAGATCAATCATCCTCATCCAATGAGCAAGCAACGTATGTACCAATCTATCCGGATTCACTAATCCCCAATTTAGTAATCCAATGATTGGGAACTATTTTAGTTTTAAGCTTTCTAAGAATTAAGATCTCATTAGAATGATCATCATCATTATTCTAAAAGTATTGCTTAAAACTATGGGTTTATCACATATAATAAAACAAACATCATGTAGATAATTAAAAGCCTTTAATAAATTAATACTTTTTATTAATAAATGAATAAGATTATTTACAAAGTATATGCTTTATCATCAAACATGATTAGCTTGTGTGCATACTACTTGCAATCTCCCACTTGCACTAAAGCCAATAAATCATGGTATCTCATACTCTTCTTCTCTAAGTGACGATTATCCTGCTTTGTTGGATAAGCTTTAGTTAATGGATATGTAATGTTGTTCATGAGAGTCCACTATCTCTATTGTGATTTCCCATCTTTTAATGATTCTAATAATCAAATGAAAGTGCCACAACACATATTTAGATCCAAGATGAGACTTAGGAACTATTCCTAGTTCTGTAATGAACTTTTAATCCAAATAATCAACTTACAGCTTCATTTATAGCTATATACTTTGTCTTTATCACTAAACTAGCAACTCTTTGCTGTTTGGAACCTTTCCAATTCACTGCACCACTATTCAATATAACGCTTTACCTTAAAGTGGATTTTCTGTCATCTTGGTCTGTCTGAAAAACTTGAGTCTATTAAGCCCTCTAGTTTTAATTTAGAACCACCATGAATATGATCACATCCTTAGTGCCGGTCAAGCACTTTAAGATATTTTTTCACAGACTCATAGTGAACTTCTCCATAATATGACCGATCAATATCAGGTCTCGTATATTTCATTGCATACATGATAGTTACTCATGTGATATCTCTTTTGGAGTCTGTGGGGACTATTAAGAGAGATACACTCCATAGCTCATCAACATGAGACATCTCTTGGAGTTTTCCATGCTAAACAACTTTAGCATCAAATGAATATACGTTCCTTGGGTTAAGTCGAGCATCTTTTTAAATCTATCTATATAGATTTGTATCCCCAATTAAGATACTCTTCCCAAATCATTCATGGAAGAATGTTTAGGCAACTTTATCTTTACTGATTGTAGCATTGGTATGTAATTCCTCATCCGTAGTATATCAACATATAATACTAGAAATTTCAAGACGCTCCCACTGACCCTTATGTACACACTAGAACTCTTACCTCATCGTATATAACTGGATCATCATCTTCTATGATGTGTACCTCATCATCATCATCTATGATGAATCCATACCTCCTAGGTATCTTTGGTACTATTCCAGATTTACGATTCGGTTGTGGTACAATAGTTCATATCTGAGTTCCTCTTATTTGACTTATAGTGTTTTGTGGATCATGAACTCTTCAAGATCTATAATCCTCCCACTAGCCCCTTCAATGATAAACACCTTTATCTTAGAAAGCGTGTTTCGTAACAAACACCTTTTGCTAAGTAGAATTATAGAACATATACCCTAAACTTACTTTAGGATGTCCCACAAATCTGTACTTGTCAAATTTTGTCCCAAGCTTATCCTTTTGAAACCTTTTCACATAAGTTGGAACCCTTATCTTAACAAACTTAAGATTAGGAATCCTCCATGTCCATAACTTTTATGGAGTCTTGGAAAATGGATTTTGAGGTTACCATTTTCGTAGATATGCAGCCATTTCTAGGACATTATCCTAGAAGGATACTGGAATGTCGGTAAAATCATTTTGGACCGTACCATGTTCAACATGGTATGATTTTTCCTTTCAGATACATCAATCAATTATTACGTATCATGAGGTGTCCATTATGAGAAAAACCATTTGAGATGATCTAGAAACTTATTGCACAAGTAATTATTCCTTGATCAAATCAAAGAATCTTAATACTTTGCCAATTTGTTTCACTTCTGAATTCTTTGAACCTTTCAAATAATTCACACTTGTATTTCAATAAATACATACATTCAACTCTTTGAATGATCATCTCCTTTTCTTATACTAGTTTGTTCAATTTATAAAATAATTTTTCACGTAAGTCAAGTATACAAAATCCATTAAGTAATCTTTCAGTTCTATACGAAATATTATTATTATAAATAGAACAACAATTGTTCTTAATTATAATACCAAAAATTTTATTGTCCAACAATAAAATAGAAATAATGTTTCTAACAAGAATTGGAATACAATAACAACTTATTGACTTAATAGATTTGCCGTAAAAGGCTAAACTATAAGTTTCTATAGCTAATGCAAAGAACCTTTGCTTCATTTTCCACATAGGATTACTTATCTTTGTTTAACTTTCTACTTCTGCTTGGTCCCTTCATAAATCTATATTTATGATAACCAAAGTCGGTATCCAATACCCAAGTAGAACCTTGACTTAAAGAAAAAATTATTTTAAATCATGAACAAATTTGTATTTGTAACCAAAACTTCACTAAGCTTCTTTGGTTAGCCTCTGCAAGATGCTTCTCACAGTTTCTTTCCAGTGTCCAGGCTTATTGCAGTGGAAGCAAACTCCTTTGCTATCCGTATCAGTTTTGTTCTTATTATCCTTTGTTTACGCCTTTCTGTTTACCTTCTTTGAATCGTTCTTCTTTTCAGAAGATCCTTTGACCCCTACCAGAAAGACATGGTCTTTCTTGGTTGGAAAGTGACTCTCAACATTTTTTAACATGTTAAGCAAATCAGCAAAGCTGATATCTAGCATGTTCATATGAAAAATTCATAACAATTGTGAAAAGAGTCCGGGAGTGAGTGCAAGATCAAATCTTAGCTCAACTCTCCATCCATGACAAAACTCGTTGTCCTAATTGATCAATCAAATTGATAATGTTAAGGACTTTTATCTGTACTGTAATGTCATCGGTCATTCTAGATCGGAAGAGCTCCTTAGATATCTGATATCTATCAGTCCTACTTTCCTCACCATCAACTACTTGATGTGCAGGAATATAGTAGAAGCATCCATAGTTTCATGCTAACGCTGAAGCTCGTTACTCATGGATGCGAGCATGATGTATTGAGCCAACTGTGCATCATCTTGCCACTTTCTAAAAGTAGCAATGTCTTCCTCAGAGGCATTGTCTGCAACCATTGCAGGGATAGACATATTAAGGACATAAGATAACTTTTCAGCCATGAGAACTATTCTCAAATTCCTTAACCAATCCGTTTAATATGGTTTGGTTAAATAACATCTAATATGTTTAGCAGTGATAGTAATTTTAGACATTGTAAAATTCTGTAAATGAATTTGTAATTAACAACATTTTAACATACATTCTTTTATTAATTACCAAAATAATTTAGGTCTTGTTTTAAATTGGTATCTCCCACTATTTTCTTCAAACTATATTACCCTTACTTATATAGTTTGGCAAAATCTAATTAAAGATTTGCTAGTGAGAATAAGGATCCCATTTCAAATGTATATAGCCTTATGGTGACACAACAAACTATATATAAATAAATAGGTAGACAACTTTTGTCAATTACATCAACTATCGCAACTCCTTTTCTTTTGCCTCTTAGATTATTTTGATCAGTGGTGGCACATCCAGAATCAAAATTATCCAAGTTAAGTCCGACCTAGCACTCCATATATTCAAAAAGAAAAATATCATCCTTGTGGTGACACAACAAAACAATATTGTTCAATTTTCTTTATAAGCATCAAATGTGATAAATTAACATCTTAAATACTTAATACTAACCTTGTGGTGACACAACAAACTCATATTAAATATTTAATACTCTATTAATTTTATCATGCTAGAAGGCGACGTTCGAAATTCCAAATATCTTTGAACGCTTAGGACAGATGGGGAGCCCATGGAGGACACTTGTGACGCCCCCCAAATAGGTATACATCGCCCATTTTGGGTCGCCAAAAAATACACTACTAACAACTTCATTTATACAACTGTCATACAAAATATGACGACACATATACTGTGAGTTTTAATACAAATATTGTTATGTATATAATACGACAATATTCATACTTAAATTATTACAATTCCATATAAAGTACAACAACAAATATTTCAAGTTCTCAAAGGAACACGAGAAGATTTATGTCCTCCTCATTCTAATGGAGTGCATTTATAACGCTTCCAAATTCGAGTTCACCTCACCCTATTATTGTTCACCAAAATTAAATATTAAATGATGTATAAAATATGTCATACACATTTTAAGTTCTCAGTACAATTATTATGCCACACCGTTTCATAGTTTGATTAGGCTTGTGACTAATTCGTATCACCACTTTATACCCATGTTCTCTCTTCTAGTCCCAACTACACTTTTATTACCTGATAGGGTGGTGAAGTAAAAGGGTGAGCACAAATAGCCCAATAAAGAATATCATGACTTAAGATAATTACATTATCAATAGCCTTCATCAATAATTAATCAGAGATTTAAAACATATGGTAGATGATAAAAGTTTGCAACCATAATAGCAGCGGAATCAACAATCCATTAGAAGAGTCAAGTAGAACATAATGTCTACTATCTCCTCTAAATTAAAATTCCATCGTTAATAATTTATTCCTGTAATACTCATCAACAGTTCTTTGTTATACCCAAGACAAAGAAAACTCTCACCACCTATCTTTATCTGAAACACCAAAGATCGTTGTTATACCAATTCACAGTTCATATTTATAATTATGTGATTAAATTCATCTTTGCACTCCAGGCCAAAGATATTCAATTGTAACACCAATAATCATGCCAATAATCAACAATCCATCTTTGCACTACGGGCCAAAGACATACAACTGTAAAACCAATAATCAACAGTCCATCTATGCACTACGGGCCAAAGATATACAATTGTAAAACTAATGATCAACAATCCATCTTTGTACTGCGGGCCAAAGATATTCAACTGTAAAACCAATAATCAATAGTCCATCTTTGCACTGCGAGCCAAAGATATACAACTGTAAAACCAATAATCAACAGTCCATCTTTGCACTACGGGTCAAAGATATACAACTGTAAAACCAATAATCAACAGTCCATCTTTGCACTACGGGCCAAAGATATACAACTGTAAAACCAATAATCAATAATCCATCTTTGCACTACTGGCCAAAGATAACTTTCCAACATAAATTTATGTCTAAGGATGATGACAATGATATATATAATTAATGGACCAAAATAATCAGAATAATTAGATAAAATAGATCATAGTGATTTTTAACTTAATTATCCAGAGTCCAAATTGACAACGTGATATCCAGAAAATCGATTAGAATTCTTGATAGAATATAAAGTTCAAGTAAATGTGAAGTTATCGGCTCAAATATAATAACTTAAAACTGAATAAAAAGATTCAGGTCAAGATATTAGATGAAGTACAATTTATTAAGGATATTCTAATCATTTCAGGACTTTTCACCATTTAGTGATAAGCTGAAGAAACGAATAATAATATCTTCCATAATATGGAGTATGAAAGAAAATGATATCCCTTTACCATAAAAATGATACCCCTTACCACAATAATGATATCCCTTACCTTATCATGTGATTTGATTCTGCCTTTTGTGAAATTGATCAACTTAAACAATGCTTGCATTCCTTATCTACACTTGGAGTAAAATTACACTCAATAGAAATACTCAGAATATTATACTCACAATATTATAGTAAAAGAATTCTATATTTTTAGTATAGTGATGTTGTGTCTTTAGTTACTAAACCGAGTAACCTATTGATACTGAAATTTAGTAAACAACTAGCACACCTGCTTTGACAAAATAACCAAATGAGGTATATAATAATGGTAGTGGAATTTATGGTCCCACCAAGAAAATTAAACTAACTTGTACACGTTTTAACAAAATTGAGTTGTGGTCCAGACTACTTTAGAAAAAGTAGAGTGTCGGCAAGCCCTGCCAACTTACTTTTGTAAGAAGAAAATAATTGAACAAACATCTGCATATCATACTTATCTTTAATCAACACCCTTTTAAATCATTGAACCATTATTCACAATTATTTACAAAGACTCTTAATACTGCCAACTGGCTTAATCATATCAAATAATATGAGTTACTGTGCAATAACTACTATGGTAATTATTTAATAAAATACTGAGTGACTTCTTACGTAAGAATCAATAATATGAATCACTTTACAATACCGTGTGCTACTGAGAAATACCGTGTTCTACTATGGAATTACGCGTATTACTGTATCTTTATCGCAGGTATTTCAATAGTTAACTGTAAAAGTTTTGCATCAATTTTTAAAAAAGTTATTTCTGTCGCTTTCCCTATCCGACAGTTATTATGTTATAAGGCTCACCAATGATTTGTTAATTCGGCGCCGTCGTACGAATATTCCCCGATAAAAAGAATATTTCCCGATCAAACGAATATTCGTAATAAATAATTACATGCAATAAGTGTATGATAACCTAAAAATTTGGAGGCCTCAGTGGTGTCTTCATCGGCACAACTCAACTTTCCCCCGAATAAATCCAGGGCTCAACTTACCGTCGAATAAATTCAGGGCATGAGACCACTTGAGCATAGAGGAGTTTACCAAGACTCGAACCCATGGTAATGGGGACTTATGTCCGGCTTCCCACCACTAAGCCACAACCTCAAGCGATGATAAAATACAACCATCTAAATATATAAACATTTATTAAATCAACACCTTATTATAAACAATTTAAATTATATTACAAGTCGAGGTCAACACCAACACATATTCACCTCGAATAAAATATAAACCAACTAATAATTCATTATTCACTCAAGTTGTCTTTATTTATAATATTATATTCCAACATTTATAAATGAATAACAAAACTAAAGAAACCCATATATGACAATTCATTTTAAAAACATCAGTCCATTGTTATGGTATTATCACTGTAGACACTCGAAATTTTCTACACTCCTATTACTAACATTGCAGGAGGGTAGATTTATCTTTTGAAGATAACTCTGAAAGACAATTTACAATCATACCAGATACAACCGAAAGTTCAGCTCCAACCCGAAACACAAACCGGGAGCATCAGTTCAAACCCGGAACACAACCCGGGAATATAATTTCCAATCTCGGAGATAACCCCAAGATATGCATATCAAAAGACCGGCAACAATACCGGAGAGGACAGTTCTTTCTTGGTGATAACACCGCGACGTTCAGTTCCAATCCCAAAGACAACACTGGGAGAAGCAACCCCATCCTTGGTGATAGCCCCAAGGAATGCCATTGAAGTTCCGGCGATAACCCCAGAAATGCTTGTTTCAAATACATGCTATCAGCTTCAATCCAGATGACAGTGATACATACAAACAAGCAGCAGTCCAATCTCAGACATAACCCCGAGCAACGTCTTCTTTTCGCTTAAACCGGCGATAACTCCGATGAGGAGTCAACACGGCGTCTGATCACGTCAACAAGATGATATCGCAACATACCAGCAAGTGGTCCAATCTCAGCTGTAACCCTGAGAAACGTCTACTTTCAACTCAACCTGGCGATAACCCCGACAAGGAATCACACATCATGTTGTTCCTCTGACAAATGGCATGTCGTCTCAACACTTCATACATACATACATACAACAATGTCCCACAAGAGCCGAGGATTGACAATCCCGAGTGACTATTACGTGTAGCAGTAATTTAGATAAAATTTGAAGCTTGAAGACCATAGGCATAGACCCCTCTTCTTGACTTCGTACAACCTCTAATCCATGTCATTACGTAACTCTCGACACAAGTGATCCGAAGAAGTACATATATACTTTGTTTGGATGCTCGGATTAAAGTTCTACCGGACATTACAGTGCACGTCTGCACATACTACGAGATGACGGGACCCGCGAGGCCCGAGCCCACCACGACTAGCCGCATGTCCAACTGCGGCTGCCGTAGGCAAACCTGCGGCCATCAGTCTATAAATATAGGCTAGTGGTCAGCCATTTGAGAAGGGAAAGAGAAGGAAAAAGGCGAGGAAGCCCTGTCCATTTTACTCTGCATACACATCTTTTGAGTGTTTCCTCTTCTTTAAACACTAGTTAGCTCACATATAGCTACTTTTTATCCGGCGGGAGCTGAGTGTTTATCCATTTAAAGTCTAAGAAGTCAATTTGGATAGCCCACTGTAAGCCTTCTTACATTCTATAAAGCCTCTTTCTCCTATTATCATACACTGTTGTACACGTTGATAGTCGTCTGAGTGTGTTTGCCCAGACTTCGGTCTGTGGATTTCATTTTTGTCTGTATATATATACTAATATATGTATATATTTCATATATATGGACTAACATTATCGAGTTATGCTTCGATTGAGCCTAGACTTCGGTCTAGAGCATTTATTTACTTATATATATATATATATATATATATATTTATATATATAAACTGTGGTCAGACTCTGTCTGATGAGCCTGGATTTTACATCCGGTGCGTTTAATTGCTTTTATATATATATATACACTTATATATATAATTGTTGTCAGACATATCTGATGAGCCTGGATTTTACATCCGGTGCATTTACTCGCTTTTATATATATACCTATATATAATTGCTGTCGGACATATCCGATGAGCCCGGATTTACATTCGGTGCGTTTACTGCTTTTATATATATATATATATATATATATATATATATATATATATTTACATTCTGTCCTGCCTGGAGTTTACTTCGTGGCAGTTGATCGCTTTTACATCTTTATTTACATTTCTTCCCGCCTTGAGTTTACTTCGTGGTGGTTGATTATGTTAATATATATATATATATATATATATATATATATATTCTGACTTTTATATATTTACATTTACGATCCCCATGGAGTTGCTTCGTGGTGATCGGTATATATATATATATATATATATATATATATATATATATATTCTGACTTTTATATATATAAGCGCTATCGCTTTCCATACAAATTGCCTTTATCATGTGAGCCTAGGAATCATGTGATCATAGATTGATCTCTTGAATCTAGATTCTGGTTCCCATGATGGACTTTTTCCGTCAGAAGCGACTTGTACATTATTTTACTGATTGTCTCGAAGTTTCCTTGGATGGCTGTCATGCCCATAAGGAGTTTGGCACTGCTGTATATTATTTTCTCGAAAATGCTTCGCATTTCGAAAATAAAAGCAAACAAGTCGAACATTTAATAATAAAATGGAAGTATGAAAAAGGTCTCAATTCCTATTGAGCATAGGGTTTGAAAAACCTCTTTTTACAAAACTTCATTGCTAAATCTTGGTCAAAACTGAATTTTCATAAAAAATTCAAACCTTGTGTATATAGGTGCGAACGAGGCCTCGCACTACTTTCAAATAAATTGCACATTGATCCACACACACACACACAAACACATTCATATAACAATTTTTTGAAGAGTGGCGGTCACCGTGGTAACACGGATGTCTGGGGGTACCTAACACCTTCCCTCCACAGAATCATGCCCCCGAACCCTTAATGAATCTCGGTTTCATAGACCCGTTTAGCAGTGTCAAAACACTGGGTCAATGTGCAAACCTTTTCGGTTGCGTTGGTGCAATCAGTTAAATACACCAACTGATGACTCTTAAAGTCAATCGTCGACATTATACATGTCGGACCTTTTTCATTTGTTTTTTCAAACAAATCTCACATTAACATGAGAACACCGAAGAACAAGTAACGAAAAGGGACAATCAAAAATCCCGACATCGACAGGTGGCGACTCTGCTGGGGACTCTAGTAAGAGGGCTTAAACCGCTATTACAAGCTTTTCAAAATTGTTATATGCTTGTGTGTGATTGTTGCATTTAAATTTCTGATAAATGTGTACGAATGCATCTTACTTACTGCACTGCTAAATATCTATATATGATATTAGTGCTTCGCACATATTAGTTCTTCGCACATGTCATCATTTTACATAAATGATGAGACATGTTGTATGTGAATGTATGTTGTGTGGTCCCTCTACTAGGAGGCTATCCTGTCGGTGTTTGATTATTGGACCCGTGGGAAGAATAATTCCCCGGGGCTAAGGAAAGGCACCACTCAGATCCACTCCAGTTGAAAGACCGGATTAACTTCTCGTCAAGTAGATTGCGATGATCTGGGAACCTTCATGCCGAAAATCCGTGAGAGTAACCCTACGATAGGTCAATCTCTGATAAACCAAAAGCGGAGGAAAGTCTCTTCATATTCTCCATTTTCAATTACTTGTAAAATCATTTACTTGTAATTTTATTCCATGTTCATGACATGTTATCAATTAACAAACCGGTTTTGCAGGACAAATTCCTAAAACGGACATGTTATAATAACATTTACATTACCCTAAGACTAAACTACGCAAGTCTTTTGTAGGGAAGCAATTGGGCCTATTACCCGCTCAAAATCCAAAAAGGCCACAAGCCTACAACCAATCATGTCTTCTTCCGAACAGTCTAATCCTGTTTCCCGAGAAGAATTTGACGGATTGAGTAAACAAATCACAGACTTGGCTATTCTACTGAAACAATTACACCAGTCTACTCAGGGTACGAAGATACCTACACATACAGAATCCTCTACACATGGGGGAGTCCAACATCTGAAAAAAACAATTCCAGAACATCAGTTGGATACAACCAACAAAGACCCCGAAGGCACCCATCTCAAAGGAGATCCAAACAATGGTGACATCAGGAAGAAGGTCCTTCAAATGGAGGAAACCATTCATGTTCTTAAAGGGATTGGAACTCATGGCAGTGTTTCATATATAGACCTTTGCATATTCCCTGGGGTTCATTATCCAGAGAAATTTAAGACCCTTGATTTTGAGAAATATGACGGATTAGGGGATCCTTATACACATTTAAAGGTGTTCATTGGAGAACTTGGATCTTATACTGAGAATGAAAAGCTCAGAATGCAGTTGTTTCAGAAAAGTCTGACTGGAGAAGCGCGTTCATGGTATACCAGATTAGACAACTCTAAGATCCATAGTTGGGAAGAGCTGGCTCACGCCTTCCTCACTCAATACAGTTTTCAATCTCATATGGCTCCTGACCGGTACCAAATTACCAAGGTCAAGAAACAGTCTAATGAGTCATTCAGAGAGTATGCTCAAAGGTGGAGGCACCTCGCTGCTCAAGTTATTCCTACCATGACAGAATCAGAGATGGTTATGACTTTCATAGATATATAGGAAGCTCCTTTCTATGAAAGAGTTCTAGCTGGTATTGGTAAACCATTTTCTGAAATGATCAAACACGACGAGATGGCTGAAATGGGATTGAAGTCCGGTAAAATTCAAGACCTAGCTGCTCTTAAAGTTGTTGCTGAGCACATCCAGTCCGGATCTTATGGAAACAACCCTCGGAGGGTCCATAAAAATACAGAGGAGGATGTTTCCTTTATACTCCAAGGATAAAAAGGCAATCCAAGCATGCCTATGCAGAGGAGAAACTACTCCCCTTTTCCAGCATAATCTTCAAACCCTACATTGCCTAAAAGTGGAGAAGTAAAGCAACCTCGAATGTTCACACCCTTAGGGGACTCACTCGAGAACATTCTTGCTCTTCTGACTGTTCAGAAGAAAATTATGCATCTTCTTCCACCAGCCAACCCTAATGGGAAGGGTTTTAATGCTACTCGGAAGTGTGCTTATCATGCTGGGGCACCCGGACATGATACTCAAGATTGTTGGGCCTTGAAACACAAGATCCAAGATCTAATAGACAACGATGAGATCGTGGTCACCAAGCCAGATCAACCTCATGTGCAAGACAACCCTCTCCCTCAACATAAAGAAGAAGAGGTTAACATGATCAGTTGGAGCACTAGACATGGTTCCAATTCTACTGGTGAATCATCCCAACCCATCAAAGACGGTGTTGACAAATGGGATTATGCAAAGTTCCAGTTTACCATGGAATGAAAGATGAAAGCTCTTTGCAAACAAATTGAGCAATTGGCAGAACTGGTGACACACCATCATCAAGTCACACGCCAATTAATCAAACAGGAGCATGCCTATCTCTTTCCATTTGTTATGAACGCTTCATCAACACCTTCACAAAGCGAAGCTATGGAGGATAAGGTTGCAAAGCGAGCAAGTGCTAAAGCCCATCGGGATTTCGCCAATAAAAGGGAATTCACTTATCTGGGCCAATCTATGGAGGAGATACTTCAAATGTTGATCAACGAAGGAAGAATCACATTGCTTCTACCTCCAATCAATCCCCGTTCAGGGTGGTTCAATCCTGATGAAATGTGTCAATATCATTCACATTCTTGCGGTCACAGCACATAAGAATGCTGGGCACTTCGCCATCTCATTTAGAATCTTATTGATAGCGGTGTCCTACAAGTAGCAGATAATTACACCGTACAACTCAAGGGTGGGAATACATGCCCTACCGAATGGAAGGGATCAGTAGCAGTTATATCCGAGGTGGATGATAAGACTGTCAAAGTATTTCCCATACAACCAATTCAACTCAAAGGAGCTGATAATCCTTTGAAAGTGGCCGCACCAGAGCCAATTTATTTACCTTGCAGACTACAACATCCTGTTGTTAGCTTACACAAAGTTCCATAGAATTATGGAGAAGCTGAAGGATCCACGTCTCATATTACTGCTACAGTGTCGAAAGAAAATCCATTGTACCTTCCTCAACGGGTTATCAAGCCTACTTGCGAAGCAAAGGGGATGTTTCCCATGGAGAAGATTGAAAAATTCCTCCGTACTATGGGCCACAATGAAGCCAAAGTGGTTTTAAGCTTGTGAGAAGCTCCACATCAGATTTCAATTCTGGACCTGGTTTTCTCTTCAGAGGAGCATCGAAAGGTTTTGCTAAAGGTTTTGGAAGAAGCCTACCTGCCAAAATCAGTGAATGTGGAAAAATTTCAACATCTGGTTGATCACATTTTCAACAACAATGTGATATCCTTCACTGATGACAACATACCTCCCGAAGGGACTGCTCATTGCAAACCATTGCACATCGCAGTGTTGTCTTCTGGGTACATGCTAGCTGGAGTATTGATAGATGGAGGTTCATCTCTAAATATCCGTCCTTATGCCACCTTGGTGAAGATGAATATCAATCTCAAGCGAATCCAAAGTAGCCATACGATCATCCAAGCTTTTGATGGATCTCAGTGAAATTCCGTTGGAAAGATTGAATTGCCAATTGAGATTGGTCCTCATACATTCAACGTATCCTTCCACGTCCTCAAGATAGATTTGAGATACAACCTACTATTGGGAAGACCATGGATACACATGGCTGGAGCTGTTCCCTCCACTTTACATCAACAACTCAAGTACATCATCAACAACAGTCTAGTCACTATTAATGCTGAGCCGGAATGTCCTAGATCAGGAAGTCTACCAACTATCAGCTTCAATTCAGAAGTTGAGCCTGCCAGTTTCCATACTCTGGAATTGAGTAACACGCAATACCATTCTATTAGAGCGCCACTTCCCGTACCCAAGATTTCTGACGAGGTTATGTCAGCCACTCAAGAAATGATGCTATTGGGTTATCAACCTGGACAAGGGCTTGGTAAGGATCAACAGGGTAATAATGTGACGCCCCCAAAATAGGTCCATTCCATCCAACCCATTCTGAGTCTCCAATTACATGGTACAAAAATAACTAGAACATAAAACTATGAGTTTAAATACAAATATTGCCTTCTAGACAATATCCACACGCAAATAAATCCCCATCATAATTATTGATACATTATTTTACAAAATTGGTGAGGACTACTAAACAACTCTCTCTAGAACCATCATTACATCCCCCGACTCACACTCACTACATTCTCGCCTCCTGAGAAGAAAAATGAAACAAAAAGGAAAAGGGTGAGCTCGACTAGCCCAGTAAAGAATATTATGACTAAGATAATATACAACAAATTATCGTTAGTCTTCAACAGGGAAAAATCTGAGAGAATACATTAAACAACAAGTTTAAGATCAATATTCGCTGAGGAAAATAATAATTCATAGAAGAGTTACGTAGAGAATGAAATCTAATATTATCTATGAATTCAACAGTCATCAACAGTATTTTTATCCATGTAACATCAATCAATGCACATCTTGAATCATATATTCATCCTTGCACTATAGGCCAAGGATATTCATCAGTTGGTCATGTTCATCTCAACACCTGTACATCTTTGCACTACGGGCCAAAGATATTCATAATAAAAACAACCATCTTTGCACTACAGGCCAAAGATATTCAATTATATCATCATTTAGGACTGAGGATGATGAAAAATATTTTAAAGAAAACGAATCCATTGAAACAAAAGAATAAGTATTTAGGATTCGTATTTCAGCTATTTCATGTCCAAAAATACCTCACAAATAATCATAATGGTGTAAAATTCAAGAATGATCAAAACATGGATACAATCAAAGCTAGTATCCATAATAGATATTTTGGACGAAAAGAAAAAATTTTATTTTTCGATGAATAGTGTCGTATTCGTGAATAGTGCCGTATACGTGAATAGTAACCCCGACACAAAAAGTTCCAAATTTGATTAAAATTTCAAATCAATACTTCGGCATAATGATATTGGAAGAAATAATATCATTTTAAAAAAATAATATCCCTTGCCTCGAAAGATCAGTACTTCTAGCTAGAATACTGGGTATAAGCTATGACTTGAACTTGCACCGTATAGCAATACTCAAAGTGTACTCAAAATACTCACAAGAATATGCTCGATAATATAGAGAGAGAAATCTTCAGTTTCTGGTGTGATTTTCAATTCTAACCTAAGCACCCTATTTATAGGAAAATGCTTAGAACACTAAAGTAGAAAATTTAATAAAATATTAATATATATATTATAATTTCCTACGCACACTTTGAATCATCTGAATTCAGCAACTAGCATGTGTTTAATGAGGCTAATCAAACACAAAAAACGTTTTTGTTGAAAATAATAATTAAAACTTCCAAATATCAATTATTTCGGAACTACAGAACTTCAATAATTTACAATAAATAGCCCTTTTGTCAGAAAATTCGAATCTCACGACTTTTTATAGGAAATTCAATTCTCTACAACTTTACAGAAGAAAGGTTTTCCAAATTCCAAATAGAAATTGACCAAAATCCAAAAACGGGCGATTTTACAGTCTAAAATTAATTTTCGGTCAAGAATTGTGTCCACCGACATGTTTAACATGTTTTAAACATTTATTGCAACAAAAATACTCTATCTCCTCGTATACTCATATATCCCACATTCATTGTAAAAAATATCACCATTATTATATTATTAAAATATAATAATATATTTAAATGAATTATTTTATCAGTAAAAGAAAAAATTTTAATTTTCAACAATTGTCCCATTAAAAATTTTCTCCATCTATATCCACATAAAATCAATATTTTCCTTATCATATAAATCAATAATTAATTATTCACAAATAATATTTCAGAATCACAATACTGACAACCTGGCAGTTCCTAAGATAGAGGGGGCTTTCCAATAAGGATTTCTCCTTACTGGCGCGCAATTAGGTGACCAAACCTCTTCTTAGACAGAACTTTCTAGACATTACCAATAATGTTATCTAATAATATTATTCAGATAATATGAATTATTGCTTCGATAATAGAAAATACCATGTAATGACAATTATTGAAACCACAGTAATATAAAATATCAATGCAGCAATTATTGAATCAATAAAATAAAATACTGAACAGTAATTACTATAACAATTATTGAGTAGTGCCTTCTTACGTAAGAATCAATAATTGGTGCAATATCGTGTGTTACTGTGTTTTAACCACCGGGTATTCCAACAGTATTAACAGTAACAATTACGTCGTTATTTATAAATAACTTATTCTTGTCGTTTTCTTCCTCCAATCGCTTTCCGTTATGGGGCCCACACAGTTGCTACCGCCGCATTTAATATTCCCGACAAAGCAGATAATATTCCACGACCAAACGAATATTCCCCGACAATAATGAATATTTTATAACCACTTGCTTATTTTGAAATATTTGCGCTTTTTACCCATAACTAACAACATTAATCAAATTAACCCTTACTATATCAAAATAATAAAAAGAAGAAATTTTAATTTCATTAATAAAAATTTGGGGTCTTACAAATAAGCACCCCATCCAAATGTCCAGTCAAATTGGGATAGCCGGACTAGGCTATCCTGCTAATTCCATTCACAGGAATCCTCATAAGCATAAGCAGGTTCCTCAAGCTTCCGCCGTACGACGATTTTCTACACCTTTACCACATGAGTTGATACAGTCTCCAGTAAAGGTTCCATCCCATGTGGTGGCTATGTTGTTTCTGATGTCAGTGCCAATCAAAGCTACAGAGGTGCTGATTCCTGATCTCGAGGTGGAAGAAAAGGAATGGAAACGTAAACATAACCTTACCTTAATGATGGCAGGCATTCGCGTCATTGTTCATGATGAACATACAAATAGATACACCCTAGACGATGATTGCCCAGATGTCATGGTTATCATTCGGGAAAAGGAGGACACTGACGATCCTTCTATCACTGCAGTTATTCAGGACTTTGCCCTCGACAATTGGAGCAACACTCCATGCATTGGTCGACGAGGGTAAAATGGTCAGAAAATCCCTCTGCCCTGTAGATAACTTTAATTGCTTGTTTTCCTTTACAACACTAGCAGTTATTTTATCACGTACATGCTAACACTTTTGTATGTTCGAACAGTTGAATATATTAAGTGAAAGCATATTTTGTTACAGGACTCTAAATTTAGATGTACTTGTACTTGCTAATGAGGTGCCTTCTCTCCACAAGGGCTGTAACTTTGATGTAAAGTTGGACTCAGACTTGATGGACATCCAAGAGGACATTGAGACACCCCAAGAGATTAAGGAATGGGTCGCTGACAAACCCAAACCCAATCTTGATCAAACCACTCCTTTCAATCTTGGAACCTTAGACAACCCTAAGCTAATCCAGATTGGTTTAGACCTTACCACAAATCAGCAGAATGACATGGTTGCACTGTTAACCCAATTCCAGGATGTGTTTGCATGATCTCATGAAGAAAGTGTGGGATTTTCCACTGACATTGTTCTTCATCGCATTCCCATTAAAGAAGGATTCAAGCCAGTTAGGCAAAAGCTCAGGCGATTGAAAACCTGAATGGAGTTTGAAAGTTAAAAAAGAAATTGTGAAACAATTTCAAGCTGGCATCATCATGGTGTTTACATATCTGGAGTGGATATCCAACATTGTTCCCATGCCTAAACCATGGGGAAAGGTGCGAGTCTGCGTGGATTATCGGGATTTGAACAAAGCTTGCCTTAAAGATATCTTTCTCGTACCTTTTATTCACATTCTTATTGACAATACTGGTCAATACGGCATGTACTCCTTTGCTGATTGCTTTGCAGGGTACCATCAAATTATGGTCGCTGAGGAAGATCGTGAGAAAACTGCTTTCATCAAGCCTTGGGGAACCTTTTGCTACAGACGGTTGTCATTCGGTCTCATCAACACCGGGGCAACCTACCAGCGAGCTATGATGGATCTTTTCCATGATTTAATGCACAAGGAGATAGAGATCTATGTGGATGACATCATTGTCAAATCCCGGAAGGGGGATGACCATTTAAACCATCTCAAAAAGCTGTTCAACAGGTTGCATAAGTACAACTTGAAGTTGAATCCCGCCAAGTGCGCCTTTGGCGTTAAGTCAGACAAGTTGCTAGGCTTCCTAGTCAGCCACAAAGGGATTGAACTGGATCCTACCAAAATCAAAGCCATCAAGGAAATGCCCATTCCTCAGACAAAGAAGGAAATACGGAGATTTTTGGTAAGGATCAACTTCATTTGCCGATTAATTTCTCAACTCATAGCAACCTGTGAGCCTCTTCAAATCGTTAAGGAAGAACTCCTCCATGAAATGGAATGATGAGTGTCAAAAAGCCTTCCTCACAATCAAAGAGCAGCTGATCAACGCTTCTCTTTTGGTACCTCCCGTGGATGATGTTCCCTGTTTATGTACACATCCATAAATGACAATGCTATGTCAGAGGTTGTATCTTTCAAGAGAAAGACAATAGAGGCCAAGAGCAGGCTATCTATTAACTCAGCAAAAGATTCAGCATCAGTGAACACAAGTACACTCTCTGATTGAGAAGACTTGTTGTGCTTTAGCATGGGCTTCCATGAGATTACAACATTATCTCCATGGTCACACAACCCATCTCATATCCCGTGTGGATCCTCTTAAGTACGTGTTCCGCAAACCCATACTAAATTGTTGACTGTCCAGATGGTAGTTGATACAATAGCAATTGACATCGTCTATATGACTCAAAAGTCGGTCAAAGGTCAAGGAATTGCGGATCAACTGGCCGCCGCACCTGCAAGGGATTACAAACCCTTAGAAACATACTTTCCTGACAAAGGAGTAATGACAATTCAGCTACCACATCAGTACGATACATGTCATTCGTGGAAAATGTATTTTGATGGAGCTGTTAACTTAGAAGGCTCCAGAGCCGGAGCAGTTTTAATATCTTGCACGGGGGAGCAGTATCCCGTCACCGTCCAATTGTAGTTTGTCAACACCAACAACACAGCTGAGTATGAAGGCTGTATTATGGGACTCAAACTTGCCCGTTCAATGGGCATCAGGCGGTTAACTGTCTTTGGGGATTTCGAATTGGTAATCAAGCAATCCACAGGAATCTATCAAACCAAAGAATTACATTTACCGCCTTTACCATGGCAAGTTCTCTGAGATGGCTTTGGAGTTCGAAGAAATCTCTTTTCTACACATTCCTCATAATAGGAATGACTTTGCAGATGTATTAGCAACGTTGGCCTCCTTGGTTTACATACCTGACAAAGAAAACATCCCAAACATCACGATTGCTAAGCAAAAAGCCCCAGTCTATGGGAATTACGTTGGAGAAGTATCGGATGAGCTACCTCCCATCCACAACCCTTGGTATCAATATATCAAGGATTATCTGTGAGATGGATCTACACCCGCTGACGCGAGCCTAACTGAGAAGAGGAAGATTCATCGACTTGCTATGAAATTCTACCTGAGCGGAGATGCACTCTATAAAAGAGATGCAGGATTAGGTATCCTCAGATGTCTGGACAAAGACCCAGCTCAGCGACTCATGGATGAGATCCATGGTGAAGTATGTGGCCCTCACATGAGCGGACCCCTACTTGTCAAGAAAATTCTCAGAACGGGACATTATTGGCTTACACTCAAAACTGACTGTGATGATCACGTCAAGAGGTGCTATCAATGTCAGATCCATGGGAATGCTATCCACGCCCCTCCAAGGGAACTCCACAATATGAGTTCGCCATGGCCCTTCTCAATGTGGGGAATGGACGTGATCGGGCCCATCGAGCCCAAAACCAATAATGGACATCGATTCATATTCACCATGATCGACTACTTCACCAAATGGGTAGAAGCAGCTTCCTTCCCCAGGGTTACTAAAGAAGTCATCATTGCGTTCATTAGAAACAATATTATTTGTCGATATGGACAACCAGAGGTCATTGTGTCATCTACCGACCAAACATGATGGATGAATTATGCAGAAAATTCCACATCAAACATCTTAACTCTGTCATCTACCGACCAAAGATGAATGGTTCTGTTGAAGCAACTAATAAAAACATCAAGAAGATCATGCAGAAAATGTCCTCCAATCACAAAGGATGGCCTGACCTCTTGCCCCTCACTTTATTAGCCTATAGAACTTCAATGCGTGCTTCCACTAGGGCAACCCCCTACTCGCTAGTCTATGGGATGGAAGTGGTGCTTCCCATAGAAGTGGAAATGGAATCCCTCAGAGTATTAATGGATGCTCAGTTGGACGAAGACCAATGGGTACAAGACAGGTATCACCAATTGTCTTTGATAGATGAAAGGCGAACCGCGACTATCTTCCATGGTCAGTTATATCAACAAAGGATCGCATGATCCTACAACAGAAAAGTCCGACTACGGCAATTCAAACAACATGACTTGGTTTTGAAGAAGATCATTGACAATCAAGATCAATCTAAGGGAAAATTCACTCCTAACTAGGAAGGCCCATTTATTGTCAAGGAAGTATTGACAGGAGGTGCTCTCAGGTTACAGGAAATTGATGGCGATGAATTTCCACAGCTTATCAACTCGAACACCGTGAAACGGTAATATGTCTGAAGTTACCATCAAACAAACATCCTGGTTTTGATCATCAAATCACCAGTCATTCCGGTTGAACCCTCTCTCCTTTTTACAAACTCTTCGGCCCCTCAGGGAAACATACACTTCGAACCAGCAGCCTGGTTTCTTTACACTTCAAACCATTAGCCTGGTTTCCTTTCATTTCAAAATGTTATACACCTACTTCTCCTGAAGATGAGACTAAACTTTTCACACACCTACTTCTCCTGAAGACGAGACTAAACTTTTCACACACCTACTTCTCCTGAAGACTTTTTACACACCTACTTCTCCTGAAGACGAGACTAAACTTTTCACTCCTGCAGTTTATCCTCAATACGGGATTAAACTTTTTCCACACTTGTAGTTTATCCTCTTTACGGGATTAAACTTTCTTCTCCCCGCAGTATAGCCTGCACATGAGGTTTACGCTTCTCTTCAGATGTGATTCGTCCTGAGGGGTGAACTATGTCGACCTGATCTCCCTGATACCCGGGGGTACGTAGGCAACCATATTCTATATGGCCCGGTCACAATAAAGAAAAAACAGCAAAAACATTTCTGCCCTTTCTTCACAAAAACAATAAAAACAACAAAAATATTTCTGCACCCTTCTACTTTCACGTTCAGCGTTGAACCTCCTACACTAGGTTCGAACTACACAGACTTGATCTCCTCTTCAGTAGGAGTACGTAGGCAGCCATTCATGGTGTAGTCTAACCCCTACCAGAATAAACATACTTGTCACACGGTACTGGGATCAACCTTCAAAATTACCCCACTTCATCGGTTTCAGATCAAAGGGATGGAATTATCCAACCTCTTCTCACTAATAGAAGATTCAGTGACCATCTAAGATGTGATCGTGCCTCAAAGAGCAATACCAACCCATAAGAGATGGAATTAACTAGGCTTCTCACGTATCCCTGGCAGGGGTTACAACGTAATTCAACCATTGATATACACATTAATGAAGGTCAAGCAGCCTTGACGTCATATCAACCAATGGAAATTAAATCCATTAAAGCAACATTCCCCAGCAAGGGCTACAACACAATGCTACCATTGACACACACATCAATGAAGGTCAAGCAGCCTTGACAATGCACCCAGTAGTGATTCATCTGGTGATACACACATCAACGAAGATCAAGCAACCCTGATAACAACCAACTGTTGGCGGTAACTCCGACAGAATGGGGGAATATGTTATACACATCCTCAAATAGACAAAGCTTTATCCCCACAGATCTCTTCCACACAAGAGGTACCATTATGGAGTATAAACTAGTGTCTAGGATTCAAGACTTTGGTGGTAGTTCCAACATCAACATCCTTGAAGACTTGGATCGCATGTCCAAGCCATCACTGATTGTTATCCCAACAGGATTACATGGCAATCATGCAGCATGCATTTGTATCATGCATCATGTTCATCTTGCTTGCATTTCAAGTGTCTAGGATTCTTTTTCCTATTCATGCCTTGCATTGCATGAATATGATAATGAGGGGCATCTGTAGACACTCGAAATTTTCTGCACTCCTATTACTAACATTGCAGGAGGGTAGATTTGTCTTTTGGAGATAACCCTGTAAGACAATTTACAATCATACCAGATACTACCGGAAGTTCAGCTCCAACACAGAACACAAACCGAGAGCATCGGTTCAAACCCAGAACACAACCCGGGAATTTAATTTCCAATCTTAGAGATAACCCTGAGATATGAAGATCAAAAGACTGGCAACAATTGTAACGCCCCCAAAATAGGTCCATTCCATCCAACCCATTCTGAGTCGCAAAATATATGGTACGAAAAACAACTACAACTTTATTACAACAATTGTCGTGGCAAAATACAAATACAACAACACATATCTTTGTGAGTTTGGATACAAATATATACCAAGCTGTAGTACGTCACAATGACACCTTACATAAAGGTATAGTCAAAAACTATTTTAGAAATTAGAATCTTTGGGAAGTGCTCAAGAAACCTTCATTACATGGGAGGCCATGCTTTTAGGTTATGGTAGATATCATATGGCCACAAAATTATCCTTGGTTGACCCAATAGACCCCAAAGAAAAATGAGAAGATTACTATCATATTCTTCCCAATGGTGAGTCTTCTCTTGACATATCATTATCTCCACTGTCTCTAATTGGGTATTATACTCCAAACAAACACCAAGATTATATAGGTAGTGCTTGTAAATATACTCAACAAGTGGATGAGCACAACCATGTCTTATGATGACACGAGGTTGTATGTCATTAGACATCTTGTATGATAGTGGCAAAACACCTTCCAAGTTAAATTCACCTCACCCTCAACATCTATAGACCACCATTCTATTCCTCGCTATTATCCCGCTTGGCCGACCCAAACTACACTTTTATTACACGAAAGGAATTGTGAAGCGAAGGGTGGGTGAGCACAAATAGCCCAAATAAAGAATATCATGACTAAAGATAATTAAATTATCAATAGCCTTCGTTAGTAATAAATCAGAGATTTAGAACATATGGTAGATGATAAAACTTTTCAACCATAGTTGCAGCGGAACGAGCAACCCATTAGAAGAGTCAAATAGACCATAAAATCTATTATCTTCTCCATGTTAAAAGTCCACCAACAATGTTTTATCCCTGTAACATCAATCAACAATTCCTTTCCACAATCATGTGTATAACTCATAATCGTAATTGTTGTTCTAAATTCTTTTCCTCATCCAGGACAAAGATAATTTCATCACCTGTCTTTACCTGAAACATCAAATATCATAGTTATACCAAATCACAGTTCCTGTTCATAATCATACTAATAAATTCATCTTTGCACCACGGGCCAAAGATATTCATCAACAGTTCATCTTTACACTACAGGATGAAGATATTCAACAACAGGTCATCTTTGCATTACGAGCCAAAGATATTCATCAATAATTCATCTTTGCACTACAGGCTAAAGATATTCAACAACAAGTCATCTTTGCATTACGAGCAAAAGATATTCATCAATAATTCATCTTTGCACTACAGGCTAAGATATCCATCAACAAGTCATCTTTGCACTACGAGCCAAAGATATTCATATATCAAAGAAATACATAATCATTTCATAAGTTATATAACAATAATTATAACCATGTTGATCAATTCACCTTTGCACTTAAGCTAAAAATATTCAATTATAAATTTAATGGTCATGATCATACCAGTTAACAATTCAACTTTTGAACTACTGGCCAAAGAGAACCTATAGTCATGATCATACCAATAATCTACTCATCTTTACACTCAAGTCAAAGAGAAATATCATCATTAGGGTTATAAGAATGTTATATAAAAACAATATAATCAAAACATGGTTTTAATTTCAAGAGTAAGATTCATAAATCAACGATAATTTGGTCAGAGAAGAAACCAATTTATCGTGAATAGTACTCAAATATTTGTACGTAGTAGCAAGTATATAATGCGCATAAGTAACCTCGACACTACTAAAAGATAAAGTTTAATAATAAAATTCATATCCATATTTATAACACCTTAATCCAAATGTTATAAATCACTTAGAAATCTCATAATCTAATATTATTAATATTATAATAATATTTTAATCATTTCTTAAACTTATAAATAATTTAATCCAATTATTTACACTTTAATAATTAATGCATTTAATCATCTAAAAATGCCAAACTCATAAGATTTCGTCATCATTAACCAAAACCCTCATAAAAATCTGCATATACCTCATATATGATTCTCAAGCCAATAAATCATATTTTCCAATTTTCTTACTTCACATAACATATTTAATTCATTTACTCATAACTAGAACATTTTCATGTAAAATACCAAATCGGTTCAAAAATATTATTTTTCGAGATTTAGAAAATATAGTCCCATATTGAATATATATTTTTCTCGAATTTTTAAAATTCATTTACTATTTTTCATAGGCCAAAACTCTTTGAATAGTTAGACATTTATCATAAATTGTACTTTTGTCCAAAAATTCTGAAATTTACACGGTATACTGATATTATATAGATGTACTCCCAATAAAAATTTCATCAATTTTGGAGTTACTCACAAGGAGTTATAAGCGGTTACTTTTAAAATAGTATTTTCTCATAAAATCCATAACTCCTAATCTATACATCCAAAAATCGCCATTTTTGGACACAAACTACAAAACTCATCAAAATATCATTTCAAATATTTCCAGAATTTTTGAAGGTCCGGAAAAATACAAAACTGAAAAACATAATCACCCTTAAAAATCCCTTACTATCCCTTACCTTAAAAGAGCAGTACTTCTAACTAGAATAACGCTGAACGAACTTGCACCGTATAGCAATACTCAAAGTATACTAAAAATACTCACAAGAATACGCTCGATAATATAGAGAGAGAAAACTTCAATTTCTGGTGTGATTTTCAATTCTAACCTAAGCACCCTATTTATATGAAAATGCTTAGAACACCAAAGTAGAAAATTTATTAAAATATTAATATTAATATTACAATTCCTATGCCCACTTCTAAGGATCTGAATTCAGCCACTTCTAACACATGTAAGACCCACAACAATGACAAAAAACGTTTTTGTCATTTTAAATATTTTATACTTCCAAAAATTAATTATTTTGGAACTCTGAAACTTCAATAATTCATAATAAATAGCCCTTTTACCAGAAAATTTGAATCTCGCGAATTTTTATAGGAAATTCAATTCTCTACAACTTTGCAGAAGAAAGTTTTTCCAAATTCTAAACAGAAATTGACCGAAATCCACAAATGGGCGATTTTACAAGCTATAATCAAATTTCAGTCAAGAAATGGGGTCCACCGACACATAAAACATGCTTTAAATATTTTTGATAACAAAAATACTCCTCCTCCACATATACTCATATATCCCACATTTATTGTAAAAATATCACCATTATTATATTATTAAAAATATAATAATATATTTAAATGAATTATTTTATCAGAAAAAGATAAAATTTTAATTTTCAACAATTGTCACATTAAAAATTTTCTCCATCTATATCCACATAAAATCAATATTTTCCTCATCGTATAAACCAATAATTAATTATTCACGAATAATATTACGAGAATCAACAATCGACAACCAGGCGGTTCCCAAGAAAGAGGGCTTTCAATAAGGATCTCTCTTCTTGGCGGGCGCATGCAATTAGGTGACCAAACCTCTCCTTGAGGCGAACTTTCTAGACATTGCCAATAATGTTTTCTAATAATATTATTGAGATAATATGAATTATTATCAGATAATGGAAAATACTATGTAATGATAATTTATTGAAACAACGGTAATATAAAATATCAACGCAGACAATTATTGAATCGATAAAATAAAATCTTTGAATAGTAATTCTTTGTAACAATTATTGAGTAGTGCCTTCTTACGTAAGAATCAATAATTGGTGCAATAAGTGTTCTACTTGTGTTTTAACCACAAGAGTATTTTAACAGTGATACTTGTAATAACTACTGTGGTCATTTATAAACAACTTATATTTGTCGTTTTCTTTATCTAATCATTTTTACATTATGGGGCCCACACAAAATTTTGCGTCGTCGATCTTGATATTTCCGAGCAAAAAGAATATTCCACGACCAAACGAATATTCTCAAACAATAATAAATATTTTATAACCACTTGCTTATTTTGAAAAAATTATATATATCACCCTTAACTTTAACTTTTATCAATTTAACCATTTACTGAATAGTAATTATAAGAAAAATTGAATACTTTTATTTCATAAAATTCGGGGCCTTACAACAATACCGGAGATGACAGTTCTGTCTCGGCGATAACACCGCGACGTTCAGTTCCAGTCCCAGAGACAACACTGGGAGAAGCAATCCCATCCTTGGTGATAGCCCCAAGGAATGCCATTGCAGTTCCGACGATAACCCCAGAAATGCTTGTTTCAAATATATGCTATCAGCTTCAATCCAGATAACAGTGATACATACAAACAAGCAGCAGTCCAATCTCAGACATAACCCGGAGCAACGTCTGCTTTTCGCTTAAACCGGAGATAACCCCGGTGAGGAGTCAACACGGCATCTGATCACGTCAACAAGATGATATCGCAACATACCAGCAAGTGGTCCAATCTCAGCTGTAACCCTGAGCAATGTCTACTTTTTACTCAACCCGGCGATAACCCCGGGAAGGAATCACACATCATCTTGTTCCTCTGACATATGGCACGTCGTCTCAACACTTCATACATACATACATACAACAATGTCCCACAAGAGCCGAGGATTGACAATCCTGAGTGACTATTACGTGTGGCAGTACTTTGGATAGAATTTGATGCTTAAAGACCATGGGCATAGACCCCTCTTCCTGACTTCGTACAACCTCTAATCCATGTCATTACGTAACTCTCGAAACAAGCGGTCCGAAGAAGTACAAATATACTTTGTTTGGATGCTCAGATTGAAGTTCTACAAGTTTGAGCGGACATTACAGTGCACGACTTCACGTATTACCAGATGATGGGACCCGCGAGGCCCGAGCCCAC
The DNA here is from genome assembly GCA_020205615.1 of Panax quinquefolius. Taxonomy (NCBI): domain Eukaryota; kingdom Viridiplantae; phylum Streptophyta; class Magnoliopsida; order Apiales; family Araliaceae; genus Panax; species Panax quinquefolius. The sequence goes on from CM035156.1 coordinate 131,112,664, forward strand.
CACGACCAGCCGCAGGTCCAACTGCGGCTACCGCAGGTAGACCTACGACCATCAGTCTATAAATATAGGTTTGGGGTCAGCCATTTGAGAAGGGAAAGAGAAGGAAAAAGGCGAGGAAGCCCTGTCCATTTTACTCTGCAAACACATCTTTTGAGTGTTTTCTCTTCTTTAAACACTAGTTAGCTCACATATAGCTAATTTTTATCCGGCGGGAGCTTAGTGTTTATCCATTTAAAGTCTAAGAAGTCTACTTTGGCAGCCCACTGTAAGCCTTCTTACATTCTATAAAGCCTCTTTCTCCTATTATCACACACTGTTGTACACGTTGATAGTCGTGTGAATGTGTTTGCCCGGACTTCGGTCCGTGGTTTTCATTTCTGTCTGTATATATATATACTAATATATGTATATAGTTCGTATATATGGACTAACATTATCGAGTTATGCCTCAATTGAGCCTAGACTTCGGTCTGGAGCGTTTATTTACTTATATATATATATATATATATATATATATATATATATATATATATATATATAAATTGTGGTCGACTACATTCGATGAGCCCTGGATTTTACATCCATTGCGTTTAATTGCTTATATATATATATACTTTATATATATATATATATATATATATATATATATATATATATAATTGTTGTCGGCATATATCGATGAGCACTGGATTTTACATCAAGTGCATTTACTCGCTTTTATATATATACCTATATATAATTGTTGTCGGACATATCCGATGAGCCGGATTTACATCCAAATGCGTATCGCTTTTATATATATATTTGTATATATATATATATATATATATATATATATATTTATATTACTTACACTGGAGTTTACTTCGTGTGGCGATTGATTTATTTCTGACTTTATTTACATTTCGTCCCGCCTGGAGTTTACTTCGTGGCGGTTGATTATGTTCATATATATATATTTACAACTTTTATATATTTACATTTCTGATCCCCCATGGAGTTGCTTCGTGGTGGCTGATCATGTATATATATATATATATATATTTATAGCTTTTATATATATAATCGCCATCGCTTTCCATACAAATTGCACTATCATGTGAGCCTAGGAATCATGTGATCACAGATTGATCTCATGAATCTAGATTCAGTTCCATGATGGACATTTTCTCGTCAGAAGCAAACTTGTACATTATTTAACAAAGGTCTCGAGTTTCCATGGATGGTTTGTCATGCCCATAAGGAGTTTGGCATCGCTTTGTATATTATTTTCTCTCGAAAATGCTTCGCCTTTTCGAAAATAAAAGCAAACAATAGAACATTTAATAATAAAATGGAAGTATGAAAAGGTCTCAATTCCTATTGAGCATGTGGTTTGAAAAACCTCTTTTACAAAACTTCATTGCTAAATCTTGGTTAAAACTGAATTTTCATATAAAATTCAAACCTTGTGTATATAAAGCGTCTTGACGAGGCCTCACACTACTTTCAAATAAATTGCACATTGATCCACACACACACACACACACACATTCATATAACAATTTCTTTGAAGAGTGGCGGTCAACGTGGTAACACGGATGTCGGGGGTGCCTAACACCTTCGCTCTGCATAATCATGCCCCCGAACCCTTAATGAATCTCGGTTTCACAGACCCGTTTAGCATTGTCAAAACACTGGGTCAATGTGCAAACCTTTTCGGTTGCATTGGTGCAACCAGTTAAATACACCAACTGGCAACTCTTCAAGTCAATCGTCGACATTATACATGTCGGACCTTTTTTACTTGTTTTTTCAAACAAATCTCACATTAACATGAGAACACCAAAGAACAAGTAACGAAAAGGGACAATAAAAAATCCCGACGTCGATAATCACCACTAACCAAAACTTAAATATTAATTTAATTAATTTTAACAAAAACTAGACTTCAAATAATCCAATTTAGCATAAAAAATCACCCAAATCAGATTTAAAATCATTAAGTTATACATTTTTAAAACTTAATGTTTGTTGCTAAAATTTCTGCTTGAAAAATTCTGAACCAGCGACTTCACAAAATTCATGACAAATCATTCGTTAATCTTTAACGGTTCAAAATTTTTGGACATATACTCAACTTATATATGTACAACATATCCAAAAATTACAACGATCCAACGGTTGGATTAAAAATTATAACTCACGCAATATAGCTTAATAAAACTGATTTTTTGGACTATAAGTTCTTCGTACCAGTTTCACTCAAATTGTCACCAAGAAAAATCTACAATGAATTTTTGGGTAATTCCAATTTCTCTGTTTAGCTTACTTCGAGGGCTTTCTTTTGATATATGGCTCATCTTCTAACTCATTATACACAAAGAGTTATGGATTTTACAATATCAAGTAGTAAACTAATTTTTCTGAAATTTTCAGATTTTGTTCTTCTTTTAATTTCTTGATTTCTTTCCTTTGATTCATATTTATACAAGTTTAATCACACACAAATTAATAATCATAACAAAAAATCTTTCTATAAATTTCATAAAACTTAAAAATATATATGAAGATCAAAATATAAATTAAAACATACCCTTGTTTCTTCTCATTCTTCTTTCTTCTGCAAAGTCTCTCTCCCTCTCTCTTTTCTTTTCTGAAACTTTGGCTACTTGAGGGAGTATGAAATGAAGATGAGAGCTGATCATTTGCTTTATTTGGCTAAATTATTAAGTCAATCATCCATGCCCCATCTCATTTCCTTAGCCAATTACAAGCTAGTTAGGTGAGGGAATTGTGAAATGATTTGGAGGTATGTGGAAAATGAATTCCAACATTATCCACTCAATTAGAAGCTCTTATACCATCCCTTTCTATAGACAATTAACCAACCAACCAATTAGAGGAGAGGTAGGTGAGAAAATAAAGAATGAATTGGAAGTATATGGAACATGAGGAAATCCACTTCCTAATCTTACGGGTTGTTTCCTCCTTTTGCCCAAGATTAAATTTTCTCTCTCCTCCCAATTCTAAATTCATCAGCCCTCTTATGCCCACGCTAGCATATTTAATTCCTTCTTCTCATTTATTAACTCAATTACTCATTTAATTCTATATTTAACTAATTTATCAATTTAACATTTTACAATTTTAGAATAATTATCATAAATTAAATTAGACTTTTATTTCATAAAAGTTGGGGTCTTATAACACTGATATTCCCACCGAGGAGGAGCTTTTCACTGGGTTGCCAGTAGCTCTCGCAGATTCTCCCAGTACTAGTGCCACTGTGATTCAGTATTCAACACAGCATTACGAGCATCGTCTTCATCTGATGACCTTCGAGAGAGATCAGGCTAGGGCCTCGATGTTGACAACTATGGATGGGAGAGACGCCGCTATAAAGGAGCGGGATGAGGCTAGATCAGCCATAGATGCAGTGATCATTGAGCGGGATGCTACCATATTTGCCCGAGATGCGGTCGTTGCAGACAGCACTTCAATGAGATCCCTGACCACTGGTATGATTGCCGAGATGAGCGCATACATAGATGAGCACCGTGTCACCATGCAGTTGGTCTCGGACTTACTGGCTCATGTAGATATGATGATGCAGGAGACCATAGCGTTACCCCCTTCCTCCGAGAGAGATGCTATGTGACGCCCCCAAAATAGGTATACATCACCCATCTTGAGTCGCCAAATACATGGTACAAAATTCAAATACAACTTAATTATACAACAGTCGTGTAAAATATGACAAAACATAATCTAAGAGTTTTAATAAGAATATTGTCATCTAGACAATATCCACACTCAATGGAGTCCTCATTACATTTATTGTCACACTATTTTATAGAATAGTGAGGACAACTAAAACAACCATCTGGACCGTCAATCCGTTCCCCGACTCGTCCCAGCTATATTCTCATTTCCTGAAGAGAACAGTGAAAGAAAGGGTGAGCTCAACTAGCCTAGTAAGAAATATTATGACTAAGATAATGAAGAATAAATTATTCTTATTCTTCAACAATATAACAACTGATAGAATATAATAGACAACAAGTTTTAGATCAAAAAACTGCAGCGAAATAAGCAATCCATTAGAAGAGTCAAGTAAAGCATAAAATCTATTATCTTCTATGATTTAAAAAGTTTTTCATCAACTTTATCACTGAGACTCAGCTTAATAAATCAAATCAAATCATCCCTATATCACGGCCAAGGATATTCAAGTAATCATCAATGGTCATGATTATACCGAATAATCCCTGGTCATAATCATACCAACAACTGTCCATTAATGAACTACAGGCCAATAAGGACTTTCACCACATCATTCGTCACCTTACGGTCATGATTATACCGAATAATCCCTGGTTATAATCATAACAAGTCCATCTATGTACGTAAGCCAAAGATAACTTTCATCACAATATAAGCATGAGGATGATGACAATGACATAGTAATTCAATAAAACAAGTTCAAGGATAAATTTTAAAGATTTATAATTTAATTTATCCAGAAATCAATAACGTCCAAATTGTCATGATACTGCTTTGTGGAGTAAAATTCAAGAATGCTCAGAAGAATATTTCCATGAAAAGATACTGGATGAAGCACAAATACCCAGGATATTATACTAATTTCATGGAGTATAGAAGCCAAAACTTTAACCAACCGAGTATAATAAAATATATGAAACTGCAAATGGATTTTCGCCCACCATACGGTAATCCACGTAGACAGATCATTTCCATAATTTAATAAGGAATGAATTCAAAGGATGATTCACCACGCATGCGATAGTCCACATAGACAAGTTATTCCAACAGAATAATAAATAATGGAATAATAGAAGAATTGCCCATGCATGCGGTAGTCCGCGTAGATATGTTATTCCAACAGAATAATAAAGAATGGAATAACAGAAGAATTCACCATGTATGCGGTAGTCCGCGTAGACAGGTTATTCTAACAAAATAATAAAGAATGGAATAACAAAAGAATTCACCAGGCATGCGGTAGTCCACACAAACAGGTTATTCAAACAGAATAATAAAGAATGGAATAACAGAAGAATTCACCAGGCATGCGGTAGTGCGCACAGACAGGTTATTCCAACAGAATAATAAAGAATGGAATAACAGAAGAATTCACCAGGCATGCGGTAGTCAGCACAGATAGGTTTTTCCAACAGAATAATAAAGAATGGAATAACAACTCTTACGATATTGAAAGAAATAACTCTCTTCATGAATACGAAAGTAATAATACCCCTTACCTTAGAAGAAAATGGATACTGGAATACTGAGGTAGCAGACTTCTCTTCTTCTTTCTATCTATAATTTCTCTCTATAATAATTGCTCTTGTGAGACTTAGTGAATTAGTGAGAATGAAAGATGAATGAGCTTCTATTTATAGGAAAATATAGTTTTGATAATTGCACGTTTCGGGGCTCAAAATATTACAATATAACACCTTCTTCTTTTTTTTTTCATTTTTAATTTAGTCCTGCAATTATTATCGAACTTGCACCACCTCCCCTAATAGTAAATAATGTGAATTAATAGTTCATTCATGTGACTTAATAGTATATTCATGTTAAAAAAACTAATTACAGTATAGTACCTTCATCTATACCTCCATTTTTAATTTAGTCATGCAAGTATTATAAATCTTACACCAACTCCCCAAATAGTAAATCATGTGAATCAATAGTACACATATGTGAACACATAGTTATAAGCATGTGAATTAATAGCAATTAATTGCTCATTTATCTGGTGAATTACCCGATTAGTCAATATAACCTCCAGACATTAATTATTATCAAAATAAATGTTGATTTCCACTAACACTAGTAATTCCCCCATAATGGAACTATCAATTTAATCTTTAATCAACATGAACTTATTCATCATTAATATTATAACTCATAATATTTAACAACCAGGTCATTTCCAAGAAAGAGGGGGCTTTCCGATAATGGCGAGCAATTAGGTGACCAAACCTCTCCTTGACAGAACTTCTAGACATTGTCAATATTGCAAATAATATTATGAATAACCTTGTCGTCTCAATTATTGATTTAAGAATATAACATATTATACAGATGATACTATGACAATAATTAAATCAATAATATGAGAGATATTATGCAACAATTACTGTAGCAATAATTGAGTATAACTTAGTGACTTCTCACGTAAGCATCAATAATCAATACTGGTGTGCTCTTATGCAACCATGCGTAGATTATTCTATTTTTTACTACTAGGTAGTTCAACAGGTTTTAATGGTAACACTTACTAGTTATTTTTATAAAAGATAATTACATCGTTTTTAACCACGACAATACTTCCGTTATGGGGTCCACCAATGATTGTGTCATGTCACGCATACGAATATCCCCTATTAAAACAAATATTTCCCGACCAATCGAATATTATATAACCACTTGCTTACTTTGCAAAATTTATAAATATTACCCACAACTATAACATTATATCAAATGCACACTATAATATTCCAAAATATATTTCGAGAAAATTATTCTTTATTTATAAAAGTTAGGGTCTTACAACCTCCCCTTCTTATGAAATTTCATCCTCGAAATTAGGGTACGTACCTGGTATATCGAAGAGGTGAGGATATCTTGACTTCATCTCAGATTCTAACTCCCAAGTCATTTCTTCCACATCGTGGTTTCTCCACAAAACTTTGACTTGAGGTATAACCTTGGAGCGTAGAATATGATCCTTCTTATCCAATATTTTAATAGGTAACTCTTTATATGTTAAATCTTCCTCTATCTTGTCTGGTTCTAATTCAATAATGTGGTTCAGATCTTTCACATATTTACGTAACATAGATATGTGAAAAACGTTATGAACACGAGACATACTTGGCGGTAAGGCGAGTCTATAGGCCACATTTCCTACTCGATCGAGGATTATAAATGGGCCAATGAATCAAGGATTGAGCTTTCCTCTCTTTTCAAATCTCGTAACTCTTTTCCATGGAGCAACACGTAACAACACATGATCTCCAATATTGAATTCCACGTCCTTTCGATGAAGATCAGCATAACTCTTTTGTCGATCTTGTGAGGTTTTTATACATTGTCGGATCGCTTGAATCTTTTCCGTAGTCATATATACCAACTCCGATCCCAACAACGTTGCTTCATCCACCTCAACCCAACATACTGGAGAATGACACTTTCTTCCATACAATGCCTCAAATGGAGCCATGCCAATACTTGTTTGATACCTATTGTTGTAGGAAAACTCCACCAATGGTAAAAACTTGTCCCAACTTCCCTTGAATTCAAGGACACAAAGTCTTAATAAATCTTCAAGAGTTTGAATAGTCCTTTCCGACTGCCCGTCCGTTTGAGGATGATATGCCGAAATAAATCGTAAATCCGTGCCCATAGCTTTTTGCAAACTAACCCAAAATCTTGAAGTGAATCTTGGGTCTCGATCAGAAACTATGGATACTGGCATACCATGCGATCTTACAATCTCGTTTATGTACATACTAGCAAGACGCTCAAGTGTATAAGTTTTTCGTATCGGTAAGAAATGAGCAGACTTGGTCAATCTATCAACAATGACCCAAATCGCATCTATGCCTTAAGAAACCTTGGGAAGACCAGTAACAAAATCCATGGTAATGTGCTCCCACTTCCATTCTGGAATTTTAAGTGGTTGCAATGGACCTTTTGGCACTTGATGCTCCACCTTGACTCGTTGACATGTTAGACACCTTGAGATAAACCCCGCTATCTCTCTCTTTATATTGCTCCACCAAAATATATGTCGAAGATCACGATACATTTTGGTACTCCCAAGATGGATTGCAAACGGTGTGTTGTGCACCTCCATCGTGATTTTATACTTTAAGTCAGAATCGTTAGGAACACAAAGTCTGGAGCTGACTCGAAGTATTCCTTCTTCATCGATTCTTGCTTCTGGAATAGTACCTTCTTGCACTTTCTTCCTCATACGCATCAGCTCTAGGTCTGTAGCTTGAGCAGCTTTAACTTTATCGATTAAAGTCGGTTCTACTCGTATATTCGCCATCATCACATGGGTCCTTAGAGTCTTTAACTCTATCTCCATCCTTCGTAAGTCATACAAAATGGGTCTTTGCGTTAACAATATTGCACTCATACCCGCATATGATCTTCTACTCAATGCGTCAGCTACTACGTTCGCTTTTCTAGGATGGTAATGGATAGTATAATCATAATCTTTCAACAACTCAAGCCATCATCGTTGCCGCATGTTGAGTTCCTTTTGAGTGAAGAAATATTTGAGGCTTTTATGATCCGTATAGATCTCCACCTTCTCTCCATACAGGTAATGCCTCCAAATCTTTAGCGCAAAAATGACTACTACCAACTCTAGATCATGAGTAGGATAATTCCTCTCATATTCTTTGAGTTGTCGCAAGGCATAGGCTGTGACTTTCCCATGTTGCATGAGAACACATCCTAACCCTTTGCTCGAAGCATCATCTTTGTAGATGACAAATCCCTCCAAAGGCAGATGGTATTGTCGTAAGTCTTTGAAATGAGTCTTCTTATGAGTTCTTGAAAACTCTTCTCACATTCCTCGCTCCAACCGAACTTTGTATCTTTTTGAGTCAGCTGAGTTAATGGAGTAGCGATTCAAGGAAATCCTTCCATGAATCTTTGATAATAACCAGCTAAGCCGAGAAAGCTACGTATTTTGATCATCGATTTTGGTTGCTCTCTCGACTTTGGATTGCTTCAATCTTCGCTAGGTCAATAGATATTCCATGATTTGATATCACGTGCCCAAGGAATGCAACTTCCTCAAGCCAGAACTCACATTTCTTTAACTTGGCATAAAGCTTATTTTCACGAAGCTTTTGAAGTATCAGCCTCAAGTGTTGCTCATGGTCTTCACGACTTTTGGAGTATATGAGAATGTCATCAATAAAGACGACCACAAAGTGATCCAAATATTCCTTGAATACTCGGTTCATCATGTCCATGAAGGCAGCAGGAGCATTAGTCAATCCAAAAGACATGACTAGGAATTCATAATGCCCGCATCTGAGGTTACGAAAGGTCTTTGGAATGTCATCAGTTTTAATCTTTAACTGATGATATCCGGAACGAAGATCAATCTTTGAAAAAAATTTGGCTCCTTGCAACTCGTCAAATAGGTCATCAATGCGAGGCAACAGGTACCTATTTTTGATGGTGACATGCTTTAACTCCCGATAATCAATACAAAGTCGCATACTTCCATCTTTCTTCTTCACAAATAGAACAGGAGCACCCCAAGGAGACGTACTAGGACGAATGAAACCGATGTCTATCAATTCCTGTAGTTGGGTTTTTAACTCCTAAATTTCAATAGGAGCCATTCGATATGGGGCTTTGGAAATGGGTTTTATACCGGATTCAGGGTCGATACAAAATTCAATTTCACGCTTTGGGGGTAGGCCAGGAAGTTCTTCAGGGAATACGTCAGGAAATTTATTAACAATAGAAATATCATTCAAATCTGACGTATTTTTATTTAAATCCGTGACATGGGCTAAGAAAGCTTGACATCCGTTTTTCAATAAACGAATAACTTTATGGCTTGATATGACAGTGATTGATTTTAATGGTTTGGTTGCTTGAATTCGCATAATAGGTTGGTTAGGAATATAAAAGCTAACAACCTTACGAAAACAATCAATTTTAGCATGATGAGTAGTTAACCAATCAATCCCTAAAATCACATCAAATGCAAGTATTTTCAAAGAAATAAGATCGACAGGTAACGTGCGGTTACCGATTTGAATCAAACAAGACTTATAAACAGTGGATGTAATGAAGGTTTCTCCCAACGGAGTTTCAACCGATAAGTCAAAGTCTAATTTCTCCGGAGTTAAATTTAAACGTTGAGCGCAAGTAGGAGAAATAAAAGAATAGGTAGAACCGGTATCAAATAAGGTATATACTTTGCTAGAGTTTATGTTTAGCTTACCCATGATCACCTCGTTCGGATTCCTCGCTTTTTGGGAGGTTACGACAAACGGTCTCCCTTGAACTACCGATTTTGTCTTGTCTGGGACGACCTTTGATGCCTCCATCCCAACTAGACTTGACATTGGTGCTCGACAAAATCAGGCTAGGTGACCTTCTCTTCCACAATTGTAACATGCTTTGGACTGCATCACGCACTTTGGACTGATATGTCCCTCCCCTTTGCATTTGTAACATACGACCGGCTGTCGTTCTCCTTCCTTAACAATAGGTGCTGGTGCTGACGTCTTTCCATCATTTTTGAATCTCCTCTTCTTGAATAGTCCACTCTTATTGTTATGACCATGATTACCGCCGAAGTGATTACCATTTCTGGCATGTTGATTCCCTCCACGCTTGTTGTCACCGCTTCGATGATTGCTACCACTGGTATTATCGACTTGTCGGCTTCTCTCTTTTGGTTGGGTTGACTCATTATCGCGCTCTAATAATTGAGCCCTATTCACAACATCTGAATACAAACATAGTTTATGAGAAATTAGGTAATGACGTATCTCGGGTTTTAAACCTCTTAGAAACATCCGCATCATTCTCTCCTCATTATCTACCAAGTGGGACACAAACCGGGACAACTCGGTAAACTTAGCTTCGTACTGTGACACGGTCATATTGTTTTGCTCCAGTTTGATAAACTCTACCTCCTTCATGTGACAAATACTTTCGGGAAAGTACTTATCGTTGAACAGCTCTTGGAACTTCTCCCAAGACATCTTCAGTGTGGTAGGTTGAGTACGCTTTACAGATTCCCACCAGTAATCTGCCTCTGCTCGCAACATGAAGGTGGCAAAGGGAACCTTTTTCTCCTCGAAGCATCCCAAGACATCAAATATCCTAATGATCTGCTTTATCCACGTCTCCGCCTTAAGTGGTTTTGGCTCTCCTAAAAACTTCGGTGGTCCCAGCTCGTTGAACTGTATAGCAGTGACCATCTGAGGGTTTCCAGTGTTTCCACTTGCATTTTGAATAGGAGCGCTCTCGCCTGATGTTGCATGAATTGTATAAAGCATCTGAACATCCCATCGTTCACCATTTCATCGATGTTATTGTTTGCCTAAGGATTATTGTCTTCCTGGTGCACATTATCCTGGGTATTGATCGTTGGTGACTCAACGGTCTCATGTGCTTCATTGCTTATCTCAACATTTTTGGTTTCCATTTTCAAATACTGCCACAAAACAAGGGATAATTAATATATCACATATTATCCCTATACTCTAACCAACCAATTTAAACACCAAATAAACTTAGGTAGGCCATACTAGTGAAGGAATTCCCCGTCTCTCCCCTCCTAGTTCTTGTCTCACATCTCAGCTAGAGATCATATCCCTAAGCTTTGATTCCAACTATGACGCCCCCAAAATATGTATACATCACCCATCTTGAGTCGCCAAATACATGGTACAAAATTCAAATACAACTTAATTATACAATAGTCGTGTAAAATACGACAAAACATAATCTAAGAGTTTTAATAAGAATATTGTCATCTAGAAAATATCCACACTCAATGGAGTCCTCATTACATTTATTGTCACACTATTTTATAAAATAGTGAGGACTACTAAAACAACCATCTGGACCGTAAATCTGTTCCCCTACTCATCCCAGCTATATTCTCATTTCGTGAAGAGAACAGTGAAAGAAAGGGTGATCTCAACTAGCCCAGTAAGAAATAATATGACTAAGATAATGCAGAATAAATTATCCTCAGCCTTTAATAGTATAACAACTGATAGAATATAATAGACAACAAGTTTTAGATCAACAACTGCAGAGGAATAACCAATCCATTAGAAGAGTCAAGTAGATCATAAAATCTACTATCTTCTATGATTTAAAAAGTTTTTCATCAACTTTATCACTGAGACTCAGCTTAATAAATCAAATCGAATCATCCCTGCATCACGACCAAGGATATTCATGTAATCATCAATGGTCATGATTATACCGAATAATCCCTGGTCATAATCATACCAACAACTGTCCATCAATGAACTACAGGCCAATGAGGACTTTCACCACATCATTCGTCACCTTATGGTCATGATTATACTGAATAATCCCTGGTCATAATCATACCAAGTCAATCTATGCACGTAAGACAAATATGACTTTCATCACAATATAAGCATGAGGATGATAACAATGACATAATAATTCAATAAAACAAGTTCAAGGATAAATTTTAAAGATTTATAATTTAATTTATCAAGAAATCAATAACGTCCAAATTGTCAACATGATACTGCTTTGTGGAGTAAAATTCAAGAATGCTCAGAAGAATATTTCCATGAAAAGATACTGGATGACGCACAAATATCCAGAATATTCTACTAATTTCTTGGAGTATAAAAGCCAGAACTTTAACCAACTGAGTATAATAGAATATATGAAACTGCAAATGGATTTTCGCCCGCCATGCAGTAATCCACGTAGACAGATCATTTCCATAATTTAATAAGGAATGAATACGAAGGATCATTCACCATGCATGCGATAGTCCACATAGACATGTTATTCCAACAAAATAATAAAGAACGGAATAACAGAAGAATTCACCATGCATGCGGTAGTCCACGTATACAGGTTATTCCAACAGAATAATAAAGAATGTAATAACAGAAGAATTCACCATGCATACGGTAGTCCGCGTAGACAGTTATTCCAGCAGAATAATAACGAATGGAATTACAAAAGAATTCACCAGGCATGCGGTAGTGCACACAGGCAGGTTATTCCAACAAAATAATAAAGAATGGAATAACAAAAGAATTCACCAGGCATGCGGTAGTCCGCACAGACAGGTTATTCCAATAGAATAATAAAGAATGGAATAACAAAAGAATTCACCAGGCATGTGATAGTCCGCACAGACAGGTTATTCCAACAGAATAATAAAGAATGGAATAACAACCCTTACGAGTATTGAAAGAAATAACTCTCTTCAAGAATACGAAAGAAATAATACCCCTTACCTTAGAAGAAACTGGATACTGGAATAGTGAAGTAACAGACTTCTCTTTTTCTTTCTCTCTATAATTTCTCTCTATAATAATTGCTCTTGTGAGACTTAGTGAATTGGTGAGAATGAAAGAAGAATGACCTTCTATTTATAGGAAAATATAGTTTCGATAATTGCACATTTTGGGGCTCAAAATATTACAGTATAATACATTCCTCTTTTTCTTCATTTTTAATTTAGTCCTGCAAGTATTATCAAACTTGCACCACCTCCCCTAATAGTATATAATGTGAATTAATAGTTTATTCATGTGACTTAATAGTATAATCATGTGAAAAAACTAATTACAGCATAGTACCTTCATCTATACCTCCATTTTTAATTTAGTCATGCAAGTATTATCAATCTTGCACCAACTCTCCTAATACTAAATCATGTGAATCAATAGTACACACATGTGAACACATAGTTATAAGCATGTGAATTAATAGCAATTAATTGCTCATTTATCCGGTGAATTACCCACTTGGTCAATATAACCTCCAGACATTAATTATTATCAAAATAAAGATCGATTTCCACTAACACTAATAATTCCCACACAATGGAACTATCAATTTCATCTTTAATCAACATGAACTTATTCATCATTAATATTATAACTCACAATATTTAATAACCAGGTCGTTCCCAGGAAAGAGGGGACTTTCCGATAAGGATTTTTCCTTATTGGCGCGCAATTAGGTGACCAAACCTCTCCTCGACAGAACTTGTAGACATTGCCAATAATGCAAATAATAATATGAATAACTTTGTCATCTCAATTATTGATTTAATAATATAACATATTATGCAGATGATACTATGACAATAATTGAATCAATAATATGAGAGATATGATGCATCAATTACTGTAGCAATAATTGAGTATAACTTAGTGACTTCTCACGTAAGCATCAATAATCAATACCGTGTGCTACTATACAACCACGTGTATTACTGTACTTTTACTACCGGGTAGTTCAACAGTTTTAACGGTAACACTTAAGCCATTATTTTTATAAAAGGTAATTTTGTCATTTTCTAACTACGACAATACTTGCATTGTGGGGTCCACCAATGATTGTGCCATCGTACGAATATTCCCTGTTAAAACGAATATTCCCCGACCAATCGAATATTATATAACCACTTTCTTACTTTGCAAAATTTAGAAATATTACACACAACTATAATATTATATCAAATCCACACCATAATATTCAAAAATATATTTTGAGAAAATTATTCTTTATTCATAAAAGTTGTGGTCTTACATGCTATGTTAGATCTGTTGGCCCGCATACATACTGATCTGTAGATAGCCTTATATTTTCCTGCACAGACTAACTTAGCTATTTTATCATGTACAGTTTATATCATGTATCAAACAGTATTATATAAGACATGGATATATATTTTGATTCACTCCCCTTTTATAGTCATGTCTGAACACTTGCTTGATATTTTGCCTGCTTCTTCAGGTCTTGCGATCATGATGTAGTCTGCACTTGTCCTTGATAGGTAGACATTAAGATACCTCAAAATCTGTTAGAATAGATTATTAATCTGTATATATCCCTACCATGTCTTTGGCATCTTTGGACTGGTTTCTGTATTGAAATGTTGAGAGGAGTATGGCTTTTCATCTCTGAGATTAACCGCACCACAGATGGTCGTCAGTACTCCTATTTAGGAGGAGCCTCGTTAGTTCCACCTCTTATGGGTTGGTATTGCTCTTCGAGGCACAACCGCAGCTTAGATGGTCGCAGAATCTCCTATTTGTGAGGAGAGGTTGGGTAATTCCATCCCTTTGGTCTGAAGCCGATGCAATGTAGGTTAAAGGTTGAACCCAGTACCGATGACAAGTATTTGTGCTTTGGTAGGGGTTAGACCGAACCATAAATGGCTGCCTACATACTCCTATTGAAGAGGAGATCATGTCTGCGTAGTTCAAACCTGGTGTAAGAGGTTCAACGCTGTGATGGTGTAGGAGCTTTATTAAAGAAGGATGTAGAATTGTTTTTGTTGTTTTTTTTTATATTATTTTTGTTATTTTTGTTTTATTGCGTTATTGCGACCGAGCCATATAAAAAATATGGTTGCCTGCGTACTCCCATGTATCGGGGAGATCAGGTCGACATAGTTCGCCCCTCAGGACCAATGATGACTAAAAAAGTGGGGATCCCATGTGCAGAATAAGCTGCGGGGAAGAAATCTTGATCCCATGTACAGGTCAGACTGTGGGGAAGAAAGTTTAATCCCATGTGCAAGATAAACTACGGGGAAGAAAGTTTGATCCTAATTTCAGGACAAACTACAGGTGTGAAAAAGGTTCAATCCCTGATGGGATAACCAGAATTGTATGAAAAAAAAACCAGGCTGCTGGTTTGAAAGATTTATTTTCCCTGAGGGGCGAGTGGTTGAAGAAAAAGAAAGGCTGAATGTGGTAAGGGTTAAAGAACCTGAAATGACTGGTGATCTGACGATCCAACACTAGGATGTTTGCTTGATGGTATCCTCAGATATAGTACAGTTTCTCGGTGTCCGAGTTGATAAGTTGTGGAAATTCATCGCTGTCCATTTCCTGCAATCTGAGAAAGCCTCATGTCAATACCTCCTTGATAACAAACGGGCTTTCCCAGTTAGGAGCGAATTTCCCTTGGATTGATCTTGGTTGTCCATGATCTTCTTCAAAACCAAGTCGTGTTGTTTGAACTATCATAACCAGACTTTTCTGTTGTAGGATCTGGCGATTCTTTTGTTGATATAACTGACCATGGAAGATAGCCGCGGTTTGCCTTTCGTCTATTAGAGACAACTGGTGATACCTATCTTTTACCCATTGGTCTTCATCCAGCTGAGCGTCTATCAAGACCCGGAGGGATTCCATTTCCACCTCTATGGGGAGCACTGCTTCCTGATGACGGAGGTAATAACGTACGCATTGAAGTACGCATTGAAGGTCTGTAGGCTAATAAAGTCAGAGGCAACAAGTCAGGCCATCCTTTGTGGTTGGCGGACATTTTCTGCATAATCTTCTTGATGTTTTTATTAGCCGCTTCAATAGCACCATTCATCTTTGGACGGTAGATGACAGAGTTAAGGTTTTTGATGTGGAATTTACTGCATAACTCCATTTTGTTGTTGAGGTTCTTAGCATTGTCTGACACAATGACCTCTGGTTTTCCATATCGACAGATGATATTGTTTTTGATAAAAGCAATGATGACTTCTTTTGTAACCCTAGGGAAGGAGGCTGCTTCTACCCATTTGGTGAAGTAGTCGATCATGGTGAAGATAAATCGATGTCCATTACTAGCTTTGGTTCGATGGGCCCGATCACGTCCATTCCCCACATTGAGAAGGGCCAGGGCGAACTCATAGTGTGGAGCTCCCTTAGAGGGGCGTGGATAACATTTCTATAAATTTGGCATTGATAGCACCTCTTGACGTGATCATCACAGTCAGCTTTGAGGGTAAGCCAATAATGTCCTATTTTAAGGATCTTCTTGATAAGGAGTGAACCGCTCATGTATGGGCCACATACTCCACCATGGACCTCATCCATGAGTCTCTGAGCTTGGTCTTTATCAAGACATCTTAGGAGACCTACACCGGCATCTTTTTTGTAGAGTGCATCTCCGCTCAGGTAGAATTCCATAGCAAGTCAATGGATCTGCCTCTTCTCAGTTAGGCTCGCATTAGCGGGTGTGGATCCATCTCTTAAGTACTCCTTGATGTGCTGATACCAAGGGTTTGGGATGGGAGGTAATTCATCCGATACTTCTCCAGCATAGGCTGGGGCTTTTTACAGGGCAAATGTGATGCTTGGCATGTTTTCCTTATCAGGTATGTGAACCAAGGAGGACAACGTTGCTAATGCATCTGCAAAATCATTCCTATTACGAGGAATGTGTATAAAGGAGATCTCTTCGAACTCCGAAGCCATCTGTAGAACTTGCCAATGGTAAGGCAGCAAATGTAATTCTTTAGTTTGATAGATTATAACGTGATGAATTATTGAGTTGTGATTCTGAGGACAGAATCCTTTTAAGAGGGGAAAGATGTGACAACCGAGATTTTGTAATTTAATGTTAATATTTATTGGATTGAATAAATGTTTTTTGATGTATTAATTATTAGATTAAATGATTAATTGATGAAGTTGTGATAGATTAATTTAATGATATGTGTTACATTTATTAAATTAATGGGGAGGATTTTATTATTCGAAGTATGTGATTATGTGAGCTTATTGTATTAAAAAAAATATTTAATAAGCCTATGTTATTTTAATTAATTTATTTATTAATTAGAGATTTAATAATTTGACATTATTATTAAATGAGAAATTTAATAATGTGACTATGTGCATTATTGAGAAATTATTATATTTTATTTAAAGTAAATTAAATAAGATATTGATTTATTTTATATGGACGTGACATTATTTAAACTATATAATAAAGCTTTATTAAATTAAATGATTTTAATTTCCTTTCTTGTTAGCCAAACATGGCACTATGGGGAGTTGAGGGCAATTTACCCATGACTGGGTAACTGACCACCAACGCGTCAGTTTCTATTTATTTCTTACGTCTTCTTCTATTTTCTTTTCATTTTCTAAGTCTGGCATTATCAGAGAGGGAAAGGAGAGAGTTTTAGAAATTAGAAAATTGTTAAGGAGATTGTGAGTGTCTGATTGAAGAACAGTTGAGAAGAATTTCATCTTCTGCAAAAGTAATATTCTACGCTTTGGGTAATTCTCCAACCCAATTCTCAAATTTTACGTCATATGGTTTTTATGAATTGGCTTTCTTATGTTCTGTAAATTTCTGTAAGTTGGGATATGGTGTTAGGAATATATGTAATAATTCGAGTTGTATGGCATGTTTTATATATTTATTGTGTGTTTCCATATCATCAATCTCATAAGATTACAACGTATGATTTTGGCTTGTTATTTCAAAAATTTACAAAGTACGTGATATGGCCATATGGCCTTATACGTGATTTTTATATGTCAAACATAAGTTATTTTACAAAATTCACACCCTTATATGTTTATGCATGCTAAAACGAACAAAAAGAAATTTGAATGGTTGAATTTGGTTGTATATCAAATCCGTGGCATTGAATTTTAGAATTTATGTTCAAAACTTCAAGAACATCAAGAACAGTGGAAAATTTTATGTTTTAATTCTGTGATTATGTGTTTATTGGGTTAAAATTACTCTATAAGTGTTGTGTAATGATTATGTATGAATTATAACTTGTGGGTATGTATAATTTGGTGAAATTAGTGTTTAAGAAGTGTTGATTTCGCTGAATTCTGTGTTCTCCATGAACTGGAAATTCAGAGTTTGGGGTTTCGCGCCACAGCGCCAACTCCCAGTTCATTCCTCACGCCGCAGAGCCAAGTACTGTGTCAAGATCGCTACCTGCGGCGCATATAGCGCCAGAGACTCAGAAAAAAGTGCCATCGCCGCTACCTACTTAGCGTAATGTCCGAAAATGTTTTTTTAGTATTCAAGAATGGAAATGAGATAGCAACTTAGTCTAATGATTATAAAAACTTGTTAGACATATTATGAGATGTTAAAATAAATTCTTAACACGTCCATAACACAATTACGTGTGGATTGAATGATCGAATGCCTAATTAGTTTATTTTTTGTGAAGTCTTAATTTTACACTAAGTGTAATAATTGACTAAGTATAATCATGAATTCGAGTTAAACAAAGAGTAAAGTTATGATGTTAGTACGTTATTATTGACTGGTATTGTGAATATAATTGATATGTAGGATTTAATTCAAAGAACGAGTTTGTTTAAGTGTAATCTACGCATGAGGCAAGTTTCCTA
This sequence comes from Panax quinquefolius, assembly GCA_020205615.1. NCBI lineage: Eukaryota > Viridiplantae > Streptophyta > Magnoliopsida > Apiales > Araliaceae > Panax > Panax quinquefolius. The sequence goes on from CM035156.1 coordinate 131,131,593, forward strand.
ACCCTACTTGTTATTGTTATATAAGTTGATAAATTCATCTTTCGATATCGAGAAAATTCTCATTATTATTGATCAAGTCTGTCTTGTATATTAAAGTTTATTAATCTTCAAGCATGATGTCGTTATACAATAATTATTCTATTGTATACTTTTGAGATTTTATCCAAGTTAAATTATCTGTTATTGTTAAACCTTGTTAGACTAGCGAACCATTCGACTAGTCCATAGTTGATGAGCATTCTAAATTTCAGAACCACCTTCATGAATTATCCAAACCAAACTTCCTTTGGTGTGGACTCGAATGTCAAACTAAGATGAACAAACCTGTATAGGGGATTAATTATGCTTTAGCGTTAAGATATTGTGCACAGTATGGTACTAAGGGCTGATGCCCCTAAGTACGAGAAGAAGAGTCCATAGTCTTATGACTGTTAAAGGTTTCAAGTAAAAACACTTGACAACCTAGGACATAGTTCAAGGTCTTTTGACCCTCAAAATTTCTTTTGATTCTTGTTATTCATTCTTGATTCAAAAGTTGAGCTTTTATATTCGAAATTATTATTTCTCTCGCATGTTATTATTCATTGTTATATTGTTATACTTGTGGGCATTCGTGCTCACTCTTGCGTAATAATAACATTGCAGTTAAGAACGAACGAGCAGACGAACCTTCCACTAGTAAGGGCAAGGGCAAGCTTAACAAGTAATGAAGACTGTTTTATTATTGTGGTTATGTGATGTAATTAGAATTGATGTTACTAAGACTTATTGTTTATGTTTTCCGCACAGATGATTTAAGGTTAGAGTAACCTGATATTTATTTATTATTCAGTGGATGTAACCCCATAAGGGGAGAGATTTATTATTTATTTATTCTATTGCATGGTTTGCATTTTATTTATGGGTAGATAGATAGATGATGTTTGTACAGTGAACACCAAATCCTGTGGAAATGGAAGTACCGGATTTGGGGGTGTCACAGGTTGGTATCAGAGCTGTAGGTGGGGGAAAAACCTTAGGTAGTAGCCTTGTAAGAAATCGAGAATATAATAATTGTAAACTCTTATCGAGTTCCAAGAAATGAATTTCTAAATTCTTTAAAGATAATAAAAGACTTTATGTGCTTATGTGTTAATCTATGTGTTCGCTAGCACGGATTAGTAACTAAAACTTAAAATTTTGTTGTCAGGATGTCAGATGTTGGAGGAGCTAGTCGAGCTGGGGAGGAGGAACCCCGATTACCTATAGAGGAGGAGCCCCGAGACATTCATGTCATCATGGAGCAGCTGATACAAAGAGAGCCATCTCCGTTGATCACAGTTGTTGGTCAGGAGCATGAGCCGGAGACTGATCCAGAGGAGGATCCTGAGGAAGAAGAGGAAGAAGATGAAGAAGAGGAGTTCCCACCGAACTCCATTGATGCAGAGATGTATGATGCACTCTATGATCATAACGTAGAGTTGCAGGATACTGTTCGGGATCTGACTGAGCAGGCGGTTAGTCAGCAGATTACTATTGAGCAGAGGGATAGAGAGATTGTGACTCTTCACACACATTTGGGAAACGTGGAGTGGGATCTGGTTCACGAGAAGGGTCAAACCGAGGACAAGTCCGCAGAGATAGAAAAGTTGAAGAAGGATCTGAAAGAGAGCTCCGAGAGGCTTGCCATATCAGAGGAGGGCTGGGTACGAGAGTTACGTCGTGCTGATCGTGTAGAAGATGATCGTCGTGCAAAGAAGGCTAAACTTGAGGAGACGTACTCTACACTACAAAATGCAATGGATGCGATCAAAGATCGAGTCAGGAAGTATCCAATCCAATTTGAGGATCTACCATCATATATGCTAGATCGCAGAACGATGTGTCGCATCATGGAGGACGAACGTAGCAAGGCCATCCAGCGCCTTTACAGACAGTGATAGTATTAGTTTAAATATATGAAAACTATTTGATAGTTAATGATGTAAATTCTGATATAAAGGAATATTGTAATGTTTTAATTCCTATAGATTCCTTATCTCGGGATAGTTGATGTAAATAGCAGTGATGTTATCTTATGATGTAATGACTTTTGAATTAAATGAAATGTCAAAGTTTATTTAAATTAATGTGTTAAGTAAGTTATGATTAAATGTTTAGTTAAGTCTTAGATGTTTTAGAGATTGAGTAAAGACCTAATAAGCGTATATTCTTAACAGAAATATGCCGCCTAGAAGAAGATAAAATCGTCAGCAAGCCTAGGAAGGGTCAACAAACAATAACAACTCCGTTCAGCAATTAGTAAACCTTTTAGCTGCAGCACTTAATAATCAACCCCAAGCTCCACTAAATACTTCGTTTAAGGACTTCAAGGCGGTGGGACCGCCAGAGTTTAAGGGTTCCATAAACCCAATCAAAGCTCAGACCTGGGTAATGGAGATGGAGAAGGTGTTCGATGTTGCTAGGGTAAGGGAAGATCAGAAGACTGCTTATGCAACGTTTATGCTGAAGTCCAAAGCCAGCTATTGGTGGCAGGCAAATAAAGTGAGAGGAGGTGAAGGTGTAATAATCTGGGAGAGATTCAAAGAGATGTTTTTCGAGATGTATTTCTTGGCTAGTTCACAAAATCAGATGGAGGTTCAGTTTCTAGAGTTAAAACAAGGGAATATGTCAGTAGCTGATTATGCAGAAAGGTTCAATGAGTTGTCTAGGTTTGCCACATACCAAGTACACATCGACGAGAGGAAGGCAAGACGATTCGAGTAGGGACTGAAGACCTGGTTGTATAGCAAAGTGTCAATGTTCAAATTGAACACTTTTGCAGGAGTGTTAGAGAAGGCCATACTTGCTGAGGGTGGAAGTGATGCAGTAACGAAGTATAATCAGGAGCAAAAGAAGTACAAGAGTGAAAAGGAAGGTAATAACAAGACTGGTGGGATTGGCACTAGGGGTAATCACAATCAGAAGAGGAAGCGGTCTAAAAATTCATCGGCCGAAAGTCAACAGGGAGGGCAGAAGAAGAAGATTGAACCGTGCCCAACCTGCAGAAAAACGCATTTGAGAGTTTGTCTGAAGGGGAATCGAGTGTGCTACAATTGTGGTAAGGAAGGCCACATAGCACCAAACTGTCCGAACCCAAAGAAGGGTGCATGCTTCACATGTGGATAAAAGGACCATCTTGCAAGAGATTGTCCTAAGAAGGGATCGGGAGGGACGAGTTCAGGAGGAAACAGAGGAAATACTGGTAGAAGCACTCTAACCATTGCAGGACTAACTGCAACCAATAGACCAACAGGCAGAATGTTCAACATGACAGTGCAAGATACGGTACAGTCTCGCGATGTGGTGTCAGGTATCATTTTGATCAATAAAGTTAATGCTTACGTGTTATTTGATTCGAGTGCTACTTGTTCATTTATATCCGATGACTTCGCTAAGAACTTAGAATTGTTTAAGGACGAGTTAGAATACCCCATGAACATAGAAATTGCGAATAAAGAAATTATCCCTGTTAAGTATATGCACAAGAAGTGTCGAGTAGATATTAAGGGTAATATCATGAACGTAGATCTTATCCCTATTCGACTTGGAGAATTTGATGTTATTTTGGGTATGGACTGGTTATCCAATTATGGGGCGGTAATCGACTGCAAAAAGAAGCATATTAACCTTATGACTCCATCAAAGGTTGTGTTTTATGGTAGCAAGTCGCCTAGACAAGCGAGTTGTCTGACGATGATGCAGGGCAGGAGGTTGTTAAGGCAAGGCTGTGTAGGATATCTAGCTTACATAGTCGATAGTTGTAAAGAGAATCCGAAAATTGATGAGATTTCAGTAGTGAGAGATTTTGCAAACGTATTTCCGGATGATTTGCCGGGACTTCCTCCAGATAGAGCAGTTGAATTCGTGATCAACTTGGCTCCAGGAACGGCTCCAATATCGAAGACACCATACCGAATGGCACCAGTAGAGATGAAAGTACTGATGGTCCAACTACAAGAATTAATGGACAAGATGTATATTCAACCAAACATATCACCGTGGGGAGCGCCAGTTTTATTTGTGAAGAAGAAGGACGGAACAATGCGACTCTGCATAGACTACAGAGAACTAAATAAAGTTACGATTAAGAATAGGTATCCATTACTGCGAATCGACGACTTGTTCGATCAGTTAAAGGGAGCAAAAAAAATTTCAAAGATAGATTTGAGAAGTGGTTATCATCAACTGAAGGTGAAACCAGAGGATGTACCAAAGACAGCGTTAAAACACGATACAATCACTACGAATTTCTGGTAATGTCATTTGGTCTAACGAATGCTCCTGCAGCATTTATGGGCTTAATGAATGGAGTGTTCAAGCCTTTTCTGGACAAATTCATAGTGGTATTTATAGATGACATTTTGGTATATTCAAAAACCAAGGAAGAACACGAAGAGCATTTGAGGTTGACATTAGAGACATTGAGAAGAGAGAAGTTGTATGCTAAGTTTTTGAAATGTGAATTCTGGATTGAAAGAGTACAATTTCTTGGACATGTGATTGATAAAGACAGAATTTCGGTGGATCCCTCCAAAGTCAAAGCTGTGATTAACTGGGATCAGCCGAAGACGCCATCGGATGTAAGAAGTTTTCTTGGATTGGCGGGTTATTACAGAAGATTCATTCAGGATTATTCCAAGATCGCAACTCTGTTGACGAATTTGACTAGGAAATCGATGAAATTTGTTTGGACGAAAGTGTGATGAAAGCTTTCAAGAATTAAAGAAGAGGTTAAGTTCAGCACCTGTGTTATCGCTTCCGGATGATATAGGAAATTTTGTGGTTTATAGTGATGCATCGCATAAAGGACTTGGTTGTGTGCTTATGCAGAATGGCAGAGTCATTGCGTATGCATCTCGACAACTGAAAGATTATGAGAAGGGGTATTCGACCCATGACTTGGAGTTAGCTGCAGTGGTTTTTGTTTTGAAAATTTGGAGGCACTATCTCTATGGGGAGAAGTATGAAATATATACAGACCACAAGAGTCTGAAATATATTTTTACACAGAAAGATTTAAATATGAGCCAAAGAAGGTGGTTGGAGATAATTAAGGACTACGATTGTGAGATTTTATACCATCCGGGTAAGGCAAATGTGGTGGCCAACGCCCTAAGTAGAAAAGGTCGGGAGAAATTGATGATGTCGACCGTTCAGGAGGAGATAATTTTAGCAATGGAAAAGCTAGAATTGGAAGTGAAGTATCCTATGGAGATTTATGAGAAGCTGTTCCAGATGCAAGCTGGTACAACTTTACTGGATAAAGTTAAGGAGGCTCAACTACAGGACGAAGAATGTGAGAAAATGAAGAAGAAGATATCTGAAGGGACTGAACCGAGATTCGAAATAGACAGTGAGGGACTACTAAGATTTGAGAGCAGAATTTGGGTACCGCCAGTAACAGAGATTAAGGAAGAAATTTTGAGCGAGGCTCAGAATTCAAGATATTCGATTCACCCTGGTAGCACCAAGATATACCAAGATCTTCGACAACATTTTTGGTGGCCAAATTTGAAACGAGAGGTTGTAGAATGTGTTGCCAAGTGCCTGACATGTCAGAAAGTGAAAGTAGAACATCAGAGACCGAGTGGGTTGCTACAACCTTTAGAGATCCCAGAATGGAAATGGAAACATATTACGATGGATTTCGTGGTTGGCCTCATCGACAACTCGTAAAGGTTCTGACGCAAAGATGGGGTTATTGTTGTTGACCGATTGACGAAATCCGTACACTTCTTTTCGATCAAAATCAGATTCAACTTAGATCAGTTGGCAAGGTTATATGTGAAAGAGATTGTTTCAAGACACGGAGTTCTAGTGTCAATTATTTCTGATAGAGATCCGCGTTTTACGTCAAACTTCTGGAAATGTCTACAGGGATGCATGGGTACACAGTTGCGGATGAGCACATCATATCACTCACAGACAGATGGACAGAGTGAAAGAACAATTCAGACTTTGGAAGATATGTTAAGAGCTTGTATAATGGATTTTAAAGGAAATTGGGATGACCATTTACCGCTTTAGAGAGTTCGGTTAACAACAACGCATTACCACGCTAGTATTGGAATGCCACCTTATGAAGCGTTATACGGCAGAAAGTGCAGAACTCCGCTATACTGGGATGAAGTTGGCGAAAGACAATTACTAGGACCAGAATTGGTACAACAAACAGCAGAAATAGTCAAAGTGATCCGAACAAGATTGATAGCAGCTCAAGACAGACAGAAGAAATACGCTGATCCACACCCTAAGAATGTTGAGTTCGAACCAGGTAGTTATATGTTCTTAAAGGTCTCTCCTTGGAAGGGAAAGATCAGGTTCGGAAAGAAAGGGAAACTAAGCCCAAGATTCATTGGACCCTTTGAAGTTCTGAGAAGGGCCAGAGAAGTTGCTTATGAGGTAGCCTTACCTCCATCTCTAGAGAATGTCCACAACGTTTTCCATGTCTCAGTCCTACGACCCTACAAACCTGATTACAAGCACATGATTGAATATGAACCCCTACATTTCGACAATGACTTATCTTATGAAGAAATTCATGTTCAAATTGTCGACCGAAAAGAACAAGTTCTGAGAAATAAAGTAATACCTTCTGTTAAGGTAATTTGGAGGAACCACAATGCTGAAGAAGCTACGTGGGAACTCGAAGAGAATATGATGAAGAATTATCCTCATTTATTTACTTAGATTGTTATAAGCGATTCTGGGGACAAAATCTTTGTAAGGGGGGGGGGGGGAAGAATGTAACGGGATGAATTATTGAGTTGTGATTCTGAGGACAGAATCCTTTTAAGAGGGAAAAGATATGACAACCGAGATTTTATAATTTAATGTTAATATTTATTGGATTGAATAAATATTTTTCGATGTATTAATTATTAGATTAAATGATTAATTGATGAAGTTGTGATAGATTAATTTAATGATATGTGTTACATTTATTAAATTAATGGGGAGGATTTTATTATTCGAAGTATGTGATTATGTGAGCTTATTGTATTAAAAGAAATATTTAATAAGCCTATGTTATTTTAATTAATTTATTTATTAATTAGAGATTTAATAATTTGACATTATTATTAAATGAGAAATTTAATTATGTGACTATGTGCATTATTGAGAAATTATTATATTTTATTAAAAGTAAATTAAATAAGATATTGATTTATTTTATATGGATGAAACATTATTTAAACTATATAATAAAGCTTAATTAAATTAAATGATTTTAATTTCCTTTCTTGTTAGCCAAACATGGCACTATGGGGAGTTGAGGCGTTACCCACGATCGGGTAATGACCACCAACAACAATCGATTTCTTTATTATTTCTTACGTCTTCTTCTATTTTCTTTTCATTTTCTAAGTCTGGCATTATCAAAGAGGGAAAGGAGAGATTTTGAGAAATTAGAAAATTGTTAAGGAGATTGTGAGTGTCTGATTGAAGAACAGTTGAGAAGAATTTCATCTTCTGCAAAAGTCATATTCTACGCTTTGGGTAATTCTCCAACCCAATTCTCAAATTTTACGTCATATGGTTTTTATGAATTGGCTTTCTTATGTTCTGTAAATTTCTGTAAGTTGGGATATGGTGTTAGGAATATATGTAATAATTCGAGTTGTATGGCATGTTTTATATATATATATATATTGTGTGTTTCCATATCATCAATTTCATAAGATTACAACGTATGATTTTGGCTTGTTATTTCAAAAATTTACAGATTACGTGATATGGCCATATGTCCTTATACATGATTTTTATATGTCAAACATAAGTTGTTTTACAAAATTCACACCCTTATATGTTTATGCATGCTAAAACGAACAAAAAGAAATTTGAATGGTTGAATTTGGTTGTATATCAAATCCGTGGCATTGAATTTTAGAATTTATGTTCAAAACTTCAAGAACATCAAGAACAGTGGAAAATTTTATGTTTTAATTATGTGATTATGTGTTTAGTGGGTTAAAATTACCCTAAAAGTATTGTGTAATGATTATGTACGAATTATAACTTGTGGGTATGTATAATTTGGTGAAATTAGTGTTTAAGAAGTGTTGATTTCGCTGAATTCTGTGTTCTCCACGAACTGGAAATTCAGAGTTTGGGGTTTCGCGCCGTGGCGCCAACTCCCAAACTTTCATTCCTCATGTCAGTCAGCCACCGCATCAATGCAATACCAAGTACCAAAACTGTGGCATACCTGTGCATATAAAATACTAAGACTCAATACAAAAGTGGCGCCATGATGCTTACTTAGCGTAATGTCTAGAAAATGTTTTTTTTAGTATTTAAGTATGGAAATGTGATAACAACTTAGTCTAATGATTATAAAAACTTGTTAGACATATTATGAGATGTTAAAATAAATTCTTAACACGTCCATAACACAATTACGTGTGGATTAATGATCGAATGCCTAATTAGTATATTTTTCGTGAAGTCTTAATTTTACACTAAGTGTAATAATTGACTAAGTATAGTTATGAATTCGAGTTAAACAAAGAATAAAGTTATGATGTTAGTACGTTATTATTGACTGGCATTGTCAACATAATTGATATGTAGGATTTATTTCAAAGAACGAGTTTGTTTAAGTGTAATCTACGCACGAGGCAATTTTCCTAACCCTACTTGATATCGTTATATAAGTTGATAAATTCATCTTTCGATATCGAGCAAATTCTTATTATTATTAATCAAGCCTGTCTTGTATATTAAAGTTTATTAATCTTCAAGCATGATGTCGTTATGCAATAATTATTCTATTGTATACTTTTGAGATTTTATCCAATTTAAATTATTTGTTATTGTTAAACCTTGTTAAACTAGCGAACCCTTATTGATTCGACTAGTCCATAGTTGATGAGCGTTCTAAATTTCAAAACCCCCTTGATGAATTATCCAAACCAAACTTCCTTTGGTGTGGACTCGAATGTCAAACTGAGATGAATAACCCTGTATAAGGGATTAATTACGCTTTAGCGTTAAGATATTGTACACAGTATGGTACTAAGGGCTGATCCCCCTAAGTACGAGAAGAAGAGTCCATAGTCTTATGACTGTTAAAGGTTTCAAGTAAAAACACTTGACAACCTAGGACATAGTTCAAGGTCTTATGACCCTCAAAATTTCTTTTGATTCTTGTTATTCATTCTTGATTCAAAAGTTGAGCTTTTATATTCGAAATTATTATTTCTCTCGCATGTTATTATTCATTGTTATATTATTATACTTCTGGGAATTTGTGCTCAGTCTTGCGTGATAATAACATTGCAGTTAAGAACGAACGAGTAGACGAACCTTCCACTAGTAAGGGCAAGGGCAAGCTTAACAAGTAATGAAGACTGTTTTATTATTGTGGTTATGTGATGTAATTAGAATTGATGTTACTAAGACTTATTGTTTATGTTTTTCGCACAGATGATTTAAGGTTAGAGTAACCTGGGATTTATTTATTATTCAGTGGATGTAACCCCATAAGGGGATAGATTTATTATTTATTTATTCTATTGCATGGTTTGCATTTTATTTATGGGTAGATAGATAGATGATGTTTGTACAATGAACACCAAATCCTGTGGAAATGGAAGTACCGGATTTGGGGGTGTCACATAGATTCCTGTGGATTGTTTGATTATCAACTCTGAATCCCCAAAGACAGTTATCCGCCTGATGCTCATTGAGTGAGGAAGTTTTAGCCCCATGATACAGCCTTCATACCAAGCTGTGTTGTTGGTGCTGACAAACTGTAATTTGACGGCGACGGGATACTGCTCCCCCGTAGTGGATACTAGAACTGCTCTAGCACCAGAGCCTTCTATATTAACAGCTTCATCAAAATACATTTTCCACATATGACATGTATCGTGCTGATGGTGTTGCTAAACTGTCATTACCCCTTCATCAGGGAAGTAGGTTTCCAGGGGTTTGAAGTCCCCTGCAGGTGCGGCTGCCAGCTGATCCGTAATTCCTTGACCTTTAATGGATTTTTGCGTTACATAGATGATATCAAATTGTTGTAGGATCAACTGCCATCTGGACAGCCAAGAATTTAACATGGGTTTATTGAATACATATTTGAGAGGATACACACGGGATATGAGATGGGTTGTGTGACCATGGAGGTAATGCTGTAACCTCATGGAAGCCCATGCTAAAGCACAACAAGTCTTCTCAATTAGAGTGTACTTGTGTCATTGCTGCTGAATCTTTTACTGAGGTAATAGATAGCTCGTTCTAGGCCTCTATCATCTTTCTGTCCCAGCATGCAGCCCATAACATTGTCATTGATGGAAAGGTACATAAACAGGGGAACATAATCCCTGGGAGGTACCAAAATAGGAGCATTTACCAGCTACTCTTTAATTGTAAGGAAGGCTTTTTGACACTCATCGTTCCATTTCATGGAGGAGTTCTTCCTTAAGAACTTGAAGATGGGCTCACATGTTGCTGTGAGTTGAGAAATAAACCAGCCAATGAAGGTGATTTTTCCCAAAAATCCCCGTATCTCCTTCTCTATCTGAGAAATGGGCATCTCATTAATGTTCTGGATTTTGGTAGGATCCAGCTCAATCCCTTTGTGGCTGACTAGGAAACATAGCAACTTGCCTGATTTAACACCAAAGACGCATTTGGCTGGATTTAACTTCAAGTTATACTTACGCAACCTGTTGAAGAGCTTTATGAGATGGTCTATGTGGTCTTCCTCCCTTCGGGATTTGACAATGATGTCATCCACGTAGATCTCTATCTCTTTATGCATTAAATCGTGAAGAGCCATCAAGGCTCGCTGGTAGGTTGCCCATGCATTAATGAGGCTGAACAACAACCGTCTATAACATAAGGTTACCCAAGGCGTGATGAAAGTAGTTTTCTCACGATCTTCCTCAGCAACCATGATCTGGTGGTACCCTGTAAAGAAATCAGCAAAGGAGTACATGCCGTATTGAGCAGTATTGTCAATAACAATGTGGATAAATGGCACAGGAAAGCTATCTTTGAGACAAGCTTTGTTCAAATCTCGGTAATCCACCCAAACTCGCACCTTTCCCCCTGGTTTAGGCACGGGAACAATGTTAGATATTCACTCTAGATATGTAGACACCATGATAATGCTAACTTGAAATTGTATCATAATTTCTTCCTTAACCTTTAAACTCCACTCCGGTTTCAATCGCCTGAGCTTCTGTCTGATTGGCTTGAATCCCTCTTTAATTAGAAGGTGATGAAAACAATGTAAGTGGATAAACCCACCATGTCTTTGTGAGACCATGCAAACACATCCTGGAATTGGGTTATTAATGCAACCATGCCATTCCTTTGGTTTGGTGTAAGGTCTGAACCAATCTGGATTAGCTTAGGGCTCTCTAAGGTTCTGAGATTGAAGGAGGAGGTTTGATCAAGGTTGGGTTTAGGCTTATCTGTGACCCATTCTTTGACCTACTGAGGTATCTTGCTGTCCTCTTGAATTCCTATCAAGTCTGAGTACAACTTTTCATCAAAGTTACAGTCCTTGTGAAGAAGAGGCATCTTATTAGCAAGTACAGGCACATCTAATCTCAGAGTCCTGGAACAAAATATATTTTTGCTTAATATATAAAGTTGTTATACAAAACATGAACATGTATTGACAAAATAACTACTAATACTATACAGAAAGTAAGCAGTTAATGATATTTACAAGGCAGAGGGATTTTCTGCCCGTTTTACCCTTATCGACCAATGCATGGAATGCTGTTCCAATTGGCAAGGGCAAAGTCCTGATGGACTGAAGTGATGGAGGGGTTGTCATCATCCTCTTTCTCCCGAATGATGACCATTATGTCTGGACAATCATCGTCAGGGGTATATCTGTTTGTATGCTCATTATGAACAATGATGCGGATTCCTGACATCATTCTGGCGATGTCCTATTTACGTCTTCGTTCCTCTTCTTCCACCTTGGGATCAGGAACTAAGACTTCTTTTCCGTTGACCCGCACAGGCTTGGGAAATAGCATAGCCATCACATGGGCTGGCACATTTATCGGAGCTTTTATGGACTCAGGATTGACAGGTGAAGATACTCGCCGTGGGGTGGAAAGTTGAGGAACCGGTTGATGCCTATGAGGATTCCTATGGCTGGAACTGGCAAGATAGCCTAATCCAGCTATCCTGGTTTGACTGGACATTTGAATAGGACGCTTAATGCCCTGCTGATTTTTACCCAGTCATTGTCCAGGCTTATGACCCAATGATAAGATTTCTTATGTAGCCGCCATTACTTCGGCAGAAATCTTGGGTACGGGAAGCGGTTTCCCAATGGGATGGTAATGAGTGTTGCTCACTTCCGAAGTATGAAAATTGGCCGGCTCAACTTCAGTATTGAGGCTGATGAGTGGTATGTCACCATGTTCAGGACCTTCCTGCTCAGAGTTGACAGTGATTAGGCTATTGTTGATAATGTACTTGAGTTGTTGATGAAGCCTAGAAGGGATGGCTCTAGCCATGTGGATCCATGGTCTCCCCAATAACAGGTTATATCTTGAATCTATCTTTAGGACGTGGAAAGAGACACAAAATGTATGGGGTCCAATCTCAATTGGCAGCTCAATCTTTTCGACTAAATTCCTGCGGGATCCATCAAAAGCTTTGATGACCGTATGGCTACTTTGGATCCGTTTGAGATTGACGTTCATCTTTACCAAAGTGGCATAAGGGCAGATATTTAGAGATGAACCTCCACCTATCAGAACTCCAGCTATCATATACCTAGAGGACAAAACAGCAATGTGTAATGGCTTGCAATGACCGGTACCTTCAGGAGGTATATCGTCATCAGTGAAAGATATCACATTGTTATTGAAAATGTGATCAACCAGATGTTGAAATTTTTCCACATCCACTGATTTCGGTAAGTAGGCTTCTTCCAAAACCTTCAGCAAAATCTTCATGTGATCCTCGGAAGAGAAAACCAAGTCCAATATGGAAATTTGATGTGGAGCTTATTTCAGGCTTAAAACCACCTTGGCTTCGTTGTGTCCCATAATACAGAGGAATTTTTAAATTTTCTCCATGGGAATCTTTCCCCTTAATTTAAGAGCAATCTTCACGACCCTTTGGGGAAGATGTAGTGGATTCTCCTTCGACACTACCATAGTAGTATGGGACGTGGATCCTTCAGCTTCTCCATAATTCCATGGAACTTTTTGCAAGCTGACAACAGGATATTGTAGTCTGAATGGTAAATTGACCAGTTCTGGTATAGCCACTTTCAAAGGATGATCAGTACCTTTGAATTGAATGGGTTGTATAGGGAATGATCGGATAGCATCATCAGCCTCAGCAGATATAACTGCTACTAACCACTTCCATTTGGTTGGACAAGTATTCTCACTCTCGAATATCACAGTGTCGTCATTTGCCAGCTGCAAGACACCACTGTCAATTAAATTTTGAATGAGATGGTGGAGTGCCCAGAATTCTTCTGTGCTATGACCGGGAGAATGTGAATGATATTGACATATTCCATCAAAGTTGAACCATCTTGATCGGGGATTAATTGGAGGTAGAAGGGAGGTGATCCTTCCTTCATTGACAAGCATTTAAAATATTTCCTCCATAGGTTGGCCCAGGTATGTGAATTCCATTCTATTGGCAAAATCCCGACGGGCTTCGGTAGTTGCTCTATTAGCAATTTTTTCCTACAAGATGTCATTATCTGAGGGTAATGATGAAGTATTCATAACAAAAGGGAGGAGACTAGCATGCTCCTAGATGATGAGTTGGCGTGTGACTTGGTGCTAATGAATCACCAGTTCTATAAATTGCTCTACTTGCTTACATAGAGCTTTCAACTTTTGCTCCATTGCATACTAGAACTTGGCATGATCCCATCTGTCAACACCGTCTTTGATGGTCTGGGATGAATCTGTATGGTGGAAGGATTGAATTGTACGGTAACTATTTACTCAAAGGTTCTTTAATGATTAATGTTGAAATCTATATTATCTGGAAAGTCGTTGATCGCTAGGGAGGCTTATCCCTATTGTAGAATAAATATTATTTATTTAAATAAATTAATTATTTAATTTATTTATTTAAATAAGATTAGAATTGTTCTAATTGATTTATTCACAACCGGTTTAATATGGAGAACCTAAAGGGTCACACCATAAAAGGAAGAATAATTATTTAAGAATTTAATGGCATAATCGTAATAATATAGTTAAGTATATTTAATTTAATCTATGGTGATAGAATAAATTAAATAGCTTAATATTTATTATTTAATATTTTAGAAATATTAAATATAAATTAATAAGAGGAGTCTTATTAATATTATTACAATTATTATTATTTTAATTTCTAAAAGAGTTTAGGAATTAATTTAATATAAGTACTCTCATTTATTCCTAATAGGATTAGGAGGGAAAATTAGTTAAAGGAGTTTAATTAATTATCCCTAATAAGATTAGGGAGCCCATTTAATTAAAAGAGTTTAATTAAATAATACCTTATTTTTATTAAATAAGGTTACCTGATATCTTTATAAGAGGAGTCTTATATCAGATATCAGATGTACGTAATAATTCCAATTTGTGGGAGAGTACGCCTTTTCTATAGAGATAGAAAACTAGGGTTTGAGCCATATACCCATCTTCTTAAATCTTTATTTTTCCTTGGTGGATCACCTCTAGAGGCCAAACATATGGGTGGCTAACGTTGATCAAAGGAAGGAACAAAACCCCGGTAGATTCAAGTTGAACGCGAAAGGATTTGGAGGTGAACTTGTACCTGAGGAAGCTCGATCTTCAAGGGTATGATTTTATTCTTTATCTTTTCGTTTAATTAATAATTATGCATAAAGGGTGATCCGGGTATATGTTTTGTAAATTTTTTTAAACTCTGATTTTACTCGCTTCCGCTTAATTTTTACAATTTGATTGCGTTCTTGAATATTACAAACCTAACAGTGGTATCAAAGTCAAATCTTTATGTAAATTATTAATTGTTTTAATATAATATCTATATTGATATGTGTTTAGAACAATTTAATTGGGCAAAATTTTATTGTATAAAATTTAATAATAATAATAAAAAAAAACGTGAAGCTGCTAATTCGGCAGGAGTTATTTTTTTTTGAGATTCTAACTGCACGGAAATCAAGGATTCGCTGCTATGAAACATTTTTTTAAAAAAAAATAGTTTCTCCTGTTAACGGAATTACAAGGCACGGTTTTAATAAAGGAAACCCAAGGTTGCAGGAGATTTTAATTGTTGCACGGAAATTCGGTCATATTTCATAAAAAAAAAAAAAAAATAATAAAAAAAATAAACCGGACTTGGGCAACCATCTCAACGTGGCTTTCATTTGAATCATGCGAATTGAAAAAAAAAAAAGAGAGGCAGATCAGGGTATACTGCTGGTTCGGTAATCAAGATAAGGGAAGCACGTGAATCTTTTTTTTGAAAATATTTAGCATGTTGCAATTACGGTAATGTATTAATATATATTGTGATATATATTAATATTAATGTAATACTTATATATTATATATACCGTAATATATTATATATATATATATATATATATATATAATATATATATATTTTAATAATTTTATAATTAAAATAAAAAAAATTTATTTTAATTTTAAAATAAAAGGTTTATTTTAATTTTAAAATAAAAAGGTTTATTTTAATTTTAAAATTATATTTCATGCTAACTAATTAGAGTTGGAATTGGATTCCATGATAACTAATTGGAGTTGAAATTGGATTTTATTTTTTCTAAAATAAAGGAGTTTATTTGTGAATAGGGAAGTAAATCCATCTTTCCTTAAATAAAGGAGTTTATTTAGATATGAAATAAGATTTCATATTATTCAAAATAAAAGAGTTTATTTGTGAATAAGAAAGAAAATTCGTGTTTCCTTAAATAAAGGAGTTTATTTAGATATGAAATAAGATTTCATATTATTCAAAATAAAAGAGTTTATTTGTGAATAAGAAAGAAAATCCGTGTTTCCTTAAATAAAGGAGTTTATTTAAATATGAAATAAGATTTCATATTATTCAAAATAAAAGAGTTTATTTGTGAATAGGAAAGAATATCCGTGTTTCCTTAATAAAAGATTTTTTTTTACATGGAATTGGATTCCATAATTAATTAAAATAAAAGAGTTTATTTTGATTAAAAATTTTGATTAAAATAAAATAATTTATTTTATTCAAAATTGGATAAATTAAAATAAAATAGTTTTATTTTGATTTAAATTTGGATTAAAATAAAGGAGTTTATTTTGATTCAAAAATTAGATTTTATACTAACTAAATTTGCCCATTAAATGATATCAATATATATATATTAAATGTTTATTATTCATAAGATGAATGTTATTTATCGATACATATGGTGATGTGTGTATGATAATAAATGGGATTGATTATGGACTATCGACCAATATGATTGGATTTTATTTTAGTTGGATGTATGAATGTATGGGTTTTATTAAATGGGGTCTCACAGACTCGCCTTCTCTAATTTTTTTCGAATGTAAATTCTATCTCCTCCTATGTACTTCCCTCGATCACGATCAAGGTTTCTATTTATTTTAAATAGTTTTGTAATAGGAATAGTTAGAATTAATTTTGAAAAATTGGAGATCAAGGAACAAGGAGCGCTTGAAGACCCGTTTTGTAATGGAGCCGGGTTTAAATGTAATAGTTATATTTAAATATTAATTTTGCACACCTTTGGGGGTTTGACCTTTTGGTTCACTTGGTGGCTCTAGTGAACCAAACTAGAATAAAAGTCCATAATCAATCCGGGTAGAATATAGTATTCTATATGTGCATGCTTTTACTATATATATATATATATATTATATATTATGCAAACATGCTTCGCATGTTCATTAATATGACGCGTATTTTATATATATATGTGCATGCGCGCTAAACAAGATGAGACAAATTAATAACAAACCCCTCAATTTTTATATTAAGTCATAAGTGTTCAAAGATATTTGGAATATCGAACGTCGCCTTCTAGCATGATAAAATTAATAGAGTATTAAATATTTAATATGAGTTTGTTGTGTCACCACAAGGCAAGTATTAAGTATTTAAGATGTTAATTTATAACATTTGATGCTTATAAAGAAAATTGAACAATATTATTTTGTCGTGTCACCACAAGGATGATATTTTTCTTTTTGAATATATGGAGTGCTAGGTGGGACTTAACTTGGATAATTTTGATTCGGGATGTGCCACCACTGATGATCAAAAAATCTAAGAGGTAAAAAATAAAAGGAGTTGCATAGTTGATGTAATTGACAAAAGTTGTCTACCTATTTATTTATATATAGTTTGTTGTGTCACCACAAGGCTATATACATTTGAAATGGGATCCTTATTCTCACTAGCAAATCTTTAATTAGATTTTGCCGAACTATATAAGTGAGGTAATATAGTTTGAAGAAAATAGTGGGAGATACCAATTTAAAACAAGACCTAATTTATTTTGGTAATTAATAAAAGAATGTATGTTAAAATGTTGTTAATTACAAATTCATTTATAGAATTTTACAATGTCTAAATTACTATCACTGCGAAACATATTTGATGTTAATTAACCTGAATCAATTAAACGGATTGGTTAAGGAATTTGAGAATAGTTCTCATAGTGAAAAGCTATCTTATGTCCTTAATACGCCTATCCTCGCAATGGTTGCGCATAATGCCTCCGAGGAAGAGATTGATCGACTTTTAAAAAGTGGCAAGATGATGCACATTGGCTCAATGCATCATGCTCGCATCCATGAGTACTTGAGCTTCAAAGCGTCAAGATGAAACTATGGATGCTCCTACTATATTCCCGCACATCAAGTAGTTGATGGTGAGGAAAGTAGAACCGATAGATATCGATATCTAAGGAGCTCTTCCGATCTAGAATGGCTAATAACACTATAAGATGGACAAAAGTTCTTAACATAATCAATTTGATTGATCAATTAGGACAACTGGTTTTGTCATGGATGGATGGAGAGTTGAGCCAAGATTTGATCTTGCACTCACTCCGGACTCCTTTCATTAATTGTTGTGAATTTTTCATATGAACAAGCTAGATATCGCTTTCTTTTGATTTGCTTAATATATTGAAAAATGTTGAGAGTCACTTTCCAACCAAGAAAGATCAAGTCTTACTTGGTAGGGGCCAAAGGATCTTTTGAAAAGAAGAACGATTCAAAGAAGGTAAATAGAAAGGAATAAACAAAGGATAATAAGAACAAAACCGACACGGATAGCAAAGGAGTTTGCTTCCACCGCAATAAGCCTCGGACACCGAAAGAAATCTGAGAAGCATCTTGCAGAGGCTAACCAAAGAAGCTTAGTGAAGTTTTATTATAATACGCTTTTTGTTCATGATTGAAATAAATTTTCTTTAAGTCAAGGTTCTACTTGGGTATTGGATACCGATTTTGGTTATCATAAATATAGATTTATGAAGGACCAAGCGTAGTAGAAAGCTAAACAAATATAAGTAATCCTATATATGGAAATGTAACAAAGGTTGCCATATTAGCCATAGAAACTTATAGTTTAGCAATGCCTACTGGGCAAATCTATTAAGTCAATAAGTTGTTATTGTATTCCGGTTCTTGTTAAAAATATTATTTCCATTT
The DNA here is from genome assembly GCA_020205615.1 of Panax quinquefolius. NCBI lineage: Eukaryota > Viridiplantae > Streptophyta > Magnoliopsida > Apiales > Araliaceae > Panax > Panax quinquefolius. Next base: position 131,150,294 of record CM035156.1, read on the forward strand.
TATTGTTGGACAATGAAATCTTTGGTATTATAATTAAGAACAATTGTTGTTCTATTTATAATAATAATGTTTTGTATAGAACTGGAATATTACTTAATAAATTTTGTATACTTGACTTACATGAAAATAATTTTGCATATTGAACAAATTAGTATAAGAAAAGGAGATGATCATTCAAAGAGTTGAATGTGTGTATTTGCTGAAATACAAGTGTGAATTATTTGAAAGGTTCAAAGAATTCAGAAGTGAAACAAATTGACAAAGTATTAAGATTCTTTGATTAGATCAAGAAAAAAAAATACTTGTGCAATAAGTTTCTAGATCATCTCAAATGGTTTTCTCATAATGGACACATCTTGATACGTAATAATTGATTGATGTATCTGAATGGAAAAATCGTACCTTGTTGGACATGGTCCGGTCCATAATGATTTTACCGACATTCCAGTATCCTTCTGGGATAATGTCCTAGAAATGGCTGCATATCTACAAATGGTAACCTCAAAATTCGGCCCCAAGACTCCATAAAAGTTATGGACAGGGAGGATTCCTAATCTTAAGTTTGTTAAGATAAGGGGTTCCAACTTATGTAAAAAGGTTTCAAAAAGATAAGCTTGGGACAAAATTTGACAAGTACAGATTTGTGGGACATCCTAAAGTAAGTTTAGGATATATGTTCTATAATTCTACTTAGCAAAAGGTGTTTATCATTGAAGGGGCTAGTGGGAGGATTATAGATCTTGAAGAGTTCATGATCCACAAAACACTATAAGTCAAATAAGAGGAACACGTAGATGATACCTATTGTACCACAAGAATCATAAACCGGAATAGTACCAAGAAGATACCTAGGAGGTATGGATTCATCATAGATGATGATGATGAGGTACACATCATAGAAGATGATGATCCAGTTACATACGATGAGGTAAGTGTTGTAGACACTCAGAGAAATGGATTGAAGCAAGTTTCTCAAATATGGAACATTCGTTTTGATGAGGCAATCAAAAAAGTTTGATTTTATCAAAAATAAGAATGAACCTAGTGTGTACAAAAGGGTCAGTGGGAGCATCGTGACATTCCTAGTACTATATGTTGATATACTACGGATGAGGAATAACATACCAATGCTACAATCAGTAAAGATAAAGTTGTCTAAACATTCCTCCACGAATGATTTGGGAAGAGTATCTTAATTGGGGATAAAATCTATATAGATAGATTTAAAAGGATGCTCAACTTAACCCAAGGAACGTATATTCATTTGATGCTAAAGTCGTTTAGCATGGCAAACTCCAAGAGATGTCTCATGTCGATGAGCTATAGAGTGTATCTCTCTTAATAGTCCCCACAGACTCCTGAAAAGAGAGGTCGCATGAGTGACAATCATGCATGCAATGAAATGTACGAGACCTGATATTGATCAGTTATATTATGGAGAAGTTCACTATGAGTCAGGGAAAAATATCTTAAAGTGCTTAACCGGCACTAAGGATGTGATCATATTCATGGTGGGTCTAAATTAAAACTAGAGGGCTTAACGGTGCTCAAGTTTTTTTATGCAGACTCAAGACGACGAAAAATCCACTTTAAGGTAAAGGGTTACCTTGAGCAAATGGTGCGTTGAATTGGAAAGGTTCCAAACAACAAAGAGTTCTTTGGTTTAGTGATAAAGACAAAGTATAAAGCTATAAATGAAGTCGCAAGTTGATTGTTTGGATTAAAAGTTCATTCTGAGAACTAGAAATAGTTCCTAAGTCTCATCTTGGATCTAAACATGTGTTGTGGCACTTTCATTTGATTATTAGTATCATTGAAAGATGGGAAATCACTATAGAGATAGTGGACTCTCAAGAACAACATTACATATCCATTAACTAAAGCTTATCCAACAGCAGGATAATCGTCACTTAGAGAAGAAGAGTATAAGATACCATGACGATTGGCTTTAGTGCAAGTGGGAGATTGAAAGTAGTATGCACACAAGCCAATCATGTTTGATGATAAAGCATATACTTTGTAACAATCTTATTCATTTATTAATAAAAAGTATTAATTTATTAAAGTCTTTTAATTATCTACATGATGCTGTTTTATAATATGTGAGAAACCCATAGTTTTAAGCAATGCTTTTAGAATAATGATGATGATCATTCTAATGAGATCTAAATTCTTAGAAAGCTTAAAACTAAAATAGTTCCCAATCATTGGATTACTAAATTGGGGATTAATGAATCCAGGATAGATTGGTACATACGTTGCTTGCTCATTGGATGAGGATGATTGATCTCATGATCATTTGTGTGGAGACACTAAAGCAAGTATGTAGGTGCTTATTAGAGAATAAGTTCATCGAAGCGTGGCTCGCTAAGGAATACCTAATGGAGTTTTACTTGCATGTTAATAGGAATTTCGTAGTAGATGATAGTAGTACAAGTGATCCTTGGACTTGAGATCATCATAGTATCTTGTGTATGATGAGTTATACTTTGACTTATTCCTTAAGACCCTTAGGGTATATCAAAGGGTATGCTTGGGTATAATAAGTTGTACATGGAGATAATGTATGATCAATAAAGAATCTACCACTTCTAATAAAAAGAGAAATGTCCTATGTGATTCGATAAATGACAACCCAAAGAGTCCTTGGCCAAAGGCGAATGAAATTAGAAAGGAGTTTCTAAATTGCATTATTTGGAGTTGTGCATTTAAGGATCGAAATACATATAATTAAATAAAATAAGACTTGATGATGAATTCCATGTCTTATATTTAATTGGGACATTGTATGGTGGAAAGATTGAATTGCAGACGGTAACTATTTACTCAAAGGTTCTTTAATGATTAATGTTGAAATCTATATTATCTCGGAAAGTCGTTGATCGCTAGGGAGGCTTATCCCTATTGTAGAATAAATATTATTTATTTAAATAAATTAATTGTTTAATTTATTTATTTAAATAAGATTAGAATTATTCTAATTGATTTATTCACAATAGGTTTAATATGGAGAACCTAAAGGGTCACACCATAAAAGGAAGAATAATTATTTAAGAATTTAATGGCATAATCGTAATAATATATGTTAAGTATATTTAATTTAATCTATGGTGATAGAATAAATTAAATAGCTTAATATTTATTATTTAATATTTTAGAAATATTAAATATAAATTAATAAGAGGAGTCTTATTAATATTATTACAATTATTATTATTTTAATTTCTAAAAGAGTTTAGGAATTAATTTAATATAAGTACTCTTATTTATTCCTAATAGGATTAGGATGGAAAATTAGTTAAAGGAGTTTAATTAATTATCCCTAATAAGATTAGGAGCCCATTTAATTAAAAGAGTTTAATTAAATAATACCTTATTTTATTAAATAAGATTACGATATCTTTATAAGAGAGTCTTATATCAGATATCAGATGTACGTAATAATTCCAATTTGTGGGAGAGTACGCCTTTTCTATAGAGATAGAAAACTAGGGTTTGAGCCATATACCCATCTTCTTGAATCTTTATTTTTCCTTGGTGGATCACCTCTAGAGGCCAAACATATGGGTGGCTAACGTTGATCAAAGGAAGGAACAAAACCCCGGTAGATTTAAGTTGAACGCGAAAGGATTTGGAGGTGAACTTGTACCCTAGGAAGCTCGATCTTCAAGGGTATGATTTTAATCTTTATCTTTTCGTTTAATTAATAATTATGCATAAAGGGTGATCCGGGTATATGTTTTGTAAATTTTTTTAAACTCTGATTTTACTCGCTTCCGCTTAATTTTTACAATTTGATTGCGTTCTTGAATATTAAAAACCTAACAGAATCACTATTGAAATTGGAACTCTGTCCATGGCTCCAACTAATCATGTTGACCACTTCTTCTTTGTGTTGAGGAAGAGGGTTATCTTGCACATGAGGTTGATCTGGTTTGGTGACCAAAATCTCACCACTGTCTATCAAATCTTGGATCTTGTGCTTCAAGGCCCAACAATCTTGAGTATCATGTCCAGGTGCACCGGAATGATAAGCACACTTCCGAGTAGCATTAAAACCCCTCCCATTAGGGTTGGCTAGTTGAAAAAGATGTGTAATTTTCATCTGAGCAGTCAGAAGAAAAAGAATATTCTCGAGCGAGTCCCCTAAGGGTGTAAACATTCAAGGGCACTTTGCTTCTCCACTTTTAGGTAATGGAGGGTTTGAAGACTGTGCTTGAAAAGGGGAATAGTTTCTCCTCTGGGTAGGCACATTCTGATTGCCTTTATGACCTTGTAGTATCAAGAAAACATCCTCCTCTTTCTTCTTATGGACCCTCCAGGGGTTGTTCCCATAAGTCCCGGACTGGATGTGTTCAGCAATTGCTTTAAGAGCGGCTAGGTCTTGAATCTTTCCTGACTTCAATCCCATCTCAGCTATTTCACCGTGTTTAATAATTTTAAAAAATGGTTTGCCAATACCAGCTAAGACTCGCTCATAGAAAGGAGCTTCTTGTGTGTCTATAAAGGTCATGACCATTTCTGATTCAGTCATGGAAGGATTAACTTGAGCAGCAAGGCGCCTCCACCTTTGTGTATATTCTTTGAAGGACTCATTAGACTGTTTCTTGACCTTGGTAATCTGGTACCGGTCAGGAACCATTTGAGATTGAAAGCTGTACTGAGTGAGGAAGGCATGAGCTAGCTCTTCCCAGCTATGGATCTTTGTATTGTCTAATCTGGAATAGCACGAACGGGCTTCTCCAGTCAGACTCTTCTGAAAGAGCTGCATTCTGAGTTTCTCATTTTCCGCGTAAGATCCAAGTTCTCCAATGAACACCTTTAAATGGGTGTAAGGATCTCCCAACCCATCATACATCTCAAAGTCTGGGGTTCTAAATTTCTCTGGATAGTGAACACCAGGAATTATACAAAGGTCATCATGTGAAACACTTCCATGGGTTCCAATCCCTTTGAAAATACAGATAGTTTCCTCCATTTGAAGGACTTTCTTCCTGAGGTCACCGATGTCTAGATCTCCTTTGAGATGGGTGTTTTCAGGGTCTTTGTTGGTCATATCCAACTGAAGTTCAGAATTTTTCTTATCTGAACTTTGGATACCTCCTTGTGTGGAGGATTCTGAATGTGTGGGCATTTTGAGGCCTTGTGTAGATTGATGTAATTCTATGAGTAGAACAGCCAGGTCTGTAATCTATTTACTTAATCCGTCAAATTCTTCACGAGAAATAGGATTAGACTGGTCAGATAAAGACATGGTTGGTTGTAGGCTCCTGGCCTTTTTGGACTTTGAGCGGGTAACCAGCCCAATTGTTCCCCTACAAAAACTTATGTAGTTTAGTTTTAGGGAATATGTGAATATTTACATGCTATGTAATATATCCGTGTTAGGAATTTTATCCTGCAAAACGGATGTCAACTGTTTGTAATACAAGATAGCATGCTAATTTAAATATGTATTTTCATATTTTTCATTACAATGGAAATGAAATTACAAGTAAATGTCCTTACAAGTAATTGAAAATGGAAAGCATGGAGAGACTTTCCTCCGCGTTTGGTTTATTAGAGGCTGACCTATCCTAGGTTTACTCTCGCGGCTTTTTGGCATGAAGGTTCCCAGATCATCGCAACCTACTTGATGGGAAATTAATCTGGTCTTTCAACTGGAGAGAATCTAGGTGGTGCCTTTCGTGAGCCTCGTTGGAATTAGTCTCCCTACGAGTCCAGTAATCAAACACCGACAGGATAGCCTCCTGGTGGAGGAACCACACAACATACATTCACATACAACGTGTCTCACCGCTTAAGAAAATGATGACATGTGCGAAGCACTAATATCACAAGCAAATATAGTACAGTGCAGTAAGTAAAAATGCATTCGTACACATTCATCAAAATGTAAATGCAACATTCACACACAAGCATGCAATAATTTTGATAATCTTGTAATAGCGGCTTAAACCCTCTTACTGGTGTCCCCAGCAGAGTCGCCACCTGTTGACGTCGGGATTTTTATTTGTCCCTTTTCGTTACTTGTTCTTTGGTGTTCTCATTTTAGGTGAGATTTGTTTGAAAAAAATAAGTGTAAAAGGTCCGGCATGTATAATGTCGATGATGGACTGTTAAGAGTCGCCAGTTGGTGTTTTTAAATGGTTGCACCAACGCAACCGAGAAAAGGTTTGCACATTGACCCAGTGATGTGACACTGTTAAACGGGTCTGTGAAACCGAGATTCAATTTGGTTCCAGGGGTTTTATTATGCGGAGGGAAGGTGTTAGGAACCCCCTGACATCCGTGTTACCACGGTGACCGCCACTTTCCAAAGAAACTTTTGCATGAATGTGTGTGTGTGTGTGTGGATCAATATGCAGTTATTTGGAAGTAGTGCTATGCCTCGTTCGCACCTATATACATAGGGTTTGAATTTATAGAAAAATTCAGTTTTAAACAAGATATAGCAGTGAAAATTTGTATAAAAATGTTTTTCAAACCCTGTGCTCAATAGTAATTGAGGCCTTTGATACTTCCATTTTAATTAAATGTTTGGCTTGATTGCTTTTAATTTTTGTGATGCGAAGCATCTTCGAGAAAATCATGTACAAAGCAGTGTCGAACTCCTTATGGGCATGTAAGCCATCCAAGGATATTCAAAAACCGTGAATAATTTACAAGCTGCTTATAGTTGAAAATGTCCTTCATGGGAAATGAATCTAGATTCAGTAAATTGAACCTGTGATCACATGATTCCTAGGCTCACATGATGTCGCAGTTAATATAAAAAAAAGATAGTGATATATATATATATATATATATATATATATATATATATATATATAAGCTATAAATATATATATACAGACATGATCAACCACCACGAAGCACCTCCATGGGGGATCAGAAATGTAAATATATAAAAGCGGTAAATATATATATATATATATGGACATGATCAACCACCACAAAACATCTCCATGGGGGATCAGAAAAGTAAATAAAGCAATAAATGCGATCAACCGCCACGAAGTAAACTCTAGGCGAGACTAAATGTAAATAAAGCAATAAAAGACGATCAACCGCCACGAAGTAAACTCCAGGCGGGACGAAATGTAAATAAATATATATGTATATAAAAGTGATAAACGCACAGGATATGTATCGATCCCGGCTCAGTTTATCATTTCAGCGATTTGTCGCTATTTATATATATATAAGCAGTAAAAGCACCGGATGTAAAATCCCAGCTCATCGAACAGAGTTCGACAGTAGTTCATATATATATATATATATATATATATATATATATATATATATATATATATATATATATAAGCAATAAACACTAGGATGTAAAATTAGGGCTCAATTTGAACAAAGTTTGACAACATATATATATATATATATATATATATATATATATATATATATATATATATATATACGAAAGCAAATAAATGCTCGGGGCATCAAGTTCGGGCTTAATCGAGGCATAACTCGATAATGTTAGTCCATATATAATATATATACATAAATATATAGATGTAATGAAAACCACTTTGATCAAGTAAAGGCAAACACACACACCACGAATCTCAACGTGAATAACAGTGTGTGCAAAGATGAAGAGAGAGGCTTCAAAGTGTGTAAGAAGGCTTATAGTGGTCTGCCAAAGAAGACTTCTATTAACAGAAGTGGATGGACACTCGGCTCCCACCGGTAAAAAGTAGCTATATATGAGCTTACAAGTGTTTAAAATGAGAAAGCACTCAAGTTAGGGTGTGTACAGAGCAAATTGGACAGGGCTTCCTCGCCTTTTTCTCTCTTGCAAATGGCCACCCCAAGCCCTCTATTTATAGAGGGGGGAGCCGCAGGTACCTGCGGCTCACTGCAGAAGTACCTGCGGCTGCTCGGGGTGCCCCGAGCATCGCGGGTCCTGCCATCTTGAAGTACGTGCACGCATGCACTTTGATGTTCGCTCGAACTTTTAGAACTGCAATTTGGGCATCTGATTGAGGTATGTAAGACCTATTTTGGATCGCCGTTGTCGAGAGTTATGCAATGACATGGGATTAGAGGTTGTACGGAGTCAGGAAGATGGGACTATGCCCTATGGTCTTCAAGCTCCAAATTTTATCCGTTGTCCTACGTAATAGTCACTCGGGATCAGACTTCCTTGGTTCTTGTCGGACATTGCACAAAAATGTATGTATGTATGTTTAAAATGTTGAGACAGCGTGATGTGTTAAGATGGCCAGATGACAACTGTACCCCTCACCAGGGTTATCTCCGGCTTGGGTTAATAAAGTAGACGTTGCCCTGGGTTATATCTGAGATTGGACTGCTGAAGTGTTGAAGGTCCTCAGTGTCATCGTTGAGTGTGCCTGTCTTCCCGGTGTTACTTCCGGGTCTTTGGACTTGAGTGCCTCGGTGTAAGCACCAAGGTTGAAGCTGAATGCATGCATTTAAAACAAGCATTTTCGGGGTCATCGCCAGAACTGCAATGGCATTCCTTGGGGCTATCACCAAGTATGGAGTTGGTATTCCCAGTGTCATCTCTGGGACTGGAACTGATCGTCACGGTTTTATCGCCGAGTCAGAACTTTCCTCTCCAGTGTTATTGCCGGTCTTTTGATCTGTGTACCTCGTGGTTATCTCCGATGTTGGAATTGATCCTCCCGATGTGTGTTCCGGGGTTGAAACTAAACTTTTGGTAGTATCTGAAATAGATATGAACTGTCTTTCAGGGTTATCTCTGAAAGACGAATCTGCCCTCCTGCAATGTTAGTAACAGTTGTGCAGAAAATTTCGAGTGTCTACAACGATTAGTTAGAATTACTTTCAAGAATTGGAGACAAAGGAGCAAGGAGCGCTTGAAGACCCGTTTGTATTGACGCCTGGGTTTAAATGTAATAGTTATATTTAAATTTAATTCTTGCACCCTAGGTTTAACCTTTTGGTTCACTTGGTGGCTCTAGTGAACCAAATTAGAATAAAAGTCCATAATCAATCCGGGTAGAATATTAAATTCTATATATGCATGTTTACTATATATATATTACATATTAAACAACATGCTTCGCATGTTAATTAATATGACACATATTATATATATATATATATATATATATATGTGTGTGTGTGTGTGTACATGCACGCTAAACAAGATGAGATAATTAATAACAAACCCCTCAAAGTAAAATATTAAGTTGTAACGTTCAATGATATTTGGAATATCGAACGTCGCCTTCTAGCATAATAAAGCGATAAAGTATTAAATATTTAATATGAGTTTGTTGTGTCACCACAAGACAAGTATTAAATATTTAAGATATTGCCTTATCACATTTGATGCTTATTAAGGAATTGAACATTACTATTTTGTTGTGTCACCACAAGGATGGTATTTTTCTCTTCACATATATAGAAGTGCTAGGTTGGACTTAACTTGGATAATTTTAATTTGGATGTGCCACCACTTGATCAAAATAATTTAAGAGGCAAAATACAAGGAGTTACATAGTGATGTAATTAGCAATAGTTGTCTATCTATTTATTTATATATCGTATGTTGTGTCACCACAAGACTATATACATTTGAAATGAGATCCTTATTCTCACTAGCAAATTAGATTTGCTGAACTATATTATGAGGGTAATATAATTTGATGAAAATAGTGGGAGATACCAATTTAAATAAAGACTTGATTTATCTTGGTAATTGATAAAAGAATGTATGATAAAATGTTGTTTAATTTCACATGTAGAATTTTACAAAATGTCAAACTCACTATCACTGCGTATCATACTTGATGCTAACAAACTTACCGGGCCAAATTATACGGACTGGTTAAGGAATCTGAGAGTTGTTCTCACTACTGAAAAGATTTCTTATGTCCTAAATTCACCCGTCCCCGTAACTATTGCGGAAACAACCTCTAAGGAAGAGATTGTCACTTTTAGAAAGTGATAAGATGATGCAACGATGGCTCAATGCATTATGTTCGCATCCATGAGTAACGAGCTTCAGCGTCAGCATGAGAAAATGGATGCTCCTACTATATTGCTACATCTCAAGGAGTTGTATGGAGAGCAACGTAGGACTGCAAGATATCAAATATCTAAGGAGCTCTTCCGATCTCGAATGATCGAGAGCACTTCTGTTGAGACTCATGTCCTTAAGATGATCAATTTGATTGAACAGCTCGGATAGTTGGGTTTTATGATGGATGGGGAGTTAAGTCAAGTTCTGATCTTGCAAACAGTCCCTGAGGCCTTCTTGCAATTTGTTGTGAATTTTCACATGAATAAGTTAGACGTCAGCTTGCCTGAGTTACTTAACATGTTGAAGATTGTTGAAGGTCACTTTCCATCCCGCAAGAACCAAGTCTTAATGGTGGATGATTCTTCCAAGAAGTGGAAGAGGCCCAAGGTTACTTCTAAAAAGGAGAAAACCAAGAAGGCTAAAGGCAAGGCGAAAGGAAAAGATAGTAAGTAAGCTGATCTTGATAGCAAAGGAATATGCTTCCATTGCAACAAGCTGGGTCACTAGAAAAGAAATTATGAGAAATATCTTGCAGAGCAAAGACAGAAGAAGCTTGGAGACTCTTCAACTTCTGATCAAGATTTGTTCATGATTAAAATTAATTTTTCTGAAAGTCCAAATTCTACTTGGGTATTGGATACCGGTTGTGGTTCTCACATATGTAATACTATGTAGGGACTAAACAAAAGTAGAAAGCTGAACAAGGATGAAGTTGTCCTACGAGTGGGAAATGGAAAAAAGGTTGTTGCATTAGCTGTAGGAACTTATAGTTTAACACTGCCTACAAGCAAGTCCATTAGCTTAAATAATTGTTATTATGTTCCACCACTTATAAAGAACATTATTTCTATTTCTGTATTGGATATGGATGGTTTTGATATTATAATTAAGAATAATAGTTGTTCTATTTATAATAATAATATTTTATATGGTGTTGGGAATTTAGTGAATGGACTTTACATACTTGACTTGCATGAAAATATACTTCAAATTGAACAAACTAAGAAAAGAAAAAGAGATGATGTTAATTATACTTTTATGTGGCACTATAGACTCGGTCATATTAATGAAAAAAGATTATCCAAGTTACACAAGGATTAGCTTTTAGAGCTTTCTGATTATGAATCATATCCAACTTGTGAATCTTGTCGCATGGGTAAGATGACCAAATCCCCTTTTAGTGGAAAAGGAGAAACAGTTACAGAGTTGTTAGCGTTGGTACACACAGACGTATGTGGACCTATGACAACGACTGCATGAAGAGGGTATTCTTATTTTATTACTTTCACTGATGACCATTCTAGATTTGGATATGTGTATTTGATAAAATACAAATCTGAATCGTTTGAAAAGTTCAAAGAATTCAGAAGTGAAGTAGATAATCAAACTGACAATAGTATTAAGATTCTTCAATCGAATCGATGAGGGGAATACTTAAGCAATGAGTTTCTCAATTGTCTTAAAGAAAATGGTATAATCTCACAATGGACTCCACCAGACACACTACAGTTGAATGGTGTATCTGAAAGGAGAAATCGAACATTGTTGGACATGGTTCGTTACATGATGAGTTTTACCAATCTTCAAGTATCATTCTGGGGTTATGTGTAAGACCCCAAATTTTATTAATAAAAATTAATTTTTTTGAAATATTTTTTTCAGTATTAAGGTGTTCATTTGTTACAATGTTATAGTTATGGGTAATATTTATAAATTTTGCAAAGTATGCAAGTTGTTATAAAATATTCGATTAGTCGGGAAATATTCGTTTTATCAGGGAATATTCGTACAATGACACAATTATTGGTGGACCCCACAATGGAATTATTGTCGGAGTGAGAAAACGACAGAAGTAACTTTTTATGAAAATAATGACGGAAGTTTTACCATTAACTGTTGAAATACCAGGTGATAAAATCAAGAATGTCTGGTGGTAGTTGCATAGTAGTAACACGGTATTGATTATTGATGCTTATGTGAGAAGTCACTCAATTATACTCAATTATTACTATAGTAATTGCTGCATCATATCTCTCATATTATTGATTCAATTATTGTCACAGTATCATCTGCATAATATTTTATATTATTAAATCAATAATTGAGATGACAAAGTTATTCATATTATTATTTACAATAATGACGATGTCTAGAAGTTCTATCAAGGAGAGGTTAAGTCATCTAATTGCGCGCCAATAGGGAGAAATCCTTATCGGAAAGCCCCTTCTTTACTGGGAATGACCTGGTTGTTAATATTGCGAGTATAATAATATGAATAAAGGTTGTTAAAAATATTGAGGGGATTTTTTATGAAGTATTTGTTGTAATTATGGACCCCCATTTACCCATTTTTCAAAAATAATCGGTAGAAAGTTATTCAGTATAATAAAAGTGGGGGCCACATGTAAATTACGTGTGGAAGAAATGGGAGGATGTCATGGGGGAATTGGATTGTCAGATATACGCATGAAATGTTTATATATATATATATATATATATATATATATATATGTCGTGAAAGAATAAATAGGGGGGGGGGGGGAGAAAATGTGGATAGGAGGGAGTTGTAATATTATTATTATTATTATTATTATTATTATTATTATTATTATTATTATAATAATAATAAATTTGGTTTTTTTTATGAAAAATAGAATATATTATATTTTATTATGCATAATGTTTGCATAGTGGCTGCATAGTAAAGAATTTTGAAAATTAAGCTTCCGTGAATTCTTCAGATTATTTCGTCTCGTGATTCCTCCCTATTGTGCATTCAAATAGTATCCTTTCCATTCTCCTATAAATAGGATACTCAGTTAGAATTGAAAATCACACCAGAATCAGAGAATTCTTCTTCTATAATATTGAGCGTATTTCTTTCGAGTTTTAGGAAGCTTTGAGTGTAGAAAACAATGAAAGTTTTCTTCAAGAATATATCCGCTATACCAGTTGGTATAATCTTCTTTTTGAGGTAAGGGGTATTATTTATTTCATCTTCTGAAGAGATATTATTTTTCGTATTTGTATGAATATTATTTTCGTATAATATTCACAAGGAATATTATTTTTCGTTTAATATTCGGAAGGAATATTATTTTTGTTTAATATTCGTAAGGAATATTATTTTCGTTCAACAGTTGTAAGGGATATTATTTTGTTCAATATTTGTATTAAATAATATTTTCTTCCATACTGAGTATATGTAAGTAATATTATTTCGTTTCAGATTTCAAATTTTATACTCATTTTATTAAATTTTGGCTTCTATACTCCATGAAATTAGTAGAATATCTTTGATATTTGCGCTTCATCTAGTATCTTTTCATAAAAATATTATTTTGAGCATTCTTGATAAAGTTTAATTTTTTTATGCCAGAGTACTATTCACGGGGTACTATTCACGAAGTACTATTTATGGGGTACTATTCACCCAGGGTACTATTCATGACAAAAATTGATTTCTTTTCGGTCCAAATCCTTTTTGATACATGAATATTAGTTTTGAATTTTACTCCATAAAGCAGTATCGTGTTGACAATTTAGACATTATTGAACTCTGGATAAATTTAAAGTCTTTAATATTTATCCTTGATTTTGTTTTCCTTTGATTGAATTATTATATCATTGTCATCATCCTCATGCTTATATTATTATGAAATTCATCTTCGGCCAACGCTGCAAATATGGACTTGGTATTATTATGACCAGGGATTATTCGATATAATCATAACCGTAATGTTACAAATGATGTGGTAAAAGTCCTCATTAGCCCGTAGTGCATTGATGGACAATTTTTGGTATGATCATGACCATGGGTTCTCTTCGGCCAAGGGCACAAAGATGAATTGTTTTACGGTGTGATCATATCCATTGGTGAAAACACGAATATCTTTGGCCCGTAGTTCATGGATAAGTTGTGGTCGTGATACTAAAGAATATACTTGGCCCGTAGTTCATGGATAATTCAGTGATGTGGATTATTTATTAAGCTGAGTCTCAGTGATAAAATTGATGATAAACCTTTTAAATCATAGAAGATAGTAGATTTTATGCTCTACTTGACTCTTCTAATGGATTGCTTATTCCGCTGCAGCTGTTGATCTAAAACTTGTTGTCTATTATATTTTATCAGTTGTTATACTGTTGAAGGCTAAGGATAATTTATTCTGCATCATATTAGTCATAATATTTCTTACTGGCTAGTTGAGCTCACCCTTTTCTTTCATTGTTCTCTTCAGGAAATGAGAATATAGCTGGGACTAGTCGGGGAATGGATTGACGGTCCAGATGGTTGTTTTAGTAGTCCTTACTATTCTGTGAAATAGTGTGATAATAATTGTAATGAGGACTTATTTTGAGGTTGAATACTGTCTAGAAGAAAATATTTGTATTAAAACTCACATCTTATGTTTTGTCATATTTTGCACGACAGTTGTATAATTAAGTTGTATTTGAATTTTGTACCATGTATTTGGCGACTCAGAATGGGTGATGTATACCTATTTTTGGGGCATCATATTTGGTATAAAAGCTTAGGGATATGATCCCTGGCTGAGATGTGAGACTAGAACTAGGAGGGCAGAGACGGATAATTCCTTCACTAGTATGACCTACCTAAGTTTATTTGTTACTTAATTGGTCGGTCAGAATATAGGGATAATATGTGGCATGTCAATTAACCCTTGTTTTGTGACAGTAAAATGGCATATGAAAATGTTGAGATAAGCAATGGAGCACATGAGACCGTTGAGTCACCAACGATCAATAACCAGGATAATGTGCATCAGGAAGGCAATAATCCTCATATAAATAACAACACCGATCAAATGACAAACGATGGTATGTTTAGGAGTTTTTTGAATTCATGCAAAACAAAACGAAAGAGACTCCTGTTCAAAATACAGGTGGAAACAATGGCAACCCACGATTGGTCACTGCTAAGCAGTTCAAGGAGCTGGGACCACCGAAGTTTTTGGGTAAGCCAGAACCACTTAAGGCAGAGACATGGATTAAGCAGATCACCAAGATATTTGATGTCTTGGAATGCTTAGAGGAGCAAAAGGTTCCATTCGCCACTTTTATGTTGTGTGAAGAAGCAGATTACTGGTGGGAATCTGTAAAACGTACCCAGCCTGACGCATTCAAGATGTCTTGAGAGAAGTTCCAAGAATTGTTCAACGACAAGTACTTTCTCGAAAGTATTCGTCAAATGAAGGAGGTGGAATTCATCAAGCTGGAGCAAAACAATATGACCATGTAGCAGTATAAGGCTAAGTTTGTCGAGTTGTCCCGGTTTGCATCCCATTTGGTTGATAATGAGGAGCGAATGATGCGAATGTTTCTGCGAGGTTTGAAACCCGAAATACGTCAATACCTCATTTCTCACAAACTTTGTTTATATTCAGATGTTGTGAATAGTGCTTAGTTAGTGGAGCGCGATAATGAGTCAGCTCAACCAAAAGATAACGAGCAACAACACGATAATAATTGTACCGGTGGCAACGGTCATCGGAACAATGATAACCATCGTGGAGGAAATTATAATGCTAGAAATGGTAACCACTTCGGTGGTAATCATGGCCAAGATAATAGAAGTGGAAATTTCAGGAAGAGAATGTTCAATAATAATGGAAAGACAGCAGCACCAGGACCCATTTCCAAGGAAGAAGAACGACCAGCGATCATATGTTTCAAATGCAGACAGGAGGGACACATCCGTCCAAATTGTACGCAACAACCAAAAGCATGTTTTAATTATGGAAGTGAAGGTCACCTAGCTCGATTTTGTTGGGTAGTGAAGTCAAGTCCAGCTGGGATAGTGACACCAAAGGATGTCCCAGACAATTCAAAGCCAGTAGTTTAAGTGAGAGCATTTGTCGAGAAACCAGAACGAAGTTATCATGGGTAAGTTAATCATAAACTCTTGCGAAGTCTATACCTTATTCGATACCGGTTCTACCCACTCTTTTATTTCTCCTACTTGCGCTCAACGTTTACATTTGACTCTAGAGAAATTAGACTTTAACTTATCTATTGAAACTCCATTGGGAGAAACCTTCTTTACCTCAACTGTTCATAAATCTTGTTTGACTCAAATCGACACTTTCACGTTACCTGTCGATCTTATCTCTTTAAAATTACTTGTATTTGATGTGATTTTAGGAATCGACTGGTTAACTACTCATCATGCTAAAATTGATTGTTTTGTGTAAGGTTGTTAGCTTTCATATTCCTAACCAACCTATTATGCGAATTCAAGCAACCAAACCACTAAAGTCAATAATTGTCATATCAAGCCATAAGTAAAGAGCCCGAGCCTTTCGCTAGTGACTTCCTTGTGTGGAATGCACCGAAGCTAGTCTTTCCTTAGGGGACGCCGTGAATAACGGTGGCAAGTTGATAGGTATCAATGTGACGTGCTATCCAAGTCTTGGATGACAGTCACAATTTTAAATGATATTTCTGTCGTTAATAAATTTCCTGACGTATTCCCTGAAGAACTTCCTAGCCTACCCTAGAGCGTGAAATTGAATTTTGTATTGATCCCTGTACAAAACCCATTTCTAAAACCCTCAAATATTTCTTCACCCAATACGAACGTAATATGCGCCAAAGACGTTGGCTCGAGCTGTTGAAGATTACGATAATACCATCGTGGGAAAAGCGAACGTGGTAGCTAACGCGTTGAGTAAAAGATCGTATGCGTTTACGAGTGAGACGTTGTTAACACAAAAACCCATTTCGTATAACTTACAAATGATGAAGATAGAGTTAAAGACTCTAGGAACCTACTTGAAAATAGCGAATATATGATTAGAATCGACTTTAATCGATAAAGTTTAAAGCCGCTCATGCTTTAGACCCGGATCTAATGAATACGAAGAAGAAGGTTCAAGAAGGGGTTATTCTAGAAGCAAGAATCGACGAAGAGAGGAAATCTCAACCTTCAACTTTATTGGTCTATTTGAAATTCTCGATCGAGTAGGAGCTGTGGCCTATAGACTCGCCTTATCTCTAAGTATGTCGCGTGTTCATAACGTTTTTCACGTATCGATGTTGCGAAAATATGTGGACAACCTGAACCACATTATTGAGTTAGAACCAGACGAGATAACAGAAGATTTAACATATGAAGAGGTACCTATTAAAATCATGGATAAGAAGGAACATATTCTAAGCTCAAAGGTTATACCTCAAGAGTTAGAATCTGAAATAAGAACGAGGTATCCTCATCTCTTCGACATACCCGGTGATAAAAATACAGTAATACGCGTGGTTGCATAGTAGCACACGGTATTGATTATTGATGCTTACGTGAGAAGTCACTCTGTTATACTCAATTATTGCTACAGTAATTGATGCATCATATCTCTCATATTATTAATTCAATTATTGTCATAGTATCATCTGCATAATATTTTATATTATTAAATCAATAATTGAGACGGCAAAGTTATTCATATTATTATTTGCAATATTGACGATGTCTAGAAGTTTTGTCAAGGAGAGGTTAGGTCATCTAATTGTGCGCCAATAGGGAAAAATCCTTATCAGAAAGCCTCATCTTTCTTGGGAATGACCTGGTTGTTAATATTGCGAGTTATAATAATATGAATAAAGGTTGTTAAAAATATTGAGGGGATTTTTTATGAAGTATTTGTTATAATTATGGACCCCCCCCCATTTACCCATTTTTCAAAATAATCGGTAGAAAGTTATTCAGTATAATAAAAGTGGGGGCCATATGTGGGGCCCACGTGTGGAAGAAATGGGAGGATGTCACAGGGGGAATTGGATTGCCGTATAAGGCATGTAATGTATATATATAATATATGTTTTGTTTTATATATATAAGCATATATATATATATATATATATATATCGTGAAGGAATAAATGGGGGGGAAGAAAACATGGATGGGAGGGAGTTGTAATATTATTATTATAATTATTATAATAAGTTTTGTTTTTTTATAAAAAAATAGAATATATTATATTTTATTATACATAGTATTTGCATAGTGGCTGCATAGTGTTTGCATAGTAAAGAAATTTGAAAATTAAGCGTCCGTGAATTCTTTAAATTATTTCATCCGTGATTCCTCCCTACTGTGCATTCAAATAGTATCCTTTCCATTCTCCTATAAATAGGATGCTCAGTTAGAATTGAAAATCACACCAGAATCAGAGAATTCTTCTTATATAATATTGAGCGTATTTCTTTCTAGTTTTAGGAAGCTTTGAGTGTAGAAAACAGTGAAAGTTTTCTTCAAGAATATATCCGCTATACCAGTTGGAATACTCTTCTTTTTTAGGTAAGGGGTATTATTTATTTCATATTCTGAAGAGATATTATTTTTCGTATTAGTATGAATATTATTTCCGTTTAATATTGTAAGGAATATTATTTTCGTTTAATATTCGTAAGGAATATTATTTTCGAACATCAGTTGTAAGGGATATTATTTTTGTTCAATATTCGTATGAAATAATATTTTCTTCCATACTCTGTAGTATGTAAGTAATATTATTTCGTTTCAGATTTCGAATTATATACTCATTTTATTAAAGTTTTGGCTTCTATACTCCATGAAATTAGTAGAATAACCTTGATATTTGCGCTTCATCCAGTATCTTTTCATGAAAATATTATTCTGAGCATTCTTGATAAAGTTTAAATTTTTTTATTCCAGAGTACTATTCACGAGGTACTATTCACAAAGTACTATTCACGGAGTACTATTAACTCGGGTACTATTCACCCGGGGTACTATTTATGACAAAAATTGATTTCTTTTCGGTCCAAATCATTTCTGATACATGAATATTATTATTGAATTTTACTCCACAAAGCAGTATCATGTTGAAAATTTGGACATTATTGAACTATGGATAAATTTAATGTCTTTAATATTTATCCTTGATTTTGTTTTCCTTTGATTGAATTATTATATCATTGTGACGCCCCCAAAAAAGGTATACATCACCTATTCTGAGTCGCCAAATACATGGTACAGAATACAAATACAATCTTAAATATACAACAGGAGCTGTGAGTTTTAATTCAAATATTGTCTTTTAGACAATATTCACTCTCAGAATAAGTCCTCATTACATTTATTATTACACTATTTTATAGAATAGTGAGGACTACTAAGACACCATCTCGGACCGTCACTCCGTTCCCCGACTAGTCCCGGCTACGTTCTCATTTCCTGAAGAGAACAGTGAAAGAAAGGGTGAGCTCAACTAGCCCAGTAAGAAATATTATGACTAAGATAATGCAGAATAAATTATCATTAATCTTCAACAATGTTAAACTGATAAAATATAATAGACATCAAGTATAACTGCAACGGAACAAGCAATCCATTAAAAGAGTCAAGTAGAGAATAAAATCTACTATCTTTTATGATTTAAAAGGTTTTTCATCACTTTTATCGTTGGGATCAGCTTAATAAATAATCAACATCATCCCTGCACTAAGGCCAAGGATATTCATTAGTATCATGACCACAAATTATCAATGCACTACGGGCCAAGGATATTCGTGTATTCATCAATGGTCATTATCATGCCAACAACTGTCCATCAATGCACTACGGGTCAATGAGGACTTTTACCACATCATTTGTAACATTATAGTCATGATTACACTGAATAATCCCCGGTCATAATCATACGAAGTCCACTATGCACTACAGGCCATAGATGACTTTCATAAAAATATAAACATGAGGATGATGACAATGATATAAGAATTCAATAAAACAAGTTCAAGAATTAATTTATTCAAGAACTAATAACGTCCAAATTGTCAACATGATACTTCTTTGTAGAGAAAAATTCAAGAATGCTCAGAAGAATATTTCCATGAAAAGATACTGGATGAAGCGCAAATATCAAGGATATTCCACTAATTTCATAGAGTATAGAAGTCAAAACTTTAACCAACTGAATATAATAAAAAATGGAATAATGAAAGAAATCACCAGGCCTGCGATAGGCAAATAAAAGCGAAGTTATTCCAATAGAATAATAAATAACGGAACCGGTCCGGCCAGAAAATGCATGCAGTGTGATATTCCAATAGAATAATAAAGACGGAATTGAGTCCGTAGTAAAACGCATGCATTGCGGATATTCCAATGTAATAATAAATAATGGAATAACTAAAGAATTTCACCAAGTATAGGGTAGCCCGCGTATACAGGTTATTCCAACAAAATAATAAATAATGGAATAATAGAAGAATTTCACCAAGTATAGGGTAGCCAGCGTATACAGGTTATTCCAACAAAATAATTAATAATGGAATAACAGAAGAATTTCACCAAGTATAGGGTAGCCTGCTTATACATGTTATTCCAACAGAATAATAAAGAATGGAATAACAGAAGTTCTCTTCATGAATACAAAAGAAATAACACCCCTTACCTTAGAAGAAACTGGATATAGAAGTAGTGAAGTAGCAGAATAATTTTCTTCTTTCTCTCTATAGTTTCTCTTTCTAGACTTTTAGTGAATTTGTAGGAAATAATGATGGAATGAACTTCTATTTATAGAAGAATGGACTGCATAGTAACTAATCCATGAATGGTCCAGATTGATTTACTTTTAAACGGACGGTCCAGGTTGATTTAATAAAAAATAAAATCTTTTAAATGAAATATAATATATTCTATTTATAATCTAATAAAACGAATACCTTTATAAAAGTATTCTGTTATATATAAAAAGATATTTATTATGCAAACACTATGCAGGCACTATGCATAATAAAATATAATATATTCTAATTATTGTCTAATAAAACGAATAACTTTATAAAAGTATTCTGTTTTATATAAAAAGTTTTTCTGTTTTATTACATTAGTAATACGAATAAAACAGAACTCATCATCATTATTATAATTCACACTATTAATCGACCAGGTCGTTCCCAGGAAAGAGGGGGCTTTCCAATAAGGATTTCTCCATATTGGCGCGCAATTAGGTGACCAAACATCTCCTTGGCAGAACTTCTAGACATCGTTAATATTGCAAATTATAATATTTACAACTTTGTTATCTCAATTATTGATTTAATAATATATTAAATATTGACAATAATTGAATCAAATAACGTGAGATACTATGCAACAATTACTGTAGAAATAATTGAACAAAACTAAGTGACTTCTCACGTAAGCATCAATAATCAATCACCGGTGCTACTATGCAACCACGCCGACATCGTATTTTTTTACTACCGAGTAGTTCAACAATATTAACGGTAAAACTTCTGCCGTTATTTTTATTAAAATATTTTTGTCGTTTTCTCAATCCGACAATAATTTCGTTGTGGGATCCACCAATGATTGCGCCGTCGTACGAATATTCCCCAACCAATCGAATATTATATAACAACTTACATACTTTGAAAAATTTATAAATATTACCCACAACTATAACATAATATCAAATTCATTTCATAATATTCAAAAATGATAATTATAGAAAATTCATCTTTATTCATAAAAGTTGGGGTCTTACAATCTCCCCTTCTTATGAAATTTCAACCTCGAAATTAGGGTACTTACATGGTATGTCAAAGAGGTAAGGATGCCTTGATTTCATTTCAGATTCTAACTCCCAGGTCATTTCCTCAACATCGTGGTTTCTCTACAAAACTTTGACTTGAGGTATAACCTTGGAGCGTAGAATATGTTCCTTTTTATCCAAGATTTGAACAGGAACCTCTTCATACGTTAAATCTTCCGCTATTTCGTCCGGTTCTAACTCAATAATGTGGTTCTGGTCTTCCATATATTTACGTAACATGGATATATAAAAAATGTTATAAACACGAGACATACTTGGGGGTTAAGCGAGTCTATAGGCCACAGTTCCTACTCGATCGAGGATTAAAAATGGGCCAATTAATCGAGGATTGATCTTTCCTCTCTTTCCAAATCTCGTAACTCCTTTCCACGGAGGAACACCTAATAACACATGATCTCCAATATCGAATTCCATGTCCTTTCGATGAAGATCAGCATAACTCTTTTGTCGATCTTCTGAGGTTTTTATATGTTGTCGGATCGTTTAAATCTTTTCCGTAGTCATACGTACCAACTCTGGTCCCAACAATGTTGCTTCACCCACCTCATCCCAGCATACTGGAGAACGACACTTTCTTCCATACAACGCTACGAATGGAGACATGCCAATACTTGTTTGATAACTGTTGTTGTAGGAAAACTCCACCAACGATAAGAACTTGTCCCAACTTCCCTTGAAGTCAAGGACACAGAGTCTTAATAAATCTTTAAGAGTTTGAATAGTCCTCTCTGATTGTCCGTCCTTCTGAGGATGATATGCCAAACTAAATCGTAAATCCGTGGCCATAGCTTTTGCCAAACTAACCCAAAATCGTGAAGTGAATCTTGGGTCTCGATAAAAAACTATGGATACTGGCATATAATGCAGTCTTACAATCTCTTTTATGTACATACGAGTAAGACGTTCAAGTGTATAAGTTTCTCGTATTGGTAAGAAATGAACAGACTTGGTCAATCTATCAACAATAACCTAAATTGCATCTATGCCTTGAGAAACCTTGGGAAGACCAGTAACGAAATCCATGGTGATGTGCTCCCACTTCCATTCTAGAGTTTCAAGTGGTTGCAATGGGCCTTTTGGTACTTGATGCTCCGCTTTGACTCGTTGACAAGTTAGACACCTTGAAATAAACAACACTATCTCTCTTTTCATATTGCTCCACCAAAATGTATGATGAAGATCACGATACATTTTTGTACTCCCAGGATGGAATGCAAATGGTGTGTTGTGCGCCTCCATCATGATTTTATACTTTAAATCAGAGTCGTTAGGAACACAAAGTCTGGATTTGACTCAAAGTATTCCTTCTTCATCGATTCTTGCTTCCGGCATAGCACCTTCATGCACTTTCTTCCTCATACGCATCAGCTCCAACTCTGTAGCTTGAGCAGCTTTAACTTTATCAATTAAAGTCGGTTCTACTCGTATATTCTCCATCATCACTTGGGTCCCTAGAGTCATTAACTCTATCTCCATCCTTTGCAAGTCACACAAAATGGGCCTTTGCGTTGTCAGTATCGCACTCGTACCCGCATATGATCTTCTACTCAATGCGTCAGCTACCACGTTTGCTTTTCCAGGATGGTATTGGATGGTATGATCATAATCTTTCAACAGTTCAAGCCAATGTCATTGTCGTATGTTGAGTTCCTTTTGAGTGAAGAAATATTTGAGGCTTTTATGATCCATAAAGATCTCCACTTTCTCCCCATACAAGTAATGCCTCCAAATTTTAAGTGCGAAAACAACAACTGCCAACTCTAGATCATGAGTAGGATAATTCCTTTCATATTCTTTGAGTTGTCAAGAGGCATAGGCTATGACTTTTCCATGTTGCATGAGAACACATCCTAACCCTTTGCTTGAAGCATCACTGTAGATGACAAATTCCTCCGAACCAGATGGTATTGTCAGAACAGGTGCTGAAATGAGTCTCCTCTTGAGTTCTTGAAAACTCTTCTCGCATTCCTCACTCTAACCGAATTTTGTATCTTTCTGAGTCAGCTGAGTTAATGGAGTAGCGATTCGAGAAAACCCTTATATGAATCTCTGATAATAACCAGCTAAGCCGAGAAAGCTACGTACTTTGGTCACTGATTTAGGTTGTTCCCAGCTTTGACTGGCTTCAATCTTTGCCGGGCCAATAGATATTCAATGACTTGATACCACGTGCCCAAGGAATGCTACTTCCTCAAGCTAGAACTTGCATTTCTTTAACTTGGCATAAATCTTATATTCACGAAGCTTTTGGAGTATTAGCCTCAAGTGTTGCTCATGATCTTCACAACTTTTGGAATAAATAAGGATGTCATCAATAAAGACGACCACAAAGTGATCTAAATATTCTTTGAATACTCGGCTCATCATATCCATGAAGGCAGCAGGAGCATTAGTCAATCCAAAAGACATGACTAGGAATTCATAATGCCCGTACCGAGTTCTGAAAGCCATCTTTGGAATGTCATCTGTTCTAATCTTCAATTGGTGATATCTAGAATAAAGATTAATCTTTGAAAAGAATTTGGCTCCTTGTAACTGGTCAAACAGGTCATCAATACGTGGCAATGGGTACCTATTTTTGATGGTGACATGACTCAACTCCTAATAATCAATACAAAGTCACATACTCCCATCTTTTTTTTTCACGAATAAAACAGAAGCACCATAAGGAGAAGTATTAGGACGAATAAAGCCAATGTCTAACAATTCCTGCAGTTGGGTCTTTAACTCTTGAGGTTCAATAGGAGCCATTGGATATGGGGCTTTGGAAATGGGTTTTGTACCGGGTTCAAGGTTAATACAAAATTCAATTTCACGCTCTGGAGGTAGGCCAGGAAGTTCTTCAGGGAATACGTCAGGAAATTCATTAATAATAGAAATATCATTCAAAACTGACGTATTTTTATTTAGGTCCGTGACATGAGCTAGGAAAGCTTGACATCCGTTTTTCAATAGTCGAATAACTTTATGGCTTAAGATGACAGTGATTGATTTTAATGGTTTGGTTGCTTGAATTCGCATAATAGGTTGGTTAGGAATATGAAAGCTAACAACCTTACGAAAACAATCAATTTTTGCATGATGAGTAGTTAACCAATCAATCCCTAGAATTACGTCAAATGCAAGTATTTTCAATGAAATAAGATCGACAGGTAATGTGAGGGTACCGATTTGAACCAAACAAGACTTATAAACCGTGGATGTAATGAAGTTTTCTCCCAATGGAGTTTCAACAGATACATGGTATACATCACCCATTCTGAGTTGTCAAATACATGGTACAGAAACAACTATAACTTTATTAATACTTTTGTCGTACAAAATATGACAACACTTAAACTGTGAGTTTAAATACAAATATTGTCTTCTAGACAATATCTACACTCAAATAAGTCCTCATTACAATTATTGATACATTATTTTATAAAAATGGTGAGGACTACTAAAACAACTTCTAGGTCCATCATTCCATACCCTGACTAGTACTCGCTACATTTTCGCCTCCTGAGAAGAAAAATGGAACAAAAAGGAAAATGGTGAGCTCAACTAGCCCAGTAAAGAATATTATGACTAAGATAATATAGAATAACTTATCGTTAATCTTCAACAAGGAAAAATCTGAGAGAATATCATAGACAACAAGTTTCAAATCAATATTCGCAGCGGAAACAATAATTCATAAAAGAGTTACATAGAGAATGAAATCTACTAATATCTATGAATTTAAAAGTTCATCATCAACTTTTTATCCATGTAACATCAATCAATATTCATCTTGAATCAAATATTCATCTTTGCACTATAGGCCAAAGATATTCATCAGTCGGTCATGTTCATCTCAACAGCTGTTAATCTTTGCACTACGGGCCAAAGATATTCATCATAAAATTATTAATCTTTGCACTACAGGTTAAAGATATTCAGTTATATCATCATTTAGGACTGAGGATGATGAAAAAATATTTTAAGGAAAACGAATCCAGTGAAACAAAAGAATAAATATTAAGGATTCATATTTCGGTTTATCCATGTCCAAAAATACCTCATAAATAATCATAGTGGAATAAAATTCAAGAATGATCAAAAAATGGATACAATCAAAGCTATTATCCATAATAGATATTTTGGACGAAAAATGAAAATTTAATTTTTCTGTGAATAGTGCTGTATACGTGAATAGTCACCACGACACTAAAAGACAAGAATTTCACAAGAAAAATCTTACTAATATTCCGGCATAATGATATTGAAAGAAATAATATCATTTTAAAAAAAAATATCCCTTACTCTAAAATAATAGACTTAAATTTGGAATATTGAATATAGTGTTGAAGAGAACTTGCAATCAGATATAGCAACACTCAAAGTATCAAAATACTCACAAAAATACGCTCGATAATATAGAGAGAAATAGATAAAAAAAACTTCAGTTTCTGGTGTGATTTTCAATTCTAACCTAAGCACCCTATTTATAGGAAAATGCTTAGAACACCAAAGTAGAAAAATTTAATAAAATATTAATATATATTTATTAAATTCTTACGCACACATAATCTGATTCAAAACATCAGCAACCAAGAGTGACCCACCTCACCTAAATCAAAAAAAATATTTTTCTTATTAAAAATATTTAAAATTTCAAAAATCAATTATTCTGGAATTTCGGAACTTCAATAATTCATAATAAATAGCCCTTTTATCAGAAAAATTCAAACCTCATATCCTTTTCATAAGAAATTCTATTCTCTACAACTTTGTAGAAGAAAGTTTTTCCAAATTCCAAACAGAAATTGACCGAAATCCACAAACGGGCGATTTTATAGGCTATAATCAAATTTCAGTCATGAAATGGGGTCCACAAACATGAAAAACATATTTTAAATATTTTTAGTAACAAAAATACTCCTCCTCCACATACACTCATATATCCCACATTCATTGTAAAAAATATCACCATTATTATATTATTAAAATATAATAATATATTTAAATGAATTATTTTATCGGAAAAAAATAAAATATTAATTTTCAACAATTGTCACATTAAAAATTTTCTCCATCTATATCCACATAAAATTAATATTTTTCTCATCATATAAATCAATAATTAATTATTCACAAATAATATTACAGAATCACAATACTGACAACCAGGCAGTTCCCAAGAAAGAGGGGGCTTTCCAATAAGGATTTCTCCTTACTGGCGCGCAATTAGATGACCAAACCTCTCCTTAGACAGAACTTTCTAGACATTGCCAATAATGTTATCTAATAATATTATTCAGATAATATAAATTATTGCTCCGATAATGGAAAATATTGTGTAGTGACAATTATTGAAACAACAGTAATATAAAATATCAACGTATCAATTATTGAATCAATAAAATAAAATATTGAATAGTAATTACTGTAACAATTATTGAGTAGTGCCTTCTTACGTAAGAATCAATAATTGGTGCAATACCGTGTGCTACTGTGATTTAACCACCAAGTATTTCAACAGTATTAACGTTAACAACTACGCCGTTATTTATAAACAACTTATATTTGTCATTTCCTTCATCCAATCGCTTTCTGTTATGGGGCCCACACAAGACTGCAGCGTTGTACGAATATTCCCCGACAGCAAGAATATTCCACGACAACAATGAATATTTTATAACCACTTGCTTATTTGAAATATTTGCGCATTTTACCCATAACTAACCATATTAATCAAATCAACCCTTACTATTTCAAAATAATAAATAGAGGAAATTAAATTTCATTTATAATAAGTTAGGGTCTTACAACCTCCCCTCCTTATGAAATTTCGTCCTTAAAATTGACGTACGTACCTAGTGTTTCGAAAATGTGAGGATACCTCGCTTTCATTTCCATTTCCAACTCCCAGGTCATTTTCTCAATAGCATGGTTCCTCTACAAAACTTTGACTTGTGGTATGACCTTTGTACGTAAGACATGCTCCTTCCTATCCAAGATCTTGACAGGTACATCCTCGTACGTTAAGTCTTCGGCTATCTCGTCCGATTCTAACTCAATAACTTGGTTCGGTTCTTTCACATATTTACGAAGAACGGATATGTAAAAAACATTATGAACACGAGACATACTTGGAGGTAACGCGAGTCTATAGGCCAAATTTCCTACTCGATCAAGAATCTGAAATGGACCAATAAATCGTGGATTGAGCTTTCCTCTTTTCCCAAATCTTGTAACTCCCTTCCATGGAGCAACTCATAACAATACATGATCCCCAATACTAAATTCCACGTCCTTTCGATGAAGATCCGCATAACTCTTTTGTCGATCTTGTGCCACTTGTATACGTTGTCGAATCATTTGGATCTTTTCTGTAGTCATACGTACAACCTCGGATCCCAACAATGTTGCTTCTCCCACCTCATCCCAACATATTGGAGAGCGACACTTTCGTCTATACAATGCTTCGAATGGAGCCACCCCTATACTTGCCTGATAACTGTTGTTGTAGGAGAATTCCACCAATGGTAAATACTTATCCTAACTCCCTTTGAAGTCTAGGACATAGAGTCTTAATAAATCATCAAGAGTTTGAATAGTTCTCTCTGATTGTCCATCCGTTTGAGGATGGTATGCCAAACTAAATCGTTAATCCATGCCCATAGCTTTTTGTAAGCTAACCCAAAATCTTGAAGTGAATCTTGGGTCACGATCCCAAACTATAGATACTGGCATTCCATGCAATCTCACAATCTCATTTACATACATACGAGAAACACGTTCAAGGGAATAAGTCTCCCGTATCGGCAAGAAATGAACAGACTTGGTTAATCTATCAACAATAACCCAAATAACATTTATGCCTTGAGAAACCGTGGGAAGATGCATAACGAAATCCATGGTAATATGTTCCCACTTCCATTTCGGAATCTCAAGTGGTTGCAATGGACCCTTAGGCACTTGATGATCCGCCTTTACACGTTGACAAGTTAAACACGTCGAGATAAACTTTGCAATCTCTCTCTTCATATTGTTCCACCAAAATGTATGTCGAAGATCACGATACATTTTGGTACTTCCATTATGGATTGCAAATGGTGTATTGTGTGCCTACATCATGATCTTATACTTCAAATCAGAATCATTAGGAACACAAAGTCTGGAGTGGACTCGAAGTATTCCTTCTTCATCGATTCTTTCTTATGGAATAGCACCTTCTTGCACTTTCTTCTTCATACACATCAGTTCTGGATCTGTGGCTTGAGCAACTTTAACTTTTTCGATTAATGTTGGTTCTATACGTATACTTGACATCATTGCATGGTTCCCCAGAGTCTTGAATTCTATCTTCATCTTTTGTAAATCACACAAAATGGGACTTTGTGTTGACAACATCGCACTCGTTCCTGTGTATGATCTTCTACTCAATGCGTCGGCTACCACATTCGCTTTTCCAGGATGGTATTAAATGGTATGGTCATAGTCTTTCAATAGCTCGAGCCAATGTCGTTGCCACATGTTGAGTTCATTTTGGGTGAAGAAATATTTGAGGCTTTTATGGTCTGAATATATCTCCACTTTCTCCCCATATAGATAATCCCTCCAGATCTTAGCGCAAAAACGACTGCTGCCAACTCTAGATCATGAGTAGGATAATTCCTCTCATATTCTTTAAGTTATCGCAAGGCATAGGCTATGACTTTCCCACGTTGCATGAGAACACATCCTAACCCTTTGCCTGAAGCATCGATGTAGATAACAAATCCATCCGAACCAGATGGTATTGTCAAAACAGGTGCCAAAATGAGTCTCCTCTTAAGCTCTTGGAAACTCTTCTCGCATTCCTTGCTCCATACGAATTTGATATCTTTCCGAGTCAGCTGAGTTAATGGAGTAGCGATTCGAGAAAATCCTTCCACGAATCTCCGATAATAACTAGCTAAGCCCAGAAAGCTACGTACTTCAGTCACCGACTTCGGTTGCTCCCAACTTTGTATTGCTTCAATCTTTGCCGGATCAACAGATACTCTATGTTTTGACACCACGTTCCCAAGGAATGCTACTTCCTCAAGCCAGAACTCGGATTTCTTCAACTTGGCATAAAGCTTGTTTTCACGAAGCCTTTGGAGTACCAGCTTCAAATGGTGCTCATAATCTTCACGGCTTTTGGAATATATGAGGATGTCATCAATAAAGACAACAATGAACTGATCCAAATAATCCTTGAATACTCGGTTAATCATATCCATGAAAGCCATAGGAGCATTAGTCAATCCAAAAGACATGACTAAGAATTCATAATGCTCGTACCGAGTTCTGAAGGCAGTCATTGGAATATCCTCAGTTCTAATCTTCAGCTGATTATATCCAGAACAAAGATCAATCTTTGAAAAGAATTATGCTCCTTGAACCTGGTCAAACAAGTCATCAATACGAGGTAGCGGATACCTATTCTTGATGGTGACATGGTTCAATTCTCGATAGTCAATACAAAGTCGCATACTCGCCTCTTTTCTTCTTTATAAATAAAAAACAGAGCACCCCAAGGAGATGTACTAGGACGAATGAAACCGATGTCCAACAAACTACTATAGTTGACCTTTAACTCTATAGTTAGACCTTTAACTCAAGTTTAATAGAGCCATTCGATATGGG
Organism: Panax quinquefolius; assembly: GCA_020205615.1. NCBI lineage: Eukaryota > Viridiplantae > Streptophyta > Magnoliopsida > Apiales > Araliaceae > Panax > Panax quinquefolius. The sequence goes on from CM035156.1 coordinate 131,180,576, forward strand.
GTTTTAGAAATGGGCTTTATGCGTGTTCAAGATCAATAAAGAATTCAACTTCACGTTTCGGGGGTATACCGGGAAGTTCTTCAGGAAATACGTCAGGAAAGTCACTAACAACAGGAATATTATTCAAATCTGACGTGTCTTTATTCAAATCTATAACATGGACTAAGAAATCTTGACATCCATTTTTTAATAAACGAATGGCTTTATGGCTTGATATAATAGTGATTGATTTTAGTGGTTTAGTTTCTTGAATTCGTACAACAGGTTGGTTAGGAATATGAAAACTAACAACCTTACAAAAACAATCAATTTTGGCATGATGAGTAGTTAACCAATCTATCCCTAAAATCACATCAAAAGCAAGTATCTTTAAAGAGATACGGTCAACAGGTAATATGATGGTGCCAACTTGGATCAAACAAGATTTATAAATAGTGGATGTGATGAAAGTTTCTCCTAATGGAGTTTCCACAGATAGGTCAAAGTCTAATTTCTCCGGAGTCAAATTTAAACGTTGAGCACAAATAGGATAGATAAATGAATGGGTAGCATCGGTATCTAGTAAGGTATAAACTTCACAAGAATTTTTGATTAGCTTACCCGTGATCACCTCGTTTGGGTTCCTCGTCATTTTGACCAATCACAACAAACGCTCTTCTAGGAACCGTTACCTTTGACTTTTTTGGGATAGCCTTTTGAGTCACCATCCCCGCTGGACTTGGTTTCGCTACCGTACAATCTCGAGCGATATGTCCTTCCTTTCCATAATTATAGCATACCTTGAACTGTTGTGGGCAGTTTGGGTTGATATGTCCCTCTTTTCTGCATTTATAGCATACGACCGGTGGTCTTTCTCCTCCCTTAGAACCAGTTGCTACTGGTGCTGACATCTTCGCATTGTCATTGTTGTAACTTCTCTTTTTAAAATCTCCTCCCGACTCGCTTCTTCTATTCTCATGGCCATGATTACCACCAGAGTGGTTGCCGCTCTTATCCGTATTTTTCTTTCTCCGCTTGTTATCGTTGTTCTGATGACTGTTGTCACCGGTATGATCCTAGTTGGGGTCCCTTGGTTGAACGTATTCGTTATCTCGCTCTAATAATTGAGCCATGTTGACAACATCTGAATAGAGAGAAAATTTATGAGAAATGATATATTGACGTATGCCGGGTTTCAAACCTCTCAGAAACATCTGTGTCATACGTTCCTCATTCTCCACCAAATGAGGTGCAAACCTGGATAAATTTGTAAACTTCGCCTCGAACTGGGACACCGTCATGTTGTTTTGTTCCAGTCTAATAAACTCTACTTCCTGCATATGACGAATATTTTCAGGAAAGTACTTGTCATTGAACAGTTTCTGAAACATTTCCAAGACATATTGAGTGCGGCTGGATGGGTACGTTTCACAGATTCCCACCAGTAATCTACCTCGTTACGGAACATAAAGGTGGCGAATGGAACCTTCTGCTCCTCCGTGCATCCTAAGACATCGAATATCTTGGTAATTTGTTTAACCCACGTCTCCGCCTTAATCGGATCCAGCTTTCCCCAGAATTCTGGTGGTCCCAACTCCTTGAACTGCTTGGCTGTGACAAATCGTGAATTGCTATCATTTCCACCTTTATTTTGTGCACGAATCTCCCTTGTCTGATTTTGCATGAACTGCAAAAAGCTTCTAAACATCCCGTCGTTATTCGTCTGCTCAGTGGTGTTGTTCACAAGAGGAACATTGCCAGCCTATTGCACATTCTCCTCGTTGGTGAGTACAGGCGTCTCTACGGTCTCATTTACTCCACTGTTAACATTCTCAGTTGCCATTCTTAAATACTTCCATAAAACAAGGGTTAATTAAACCAATTAACATATCACATAATATCCCTATATTATGACCAAATAAGCTTAGGTAGGACACACTAGCGAAGGATTTACTCATCTCTCCCCTCCTAGTTCTATTCCCCGATCTCCGCCAGAGATCATATCCCTAAGCTCTGATACCAACTGTGACACCCCCAAAATAGGTATACATCACCCATTTTGAGTTGTCAAATACATGGTACAGAAAAAACTATAACTTTATTAATACAATTGTCGTACAAAATACGACAACACTTAAACTGTGAGTTTAAATACAAATATTGTCTTCTAGACAATTTCTACACCCAAATAAGTCCTCATTACAATTATTGATACATTATTTTATAAAAATGGTGAGGACTACTAAAACAACTTCTAGGTCAATCATTCCATACCCCGACTAGTACTCGCTACATTCTCGCCTCCTGAGAATAAAAATGGAACAAAAAGGAAAAGGATGAGCTCAACAAGCCCAATAAAGAATATTATGACTAAGATAATATAGAACAACTTATCGTTAGTCTTCAACAGGGAAAAATCTAAGAGAATATAATAGACAACAAGTTTCAGATCAATATTCGCAGCGGAAACAATAATTCATAGAATATTTACGTAGAGAATGAAATCTAATAATATCTATGAATTTAAAAGTTCATCATCAATATTTTATCCCTATAACATCAATCAATATTCATCTTGAATCAAATATTCATCTTTGCACTACGGACCAAAGATATTCATCATAAAATCATTAATCTTTGCACTACAGACTAAAGATATTCAGTTATATCATCATTTAGGATTGAGGATGATGAAAAAATATTTTAAAAAAAACGAATCCAGTGAAACAAAAGAATAAATATTAAGGATTTGTATTTCGGTTTATCCATGTCCAAAAATACCTCATAAAAAATCATAGTGGAGTAAAATTCAAGAATGATCAAAACATGGATACAATCAAAGCTATTATCCATAATAGATATTTTGGACGAAAAACAAAAATTTAATTTTTCTGTGAATAGTGTCGTATTCGTGAATAGTGCCGTATACGTGATTAGTAACCCCGACACTTAAAGACAAGAATTTCACAAGAAAAATCTTACTAATATTCCGGCATAATGATATTGAAAGAAATAATATCATTTAAAAAAAAATAATATCCCTTACCTCGAAAGAGTAGTAATTCTGGCTGGAATACTGAATATAGTGCTGAAGGGAACTTGCACCGTATAGAAACACTCAAAGTATCAAAATACTCACAAGAATACGCTCGATAATATAGAGAGAGAAAGAGATAGAAAACTTCAGTTTCTGGTCTGATTTTCAATTCTATCCTAAGCACCCTATTTATAGGAAAATGCTTAGAACACCAAAGCAGAAAATTTAATAAAATATTAATATATATTTATTAAATTCTTACGCACACATAATCTGATTCAAAACATCAACCACCAAGAGTGACCCACCTCACCTAAATAAAAAAAACATTTTTCTTATTAAAAATATTTAAAACTTCAAAAATCAATTATTCTGGAATTTCGGAACTTCAATAAGTCATAATAAATAGCCCTTTTATCAGAAAAATTCGAACATCGTTTTCTTTCCATAGGAAATTCCATTCTCTACAACTTCGCAGAAAAAAGTTTTTCCAAATTCTAAACAGAAATTGATCGAAATCCACAAACGGACGATTTTACAGGCTATAATCAAATTTCAGTCATGAAATGGGGTCCACAAACATGAAACACATGTTTTAAATATTTTTAGTAACAAAAATACTCCTCCTCCACATACACTCATATATCCCACATTCATTGTAAAAAATATCACCATTATTATATTATTAAAGTATAATAATATATTTAAATGAATTATTTTATCAGAAAAAAAATATTAATTTTCAACAATTGTCACATTAAAAATTTTCTCCATCTATATCCACATAAAATCAATATTATCCTCATCAAATAAATCAATAATTAATTATTCACAAATAATATTACAGAAATATAATACTGACAACCAGGCAGTTCCCAGGAAAGATGGAGCTTTCCAATAAGGATTTCTCCTTACTGGCGCGCAATTAGATGACTAAACCTCTCCTTAGACAGAACTTTCTAGACATTTCCAATAATGTTATCTAATAATATTATTCAGATAATATGAATTATTGCTCCGATTATGGAAAATATTGTGTAGTGACAATTATTGAAACAACAGTAATATAAAATATCAACGTAGCAATTATTGAATCAATAAAATAAAATATTGAACAGTAATTACTGTAACAATTATTGAGTAGTTCCTTCTTACGTAATAATCAATAATTGGTGCAATACCGTGTGCTACTGTGTTTTAACCACCAAGTATTTCAACAGTATTAACGGTAAGAACTACGCCGTTATTTATAAACAACTTATATTTGTCGTTTCCTTCATCCAATCGCTTTCCGTTATGGGGCCCACACAAGACTGCGCCATCGTACAAATATTCCCCGACAACAAGAATATTCCACGACCAAACGAATATTCAACGACAACAATGAATATTTTATAACCACTTGCTTATTTGAAATATTTGCTCATTTTACCCATAACTAACCACATTAATCAAATCAACCCTTACTATTTCAAAATAATAAATAGAGGAAATTAAATTTCATTTATAATATGTTGGGTTCTTACATAACATATCACATATTATCCCTATACTCTGACCGACCAATTAAATACCAAATAAACTTAGGTAGGTTATACTAGCGAAAGAATTCCCCGTCTCTCCCCTCCTAGTTCTTATCTCACATCTCAGCCAAGAATCATATCCCTAAGATTTGATACCAACTGTGACGCCCCAAAAATTGGTATACATCACCTATTCTGAGTCGCCAAATACACGGTACAGAATACCAATACAATCTTAAATATACAACAAGAGCTGTGAGTTTTAATACAAATATTATCTTCTATAAATATCCACTCTCAGAATAAGTCCTCATTAATTTATTATTACACTATTTTATAGAATAGTGAGGACTACTAAGACACCATCTCGGACCGTCACTTCGTTCCCCGACTAGTCCCGGCTACGTTCTCATTTCCTAAGGAGAACAATGAAAGAAAGGGTGAGCTCAACTAGCCCAGTAAGAAATATTATGACTAAGATAATGCAGAATAAATTATCATTAGTCTTCAACAATGTTAAACTGATAAATTATAATAGACATCAAGTTTAATTGCAGCGGAACAAGTAATCCATTAAAAGAGTCAAGTAGAGAATAAAATCTTCTATCTTTTATGATTTAAAAGGATTTTCATCACTTTTATCGCTAGGACTCAGCTTAATAAATAATCCACATCATCCCTGCACTACGGCCAAGGATATTCATTAGTATCACGACAACAAATTATCCATGCACTATGGGCTAAGGATATTCGTGTATTCATCAATGTTCATGATCATGCCAACAACTGTCCATCAATGCACTACGGGCCAATGAGGACTTTTACCACATCATTTGTAACATTACGGTCATGATTACACTGAATAATCTCTGGCCATAATCATACCAAGTCCATCTATGCACTACAGGCCACAAATGACTTTCAAAAAAATATAAACATGAGGATGATGACAATGATATAAGAATTCAATAAAACAAGTTCAAGAATTAATTTATTCAGGAGCTAATAACGTCCAAATTGTCAACATGATACTTCTTTGTAGAGAAAAATTCAAGAATGCTCAGAAGAATATTTCCATGAAAAGATACTAGATGAAGCACAAATATCAAGGATATTCCACTAATTTCATGAAGTATAGAAGTCAAAACTTTAACCAACTGATTATAATAAAAAATGGAATAACAAAAGAAATCATCAGGCCTGCGATAGACCACACAAGCAGGTTATTCCAACAAAATAATAAATAACGGAACTAGGTCCGGCATAAAACGCATAGACAGGATATTCCAACAGAATAATAAAGATGGAACCAGGTCCGGCGTAAAACGCACAGACAGGATATTCCAACAGAATAATAAAGAATGGAATAATAGAAGAATTTCACCAAGTATAGGGTAGCCCGCGTATACAGGTTATTCCAACAGAATAATAAATAATGGAATAATAGGAGAATTTCACCAAGTATAGGGTAGCCCGTGCATACAGGTTATTCCAACAGAATAATAAATAATGGAATAGCAGAAGAATTTCACTAAGTATAGGGTAGCCCGCGTATACAGGTTATTCTAATAGAATAATAAATAATGGAATAACAAAAGAATTTCACCAAGTATAGGGTAGCCTGCATATACAAGTTATTCCAACAGAATAATAAAGAATGGAATAATAGAAGTTCTCTTCATGAATACAAAAGAAATAACACCCCTTACCTTAGAAGAAACTGGATATAGAAGTAGTGAAGTAGAAGAATACTTTTCTTCTTTCTCCCTATAGTTTCTCTCTCTAGAGTTTCAGTGAATTCGTAAGAAATAATGAATGAATGAGCTTTTATTTATAGAAGAATGGAATGCATAGTAACTAATCTATGAACGGTCTATATTGATTTACTTTTAAACGTACGGTCTAGATTGATTTAATAAAAAAAAATTTAAATAAAATATAATATATTCTCTTTATAATCTAATAAAACGAATAACTTTATAAAAGTATTCTGTTTTATATAAAAAGATTTTTACTATGCAAACACTATGCAGGCACTATGCATAATAAAATATAATATATTCTAATTATTGTCTAATAAAACGAATAACTTTATAAAAGTATTCTGTTTTATATAAAAAGATTTTTTATTTTATTACATTAATAATACTAATAAAACAAAACTCATCATCATTATCATAATTCACACTATTAATCGACCAGGTCGTTCCCAGGGAAGAGGGGGCTTTCCAATAAGGATTTCTTCCTATTGGCGCGCAATTAGTTGACTAAACCTCTCATTGGTAGAACTTCTAGACATCGTTAATATTGCAAATAATAATATTAACAACTTTGTTATCCCAATTATTGATTTAATAATATATAAAATATTGATAATAATTGAATCAAATAACGTGAGATACTATACAGTAATTACTGTAGCAATAATTGAACAAAACTAAGTGACTTCTCACGTAAGCATCAATAATCAATACTGTGTGCTACTATGCAACCACGTGTATTACTGTACTTTTACTACTGAGTAGTTCAATAGTATTAACGGTAAAATTTCCGCCGTTATTTTTAATAAAATATTTTTGTCATTTTCTTAATCTGACAATAATTCTGTTATGGGGTCCACCAATGATTGAGCCGTCGTACAAATATTCCCCGACCAATCGAATATTATATAACAACTTGCGTACTTTGCAAAATTTATAAATATTACCCACAACTATAACATAATATCAAATTCATTTCATAATATTCAAAAATGATAATTATATAAAATTCATCTTTATTCATAAAAGTTGAGGTCTTACAATCATTGTCATCATCCTCATGCTTATATTGTTATGAAAGTCATCTTCAGCCAAGGGTGCAAAGATGGACTTGGTATGATTATGACCAGGGATTATTCGGTATAATCATGACCATAATGTTACAAATGATGTGGTAAAAGTCCTCATTGGCCCGTTGTGCATTCATGGACAGTTTTTGGTATAATCATGACCATGGGTTCTCTTCGGGCAAGGGCGCAAAGATGAATTATTTTATGGCATGATCAGTACCATTGGTGAAAACACGAATATCTTTGGCCCGTAGTGCATGGATAAGTTGTGGTTGTGATACTAAAGAATATCCTTGGCCTGTAGTGCATGGATAATTCAGTGATGTGGATTATTTATTAAGCTGAGTCTCAGCGATAAAATTGATGATAAACCTTTTAAATCATAAAAGATAGTAGATTTTATGCTCTACTTGACTCTTCTAATGGCTTGCTTATTCTGTTGCAGTTGCTGATCTAAAACTTGTTGTCTATTATATTCTATCAGTTGTTATACTATTGAAGGCTAATGATAATTTATTCCACATTATCTTAGTCATTATATTTCTTACTGGGCTAGTTGAGCTCACCCTTTTCTTTCATTGTTCTCTTCAGGAAATGAGAATATAGCTGGGACTAGTCGGGGAATGGATTGACGGTCCAGATGGTTGTTTTAGTAGTCCTCACTATTCTATGAAATAGTGTGATAATAATTGTAATGAGGACTTATTTTGAGTTTGAATACTGTCTAGAAGACAATATTTGTATTAAAACTCATAACTTATGTTTTGTCGTATTTTACACGACAGTTGTATAATTAAGTTATATTTAAATTTTATACCATGTATTTGGCGACTCAGAATGGGTGATGTATACCTATTTTGGGGGCGTCACAGTATGCCCTAGAATTGGCCGCATACCTACTTAACAAGGTACTTACCAAATCTGTCGCAAAGACTCCATATGAGTTATGGACAGGGAGGAAACCAAATCTTAAGCATGTTAAGACTTAGGTTGTCCAGCTTATGTCAAAAAGTTTGAAAATGATTGTGACGCCCCCAAAATAGTTATACATCACCCATTCTGAGTCGCCAAATACATGGTACAAAAATCAAATACAAACTTCTTTAATATAATACGACAAAAGCGTAGCTGAGAGTTTTTACACGAATATTGTCTTCTAGACAGTATTCAAACTCAAATAGCATCCTCATTACATTTATTATCACACTATTTCATAGAATAGTGAGGACTACTAAAGCCACCATCTCGGACCATCACTCTGTTCCCCGACTAGTCCTGGCTATGTTCTTATTTCCTAAAGAGAACAATGAAAGCAAAAGGGTGAGTTCAACTAGCCCAGTAAGAAATATTATGACTAAGATAATGCAGAATAAATTATCGCTAGCCTTCAACAGTGTTAAACTGATATAATATAATAAACATCAAGTTTAAATGCAGCGGAACAAGCAATCTACTAGAAGAGTCAAGTAGAGCATGATATCTACAATCTTCTATGATTTAAAAAGTTTATCATCAATTTTATCGTCGAGACTTAGCTTAATAAATAATCCACATCATCGAATCATGTAAGACCCCAACTTTTTAAATAAAGATGAATTTTCTATAATTATCATTTTTGAATATTATGAAATGAATTTAATATAATGTTATAGTTGTGGGTAATATTTACAAATTTTGCAAAGTATGCATGTTGTCATATTATATTCGATTGGTCGAGAAATATTCTTTTTGTCAGGGAATATATGTACGATGGTACAATCATTGGTGGACCCCATAACAGAATTATTGTCGGATTGAGAAAATAACAAAAATATTTTATTAAAAATAACGGCGGAAGCTTTACCATTAATACTGTTGAACTACTCGGTAGTAAAAGTACAGTAATACACGTGGTTGCATAGTAGTACACGGTATTGATTATTGATGCTTATGTGATAAGTCACTCAGTTTTATTTTATTAGTATTATTAATGTAATAAAATAGAAAAGCTTTTTATATAAAACAAAATACTTTTATAAAGTTATTCGTTTTACTAGGCTAATAGTAAAAAAAATTTATATAAAATATAATACTTTTATAAAGTTATCTCATTTTATTAGACAATAATTAGAATATATTATATTTTATTATGCATAGTGTTGCATAGTGCTGCTGATAGTGTTGTATAGTGTTTTGCATAGTAAAATCTTTTTATATAAAACAAAATACTTTTATAAAGTTATTCGTTTTATTAGATTATAAATAGAATATATTATATTTTATTTAAAAGATTTTTCTTTAATTATGGACCGTCCGATTAAAAGTAAATCAATTTAGACCGTTCATGAATTAGTTACTATGCAGTCCATTCTTCTATAAATAGAAGCTCATTCCTTCATTATTTTCTTATGAATTCAGTGAAACTTGAGAGAGAGAAATTATAGAGAGAAAGAAGAAGAGTATACTGCTACTTCACTACTCCGATATCAAGTTTCTTTTACGGTAAGGGGTATTATTTCTTTTGTATTCATGAAGAGAACTTCTATTATTCCATTCTTTATTATTCTGTTGGAATAACCTGTATATGCGGGATGCCCTATATTTGATGAAATTCTTTTGTTATTCCATTCTTTATTATTCTGTAGGAATAACCTGTATACGCGGGATGCCCTATATTTGGTGAAATTCTTTTGTTATTCCATTCTTTATTATTCTGTTGGAATAACCTGTATACGCGGGCAACCCTATACTTGGTGAAATTCTTCTGTTATTCCATTCTTTATTATTTATTTTGGAATATCCTATTCATTTGTTTCTTTTGGGACTGGTTAAAAGTCTTTATTATTTCGTTGGAATATCTTGTTCATGCGTTTACTGGCGGGACCGTTAAAATCTTTATTATTATTCATTGGAACATCCCCGCGGTGTAATTTACTTTGACACGGTTCCGTTATTTAGTATTACGTTGGAAAAACTCGTTTATGCAAAGTACCGCAGTATGGTGATTTCGTTGTTATTCCATTCTTTATTATTCATTTGGAACATCCGTCGCTTATGTAATTTTGCTCGACTCGTTCCAGATTATTTATTATTCTATTGGAATAACCTGTCTATGCAAAGTACCGCATGCATGGTGATTTATTTTGTTATTCCATTCTTTATTATACTCAGTTGGTTACAGTTTTGACTTCTATACTCCATGAAATTAGTGGAATATCCTTGATATTTGCGCTTCATCCAGTATCTTTTCATGGAAATATTCTTCAGAGCATTCTTGAATTTTACTCTACAAAGAAGTATCATGTTGACAATTTGGACGTTATTGGTTCCTGGATAAATTAATTTATGAACTTATTTTATTGAATTCTTATATCATTGTCATAATCCTCATGTTTATATTATGTTGAAAGTCATTTGTGGCCTGTAGTGAATAAATGGACTTGGTATGATTATGACCAGGGATTATTCGGTATAATCATGACGGTAATGTTACAAATGATGTGGTAAAAGTCCTTTTACCCGTAGTGCATTGACGGACAGTTGTTGGCATTATCATGACCATTGATGAATACACGAATGTCCTTGGCCCGTAGTGCATGGATAATTTGTGGTCGTGATACTAAAGAATATCTTTCGTCAGAAAGTGTGTGGGGTGATTCGATGATGTGGATTATTTATTAAGCTGAGTCTTAGCGATAAAAGTGATGAAAAACCTTTTAAATCATAAAAGATAGTAGATTTTATTCTCTACACTTGACTCTTTTAATAGATTTCTTGTTCTGTTGCAGTTAAACTTGATGTTTGTTATATTATATCAGTTTAACACTGTTTAAGGCTAATGATAATTTATTCTGCATTATCTTAGTAATAATATTTATTATTGGGCTAGTTGAGCTCACCCTTTCTTTCACTGTTCTCTTTAGGAAATGAGAATATAGCTGGGACGAGTCGGGGAACGGAGTGATGGACCAAATGATAGTATTAGTAGTCCTCACTATTCTGTTAAATAATGTGACAATAAATGTAATGAGGACTTATTCTGAGAGTGGGTATTGTCTAGAAGACAATATTTTTATTAAAACTCACAGTTCTCTTGTTGTATATTAAAGATTGTATTTGTATTCTGTACCATATATTTGGCCACTCAGAATAGGTGATGTATACCTATTTTGGGGGCATCACAAATCATCCTTGTACTACGGCCAAGCATATTCATTAGTATCACGACCAAAAAATATCCATGCACTACGGGCTAAGGATATTCGTGTTTTCACCAATGGTCATGATCTTGCCAACCACTGTCCATCAATGCACTACGGGCTAAGGAGGACCTATACCACATCATTTGTAATATTACGGTCATGATTATACCGAATAATCCCTGGTCATAATCATACCAAGTCCATATATGCACTATGGCCACAAATGACTTTCATCATAATATAAGCATGAGGATGATGACAATGATATAAGAATTCAATTAAATGAAAGAAAAGGATAAATATTAAAGACTTTAACAATTTAATTTATCCAGAATTCAATAATGTCCAGATTGTCAACATGATACTGCTTTGTGGAGTAAAATTTAAGAATAATATTGTATTAAAAATGATTTGGATAGAAAATAAATTAATTTTTGTCATGAATAATACCCCGGTGTTATCGCCGAGACAGAACTGTCCTCTCCGGTGTTGTTGTCGGTCTTTTGATCTGCGTACCTCTGGGTTATCTCCGAGGTTGGAAATGACACTCCCGATGTGTGTTCCGAGTTTTGAGATGAAGTTCCCGATTTGTGTTCCGCTTTGGGACTGAACTTCCGGTAGTATCCGGAATGGTTGTAAGCTATCTTTCAGGGTTATCTCCGAAAGACGAATCCACCCTCCTGCAATGTTAGTAATAGGAGTGCAGAAATTTTCGAGTGTCTACAGTGATATCTGGCAACTCAAAATAGGTCGTGTGGACCTATTTTGGGGGCGTCACAAATGGTATCAGAGCTTAGGGATATGGTCGCTGACGGAGATATGAGCCTAGAACTAGGAGGGGAGAGATGAGTAATATACTTCTCTAGTATGTGACTTACCTAAGCTAGAATTTTTACTTGATAAGTTTACAAATTGTGATATATCAATTAACCTTTTTTTTGAAGATATATTCTAGAATGATATCTGAAATATATGAGATGAGCAATGGAAAATTCGTGATACAGAGGAAATAACCGGGAAGGTACAATCCGAAAAGAAAGAAAGGTATTCTCATTTCTTCGAACTATCAAGTACGTAAATTTCGAGGGCGAAATTTCATAAGGAGGGGAGATTGTAAGACCCCGAATTTTATGAAAACTTTCTTATAATTATTATTCTATTTAGTAAATGGTTAAATTGATAAAAGGTTAAAGTTAAGGGTGATATGTATAAAAAATTTCAAAGTAAGCAAGTTGATATAAGCTATTCGTTGTGTCGGGGAATATTCGTTTGGTTGGGGAACATTCTTTTTATCAGGGAATATTTGTTCGACAACACTATCATTGGTGGACCCCACAACGGAATAATTGTCGTAGTTAGAAAATGACAGAAATATCTTTTTATAAAAATAACGTCGAAAGTTTTACCGTTAACTGTTGAAATAACTGGTGGTAAAAATACAGTAATACGTGTGGTTACATAGTAGCACACAGTATTGATTATTGATGCTTATGTAAGAAGCCACTTAGTTATACTCAATTATTGCTGCTGTAATTGCTGCATAATATCTCATGTTATTTGATTCAATTATTGTCACAGTATCATCTGCATAATATGTTATATTATTAAATCAATAATTGAGACGACAAAGTTATTCATATAATTATTTGTAATATGTACAATGTCTAGAAGTTCTGTCAAGGAGAGGTTAGATAATCTAATTGCGCGCCAATAGGGAGAAATCCTTATCCGAAATCACCCTCTTTCTTGGGAACGACCTGGTTGTTAAATATTGTAAGTTATATTATTAATGATGAATAATTGTTGAAGTATTAAGAATGTGTTTATTGAAGATAAGTGAATTACAAAAGTTAGAGGGGAATAATACAAACTTGGAAAACTGTAGGGGTACTAAAGCGTAATAAGTTAAACCAATCTGGACCATTGATGCTGGTTTTAATAGTTAATAAATTTGGACCATTGATGGTGGTTTTAATAGTAAATCAATCTGGACCATCGGTGGTGGTTTTAATAGTAAATCAATCTGGACCATTGATGGTGGTTTTAATAGTAAATTAATCTGGACCATCGGTGGTGGTTTTAATAGTAAATCAATCTAGACTGTCGGTGGTGGTTTTAATAGTTAATCAATCTGGACCGTTGATGGTGGTTTTAAAAGTAATCAATCTGGACCATCGGTGGTGGTTTTAAAAGTAATCAATCTGGATCGTCGGTGGTGGTTTTAAAAGTAAATCAATCTGGACCATCGGTTATGGTTTTAATAGCAATCAATCTGGACCGTCCGTTCTAATAGTAAATCAATCTGGACCGTTCATGAATTAGTTACTATTTAGTCCATTCTCCTATAAATAGAAGCTTAATTCTTCTTTCATTCTCACTAATTCAATAAGATTCATAAAAGAAGCTATAGAGAGAGAAACTATAGAAAGAAAGAAGAAGAGTATTCTATTACTTCACTATTGTAGTATTCAGTCTTCTACTAAGGTAAGGGATATTATTTGTTGTATTCGTAAGGAATATTATTTGTTGCATTCGTAAGTCATGTTATTTTTGTTTGGTAAGGGATATTATTTGTTGTATTTGAAAGGGATATTATTTGTTGTATTCGTAAAGGATATTATTTGTTGCATTCGTAAGGGATGTTATTTTCATTTGGTAAGGGATATTATTTGTTGTATTCGTAAGGTATATTATTTGTTTTATTCGTAAGGGATGTTATTTTCGTTTGGTAAGGGGTATTATTTCTTTCGTATTCATAAGGAATACTATTTTTCGTATTCATCCTTTAATATGTCAGAATAACCTGTCTACGCGGATTACGTACCGTATGACAGGTGAAAATCTATTTGCAGTTTCGTATGATATTTCTTTTCATATTCCTAAATCTAAACTTACTATGGTAAGTATTGCTTCTATTATCCTTGAAATTAGTGGAATATCCTTGAATTTTGCGCTTCATCCAGTATCGTTTTATTGGAATATTGATTTGAACTTTCTTATTAAATATCAATATTTTTACCCGAGGTACTGTTCACAAGTTACTATTTACCCGATTACTATTCACTCTAGTATTATTCACTCGGGTATTCGGGGCACTTTTCATGCCGGGGTACTATTCATAGGTTACTATTCACCTGATTACTATTCACTCAAATATTGTTCACTCAGGTATTTGGGGCACTTTTCATGATGGGGTACTATTCACGAGGTACTATTCCCGGAGTACTATTCACAAGGTACTATTCATGGGGTTCTATTCACCCGAAAAATTTAATTCTTTTTCGTTCAAATTATATTTGATACATGAATATTATTCTTGAAATTTTACTCCACAAAGCAGTATCATGTTGACAATTTGGATATTTTTAAACTCTTGATAAATTTAAAGTCTTTAATATTTATCCTTGATTCTATTTGATTGATGCTTATATCATTGTCATCATCCCCATGCTTATATTGTAACGAAAGTCTTCTTTGGCCCGTAGTGCATAGAAGGTCTGTTGATTATTGGTTTTACAGTTATATATCTTTGGCTTACGTGCAAAGATGGACTGTTGATTATTGGTTTTACTGTTGTATATCTTTGGCTTATGTGCAAAGATGGACTGTTGATTATTGGTTTTACAGTTGTATATCTTTGGATTACGTGCAAAGATGGACTATTGATTATTGGTTTTACAGTTGTTGGCATGATTATGACCAGGAATTATTCGGTATAATCATGATCATTGGTGAAAACACGAATATCCTTGGCCCATAGTGCATGGATAATTCATGGTCGTGATACTAATGAATATTCTTAGCCGTAGTGCAAGGATGATTCGATGATGTGGATTATTTATTAAGCTGAGTCTCAAAGATAAAATATTGATAATAAACTTTTAATTCATTGAAGATAGTAGATATCATGCTCTACTTGACTCTTCTAAAAATACAGTTGTATGTCTTTGGCCTGTAGTATAAATATGAACTGTTAATGAATATCTTTGGCCCGTAGTGCAAAGATGAATTTATTAGTATGCTTATGAACAAGAACTGTGATTTGGTATAACCATGATTTTTGATATTTCAGGTAAAGACAGGTGATGAAAATTATCTCCGTCTTGGGTGCGAAGAGGAATTTAGAATCACAATTATGATTCTGAATAATTGTGGATAGGAACTGTTGATTGATGTTACAGGGATAAAACATTGTTGGTGGACTTTTAACGTGGAGAAGATAATAGACTTTATGGTCTATTTGACTCTTCTAATGGATTGCTCGTTCCGCTGCCACTATGGTTGAAAAGTTTTATCATGTACCATGGTCTAATTTATTATTGACGAAGGCTAACGATAATGTAATTATCTTTAGTCATGATATTCTTTACTAGGCTATTTGTGCTCACCCTTTTGCTTCACAATTCCTTTCAGGTATTAAGAGTGTAGATGGGTCGAGCGGGGATAACAGGGGAATAGTGTGATGGTCCGAGACTGTCGAAGTTTCTCAATACATTATAAAACGACATGACATGCAATATATAATTGTATTGAGGACCTAAGATGGGTGTGTCGTATTTTATACGTCACTTAATAATTGATTTTGGTGAACAACAATAGGGTGATGAGAACCTGACTTTGAAAGCGTCAAAAGTGCACCTTATTAGAATGAACATGATAGTAATCTTCTCGTTCTTCTTTGGGGTCTTGAAATATTTGCTATTAAATTTTATATGGCATTGTAATAATTTGAGTTTGGATACTGTTTACGAGATAATATTGTATTAAAACTCACAGCTTACGTCTTGTCGTATTTTGCATGACAATTCAACAGTTGTATAAATGAAGTTTGTATTTGATTTCTGTAGTGTGATTGTCGACGTCGGGATTTTTGAGTGTCCCTTTTCGTTACTTGTTCTTTGGTGTTTCTCATGTTAATGTGAGATTTGTTTGAAAAAAATAAGTGAAAAAGTTCCAACATGTATATTGTCAACGATTTGACTTTAAGAGTCGCCAGTTGGTGTATTTAACTGGTTGCACCAACGCAACCGAAAAAGGTTTACACATTGACCCAGTGATTTGATACTGCTAGACAAGTCTTTGAAACCGAGATTCATTTTGGGTCTGGGGGCTTGATTATGCGGAGGGAAGGTGTTAGGCACCCCCCGACATCCGTGTTACCACGGTGACCGCCACTTTTCAAAGAAACTATTATATAAATGTGTGTGTGTGTGTATGGATCAATGCGTAATTATTTGGAAGTAGTGTTGTACCTCGTTCGCACCTATATATATAGGGTTTGAATTTATAAAAAAAATTCAGTTTTAGAAAAGATATAGCAATGAAGTTTTGTAAAAAGTGGTTTTTTAAACCCTGTGCTCAATAGTAATTGAGGCCTTTGATACTTTCAGTTTATTATTAAATGTTTGGCTTGTTTGCTTTTATTTTTGAGATGCGAAGAATTCTCGAGAAAATAATATACAGCAGTGCCGAACTCCTCATGGGCATGGAAGCCATCTAAGGATATTCAGATACTGTAAAATAATGTACAGGCTGCTTACAGTTGAAAAATGTCCATAATGGGAACCGAATCAAGATTCAGTAAACTGAACCTATGATCACATGATTTTTAGGCTCACATAATACTTCAGTTTGTATGGAAAGCAGTAAGCAGTTATATATATAAAAGTTGAATATATATATATATATAGTCTTGATCAACCACCACGAAGCAACTCCATGGGGGATCAAAAATATAAATATATAAAAACGGTAAATATATATATATATATATATATATATATATATATATATATGTACATGATCAACCACCACGAAGTAAACTCTAGGTGGGACGAAATGTAAATAAACTTGTAAAAGCTATCAACTGTCACGAAGTAAACTCCAGGCAGGACGAAATGTAAATAAAGCTGTAAAAGGCCACGAAGTAAACTCTAGGCCTGACAGAAATGTAAAATATATATATATATATATATATATATATATATGTGCAGATATATATAAAAGCAGTAAACAAACTGGATGTAAATTCAGGCTCATCGGATATGTCCGATAACAGTTATATATATAAGTGTATATATATATATATATATATATAAGCAATAAATGCTCCGGATGTAAATCCAGGCACATCAGATATGTCTGACAACAATTATATATATATAAGTATATATATATATATAATATATATATATATAAGCAAATAAACGCTCCAGACCGAAGTTTAGGCTCAATCGAGGCATAACTCGATAATGTTAGTCCATATATGAAATAATATATACATATATAAGTATATATATACAGACAAAAATGAAAACCACTTTAGATAGAAGTAGGGCAAACGCACACAACACGACTCTCAATGTGTATAACAGTGTGTGCTAATATGAGAAGAAGGCTTTATATAATGTGAGAAGGCTTACAGTGGGCTTCCAAAGTAGACTTCTATGACTTTAAATGGATAAACACTCAGCTCCCACCAGATTAAAGATAGCTATATGTGAGCTAACAAGTGTTTAAAGATGAGGAAACACTCAAAAGATGTGTATACAGAGTAAAATGGACAGGGCTTCCTCGCCTTTTCCTCTCCCTCTACCCTCTTAAATGGCTAACCCCAAGGCTTGTATATATAGACGGATGGCCGCAGGTACACCTACGGCAGCCGCAGTTGTACCTGCGGCTGGTCGTGGTGCATCCGAGCCTAACGGGTCCGGTCGTCTCGTAGTACGTGCACTCATGCACTCTAATGTCCGCTCGAACTTGCAGAACTTCAATCCGAGCATCCGAATGAGGTATATTTGACCTTCTTCGGATCGCTTGTGTCGAGAGTTACGCAATGACATGGATTAGAGGTTGTACGAAGTCAGGAAGAGGGGTCTATGCCCATGGTCTTCAAGCTTCAAATTCTATCCAAAGTACTGCCACACATAATAGTCACTCGGGATTGTTACTCCTCGGTTCTTGTGGGACATTGTTGGATGTGTGTATATATGAGGTGTTGAGACGATGCGCAGGTGTTGAAGATACAGGATGACGTTTGACTCATTGCCGAGGTTACCGCCGGTTTGAGTTGAAAGTAGATGTTGCTTAGGGTTACATCTGAGATTGGACTACTTGTTGGTATGCTGCGATATCATCTTGAGAGAGAAAACGTTGAGGCGGTAAGATGACATTTTTGACTCCTCACCGGGGTTATTGCCGATTTGAGCTGAAAGCAGACGTTACTCAGGGTTACATCTGAGATTGGACTGCTTGTTTGTATGCCTCACTGTCATCTACGGTTGTGCGTGTTTTCCCGTTGTTATCTCCGAGTCTGAGGTATGAGTGCCTCGGTAGGAGGTCTGAGCTTGAAGCTGATCGCATGTGTTTGAAGCAAGTATTTCTGGGGTTATCGCCGGAACTGCAATGACATCCCTTGGGGCTATCACCAAGGATGGAGTCGCTACTCCCAGTGATGTCTGTGGGACTGGCTGAACGTCGCGGTGTTATCGCCGAGACAGAACTGTCCTCTCCGGTGTTGTTGCCGGTCTTTTGATCTGTGTACCTCGGGGTTATCTCCGAGGTTGGAAATGACACTCCCGGTGTGTGTTCCGGGTTTTGAGATGAAGTTCTCGGTTTGTGCTCCATGTTGGGACTGAACTTCCAATAGTATCTGGAATGGTTGTAAGCTATCTTTCAGGGTTATCTCCGAAAGACGAATCCACCCTCCTGCAATATTAGTAATAGGAGTGCAGAAAATTTTGAGTGTCTACAGATGCCCCTCTTTATCATATTCATGAAATGCAAGGCATGGATATGATAAAGAATTATAGACACTTGAAATTCAAGCAAGATAAACATGATGTTATATGCAGCAACATGATGCAAATGCATGTAGAATGCATGAATGATTGTCGGTTCCCTGATAATCCTATCGGGTTGACAATTAGTGATGGCTTGGACATGCGATCCAAGTCTTCAAGGATGTTGACGTTGGGGCTATCACCAAAGTCTTGAATCCTAGACACTATCTTATATTCCATAGAGGTACCTCTTGTGTATAAGAGATCTGTGGGGATAAATCTTTGTCTATTTGAGGATGTGTATAACATATTCCCTCATCCTGTTGGAGTTATTGCCAACATTTTTATCATTGTCAGGGTTGCCCGACCTTCGTTGATGTGTGTATCACCAGATAGATCCTTGCTGGGTGCATTGTCAAGGTTGTTTGACCTTCATTGATGTATGTGTCAATGGTAGCATTGCGGTGTAACCCCCGCCGGGGACACGTGGATGAGTTTCTTCGAAGGGTTTATTTGCCATCGGCTGAAATGACATCAAGGTTGCTTGACCTTCATTGATGTGTGCATCAATGGTTACATTGCGTTGTAACCCCCGCCGGGGATACGTGGATGATTGAAAGATGTGCGTTGTGACCCCCGTCGGGGATACTTGGATGCTTGAAGGATGTGCATTGTGACCCCCACCGGGGATACCTTATCAGTTGATAACTTCGGCGTTGTAACCCCCGCTGGGGAGGTTTGATATTTCCTGGTTTTTGCGTTGTAACCCCCGCCGGGGATGTTTAGGGTTGTGGCCCTACAAATGACGGCATCGGACCTTTGTGGGGTATTGCCGAGCATGATTTGTGAAAGCTGAGCTCATTGGTATAGTATACTCTGCATTTAGGCGAATACCATTGAGACGACGGGAGTTTAACTTTGACCGACGAGAAACCAGGATTTCAAAGCTATTCATTTCAATTCAGTAGCATTTTATTCTGATTTGGCCTTTTCGACATGAGACCTCGTTTGCAACTCTAATCGGAGCGAGGGAGTGTGGGACCCATGTAAAAGTGCCGCAGTACACTGCGAGAGCCGTAGGTGAGCTCATGACCAACCGGCCTATGTATAAAGCAATGGTTGCTTCATAAGTCATTTTCAAGTTGTGCGATTGAAGGAAATCGAGAGCTCTTATTCGGATCTGGCGAGTTAAGGCAACTTTCAGATATTACGCCACCGCATAAGCGTTCTTCAACGCCACAGTAACGTATGCATGTATTTTTTTCCAGTTTCTATCCGTTGGAAAATAACTTATCAAATGAAATACATTTAGACACATAGTAGTGAATATGCATGCTGATATGACTTGATAAAATATATTCAACATAGAAAATGTTAGTATTAAACCATGTTAAACATAATGATGTGAAAAAATTTGAGTTTTGAAACAATCAAATTGGCACCTTTCACTGTCATTTCTTATCCTATCTGAGGACAAATGAGTAAAGGTATAAAAGTAAAATAATCCTGGTAATTAGACTACACTTACGGATTTTTACTGTGATGTGATTAATGTATATAGGATGTATATGATTGTGTATAGGTGTGCTACTGAATGGACACCTAGTCATGCCTATGTGCATGTGGATAGTCCCATTTACAAAGGGGGCTATTGTAAAATTTTCCCAAAATGTAGGCATTGGGTAGTCATGCATTTTTAACTCTACTATAGATGTATGTTAAAACAATGCATGCATGCATGTAATCATTGAATGCATTTTGGAAAAAGATTCCAGGTAAGAAATTACCACACCCTTTCCGAGGTGATTTGGAGACTTGTTGTCCAGATATTCTGGATCCGGATCAGCCGAGTAATTCCCGCAGGACCACTTCGTGTACGGAGGAGAGCTTCTGAAGAGCCTCAACGCCGTTCTGTCAGACAGCCTCGTCGTTTGGTGGAGGCGGTGAAACGTCTTATTCAGGTTGAAGTGCCGAATGTCGAGGACGAGGAGGAGGATATACCATTCGAGGTTCCTGCTCCTGCTGCACGTGTTCCCCGTAGGAAATTGCCAGGTATTCAAGTGGTGAACCTAGATCTTCTGGGTGACTTTAGTAGGCATCCTTCAGTATACCTGCACGCAAACGAGGTAAGAAGTTAGATCTTTAATCTTCCTTATTTCCTATTGATGAGGAGTCAAGGATTCTGATGTTGATCTGCATTTGATGTAGGTTCCCGGCTTCACACAGCCTCAAGGGAACTGATTTAGTATCCACTCTATGTACCAAGCCTTGCATGATGACTACAGAGCGATCGTCCATGGCTGGGGATTCGGTATGTTTTTTTCCATTCTACCTCGTCGTTGTCCTTGGGGTTACCTTAGGGCATTGTCTGAGCGGTGGTTTCACCAGACTCAGTCACTCCATTTGTTGGACTGTGAGGTGATGATGACACCAATGGATTGGCGGTTTATCATAGGTATGGAGTTTGGAGGGGAGCCGGTGCCTTGTACGGTGGATATCACCCCTACTGCCGTTAGATCCTTGTTGGGAGTTCCGGCGGAGGCACTTCGGGGCGTGGACTGCTCAGACAGTCCTTTGGCGTAGATGCTATGGTAGCCGTTGAGTGAGCCCATACCCGATGATGTGAGAGTCAGGGATTGCATTCTTCGGCGATTGTTCTTGATGATCATTTGGGGCTGCTTCATAGCAGATAATTCCTCTGTGGTGTCCTTCACTTTGATCAGTGCCACTCAACACGTGGACCGTATAGGAGAGTATGATTGGGGTTCCTACACCTTTGCCTATTTCCTCAGGTGAATGCGCATACGATCGCAGGGCTTGACCGAGGCGTGGTTAGGATTCTACCCATTTCTGCTGGTGAGTGTTTCTCTTATCTTTTCCCATGTATAGGTTAAGAGTGTTGACTGACAGAATATGTTACCTTTGTGTTGGCAGTTTTGGGCCTATGAGAGGCTTCCATGTTTGCGTCCTGTGAGAGTGTTAGGTTTAGATACCTATCCACGAGGACGGAGATGGCATCATTCCATACTGGCAGAGGTCCTTGTTGCTTATGGTTTCACTCATTGTCGCCTACAACTGGAGTTATTGACAACCGATGTCATCACATGGGTTCCCTACTCTGGAGAGCATTTGGGAGTTGGATTTGAGAATGGGTACCTAACTGGAGTAGAGTACGTCATTTCCACCTGCAGGATTCCTCTCTTCACAGATGGAGGTTGGGAGCTCTATTTCGGAGAGCGTGCTATTAGGAGCACTACATGAGAGATCCGTATGCTGATCTTGCCTCCTACCAGGCGTTATTGGCCTATTTCACAGTCACCCGTTATTGACATCCCATTGTTGGAGATTGACAGTTTTACATTGTCAGAGGGCCCCTGGTCTTAGGAGATGTTCCAACATTGGTTGATCTCTCGTACTATTGGAGCTCAGACCCGCGCCACACGGTTTATGGGGGATATGGTTCCAGGATCCGTGATGATGACGGATTGGCTAGCCTGTGTCAAAGATCTGACTCATGTGACATAGATTGACAGATTGACTCGG
Organism: Panax quinquefolius; assembly: GCA_020205615.1. Taxonomy (NCBI): domain Eukaryota; kingdom Viridiplantae; phylum Streptophyta; class Magnoliopsida; order Apiales; family Araliaceae; genus Panax; species Panax quinquefolius. The sequence continues at coordinate 131,203,450 of CM035156.1, forward strand.
CAGCTGGACCGGTCACATCTTTTCATTCGGTATTTGGGCACAGATCCTGCAGAGGTAGATAGTTTTGATCCTTCCAGCTCTAGCGCTGGCCCCTCAGGTGACCCATATGGATTTTCCGGTGCAGATCCTCCCTTGTATTGGCCTGACATCCTTGTAGATAGAGATCAAGAGACTCGGGAGGAGTTACATCAGGTGGACAGGATCGATGATGTAGACATCGACACCATTGACTTTTTCTGATGTATTTCTCGTTATCTCTTTTGATAGGCCTCTGTTAGCTGCTGGGTAGCTTCGTTCCATTCTCGCTATATGTTTTGATAGTCCTCTATTAGATGTTGGGTAGGTTCGCCCCATTTCCCTGTATTTTAGCTGTACAGAGATGTATTAGATGATGATATACTTAGGAATGTATGTACAGTTTTCCATTCACTATATCATATTGCCATCTATTTTATCATGCATGTTATTATGTTATGCATATGTATATATGTCCAGAGATATTCAACATTGACCCCTGGATGGTCTTATGACACGACCCATACAGATGTCTTCTTCGACAGTTAGCCGTATTGATCATACCCCACCATTTTTGGTGGTATCTGGTATGCGCTCATGGTATGATAGTATATCACCATCAGACATGGTGATCATAGATGATTTGCTGCAGCATACTATGACCCTGTTGATGTTTTAGGTTCCCACAGGATTTGTTGAGGGTATGCTAGAGCATTGGGTGCCGGATAGACAGGTATTTCGATTCAGGACCCATGAGTTGACTCCTACTTTGGAGGAGTATGCACGGTGGACAGACTTTGCATGCATATGGCTACCGGAGACATGAATAGACAGTTCATGACCCTCGCCGGATTGAGATGTAGAGTGGTACAGGACGAGATTACATCAGGCCATGTGATATCCCAGCATTTCCTGTTTGACAGGTTTGGCTCTGAGGATAGCTATGCACGGCATTCCGAGGATTTCACCACACCGGAGGACCATTGGTGTTCAGCCAGAGTGGATGTACTGCTTTTATACGTATTGTCATACGTCTTCATGCCGCAGTACATGGATGAGCGAGATATCAGTGTTATCATGGCAGTGAGAGCTCTCAAGGAGGGTCGCACCATTGTACCGATGATCATTGCAGAGACTCTGAGGTCAGCTACATACTGCTACACTTATCCAGCAGGAGTGTTCAAAGGTAGCTCGGTCATGCTGTATGCGTGGTTTATGTCACACTTGAGACCGATTAGCACATTTAGATGGCAGGGGTTTTGTTTCACCCATGATATAGCCATGTCATACTCCTTCTAGCCTGCAAAGTGTACAGATGTTACGTCTTGGTCAGCTTTTCTGGCAGGGATTGGAGATCCTTTTGCTATATTGCTTCATTACTCATGCTCTGGGCATGGATTATCTCCCTCTAGCTGGTTTGAGGGGCATGATCACTTACCACCCATTGGTCGTTATGTGTCAGTTTGACCTGTTTTAGGATTTTCATCCGTATGAGGGGGCAGTGAGTTAGCGCTTCGCTTCACACCATTTTATCAGCGAAGGACAGATCTAGGTTGTATGCCTGTTGGGATCAGTGAGTCAGCGCTTGGTTCTATAGAGTATTCTGCATGGATGGAGACTGCATTGGCAGCTGTAGTATCCACAGTGCAGGAGACTGATTCTGACGATGAGGAGCCTATAGAGGAGGCTATTATTCCCGTCAATGATTTGACTGCTGGGCTACCAACATTTGTGATATATTCTCCCACCCCGAGTGCCACTATTACTCAGTATTCGACACAGCATTTGGAGCAGAGCTTATATCTGATGACCTATGATAGAGATCAGGCTAGGGCCGCGATGTTGATAGCTCTTAATGAGAGAGATACCACTCTGTTAGAGAGGGATGAGGCTAGATCAGCTAGGGATGCATTGATTGCGGAGCAGGATGCTGCCTTATCTGCTAGGGATGTGGCCATTGTAGATAGTACTTTCGTTAGATCCCAGATGACCGTCAGTCTTGCCGACATGAGTGCTTACATTGATGAGAATTATGCCACCATGCAATTAACCTCAGATCTACTAGCTCGTGTAGATACCCTTAGGCAGGAGCTTGCAGTGCTACCTCTGTCTTCAGAGAGGGATGCTATGTTAGATCTGATAGTCCACATACATACAGATCTGTAGATAGCTTTGTATTTTCCTGCACAGACTAGTTTAGCATTTTGTCATGACAACACATATGTATATATCAAACAGTATTATGTATGACAAGGAAATATATTTTGATTTACTTCCCTTTTAATCATGCCTTGATACTTGCTTGATATTTGACTATTTCTCCAGGGCCTTGTGAGCTTGATGCATTCTAAACTTATCCTTGATAGATGGACATTGAGACGTCGCAAGATCTCTTAGAACGGATCATTGATTTCTGTAAATCCCTACCATCTTTGGTGTCTTGGGACTGGTATCTGTATGGAAAAATGGAGAGGAGGGTACTTTTTTCCTCTCTGAGATTGACCGCACCACAGATGGTCGCCAGTACTTCTATTTGTGAGAAGCCTAGTTAATTCCATCTCTTATGGGTTGGTATTTCTCTTTGAGGTGCGATCGCAGCTTAGATGGTCACCGAATCTTCTATTTGTGAGAAGAGGTTGGATAATTCCATCCCTTTTATCTGAAACCGATAAAATTTGGTAAATTGAAGGTTGATCCCAAAACCGTGTGACAAGTATTTTTGTTCTGGTAGGGGTTAGACTGAACCATGAATGGCTGCCTACGTATTCCTATTGAAGAGGAGATCAAGTCTGTGTAGTTTGAACCTGATGTATGAGGTTCAACACTGAAGGTGAAAGGCAGATGGGTGTAGAAGTATTTTTGTTGTTTTTGTGTAGAAAAGGGAAGAAATGTTTTGTTGTTGTTTTTTTTATTATTGCGATCGGGCCATATAGAATATGGTTGCCTACGTACCCCCAGGTATCAGGGAGATCAGGTCGACGTAGTTCGCCCCTCAGGACGAATCGCAGCTGAAGAGAAACATGAATCCCATGTGCAGGCTATATTGCGGGGAGAATAATGTTTAATCCCATAATGGGGATAAACTGCAAGTTAGGAAAAAGTTTGATCCCGTCTTTAGGATAAACTGCAAGTGTAGAAAAGTTTAATCTCGTCTTCAGGATAAATTGCAAGCGTGAAAGGTTTAATCTCATCTTCAGGATAACTGAAATTGTGAAAGGTTCAATCCCGTCTTCAGGATAACCGAAATTGTATGAGAGGTTTGAAATGAAGTGATAACAGGCAGCTGGTTTGAAGTGTATGTTTCCTTGAGGGGCAGAAGAGTATGCAAAAAGAGAGGGTTCAAAACCGGAATGACTGGTGATTTGATGATCAAAACCAGGATGTTTGTTTGATGGTAACTTTAGACATAGTACCATTTCACGGTGTCTGAGTTGATAAGCTGCGGAAATTCATCGCCATTTATTTCCTACAATCTGAGAGCACCTCCTGTCAATACTTCCTTGACAACAAATGGGCATTCCCAGTTAGGAGCGAATTTTCCCTTAGATTGATCTTGGTTGTCAATGATCTTCTTCACAACCAAGTCATGTCGTTTAAACTGCCGTAGTCGAACTTTTCTGTTGTAGGATCGTACGATCCTTTGCTGATATAACTGACCATGGAAAATAGCCGCGGTTCGCCTTTCGTCTATTAGAGACAATTGGTGATACCTGTCTTGTACCCATTGGTCTTCGCCCAACTGCGCATCCATCAATACTCTGAGGGACTTCATTTCCACTTCTATGGGGAGCACTACTTCCATCCCATAGACTAATGAGTAGGGGGTTGCCCCAGTGGAAGTTCACATGGAAGTTCTGTAGGCTAATAAAGTCAGAGGCAAGAGGTCAGGCCATCCTTTGCAATTGGCGGACATTTTCTACATGATCTTTTTGATGTTTTTATTAGCCGCTTCAACAGAACCATTCATCTTTGGACGGTAGATGACGGAGTTAAGATATTTGATGTAGAATTTTTTGCATAACTCCTCCATCATCTTGTTGTTGAGGTTCTTAACATTGTCTGACATAATGACCTCTGGTTGTCCATATGGACAAACAACATTGTTTCTGATGAAAGCAATGATGACTTCTTTAGTAACCCTGGGGTAGGAATCTGCTTCAACCCATTTGGTGAAGTAGTCGATAATGGTGAATATGAATCGATGTCCATTACTGGCTTTGGGCTCGATGGGTCCGATCATGTCCATTCCCCACATTAAGAAGGGCCATGGCGAACTCATATTGTGGAGTTCCCTTGGAGGGGTGTGGATAGCATTCCCATGAATTTGGCATTGATAGCACCTCATGACGTGATCATCACAGTCAGCTTTGAGTGTAAGCCAATAATGCCCTGTTCTGAGGATCTTCTTGACAAGTAGAGGTCCACTCATGTGAGGCAACATATTCCACCATAGATCTCATCCATGAGTCTTTGAGCTTGGTCTTTGTCCAGACATCTGAGTAGACCTAATCCTGCATCTCTTTTGTAGAGTGCATCTCCGCTCAAGTAGAATTTAATAGCAAGTCGATGAATCCGCCTCTTCTCAGTTAGGCTTGCCTTAGCGGGTGTAGATCCATCTCGTAGATACTCCTTGATGTGTTGGTACCAAGGGTTGTGGATGGGAGGTAGCTCATCCAATACTTCTCCAACATAATTCCCATAGACTGGGGCCTTTTACAGAGTAAACGGGATGCTTGGCATGTTTTCCTTGTCAGGTATGTAAACCAAGGAGGCCAACGTTGCTAATGCATCTGCAAAATCATTCATATTATAAGGAATGTGTAGAAAGGAGATTTCTTCGAACTCTAAAGCCATCTGTAAAACTTGTTGATGGTAAGGCAGCAAATGTAATTCTTTGGTTTGATAGATTCCTGTGGATTGCTTGATTACCAATTTGGAATCCCCTAAGACATTTAACCGCCTGATGCCCATTGAACGGGCAAGTTTTAGCCCCATGATACAGCCTTCATACTCAGCTGTTTTGTTGGTGCTGAAAAATTACAATTTGACGGCGATGGGATATTGGTCCCCCGTATCGGATATTAAAACTGTTCCAGCTCCAGAGCCTTCTGTATTAACAGCTCTATCAAAATACATTTTCCACGTATGGCATGTATCATACTGATGGTGTAGCCGAACGGTCATTACCCCCTCATCGGGGAAGTATGTTTCTAAGGGTTTGTAATCCCCTGCATGTGCGGAGGCCAATTGATCTGCAATTCCTTAACCTCTGATAAACTTTTACGTCACGTAGACGATATTAAATTGCTATAGGATCAACTTCCATCTGGACAGTCGATAATTCGGTATGGGCTTACTGAACACGTACTTAAAAGGATCCATTCGGGATATGAGATGGGTTGTGTGACCATGGAGGTAATGTTGTAACCTCATGGAAGCCCATGTTAAAGCACAACAAGTTTTCCCAATCAGAGTGTACTTGTGTTCACTGATGCTGAATCTTTTGCTGAGGTAATAGATAGCTCATTCTTGGCCTCTATTGTCTTTTTCCCCAGCATTTAGCCCATGGCATTGTCATTTATGGACAGGTACATGAATAGGGGAACATCATCCCTAGGAGGTACCAAAATAGGAGCGTTAATCAGCTGCTCTTTAATGGTAAGGAAGGCTTTCTGACACTCATCATTCCATTTAATGGAGGAGTTCTTCCTTAACAACTTGAATATAGGCTCACAGGTTGCTGCGAGTTGGGAAATGAATCTGCTAATGAAGTTGATTTTTCTGAAAAATCCCAGTATTTCCTTCTCTATCTGAGGAATGGGCATTTCCTTGATGGCCTTGATTTTGGTAGGATCCAGTTCAATCCCTTTGTGGCTGACTAGGAAACCTAGCAACTTGCCTAACTTAACACCAAAGGCGCACTTGGCGGGATTCAACTTCAAGTTGTACTTACACAACCTGTTGAAAAGCTTTCTGAGATGATCTAAGTGGTCCTCCTCCTTTCGGGATTTGACAATAATGTCATCCACATAGATCTCTATCTCTTTGTGTATTAAATCGTGGAAAAGAGCCATCATAGCTCGCTGATAGGTTGCCCCGACATTGATGAGGCCGAATGACAACCTTTGTAGCAAAAAGTTCCCCAAGGCGTGATGAAAGTAGTTTTCTCACGATCTTCCTCAGCGACCATAATTTGATGGTACCCCGCAAAGCAATCAGCAAAGGATTATATGCCATATTGAGTAGTATTGTCAATAAGAATGTGGATAAAGGGCACGGGAAATCTATCTTTAAGGCAAGCTTTGTTCAAATCCCGATAATCCACGCAGACTCGCACCTTTCCCTCTGGTTTAGGCATGGGAACAATGTTGGATATCCACTCCGAATATGTAGACACCATGATAATGTCAGCTTGAAATTGTTTCACAATTTCTTCTTTAACCTTTAAACTCCACTCAGGTTTCAATCGCCTGAGTTTTTGCCTAACTGTCTTGAATCCTTCTTTAATGGGAAGGCGATGAAGAACAATGTCAGTGGACAATCCCACCATGTCTTCATGAGACCATGCAAACACATCCTGGAATTGAGTTAATAGTGCAACAATGTCATTCCGCTGATTTGTGGTAAGGTCTGAACCAATCTGGATTAGCTTAGGGTTGTCTAAGGTTCCAAGATTGAAAGGAGTGGTTTGATCAAGATTGGGTTTCAGTTTGTCTGTGAAACATTCCTTAATCTCTTGAGGTGTCTCAATGTCCTCTTGCATGTCCATCAAGTCTGAGTCCAATTTTACATCAAAGTTACAGCCCTTGTGGAGAGAAGGCACTTCATCAGCAAGTACATACACATCTAAATTCAGAGTCCTGAAACAAAATATGCTTTCACTTAATATATGCAACTATTCGATCATACAAAAGTGTTAGCATGTACTTGATAAAATAACTGTTAGTACTGTAAAGGCAAGTAAGCAATTAAAGTTATCTACAGGGCAGAGGGATTTTCTGCCCATTTTACCCTTGTCGACCAATGCATGGAGTTTTGCTCCAATTGTCGAGGGCAAAGTCTTGAAGGACTGCAGTGATGGAAGGATTGTCATTGTCCTCCTTTTCCCGAATGATAACCATGACATCTGGGCAATCATCGTCTCGGGTGTATCTGTTTGTATGTTCATCAAGAACAATGACGCGTATGCCTGCCATCATTAAGGCAAGGTCATGTTTACGTTTTCGTTCCTTTTCTTCCACTTCGGGTTCAGGAATCAGCACCTCTTTAGCTTTGATTGGCACTGGTTTAGGAAACAGCATAGCCACAACATGGGCTGGAACCTTTACTGGAGATTGTATAAACTCGTGAGGTAAAGGTATAGAAAATTGTCGTGAGGCGAAAGCTTGAGGAACCTACTCGTGCTTATGAGGATTCCTATGTCTAGAACTGGTAGAATAGCCTAGTCCAGCTGTTCCAATTTGACTAGACATTTGGATAGGGTGCTTAATACCCTGCTTATCTTTACCAAGCCCTTGTCCAGGTTGATGACCCAATAACATCATTTCTTGAGTGGTCGATATAACCTCGGCAGAAATCTTGGGTACGGGAAGTGGTGCTCCAATAGAATGGTATTGTGTATTACTCACTTCCAGAGTATGGAAACTGGCTGGTTCAACTTCTGAATTGAAGCTGATAATTGGTAGAGTTCCTTGTTCAAGACATTTCGGCTCAACGTTAACACTGACTAGACTGTTGTTGATAATGTATTTGAGTTATTGATGTAAGGTGGAGGGAACAACTCCAGCCATGTGTATCCATGGCCTCCCCAATAGCAGATTGTATCCTGAGTCTATCTTGAGGACGTGGAAGGATACATTGAATGTATTTGGACCAATCTTAATTGGCAACTCAATCTTTTTGACAGAATTTCGTCGAGATTCATCAAAAGCTCTGATAACCATATGGCTGCTTTGGATCTGCTTGAGATTGACATTCATCTTCACCAAGGTGGCATAAGGACAAATATTAAGAGATGAGCATCCATCTATCAAAACTCTAGCTAGCATGTACCCAGAAGATAAAATTATAATGTGCAATGGCTTACAATGACTAGTCCCTTAAGGAGATATTTTGTCATCAGTGAAGGATATCACATTATTGTTGAAAATGTGATCAACCAAATGTTGAAATTTTTCCACATCCACTGATTTTGGAAAATAAGCTTCTTCCAAAACCTTCCGTGAGATCTTCCGATGATCCTCGGAAGAGAAAACCAAGTCCAGTATTGAAATCTGGTGTGGAGCTTCTCGCAAGCTTAAAACAACTTTGGCTTCATTGTGGCCCATAGTGTGGAGGAAATTTTCAATCTTCTCTATGGGCAACTTCCCCTTTGCTTTGCAAGTAGGTTTAATAACCATTGAGGAAGATACAGTGGATTTTCCTTCGACACTATAGCAGTAGTATGAGACGTGGATCCTTCAGCTTGTCCATAATTCCATGGAACTTTGTGTAAGCTAACAACAGGATATTGTGGTCTGCAAGGTAAAGAAATTGGCTCTGGTGCAGCCACTTTCAAAAGATTGTCAGCTCCTTTGAGTTGAATTGGTTGTATGGGAAATACTTTGACAGTTTCATCATCCACTTCAGATATGACTACTACTGATCCCTTCCATTTGGTAGGACATGCATTCCCACCTTTGAGTTGCACATTGTAATCATCTGCTATTTGCAGGACACCGCTATCAATAAGATTCTTAATGAGATGGCGGAGTGCCCAACATTCTTCTGTGCTGTGACCGTGAGAATGTGAATGATATTGACACACTTCATCATGATTGAACCGTCCTGAACGAGGATTGATTGGAGGGAGAAGGAAGGTAATTCTTCTTTCATTGATCAACATTTGCAATATCTCCTCCATAGATTGGCCCAGATAGGTAAATTCCCTCTGATTGGCAAAATCCCGATGGGCTTTAGCATTTGCTCTCTTCGCAACCTTATCCTCCATAGCTTCGCTTTCTGAAGGTGGTGAGGAAGCATTCATGACAAATGGAAGGAGATAGGCATGCTCCTGCCTGATTAATTGGCGTGTGACTTGATGATGGTGGGTCACTAGTTCTGCCAATTGCTTAATTTGTTTGCAAAGAGCTTTCATCTTTTGTTCCATGATAAACTGGAACTTCACATAATCCCATCTGTCAACACCGTCTTTGATGGTTTGGGATGATTCACCATTAGAATTGGAACCCTGTCCAGTGCTCCAACTAATCATGTTGACCTCTTCTTCTTTGTGCTGAGGAAGAGGGTTGTCTTGCACATGAGGTTGATCTAGTTTGGTGACCACGATCTCACCGTTGTCTATTAAATCTTGGATCTTATGTTTCAAGGACCAACAATTTTGAGTATCATGTCCAGGTGCTCCGGTATGATAAGCACATTTCAGAGTAGCATTTAAAGCCCTCCCATTAGGGTTGGCGGGTGGAAGAAGATGTGTAATTTTCTTCTGAGCAGTCAGAAGAGCAAGAATATTCTCGAGCGAGTCCCCTAAGGGTGTGAGCGTCCGAGGTCGCTTTACTTTTCCACCTTTAGGCAATGGAGGGTTTGAAGATTGTGCTGGAAAAGGGGAGTAGTTTCTCCTCGCATAGGCATGCTTTGATTGTTTTTTTTGTCCTTGTAGTATCAAGGAAATATCCTCTTCTTTCTTTTTATTGACCCTCGGGGTTGTTTTATAAGATTGAATTTGGATGTGCTCAAAGAATGACTTTAAGAATGGCTAGGTCTTGAATTTTACCAGACTTCAATCCCATTTCAGCCATTTCTCCGTGTTTAATCATTTCAGAGAATGGTTTGCCAATACCAGCTAAGACTCTCTCATAAAAAGGAGTTTCTTGTACATCTATGAAAGTCATAACCATTTCTGATTCCGTCATAGAAGGAATAACTTGAGCAGCAAGGCGCCTCCACCTTTGAGCGTACTCTCTGAAAGACTCATTAGACTATTTCTTGGCCTTGGTAATTTGGTACCGGTCAGGAGCCATCTGAGATTGAAAACTTTATTGAGTGGGGAAGGCGTGAGAGCGACTCTTTGACTATGGATCTTTGAGTTGTCTAATCTGGTATACCATGAACGGGCATCTCTAGTCAGACTTTTCTGAAACAGCTGCATTCTGAGCTTTTCATTTTCTTTATAAGACCCAAGTTCTCCAATGAACACTTTTAAATGTGTATAAGGATCCCCTAATCCGTCATACTTTTCAAAATCAGGGGTTTTGAATTTCTCTGGATAATGAACACCAGGAAATATGCAAAGTTTTGCATATGAAACACTACCATGTGTTCCAATCCCTTTGAGAACACAGATATATTCCTCCATTTGGAGTACCTTCTTCCTGATATCACCGGTGTCTAGATCTCCTTTGAGATAGGCGTTTTCAGGGTCTTTATTGGTCGTATCCAACTGAGGTTCTGGAATTGTTTTTTCCAGACCTTGAACTCCTCCTTGTGTAGAGGATTCTGTATACATAGGTATCTTCGTACCCTGAGTAGACTGGTGCAATTCTTTTAGTAAAACGGCCAAGTCTATAATTTATTTACTCAATCCGTCAAATTCTTCTCGGGAAATAGGATTAGACTGTTCGGAAGAAGATATGATAGGCTGTAGGCTCGTGGCCTTTTTGGATTTTGAGCGGGTAATAGGCACAATTGTTTCCCTACAAAAGACTTATGTAGTTTAGTCATAGGGTAATGTAAATGTTATCATGAAATGTTCGTTTTAGGAATATTTTCCTGCAAAACCAGGTGTTAATTGATAACATGTAAGCTCAAAAAGTCTTCATATTTTCCATTGCATAAAGATGAACATGGAATAAAATTACATTTAAATGCTTTTACAAGTAATTAGAACATGGAAACCATGAAGAGACTTTCCTCCGCGTTTGGTTTATCAGAGGTTGACCTATCTTAGGGTTTCTCTCGCGGCTTTTTGGCATGAAGGTTCCTAGATCATCGCAATCTACTTGACGGGAAGTTAATCCGGTCTTTCAACTGGAGCGAATCTAGGTGGTGCCTTTCCTGAGCCTCACTGGAATTATTCTTCCTGCAAGTGCAGTAATCAAACACCGATAGGATAGCCTCCTGGTGGAGGAACCACACAACATACATTCACATACAACGCGTCTCACCGTTTATACAAAAGGATGACATGTCCGAAGCACTAATATCACAAATAGATATTTAGCAGTGCAATAAAAAATGCATTCGTACACATTCATCAGAAATGTAAATGCAACATTCACACACAAGCATATAACAATTTTGAAAAGCTTGTAATAGTGGCTTAAGTTCTCTTACTGGAGTCCCCAGTAGAGTCGCCACCTGTCGATGTCGGGATTTTTTAGTGTCCCTTTTCGTTACTTATTCTTTGGTGTTCTCATGTTAATGTGAGATTTGTTTGAAAAAAACAAGTGAAAAAGGTTAGACATGTATAATGTCGATGATTTGACTTTAAAAGTCACCAGTTGGTGTATTTAACTAGTTGCACCAACGCAACCGAAAAAGGTTTACACATTGACCCAGTGATTTGACACTGCTAGACGAGTCTGTGAAACCGAGATTCATTTTGGGTCTGGGGGCTTGATTATGCGGAGGGAAGGTGTTAGGCACCCCCCAACATCCGTGTTACCACGATGACCGCCACTTTTCAAAGAAACTGTTATATGAATGTGTGTGTGTGTGTGTGGATCAATGTGCAATTATTTGGAAGTTGTGTTGTACCTCGTTCGCACCTATATACATAGGGTTTGAATTTATAGAAAATTTCAATTTTAGACAAGATATATTAATGAAGTTTTGTAAAAAGAGGTTTTTCAAACCCTGTGCTCAATAGTAATTGAGGCCTTTGATACTTCCATTTTATTATTAAATGTTCGGCTTGTTTGCTTTTATTTTCAAGATGCGAAGCATTCTCGAGAAAATAATATACAGTAGTGCTGAACTCCTCATGGGCATGACAGCCATCTAAGGAAATTCATACACTGTAAAATAATGTACAGGTTGCTTACAGCTGAAAAATGTCCATCATGGGAACTGAATCTAGATTCAGTAAACTGAACATGTGATCACATGATTCCTAAGCTCACATGATACTTTGCAATTTATATGGAAAGCAATAAGCGCTTATATATATAAAAGTCAGAATATATATATATATATATATATATATATATATATATATATATATATATATATATATATATACATGATCAATCACAACAAAGTACACTCCAGGTGGGACGAAATGTAAATAAAGTTGTAAAAGCGATCAATCGCCACTTAATTAACTCCAACTTTCGATGAAAAATATATATATATATATATGTGTGTGTGTGTGTGTGTGTGCGAATATATATATAGCGAAGAACGCTTGGATGTAAATTTAGGCTCATTTGGATGTCCGACAACAATTATAGGCTCATATATATATATATAAAAAGTAACAATATATATATATATATATATATATATATATATATATATATATATATATATATATATATATATATATATATATATAAGCAAATAAACGCCTGCATCAAGTTCTATGCTCAATCGAGGCATAACTCGATAATATTAGTCCATATATGAAATAATATATACATATATAAGAATATATATACAGACAAAAATGAAAACCACGGACCGAAGTCCTGGCAAACACACATAACACGACTCTCAATGTGTATAACAGTGTGTGCTAATATGAGAAGAAGGCTTTATATAATGTGAAAAGGCTTACAGTGGGTTGCCAAAGTAGACTTCTATGACTTTAAATGGATAAACACTCAGCTCCCATCGGATAAAAGATAGCTATATGTGATGCCCCCAAAATAGGTACACATCACCTATTCTGAGTCGCCAAATACATGGTACAGAATACAAATACAACATAATTATACAACAGTCGTATAAAATACGACATAACATAATCTAAGAGTTTTAATAAGAATATTGTCATCTAGACAATATCCACACTCAATGGAATCCTCATTACATTTATTGTCACACTATCTAACAGAATAGTGAGGACTACTAATTCTATCATCTAGATCAGCATTCGCTCCCCGACTAGTCCACGCCACGCTCTCATTTCAAGAGAAACGGTGAAAGAAAGGGTGAGCTCAACTAGTCCAAAGAAGAAATATTATGACTAAGATAATGCGAATAATTTATCATTAGCCTTCAACAAAGTTGTTAAACCGATAAAATATAACAAACACCAAGTTTAATCTGCAAATGAACAAGCAATCCATTAAAAGAGTCAAGTAGAGAATAAAATCTACTATCTTTTATGATTTAAAAGGTTTTTCATCACTTTTATCATTTGGGACTCAATTTTAATAAATAATCCACATCATCCCTGCACTACGGCTAAGGATATTCATTAGTATCACAACCACAAATTATCCATGCACTACGGGCCAAGTATATTCGTGTATTCATCAATGGCCATGATCATGCCAACAATTGTCCATCAATGCACTACGGGCCAATGAGGACTTTTACCACATCATTTGTAACATTACCGTCATGATTATACCGAATAATCCCTAGTCATAATCATACCAAGTCCATCTATGCACTACAGGCCACAGATGACTTTCAACATAATATAAATATATATGAGGATGATGACAATGTTATAAGAATTCAATAAAACAAGTTCAAGAATTAATTTATCCAGGAACTAATAACGTCCAAATTGTCAACATGATACTTCTTTATAGAGTAAAACTCAAGAATGCATGTAAGAATATTTCCATGAAAAGATCTTTGGATGAAGCTTAAATATCAAGGATATTCCACTAATTTCATGGAATATGAAGTCAAAACTTTAACCAACCGAGTATAATAAAGAATGGAATAACAAAAGAAATCACCAGCATGCGATAGATCGACAAACAAAAGTTATTCCAATGTAATAATAAATAATTAAGTAGGTAAATGCGTAAGTACGCATACGGTGATATTCCAAATGTAATAATAAATAACGGAACCAGGTCATGTGTAAACGCACAGAGAGGAAATTCCAATAGAATAATAAATAATGGAACCAGGTCATGCGTAAAGCACAAACAGGATGTTCCAATAGAATAATAAATAATGGAACTAGGTCATGCGTAAAGCACAGACAGGATATTCCAACAAAATGACAAAGAATGGAATAACAGAAGAATTTCACCATATATGCCAAGATTGCTGCATGCAGACGAAGTTATTCTAACATAATGATAAAGAATGGAATAAAAGAAGAATTTCACCAAGTATAGGTAGCTCACAGATACAAAAGTTATTCCAATGTAATAATAAAGAATGGAATAATGAAGTTCTCTCATGAATACAAAAGAAATAATACCCCTTACCTTAGAAAGAAGAGTAATCGGATATAGGAGTAGTGAAATAGCAGTAACACTTTTCTTCTTTCTCTATAGTTTATCTCTCTAGAGTTTGGTGAATTCGTAAGAAATAATGAAGGAATGAGCTTCTATTTATGGAAGAATGGACTGAATAGTAACTAATTCATGAATGGTCCAGATTGATTTACTTTTAATCTGACGGTCCATATTGATTTAATAAAATATTCTAATAAAACAAAATCTTTTAAATAAAATATAATATATTCTATTTATAATCTAATAAAACGAATAACTTTATAAAAGTATTTTGTTTTATATAAAAGCTTTTCTGCTTTTATTACATTAATAATACTAATAAAACAAAACTCATCATCATTATTATTATTCACATTATTAATCGACTGTGTCGCTCCTTGTGAAAGAGGGGCTTTTCAATAAGGATTTCTCCCTATTGGCGCCGCAATTAGGTGACCAAACCTCTCCTTAGCGTAACTTCTGACATCGTTAATATTGCAAATAATAATATTAATAACTTTGTTATCTCAATTATTGATTTAATAATATATAAAATATCGACAATAATTGAATCAAAACTGAGTGACTTCTCACGTAAGCATCAATAATCAATACCGTGTGCTACTATGTAACCATGCGTATTACTGTACTTTTAACACCGGGTGTTTCAACAGTTAACGGTAAAACTTCCGCCGTTATTTTCATAAAAAGATATTTTATCATTTTCTCAATCCTACAATAATTCCGTTGTGGGGTCCACCAATGATTGTGTCATCATACGAATATTCCCTGTTAAAATGAATATTCTCCGACCAATCGAATATTATATAATAACTTGCGTACTTTGCAAAATTTATAAATATTACCCACAACTATAATATTATATCAAATTCATTCCATAATATTTAAAAATGATATTTATAGAAAAATCATCTTTATTCATAAAAGCTGGGGTCTTACAACCTCCCTTCTTAAGAAATTTTGCCCTCAAAATTAGTGGTACACTGTATGTCAAGAGGTAAGGATACCTTGATTTCATTTTAGATTCTAACTCCCAGATCATTTCCTCAACATCGTGGTTTCTTCACAAAACTTTGACTTGAGGTATAACCTTGGAGCGTAGAATATGTTCCTTCTTATCCAAGATTTGAACAGGAACCTCTTCATTCGTTAAATCTTCTGATATTTCATCCGATTCTAACTCAATAATGTGGTTCGGGTCTACCACATATTTACGTAACATAGATATATGAAAAACATTATGAACACGAGACATACTTGGCGGTAAAGCGAGTCTATAGGCCACAGTTCCTACTTGATCGAGGATTAAAAATGGGCCAATGAATCGAGGATTGAGCTTTCCTCATTTTCCAAATCTCGTAACTCCTTTCCATGGAGCAACACGTAACAACACATGATCTCCAATATCGAATTTCACGTCCTTTCGATGAAGATCAACATAACTCTTTTGTCGATCTTGTGAGGTTTTTATACGTTATCGGATAGTTTGAATCTTTTCCATAGTTATACGTACCAACTCTGGTCCCAACAACGTTGCTTCACCCACCTCATCCCAGCATACTGGAGAACGACACTTTCTTCCATACAACGCTCGAATGGAGCTATGCCAAATACTTTTTGATAAGCTGTTGTTGTATGAAAACTCCACCAATGGTAAGAACTTGTCCCAACTTCCTTGAAGTCAAGGACACGAGTCTTAATAAATCTTCAAGAGTTTGAATAGTCCCTCTCGATTGTCTCGTCCGTCTCGAGGATGATATATGTCAACTAAATCGTAAGTCTGTGCCAATAGCTTTTTGCAAAGTAACCCAAAATCGTAAGTGAATCTTGTGTCTCGATCAGAAACTATGGATACTGGCATACCATGCAGTCTTACAATCTCATTTATGTACATACGAGTAAGACGTTCAAGTGTATAAGTTTCTCATATTGGTAAGAAATGAGCAGACTTGGTCAATCTATCAACAATGACCCAAATTGCATCCATGCCTTGAGAAACCTTGGGAAGAACAGTAAAAAAATCCATGGTAATGTGCTCCCACTTCCATTCTGGAATTTCAAGTAGTTGCAATGGACCTTTTGGTACTTGATGCTCCGCCTTGACTCGTTGACAAGTTAGACACCTTGAGATAAATAGCGATATCTCTTCTTATATGGTCCATCAAAATGTATGATCGAAGATCACGATACATTTTGGTACTCCCTGTGATGGATTGCAAAGCGGTGTGTTGTGCGCCTCCATCATGATTTTATACTTTAAATCGTGGTCATTAGGAACACAAAGTCCGGAGTTGACTCAAAGTATTCCTTCTTCATCGATTCTTGCTTAAGATAGCACCTTCTTGCGCTTTCTTCCTCATACGCATCACTCTCCTGTGTCTCAGAGCTTGAGCAACTTTAACTTTATCAATTAAAGTCGGTTCTACTCGTATATTTGCCATCATCACAAGGGTCCCTGGAGTCTTTTACTCTATCTCCATCCTTTGCAAGTCACACAAAATGGGCCTTTGAGTTGTCAATATCGTACTCGTACCCGCATATGATCTTCTACTCAAAGCGTCAGCTACCACGTTCGCTTTTCCAGGATGGTATTGGATGGTATGATCATAATCTTTCAATAGTTCAAGCCAACGTCGTTGTCGCATGTTAAGTTCCTTTTGAGTGAAGAAATATTTGAGGCTTTTATGATTCGTAAAGATCTCCACTTTCTCCCCATACAAGTAATGCCTCCAAAATTTAAGTGCGAAAACAACAGCTGCCAACTCTAGATCATGAGTAGGATAATTCCTCTTATATTCTTTGAGTTATCGAGAGGCATAGGCTATGACTTTCCCATGTTGCATGAGAACATATCCTAACCCTTTGCCCAAAGCATCATTATAGATGACAAATCCCTCCGAGCCAGATGGTATGGTCAGAACAGGAGCTGAAATGAGTCTCCTTTTGAGTTCTTGAAAACCCTTCTCACATTCTTCGCTCCAACCGAACTTTGTATCTTTTCGAGTCAGCTGAGTTAATGGAGTAGCGATTCAAGAAAACCTTCTATGAATCTCCGATAATA
This sequence comes from Panax quinquefolius, assembly GCA_020205615.1. NCBI lineage: Eukaryota > Viridiplantae > Streptophyta > Magnoliopsida > Apiales > Araliaceae > Panax > Panax quinquefolius. The sequence continues at coordinate 131,220,955 of CM035156.1, forward strand.
ACCAAATAAGCCTAGAAAACTACGATTTTGGCCATCGATTTAGGTTGCTCCCACTTTGAATAGCTTCAATCTTCGCCGAAGTCAACAGATATTCCATGACTTGATACTACGTGCCCAAGGAATGCTACTTCCTCCAAATTAACTCGCATTTCTTCAACTTGGCATAAAGCTTGTTTTCACGAAGCTTTTGGAGTATCAGCCTCAAGTGTTTCTCATGATCTTCACGACTTTTGGAATATATAAGGATGTCATCAATAAATACGACCACAAAGTGATCCAAATATTCCTTGAATACCCGGTTCATCATATCCATGAAGGCAGTAGGAGCATTAGTCAATCCAAAAGACATGACTAGGAATTCATAATGCCCGTACCGAGTTCTGAAAGCCATCTTTGGAATGTCATCGGTTCTAATCTTCAATTGGTGATATCCGGAACGAAGATCAATCTTTGAAAAGAATTTGGCTCCTTGTAACTGGTTAAATAGGTCATCAATACATTGCAATGGGTACCTATTTTTGATGGTGATGTGATTCAACTCCCGATAATCAATACAAAGTCGCATACTCCCGTCTTTCTTTTTCACGAATAGAATAGGAGCACCCCAAGGAGAAGTACTAGGATGAATAAAGCTAATGTCTAACAATTTCTGCAGTTGGGTCTTTAACTCCTGAAGTTCAATAGGAGCCATTCGATATGGGGCTTTGGAAATGGGTTTTGTACCAGGTTCAAGGTCGATACAAAATTCAATTTCACTCTCTGGGGGTAGGCCAGGATGTTCTTCATGGAATACGTCAGGAAATTTATTAACAATAGAAATATCATTCAAAACTGACGTATTTTTGTTTAGATCCGTGACATGAGCTAAGAAAGCTTGACATCTATTTTTTAATAAACGAATAGCTTTATGGGTTGAGATGACCGTGATTGATTTTAATGGTTTGGTTGCTTGAATTAGCATAATAGGTTGGTTAGGAATATGAAAGCTAATAACCTTACGAAAATAATCAATTTTTGCATGATGAGTAGTTAACCAATCAATCCCTAGAATTTCATCAAATAAAAGTATTTTCAAAGAAATAAGATCGACAGGTAACGTGCGGGTGCCGATTTGAATCAAATAAGACTTATAAACTGTGGATGTAATGAAGGTTTCTCCCAATGGAGTTTCAACAGATAAGTCAAAGTCTAATTTCTCTGGAGTCAAATTTAAACGTTGAGCGCAAGTAGGAGAAATAAAAGAATGGGTAGAACCGGTATCAAATAAGGTATAGACTTCACTAGAGTTTATGATAAGCTTACCCGTGATGACCTCGTTCGGGTTCCTTGCTTTCTAGGAGGACACGATAAACGCTCTCCCTTGCACTACTGGCTTTGACTTTTCTAGGACGGCCTTTGGTGCCTCCATCCTAGCTAAACTTGTCTTTGGTGAATGACAAAATCGGGCTACGTGACCTTCTCTTCCATAATTATAACATGCTTTGAATGGCATTGCACAGTTTGGACTGATGTGTCCCTCCCCTCCGCATTTGAAGCATATAATAGGTGGTCGTTCTCCTTCCTTGAACTACTTAGCGGTGACCGTCCAAGAGTTGCTAGTGTTTCCACCTGCATTTTGGACAGGAGTCGCTCTTTCCTGATGTTGCATGAATTTCATAAAGCCTCTGAACATTCCATCGTTCATCATCTGGTTCGTGTTGTTGTTTGTCTGAGGATTGTTGCCTTCCTGATGCACATTATCCTTATTATTGATCTGTGGAGACTCAACGGTCTCCTGTGCTCCATTAAAGTTCTCAACATTGTCGGATGTCATTTTTAAATACTACCACAAAACAAGGGTTAATTAACATATCAAATATTATCCCTATACTCTGACCTACTAATTAAATAAAAAATAAACTTAGGTAGGTCATACTAGCGAAGGAATTCTGCCTATCCCTCCTAGTTCTTGTCTCACATCTTAGCCCGAGGATCATATCCTCAAGCTCAGACTCAACCGTGACGCCCCAAAATAGGTACACATCACCTATTCTAAGTCGCCAAATACATGGTATGTAATACAAATATAACTTAATTATACAACAAATATATAAAATAATGACATAACATAATCTAAGAGTTTTAATAAGAATATTGTCATCTAGACAATATCCACACTCAATGGAATCCTCATTACATTTATTGTCACACTATTTAATGTAATAGTGAGGACTATTAATGCTATCATCCGGACCGTTATCTGCTCCCCGACTAGTCCCAGCCTACGTTCTCATTTCCTAAAGAAAACAAGTGAAAGAAAGGGTGAGCTCAACTAGTCCAAAGAAGAAATATTATGACTAAGATAATGCGTAATAATTTATCATTAGCCTTCAATGTTGTTAAACCGATAAAATATAACAAACATCAAGTTTAACTGCAGAGGAACAAGCAATCCATTAAAAGAGTCAAGTAGAGAATAAAATCTACTATCTTTTACGATTTAAAAGGTTTTTCATCACTTTTATCGCTGGGACTCAGCTTAATAAATAATCCACATCATCTCTGCACTATGGCTAAGGATATTCATTAGTATCACAACCACAAATTAGCCATGCACTACGGGCCAAGGATATTCGTGTATTCATCAATCGTTATGATCATGCCAATAACTGTCCATCAATGCACTACGGGCCAATGATTATACTGAATAATCCCTGGTCATAATCATACCAAGTCCATCTATGCACTACAAGCCACAGATGACTTTCAACATAATATAAATACATATGAGGATGATGCCAATGTTATAAGAATTCAATAAAACAAGTTCAAGAATTAATTTATCCAGGAACTAATAATGTCGAAATTGTCAACATGATACTTCTTTGTAGAGTAAAACTCAAAAATGCTCAGAAGAATATTTTCATGAAAAGATACTGGATGAAGCACAAATATCAAGGATATTCCACTAATTTCATGGAATATAGAAGTCGAAACTTTAACCAACTGAGTATAATAAAGAATGGAATAACAAAAGAAATCACCGTGCATGCGATAGATCGCATGCATGTTATTCCAATGTAATAATAAATAACAAGGCGAGATCATGCGTAAAAGTATGCATGTGATATTCCAAATGTAATAATAAATAACTGAACTATGTAATGCTTAAACGCACGTATGTGATATTCCAATGTAATAATAAATAATTGAACCAGTCATACGTAAAGCTATGCATGTGATGTTGGACAAAATAATAAATAATGGAACCAGTCATGCAGAAGCTATGCGATGTGATATTCCAAATGTAATGATAAAGAATGGAATAATGTAAGAATTTCACCATGTATGCAGATCAGACAGACAAAGTTATTCCAACATAATGTTAAAGAATGGAATAATGTAAGAATTTCACCAAGTATAGGGTAGCTCACAGATACAAAAGTTATTCCAATGTAATAATAAAGAATAGAATAATGTAAGTTCTCTTCATGAATACAAAAGAAATAATACCCCTTACCTTAGAAAGAAGAGTAATCGGATATAGGAGTAGTGAAGTAGCAGAACACTTTTCTTCTTTTCTCTATAGTTTCTCTCTAGAGTTTCAAAGTGAATTCAAAAAATAATGAAGGAATGAGCTTCTATTTATAGAAGAATGGACCTGAATAGTAATTAATTCATGAACGGTCCGATTGATTTACTTTTAATCGGACGATCCATATTGATTTAATAAAATATTCTAATAAAACAAAATCTTTTAAATAAAATATAATATATTCTATTTATAATATAATAAAATGAATAACTTTATAAAAGTATTCTGTTTTATATAAAAACTTTTTTGTTTTATTACATTAATAATAGTAATAAAACAAAACTCATCATCATTATTATTATTCACACTATTAATCGACCATCTCATTTCCAGGAAAGAGGGGGCTTTCCAATAAGAATTTCTCCCTATTGACGCGCAATTAGGTGACCAAACCTCTCCTTGGCAGAACTTCTAGACATTGTTAATATTGCAAATAATAATATTAATAACTTTGTTATCTAAATTATTGATTTAATAATATATAAAATATCTATAATAATTGAATAAAAACTAAGTGACTTCTCACGTAAGCATAAATCAATACCGTGTGCTACTATGCAACCACGCGTATTATTGTACTTTTAACACCGGGTGTTTCAATAGTTAACGGTAAAACTTCCGCCGTTATTTTCATAAAAAGATATTTTTATCGTTTTCTTAATCCGACAATAATTCCGCCAGGGTCCACTAATAATTATGTCGCCATACGAATATTCCCTCGTTAAAATGAATATTCCCCACCAATCGAATATTATATAACAACTTCACAGATTTTGTAAAATTTATAAATATTACCTACAATCGTAATATTATATCAAATTCATTCCATAATATTCAAAAATGATATTTATAGAAAAATCATCTTTATTCATAAAAGCTGGGGTCTTATATATATGTGAGCAAACAAGTGTTTAAAGATGAGGAAACACTCAAAAATATGTATACAGAGTAAAATGGACAGGCTTCTCGCTTTTCCTCTCCTCTCTCCCTCTCAAATGGTCAATTCCAAGGCTTCATATATATAGACGGATGGCCATAGTAGTATTCGCTGCAGCCCGCAGCTTATACCCTGAATCGGTCGTGGTGCATCCGAGCCTCGCGGGTCCCGTTGTCTCGTGGTACGTGCACTCATGCACTGTAATGTCTGTTCGAACCTGCAGAACTTCAATCTGAGCATCCGAACGAGGTTTATCTGACCTTCTTCAGATCGCTTGTGTCAAGAGTTACGCAATGACATGGATTAGAGGTTGTACGAAGTAAGGAAGAGGGGTCTATGCCCATGGTCTTCAAGCTTCAAATTCTATCCAAAGTACTGCCACGCGTAATAGTCACTCGGGATTGTTAATCCTCGATTCTTGTGGGACATTGTTGGATGTATGTATGTATGAAGTGTTGAGATGACGCGCAGGTGTTGAAGAGACAAGATGACGTTTGACTCCTAGCCGGGGTTATCGCCGATTTGAGTTGAAAGTAAACGTTGCTTAGGGTTACATCTGAGATTGTAATACTTGTTGGTATGTTGCGATATCATCTTGTGAGAGAAAACGTTGAGGCGGTAAGATGACGTTTTTGACTCCTCATCGGGGTTATTGCCGGTTTGAGCTAAAAGAAGATGTTGCTCAGGGTTACATCTGAGATTGGACTGCTTGTTTGTATGCCTCACTGCCATCTGCTGTTGTGCCTGTCTTCCCGTTGTTAACTCCGGGTCTGAGGTATGTGTGCCTTGGCAAGAGGTCTAAGCTTGAAGCTGATCGCATGTGTTTGAAATAAGCATTTCCGGGGTTATCGCCGGAACTGCAATGGCATCCCTTGGGGCTATCACTAAGGATGGAGTTACTACTCCCAGTGTTGTCTTTGGGACTGGAACTGAATGTCGCAGTATTATCGCCGAGACATAACTATCCTCTCTGGTTTATTGCCAGTCTTTTGATCTACGTACCTCAGGGTTATCTCCGAGGTTGGAAATGACACTCCTGGTGTGTGTTCCGGGTTTTGAGATGAAGTTCCCGGTTTGTGTTCCAGGTTGGGACTGAACTTCCGGTAGTATCCAGAATGGTTGTAAGCTATCTTTCAAGGTTATCTCTGAAAGACGAATTTACCCTCTTGCAATGTTTGTAATAGGAGTGCAGAAAATTTCGAGTGTCTACAGTGATATCTGGCGACTCAGAATGGGTCGTGTGGACTTATTTTGGGGGCGTCACAAATGGTATCAGAGCTTAGGGATATGGTTGCTGGCGGAGATATGAGTCTAGAACTAGGAGGGGAGAGACGAGTAATATATTTTTCTAGTGTGTGACTTACCTAAGCTGAAATTTTTACTTCATAAGTTGACAAATTGTGATATGTCAATTAACCTTTGTTTTGAAGATATATTCTAGAATGATATGTGAAATACATGAGATGAGTAATGGGAAATTCATGATATAGAGGAAATAACTAGGAAGGTACAATCCGAAAAGAAAGCAAGGTATTCTCATTTCTTCGAACTACTAGGTACGTAAATTTCGAGGGCGAAATTTTATAAGGAGGGGAGATTGTAAGACCCCGAATTTTATGAAAATTTTCTTATAATTATTATTCTATTTAGTAAATTGTTAAATTGAAAAAAGGTTAAAGTTAAGGGTGATATGCAAAAAATTTTCAAAGTAAGCAAGTTGATATAAAATATTCGTTGTGTTAGGGAATATTCGTTTGGTCGGGGAATATTCTTTTTATCAGGGAATATTCGTTCGACGACACTATCATTGGCGGACCCACAAAGGAATAATTGTCGTAGTTAGAAAACGACATAAATATCTTTTATAAAAATAACATCAAAAGTTTTACCGTTAACTGTTGAAATAACAGGTGGTAAAAATACTGTAATACGTGTGGTTACATAGTAGCACACGGTATTGATTATTGATGCTTACGTAAGAAGCCACTCAGTTATACTCAATTATTGCTACAGTAATTGCTGCATAGTATCTCATGTTATTTGATTCAATTACCGTCACAGTATCATCTGCATAATATGTTATATTATTAAATAAATAATTGAGATGACAAAGTGATTCATATTATTATTTGAAATATTGACAACGTCTAGAAGTTCTGTCAATGAGAGGTTAGATAATCTAATTGCGCGCCAATAGGGAGAAATCCTTATCGAAAAGCCCACTATTTCCTAGGAACGACCTGGTTGTTAAATATTGTAAGTTATATTATTAATGATGAATAATTGTTGTAGTATTAAGAATGTGTTTATTGAAGATAAGTGAATTACAAAAGTTAGAGAGGAATAATGTGACAACCCGATATTTTCTATATAAATAAATCATAAATTTTATGATAATTTTTTTTTTATTATTTATTAAAATAAATATGGGTGATATGTACAAAATAATATGTATATAATTATATGTGTGATAAATAAAATTTATTTATTAACTCCTAATAATTGCAGATAAATTTATTTTAGAAATATTGATTATTATAAATTATATTCTTATAATAATTAATTTTATATTAGAAATGTTTTATTAAATATTTTTCCATGAAATTATAGGTATATATTATTTAAATAATATATGAAATGATTTTAGAATAATTATAATAATTATTTTATTATATGAATTTTGTTCAAAGTTATTAAGTTAATTATTTTAACTTAATTAATAAGGTTAATCATGATGATAAATCAGATATAGAATCCAAACCCTAGTTCTAGGTTTTGATCAATGAATGGGAATAATATTATAATATTAAATATATTTTGATTTTTCAGTGCTATAAATATGTACTGTATGTACGTACTGTTGATGGTTGGTCAATTATGTTTTATCTGACCAAACCCTAGCATTAATTGGTTTAACCCTGTTTTTCAAAATTAAATGGAAAATTCAAGACTGTTATATAACTGTGTTATATGATTTATGTTGTAATAATATGTTTATTATGGAAAACCATAATTATGAATGAAAACCCTAATTCCTCAAATTAGAAACCCTAATTTGAAACATAAACTGGGGTTTGTGATCAGTCAGAAATTGTGTTACTATGATTAATAACATGTATGATAGATTTTATTTGCTAATTAAGGTAAACCTAATTAGTAAATTAAAACCCTAAAACCTAGAACCCTAAATTGATAATTAGAAAACCGTAATTATAATTTGGTAACCCTAATTACCAAAATTGTAAACCCTAATTGTTATAATTAGCAAGGTTAGTTATATTAGTGTTATTAAACCCTAATGTGCATGTATAATTAGAAGCCTAAGCTAATTAACAAAACCTTAATTATAAATTTTGGAAAATAAAATTGTTATTTTATACAAACCATAATTGCTAAACCTTGTAAATGCAATGTGCTAAACCTTAGGGTTAAACCCTAAGGGGTCAAACCCTAAGGGTTTGCTAATTGACCAATGTTCCATAAACAACTCAAGCTAAATGACCACTATGCCCTTTTGAGCATTAAAGAAGCTAATATGTTGGTTTTGGCAATAGGTGGAGTTGGTGACCTAACCTTACTAACCCCATGTGATGATAATTGACAAAGAATCACTCTAAATCACCAAGTCCATCAGATGCAAGCTCTATATATAGATTGAGAGAGAGAGAAGCTTGCATTTGTTAGCCATTTTGCATAAACACCCAACCAATCCTCTCTCTCACTAAAACCAACGAATTATAGTAGCATTTCAGTCCCATTTTCAAGCCCCACGAAATCCACTATTAGATTCATAGGCCAAAATCAGAAATTTCTCATTTAAAGGTGATTTTATAAAAGATAAAACTAAGTTGCAAATTTGTAAGCAGCGTATCAGGCAAGTATCCAACCTTTGCATTTCCTTTATGCAATGGACATGAGTAAGAATGTTTCAGAGTTATATTATTATTGTACAGATTATTAACCCTATATTATATATGCCCATTGATTATCAACATGTTAGTATATGGTAATTCAGATATATATTCTGTTCGTTAATTTCTATAAAATGGTTATACAAGTGTCCCCACTTGGATAATCATTGCAGTTAATCACATGTTGATTCACCTTTGTCAAATTACCCGTATATATATATGTTGAACTATAGATTATTGTTGATCAAGATAAAACCTTTGGTTTGGAACCCCGACAGGTATGAACATGCCGTTCACAGGAAAATTTTTATGTGCCCAAGGCAGCCAGAGTGAACGATCACATTGTTCTTGTTATGTAGTATTGATCAATACAGGCTACAACGGGCTGATCACCCCTGTGCCCGTAAGTTATGACGGTTTACAGATGAAGTTCTGTTTAACCTTTTCGAAAATGAAAATAATGTTCATAGTATGTCACTTTAACCCTATTTATAGTCAATACGTAGTTTCAAAAGTTTGAAAGAGAGTTGTTATGTTACTATTATCTTAGGTACAGATTACTTCACAACTATTGACTTGTTGCAGACGGATAATATAAAGAAAATATTTAAATTCTTTCAGCTTACATATATATAATTGTTAATACTTGTTGGGCACTCAAATGCTCATCCTTGCTTAAGTTAAATGTTTTCAACTAAGTGCGAACAACTTGAAGGCTCCACTAATAACAAAGGAAAGGGGAAAGTTGCTGAGTGAATGCAGTACTATTTTATGTAATATTTTGAGATTATGAATACTATGATATATAATTATCTAATATTATGTAATGAATGTTTAAAGGTCTCGTACCTAGGGATTAGACTCTGATGATATAAAAATTAAGTTGATCTTTATATTATTGTTATTATTATTAGTATTATTCCACTCATAGAAACGGTATCGTGAAGCACCGAGTACGGGTTTCAAGTACCCAGATTTGGGGGCTTTACAAATAATGCAAACATGGAAAACTTTAGGGGTACTAAAGCGTAATAAGTTAAATTAATCTGGACCATTGGTGGTGGTTTTAATAGTAAACCAATCTGGACCATTGATGGTGGTTTTAATAGTTAAATTAATCTGGACCATTGGTGGTGGTTTTAATAGTAAACCAATCTGGACCATTGATGGTGGTTTTAATAGTTAATCAATCTGGACCATTGATGGTGGTTTTAATAGTTAATCAATCTGGACCATCGATGGTGGTTTTAATAGTAAATCAATCTAGACCATTGATGGTGGTTTTAATAGTAAATCAATCCGCCATTGGTGGTGGTTTTAATAGTAAATCAATCCAGACCGTCAGTGGTGGTTTTAGTAGTAAATCAATCTGGACCGTTGATGGTGGTTTTAAAAGTAATCAATCTGGACCGTTGGTGGTGGTTTAAAAAGTAATCAATCTGGATCATCGGTGGTGGTTTTAAAAGTAAATCAATCTGGGCCATCGGTTGTGGTTTTAATAGTAATCAATCTGGACCGTTCATGAATTAGTTACTATTTAGTCCATTCTCCTAGAAATAGAAGCTTAATTCTTCTTTCATTCTCACTAATTCACTAAGATTCATAAGAGAAGCTATAGAGAGAGAAACTATAAAGAGAAAGAAGTAGAGTATTCTGCTACTTCACTATTGCAGTATCCAATCTTCTACTAAGGTAAGGGATATTATCTGTTGTATTCGTAAGGGATATTATTTGTTGCATTCGTAAGGGATGTTATTTTCGTTTGGTAAGGGATATTATTTGTTGTATTCGTAAGGGATATTATTTGTTGCATTCGTAAGGGATGTTATTTTCATTTGGTAAGGGATATTATTTGTTGTATTCGTAAGGGATATTATTTGTTTTATTCGTAAGGGATGTTATTTTCGTTTGGTAAGGGGTATTATTTCTTTCGTATTCATAAGGAATACTATTTTTTGTATTCATGCTTTAATATGTCAGAATAACCTGTCTACGCGGATTACGTACCGTATGACAGGTGAAAATCCATTTGCAGTTTCGTATGTTATTTCTTTTCATATTCTTAAATCTAAACATACTATGGTAAGTATTGCTTCTATAATTCTTAAAATTAGTGGAATATCCTTGAGTTTTGTGCTTCATCCAGTATCGTTTTATTGGAATATTGATCTGAACTTTCTTATTAAATATCAATATTTTTACCCAGGGTACTATTCACGAGTTTTTATTTACCCAGTTACTATTCACTTTAGTATTATTCACTCGGGTATTCGGGACACTTTTCATGCCGGGGTACTATTCACAAGTCACTATTCATGGGTTACTATTCACCCAATTACTATTCACTCAAATATTGTTCACTCGGATATTTGGGGCACTTTTCATGCTGGGATACTATTCACGAGGTACTATTCCTGAAGTATTATTCATAGGATACTATTCACGGGGTACTATTTACCCGAAAAATTTAATTCTTTTTCGTTCAAATTATATTTGATAATGAATATTATTCTTGAAATTTTACTCCACAAAGCAGTATCATGTTGACAATTTGGATATTTTTAAACTCTTGATAAATTTGAAGTCTTTAATATTTATCCTTGATTCCATTTGATTGATGTTTATATCATTGTCATCATCCTCATGCTTATATTGTAATGAAAGTCATCTTTGGCCCGTAGTGCATAAATGGACTGTTGATTATTGGTTTTATAGTTATATAACTTTGGCTTAGGTGCAAAGATGGACTGTAACGACCCGGAAATTCAAATTTTTCAGAATTTAAGTTTAAAGAATTAGTTATTAATAAATTGAATTTTATTAATAATATTATGTGCTATGTGTTTATTAATCGTTCTAGAATCTAGGATGATTATAAGTCGGAAGGATTCTGGCTACGAGCTAGACTGAACGAGTACTAATTTTCAAGATAAAAATAAAATTATTCTGGGAATAAAAATATTTTCGGGGAAAAAGACGAAATATGCACTATTCACCCGACGAAACCTAAGGGTTAGGGTTTGAAATAACCTAAGCCATTCTGAGAGTTCGGTATGTCGAAATGACATTCCGTCAAAAGATTTGCCGATAATATATCCTGAAAAGTTAAGTAAGTCGATAAAAGTTTTTCTCAAAAAACGTGTAGAAATTGGACAAAATAAAAATGACAAAAAGTACTGCTGTGTACTTTTCACTCGTTTAACTACGTTAGGGTAAAACGTGAAGGAAAACGCTTAACTCTAAAATGTATTTTTCAGTTTTTCGAAAATCCGAAGAATACGTAAATGTTAATCGGTAAAGGAAAGAAGAAATATCCAAAAATATTTGGATTCTGAGAATCGCAGTTTTTAAAATTGTCGGATGAAACCCGAAAGACGGAACCGCAAAACATACAAGCTAAGTTTTGTGAATAGTAAGGAGGTTAACTAAGGAAGTGGAAATAGTAAACTTAAGTGTTAAGTAAACTTAAGAGTTAAGCAAATTTAAAGGCTAAGTAGACTTAAGTGTTAAGTAAACTTAAGGAATAAGTTAACTTAGTCCCTATGTTATGAATAGTAAGGAGGTTAAGGGGGTGAAATGACTAAAATACCCTTAGCTTTAGATTTTCTATAAATAGGAAGCTAACTTTCTTTTAAATGAGATTTTGAGAATTCTACACTTTGAAAGAGAGAGAGAGAGGGAGTTCGGATGGGAGGATGGGAAGGAGAAGGAAGCAAAAAAATTTGCTCGGGAGCAACCTTTGTCTGACGAAAAGAGATTAATGAGAACGGTAATCCGAAACCAAGTCTTTTATAAATTTTCTTTAAGGTTTTATGTTTAAAAACATAACTTAATGAGAATAAGAAGTAGATGATGTTAGGAATGATTTCATATGGTTAAAATCATAAGAAAATGAAGAAATAAGAATTTCAAGTTTAGTAAATAAATTTCTTAAGTATAAGATTCGTAATGAATTAGAACAATCCGAGTAGATTATATGAATAAGTAGGTGAAATAAGTAAGGAATAATGTTCTATAACATCAAATTCCAATAAAAAGTGAAATCGTATTCCAAAATATCGATTAAAATGAAGAACAAACGAAGAACATGAAGAACACGCAAAGAACACGAAGAACATTGTTAATGGACAAATTTAAAACCATCGTAGGATAATTGTTGTTGATGGACAAGTTTAAAACCATTGCATATAAGTTAGTTTCATATTGCTTGGTTAGGAACGGTAGAAACGTTTATGAAGAACGGATTAAAACTTAGATATAACGATGTTATGGTGAAAATTTCGTTAAAGACAAACGATAATTAGAAAGTTAGTAAATGAACCCGAACATGTAGGGTTTCATAAGAATGTAAGAGAACATAGAAAACGTGAGTCGTGGACTCAAGAATGAATGAATTCCAAGTTCGAATGACCGAATTATGGATGAACATACGAAGAGCGTTAAAAACATAAAACGAATGAAGGGTGAAGATCAAGCCAATCGAATGGCATGTTAACGGATTTAGAACGAAGTTCTGTCTGGGAGTATTGAAGTACATAAGATAAGGAAGAGAATGGATTTGGAATGACCTCGTTCCGAGTTATAACGAAGGAGATATGAGATCGGGAAGTAAGCGTTTCAAATTAGATTTAACAGTTAATGAAATTTTCTAGGGTTAGGGCTTGGCGCCATGGCGCCAACCATGCCTTGTAATGAATGCGCAGCTGCATATGGAAGTTTCAGATCGTAAACTCGCGCATGCCACGCGTGAAAAGAAAAAGAAGAGAGTGGCGCCGCAACGCCAGTGTAGGGAAAAAGCCAGAGAAGAGCTTTTAACTGCTCAACTCTTGGGGGAAACGTACGGGAAGATAAAGAACATAATGTTCAACTAAGATGACACTTAATCAAGTGAATTAAACCTTTAGTACAGGTTGAGCGAAATGATCAAAAGAGATTAAAGGACAAAGAATTTTAAACGCGAGTTATATAACTAATGTCAAGGGACCGTAGTCGCGAGGAACGAACGTGAGGGATTGCTAGGGTTGTGATTCCTTAGACGTTGAGCAACGAGGGTAATGAATATCATTTCGATTTTATGTCATGACAGTGAGAAATAAGTGTGAAGCGTTTAGACGTTGTGTACGCAACGCTGTTGTGGTAAACGAGTGGTCTTAGCATACAACGAACTGTATGGCTTCGACATTAAGGAAGAATAACGAATGGTATTAAGAAAGCCGTAATGAACGGTAAAAAGATTAATGGAAGTCGAATGTGAGTTGGATGAGAAAGTTAGAATAAAATGTAAGCGTTGAACACTTTAATCGACGTGAAGGTTGAGGGTACGCAAATATTAAACGGATAGAACCTACACCCCGTGTATGGTTTGACCGTAAGATGATGAAGATCAATGATTAAACCGTGAACGGTAAAGAAGTTGAATTAAAGATAATAACGTTTAATGTAACAAAGCCTATTTAAGGATTAAAGGGAATGATCGCTCTGAGTATACAAAAGACTATATGACTTAGACGATAAAGAGTGAATACTGAGGGTGGCATTTAGTTGCCAGGAATCCATAAGGAATGAGAAATTAACTTAACGAACATATAGTTTAATAGTTCGTATAAGTTAAGATAAGGTAAGTTGTAGTACAATCGTAACCTTTGATGGTTGACATATGGGAGCTGGGCTAAACAATTCCTTCAGAGAGCGAAGGTATATACAAAATTGGCAACCGATCTAACTCACTGTTATGGGCATTGTAGATGAGACGGAAACTTGTTTGTTAGTTGTTTATGGGAAACCATTCAAAGTACCATATGGACTACTAGCAGAGAAGCGATGTGTGCTGCGTCCTAGAGAAGTTATAAGAAGAAGATAAGAATGTAAAACATCAAAGATGATGAACGTATAAGTAAGACATCTCCGTATGTCATGAAGCCGTATAACGATAATGAAGGTGGTCGCGTAAACTTAGGTTGCAAGAATGTGAACCTTAAGAAGTAAAGTTAAGTAAACTAATGCATAAGTCAAAGATGTATGACTAATTGGTGTATGTGGTGTTTTCTTATGTGTTATATAGGAATTGAAATGAGCAGTTCGGCGTAAGCTGTAGCTTGACGTATCGCAAGTTTCCTAACTTCATTCATATTTCAAATGAATGCTAGTTTCTTAAACTTCTCAGATGTTGAACTTGAGAAGTTCTGTCTATGTGTGAATGTGCGATATTTGTACAAGGTCGTAGAATGTATGAAGCCTTGAGCCACAATGTGAACACTTTGGTGTTTCTATGATATGAACTGTTCTGTGATTGAGTTGTTCAATACAAGTATGATCTGTTTATACATGAACTGTTATTCTAGCCAGACAGGATGAGTATGAAAAAGGTAGAAGAATGAAAGTATTTTAAAATGAAAGTGAATATTGTTTTAAAATGATAGGAATCGAGATTATTCCTATTATTCAAGCTACTTCATAACTTTTGTTCGGTTATCGAAGTCTTAAAAGAATGTTTGAATTCTTGAAGATATTTGTTCAACTATGATGACTTGCTGGGCAATTTAATGCTCACACTTGCTTTAAATGAAAAACATTTTCAGTGAACGATGTTAGAAGAACTTAAGGATCCCGCAAAGATCAAGCTAACGGTATCCAGATGAAGTGCCATTCAAAATGTGAATGAGCGAGAAGATCAAGTGAAGACTTATAATATAGAAATATAAAATTAAGTTATAGACTAGTTTAAGAAACTGTTATGTATCCTTGGTGGCGGATAAAAGTCACTTTTGTAAGATGAAATGAATAATGTATTTATCATTATTTGTAATGAAAAAGGGTATAAGTTTCTTAAAACCTGGGATTTGAGAGTATATGTTGTTATATTTAGCTATATAATGATGTGTGTTTGGAAAAAGATGGGATCGTGACATACGAAATCCGGGTGTGGAGATAGACCGGATTCCGCGGCGTTACAGATTGGTATCAGAGTTGATAGGTTATAAATCTTAGGTAAGAGTATCTAAGACTATAATCATAGAGAGAGAGATAAGAAGATCACCACGTGATCATGGTGAATGGTAGTAACAGATGAACTGTTAAACGTTGAATGATTTATAGTACTACGAAGTAGTACGGGAAGAAGAACTCAGATTGAGTTGTAAAGGATAGCATACGAATTAAAGAAAATTCCTATTAATTAAAGAGAAATTTAGAAGTTGTAAAATTTCAATTGAGGACTCTTGTGATAGCTGAGTTGTATGAACCTTTGTATGGGCAGAGGTTTGTGCTTGGTGTAACAACTGCTTAGCTTATAATAGTGATAATCATTGGAATTGGTCGCGCTATCAAGATGTATATGACGAGAAGGTGAATCTTTTCTCATGTATATACTTGATAGGTAGAGAACGATAAGGTTGGTGCGAGTTCTTAAAACTCATACTTATGGTACGTTCATGACTTATAATGATACGGTAGGTTTTTGAACTTCTCAGCGAATGTACGCTTATGGTCTGTCTGGGATGGTTCTTCAACTCGTATTATTGTGGAAAGTTCCTGAACTCATAATGTGTGGTAAGTTGATGGACTGTACTAAGATATAAGAATGTTTAGACTAAAAATTAGTTGTTTTCAGTAGGCTTAGTATTGAAGGTGCTAGAGAAGATTAGGTATTGTTGCAGTAAGACAATGAAGAAAGATGGAGAATAGGATATTCCAAGTCATCTAGCTATGCTAGATTTCGAAGTTTATTGAACTCATGCTGATATGTACATTTTGAAAATTAAAGAATTGGTTCAACTTTTGGAACCAATAGATTTTTTAAAAGAACTATTCTTGGTATGTCTATGCTAATTGTTTGCCAGACAGATGTAAATTGATTTAAAATATCAAAATGAATTTTATATCATCAGTGCATTTGATGCAAGGATGGTAAAAAGATGGAGTTATTAATGCAATTGAACCTGGTGTTGGATGTGATCTTAGGATCAACAACCCGCTATGGTATGATGTATAATGACGAAGTCACAAACTGACGAAGTCCTCAACGTACTGTGAAAAGTACGGTATCATGACGTCATAAAACGTTTTGATGTATTTGAAAAAGAATTTAAAGAAGTAGTCGATGTCAATTGAGTTGACTAGATGAATGTTTCACGTTGATATCCAATTTATTGGTATGGTCTAAGCTACTCGATTTGGCTAGACAAATGGTATGTCATCGAGCTTTCTTTGAAGAAGTTGTGCCAAACCAAATTGTTTTGCTGCGGAATCTAATGATTTAGTCTGAGGTGAACATATCCCGAAATGGGGTATACGATGGGTAAGAGGTAGTTTGCTTTCTTTGTGATTGTAAACTGGCCGTGGAAGAAAGGTTACGGCGTCATGCTGTTAAACCGAGTAAGAGTTCATGGTCAATTTGACCCCTCAGCAAAAGTATGAAACGTTTTAAAAGAAAATTCTTATATTCCTCATTGTTCATTCTACTTCATAATTCTTGATAGGTTGTGAAGGTGAGAGAATGTTTGAAAGCTAAGAAAATCTTTGAAGAGAAGTTGAGAAGATGGGTAGGCTAAAATTTTGAGGAAGAAATTCTGTGAAGAAGGGGTGAATGAGATGACCTGGGTATGGGTGTGGTTTTGAGAAATTCTGAGGACGGAATTTTTATAAGAGGGGAAGAGTGTAACGACCCGAAAATTCAAATTTTCCAGAATTTAAGTTTAAAGAATTAGTTATTAATAAAAGGAATTTTTATTAATAATAGTATATGTTATGTGTTTATTAATCGTTCTAGAACCTAGGATGATTATAAGTCGGGAGGATTCTGGCTACGAGCTAGACTGAACGAGTAATAATTTTAAAGAGAAAAAAAAAAAATTCCCGGGAATAAAAATATTTTCGGGAAAAAAGACGAAATAGGCAATATTCACCCAACGAAACCTAAGGGTTAGGGTTTGAAATAACCTAAGCCGTTCTAAGAGTTCAGTATGTCGAAATGACATTCCGTTAAAAGATTTGTCGATAATATATCCTAAAAAGTTAAATAAGCAGATAAAAGTTTTTCTCGAAAAACGTTTAGAAATCGGACAAAATAAAAATGACGAAAAGTACTGTTGTGTACTTTTCACTCGTTTAACTACGTTAGGGTAAAACGTGAAGGAAAACGCCTAACGCCAAAAAGTGTTTTTCAGTTTTTCGAAAATCCGAAGAATACATAAAAGTTAATCGGTAAAGGAAAGACGAAATATCCAAAAATATTTGGATTCCGAGAATCGCAGTTTTTAAAACTATCGGATGAAACCCGAAAGACGAAACCACGAAACTTACAAGCTAAGTTTTGTGAATAGTAAGGAGGTTAACTAAGGAGGTGGAAATAGTAAACTTAAGTGTTAAGTAAACTTAAGAGTTAAGCAAAATTAAAGGCTAAGTAGACTTAAGTGTTAAGTAAACTTAAGGAGTAAGTTAACTTAGTCCCTAAGTTATGAATAGTAAGGAGGTTAAGGTGGTGAAATGACTAAAATACCCTTAGCTTTAGATTTTCTATAAATAGGAAGATAACTTTCTTTTAAATGAGATTTTGAGAATTCTACACTTTGAAAGAGAGAGAGAAAGAGGGAGTTCGGATGGGAGGACGGGAAGGAGAAGGAAGTAGAAAAATTTGCTCGGGAGCAACCTTTGTCTGACGGAAAGAGATTAATGAGAATGGTAATCCGAAACCTAGTCTTTTATAAATTTTCTTTAAGTTTTTATGTTTAAAAACATAACTTAATGAGAATAAGAAGTAGATGATGTTAGGAATGATTTCATATGGTTGAAATCATAAAAAATGAAGAAATAAGAATTTCAAGTTTAGTAAATAAATTTCTTAAGGAAGTATAAGATTCGTAATGAATTAGAACAATCCGAGTAGATTATATGAATAAGTAGGTGAAATAATTAACGAATATTGTTCTATAACATCAAATTCCAATAAAAAGTGAAATCGTAATCCAAAATATCGATTAAAATGAAGAACGAACGAAGAACACGAAGAACACGCGAAGAACACGAAGAACGTTGTTGATGGACAAATTTAAAACCATTGTAGGATAATTGTTGTTGATGGACAAGTTTAAAACCATTACATATAAGTTAGTTTCATATTGCTTGGTTAGGAACGGTAGAAATGTTCATAAAGAACGGATTAAAACTTAGCTATAACGATGTTATGGTGAAAATTTTGTTAAAGACAAATGATAATTAGAAAGTTAGTAAACAAACCCGAACATGTAGGGTTTCATAAGAATGTAGGAGAACATAGAAAACATGAGTCGTGGACTCAAGAACGAACGAATTCCGAGTTCGGAAGACCGAATTACGGACGAACAAACGAAGAGCGTTAAAAACGTAAAACGAATAAAGGGTAAAGATCAAGCCAATCGAATGGCACATTAACGGATTTAGAACGAAGTTCTGTCTGGGGGTATTGAAGTACGTAAGATAAAGAAGAGAATGGATTTGGAATGACCCTGTTCTGAGTTATAACGAAGGATATATGATATCAGGAAGTAAGCGTTTCAAATTGGATTTAACGCTTAAAGAAATTTACTAGGGTTAGGGCTTGGCGCCGCGGCGCCAACCATGCCTTGTAAGGTGGCACTGTAGCGCCAGACATGGAAGCCGGGTACTGCAAACTCGCACCGCGGCACGAGAGATAAAGAAGAGAGTGGCGCCGCAGCGCCAGTGTAGGGAAAAAGCCAGAGAAGAGCTTTTAACTGCTCAACTCTTGGGGAAAACGTACGGGAAGATAAAGAACATAATGTTCAACTAAGATAACACTTAATCAAGTGAATTAAACCTTTAGTACAGGTTGAGCGAAATGATCAAAAGAGATTAAAAGATAAAGAATTTTAAACGCGAGTTACATAACCGATGTCCGGGGACCGTAGTCGCGAGGAACGAACGTGAGGGATTGCTAGGGTTGTGATTCCTTAGATGTTGAGCGACGAGGGTAATGAATAACATTTCGATGTTATGTCATGATAGTGAGAGATAAGTGTGAAGCGTTTAGACGCTGTGTACACAACGTTGTTGTGGTAAACGAGTGGTCTTAGCATACAACGAACTGTATGGCTTCGACATTAAGGAAGAATAATGAATGGTATTAAGAAAGCTATAATGAACGGTAAAAAGATTAATGGAAGCCGAATGTGAGTTAGATGAGAAAGACATTGAGGGTACGCAAATATTAAACGGATAAAACCTACACCCCGTGTATGGTTTAATAGTAAGATGATGAAGATCAATGATTAAACCATGAATGGTAAAGAAGTTGAATTAAAGATAATAACGTTTAATGTAACGAAGTCGAGTTAAGGATTAAAGGGAATGATCGCTCTGAGTATACAAAAGATTGTATGACTTAGACGATAAAGAGTGAATACTGAGGGTGGCATTTAGTTGCCAGAAAGCCATAAGGAATGAGAAATTAACTTAATGAACATATAGTTTAATAGTTCGTATAAGTTAAGATAAGTTAAGTTATAGTACAATCGTAACCTTTGATGGTTGATGTGATGAATGAATTGTTTGAATTGTGATTGTTTGAATTGTGATTCTGGGGACAGAATCCTTGTAAGGAGGGAATGATGTAACATTCTAGAATTCTAATTGTTATATTAAATATTTATTGAATTATTTAAATATTTAATGGATGTGTTTATTGTTGAATAAATAATTGTTCAAATTTGAATTGATGTGGTTAATTATTTGTTAAATAAATAATTAAGGAAAATTAATTATTTTGCTAATTTAATTTAATTATTAAGTTAGAGAATTTTGATTAATTGAATTACTATTCTTTTTATTAGAATTTGTAAATTTAAAAGGATGTGTTAGTTGATTAAATAAAGTTATAATTATATAGAAAATTATAATTTTGCGGTATTAATTTATGTGATGAAGTGATTTAATAAATTGTTATTATGATTAATTTAATTAAATTAATGTGTGACAAATAACCTTGTTATAAAGGAGTTATTAAAATAACTTAAAGGAGTTTTAATTCCGTTTTGCCAAACAAGACTTATTGCTTATTCAGTCTTTAATATAATTGTGTTTTACCAAACAAGGTGTAAGGATTAATGGGTTATTTTTTTAGTTAGTAACCAAACAAGCCTTATAGATTTTGATTTCAAAATTCACATAACTGATATCAGTTATGTTTATAATTATATTATATAATAAATATATATTATATTCTATATACGTTATTTGTTAAGTACGTTAGATAGAGAGAGAGAGAGAAGAAAAGAAAACTCAGAGGAAGAAGAAAAAGGGATGAAGAAAAGAAGAAGAAGAGAAGAGAGGAAGAAAGGCTAGAGAGTGGGAAGAAGAATTTTGATAATCAAAGGGGATAGCCATCATCTTCTACAATCAAGGTATTCTCCTATTTCCTTTAACTTTCTCTTCTCCTATTTTTTTTCTCTGTGAAATTCTTGCGATAGGATAATTGTTGATTTTATGTGTGTTCATATGATAAACTAGTGTTGTAAAGTTATTTTCATAGGTTATATATGATTATAATCAATGTATTGTTGTTATGTATGATGTTTGTGAAGAAAACCTTTTTACAAAGAGTTTTTGGTGATTTTATATTGTTTAGTTAAAATAGAAATTGAGGGTAAATTAGTTGTTTAGTTGATAAATTGACCATTTAATTTGATAGAGCATGTATAATTGTTGATAAAAATACTTTGAATTAGTGGTTTTGGTTGAAAAACAAAAGTTACAGTGTTGATTTTCATTGAAATATAAAAAAAATGAGTTTTAGCCAAAAACAGTGAATTTGGGTGTGTTAATTTTGTTGTTTATGTTGTTGTATGGGTAGAATCATGTTTAGAGTTTTTGAAATATATTTATATGAAGTCTCTATATGATTTATGTGCTATTTGGTCTGTTAAAAACGAGCTTGTAGGCCAAAATTGGCTTTTTACGGCTACTACCGAGGTCGTTCGCCGAGGTCAGAATCAGATCGGCATTGGACTACAGATACTTTATAAGATTTTGTATGGCGCCAAGTCACTACCATGCTCTTGACTTGTAACTTTGATCAGAAGCTTTGATCTCATGTACATATGCGGTGACATATGCCATGTTCATGGCCAATATGACCCAAAAAGAACTCGTTTACCTGGCCATGAAAGTTAGCGTAATGGTCGATAAAGTGTACTTTTTTTGTACACGAAATTTTAAGAAAAGTTATATGACGATAGTAGGACTGCTAAATGTTGATTTTAGTATTTCTATACTATGCATATGTATGTTATTAGCAATTAACGTGTGTTATAACTCGATTATGTGATTAAAAATCCAATTTTTAAATGATGAACGTACTTAGTTATGTTTGTAAGATGGTAATGACTAATTATGTCCTGATGACATATGTTTATAGGATATTGTGATTCGTATTGATTTGGTTTAGCCTACGAGCAAGGCAAGTTCTCTAACTCAACTTTTGTAATTGGAATCAATTATTGTTCCCAATATAATAATGCAAGTTTTCTAAACTCTCTTTTTACATTGAGCAAGTTCTTTAACTCTACTTTTAGAATTGTGCAAT
Source organism: Panax quinquefolius (assembly GCA_020205615.1). Classification (NCBI taxonomy): domain Eukaryota; kingdom Viridiplantae; phylum Streptophyta; class Magnoliopsida; order Apiales; family Araliaceae; genus Panax; species Panax quinquefolius. Next base: position 131,242,950 of record CM035156.1, read on the forward strand.
TGCTTAAATTTTCTTTGAGCAAGTTTTTCTAATCCTTTATCTTGTTGAACTAATTATGGTTTTCAATTCGATTATTATATAATGATGTAAGTTATTCTTGAGCAAGTTATTCTTGTATTTAACTTGTTGTTTAGCATGCAAATTTATATATTCTAATGTTAAACATTTTTATCGATCAAATTATTATGCATACTTAGTATTCAATTCTAATTAACCTTGGCTTAGTATTGTTCAAGCAAGGTGTTATAGTTATTCAAATTGCATGCTCTTAGATTATTCCTAAAGCATGACTTTAGTTTACTATGATTGATTCAATCACGATTATTCTATAGTGAAATGTTCTTGGTTTCATTCAACTAATACTTAGTTGATGTTCGTTGAATTCCAAATTACCCTGAAAGCTTATCCAAACCAAATTTCCTTTGGTGCGGACTTGTACTCTAAATACTTAGATGAATAACCCTAATGTTATGATTAGGGGTTAACTTACACATAGCGTAAAATGTTTGTGCACAATACATCAGATGAAAAGAAATCGATCCCCTAAGCACGAGGAGTCCTTATAGTCTTATGATTCGTTAAAGTTGGAGTTGAAAGATTACTCTGGCTATCAGAGACATAGTTCATGGTCTTATGACCCTCAGTTATATTTATTCCACATTTTGGATGTCAGTTTCTGATTATAGATGATAGAGTACTATTCATTATTGATGAGCCTATTATTGGCAGTTATTATTACTATACTCCTGTTGATTTCTTATTGTATCTAGTGAGCAATTGTTTTGCTCACTCTTGCATATTTTAAAACTCAATGCAACTAAAGAAGAGAAGGTAGATGAACCTTCGTCTAGCAAAGGAATGGGAAAAATGTGCAAGTGATGAAGACTTGCAATTTTACTTTGATTGAGATGTTAGATTTTTAATATGATGATCTTAGACTTGGTTTTAATGAAGTTTATTTAATTTCCGCATTTAAATGATTGTAATTAAAGGTTAGATAACCTGGGAGATTTTCTTATGTAACCCTTTAATGGGAAAGGTTTTATTTATCCAGTTTTATTATGATTAGGTAGTTAGATATGAATGTTGGATTAAGTGAACACCAAATCCTGTGGAAATGAAGTACCTGGATTTGAGGGTGTCACAGTTGATATATGGGAGCTGGGCTAAACAATTCCTTCAGAGAGCGAAGGTATATACAAAACTGGCAACCGATCTAACTCATTGTTATTGGCATTGTAGATGAGACGCGAACTTGTTTGTTGGTTGTTTGTTGGAAACCACTCAGAGTACCATATGGACTACTAGCAGAGAAGCGATGTGTGCTGAGTCCTAGAGAAGTTATAAGAAGAAGATAAGAATGTAAAACATCAAAGATGATGAACGTATAAGTAAGACATCTCCATATGTCATGAAGTCGTATAACGATAATGAAGGTGGTCGCGTAAACTTAGGTTACAAGAACGCAAACCTTAAGAAGTTAAGTTAAGTAAACTAATGCATAAGTCAAAGATGTATGACTAATTGGTGTATGTGGTGTTTTCTTATGTGTTATATAGGAATTGGAATGAGCAGTTTGGCGTAAGTTGTAGCTTGACGTAAGGCAAGTTTCCTAACTTCATTCATATTTCAAATGAGTGCTAGTTTCTTAAACTTCTCAGATGTTGAACTTGAGAAGTTTTATCTATGTGCGAATGTCCGATATTTGTACAAGGTGGTAGAATGTATGAGGCCTTAAGCCACAATGTGAACACTTTGGTGTTTCTATGATATGAACTGTTCTGTGATTGAGCTGTTCAATATAAGTATGATCTATTTATACTTGAACCGTTATTGTTAAGTCTGTGTTAATTATTCTAGCCAGACAAGATGAGTATGAAAAAGGTAGAAGAATGAAAGTATTTTAAAATGAAACTGAATATTGTTTTAAAATGATAAGAATCAAGATTATTCCTATTATTCAAGCTGCTTCATAACTTTTGTTCGGTTATCGAAGTCTTAAAAGAATGTTTGAATTCTTGAAGATGTTTATTCAACTGTGATGACTTGCTGGGCAATTGAATGCTCACACTTGCTTTAAATGAAAAACATTTTCAGCGAACGATGTTAGAAAAACTTAAGGATCCCATAAAGATCAAGCTGACGGTATCCAGATGAAGTGCCATTCAGAATGTGAATGAGCGAGAAGATCAAGTGAAGACTTGTAATATAGAAATATAAAATTAAGCTATAGACTAGTTTAAGAAACTGTTATGTATCCTTGGTGGCGGATAAAAGTCACTCTTGTAAGATGAAATGAATAATGTATTTATCATTATTTGTAATGAAAAAGTGTATAAGGTTTTTAAAACCAAGGATTTGAGAGTATATGTTGTTATATTTAGCTATATAATGATGTATGTTTAGAAGAAGATGGGATCGTGACGTACGGAATCAGGGTGTGAATATAGGCCGGATTCCCGGGCGTTACATGGACTGTTGATTATTGTTTTTATAGTTGTATATCTTTGGCTTACGTGCAAAGATGGACTATTGATTATTGGTTTTATAGTTGTTGGCATGATTATGACCAAGGATTATTCGGTATAATCATGATCATTGGTCAAAACACGAATATCCTTAGCTCGTAGTGCATGGATAATTCGCGATCGTGATACTAATGAATATCCTTAGCCGTAGTGCAAGGATGATTCGATGATATGGATTATTTATTAAGCTGAGTCTCAGCGATAAAATATTGATAATAAACTTTTAATTTATAGAAGATAGTAGATATCATGCTCTACTTGACTCTTCTAAAAATACAGTTATATGTCTTTGGCCTGTAGTACAAAGATGAACTGTTAATGAATATCTTTGGCCCGTAGTGCAAAGATGAATTTATTATTATGATTATGAACATGAACTGTGATTTGGTATAACCATGATCTTTGATGTTTCAGGTAAAGACAGGTGATGAAAATTATCTTCGTCTTGGGTGCGAAGAGGAATTTAGAATCACAATTATGATTATGAATAATTGTGGACAGGAACTGTTGATTGATGTTACAGGGATAAAACCTTGTTGGTGGACTTTTAACGTGGAGAAGATAATAGACTTTATGGTCTATTTGACTCTTCTAATGGATTGCTCGTTCTGCTGCCACTATGGTTGAAAAGTTTTATCATCTACCATATGATCTAAATCTCTGATTTATTATTGACGAAGGCTATTAATAATATAATTATCTTTAGTCATGATATTCTTTACTGGGCTATTTTTGCTCACCCTTTTGCTTCACAATTCCTTTCAGGTATTAAGAGTGTAGCTGGGTCGAGCGGGGATAATAAGGGAATAGTGTGATGGTCCAACACTATCGAAGTTTCTCAATACATTATAAAACGACACGATATGCAATATATAATTGTATTGAGGACCTAAGATGGGTGTGTCGTATTTTATACGTCACTTAATAATTTATTTTGGTGAACAACAATAGGGTGATGAGAACCCGACTTTGAAAGCGTCAAAAGTGCACCTCATTAGAATGAACATGATAGTAATCTTCTTGTTCTTCTTTGGGGTCTTGAAATATTTGCTATTGTATTTTATATGGCATTGTAATAATTTGAGTTTGGATACTGTCTACAAGATAATATTGTATTAAAACTCACAGCTTACGTCTTGTCATATTTTGCATGACAGTTCAATAGTTGTATAAATGAAGTTTGTATTTGATTTCTGTAGTGTGATATCTGGCGACTCAGAATGGGTCATGTGGACCTATTTTGGGGGCGTCATAGTACATGCATGTCAATCAATAGTACATTAATGTGAATCAATAGTTCTATACATATGAAAAAAACAGTTACAGTATAGTACCTTCATCTATACCTCTATTTTTAATTTAGTCATACAAGTATTATCAATCTTTCACCACCTCCCCTAATAGTACATGCATGTGAATCAATAGTACATACATGTGAATAAATAGTTATAAGCATGTGAATTAATAGCAATTAATTGCTCATTTATCCGATGAATTACCCGATTGGTTAATATAACCTCAAGAAATCAATTATTATCGAAATAAATGTCGATTTCCACTAACACTAATAATCCCAACACAATGAAAATATCAATTTCATCTTTAATCAACATGAATTTATTCATTATTAATATTATAACTCACAATATTTAACAACCAGATCATTCCCAGGAAAAAGGGGGCTTTCTGATAAGGATTTCTCCCTATTGGCGTGTAATTAGGTGACCAAACCTCTCCTCGACAGAACTTTCTAGACATCGTCAATATTGCAAATAATAATATGAATAACTTTATCGTCTCAATTATTGATTTAATAATATAAAATATTATGCAGATGATACTGTGACAATAATTAAATCAATAATATGAGAGATATTATGCAGTAATTACTGTTGCAATAATTGAGTATAACTGAGTGACTTCTCACGTAAGCATCAATAATCAATACTATGTGGTACTATGCAACCACGCCAGACATCGTATTTTTTTTACTAAGGGTAGTTCAATAGCTTAACGGTAAAACTTTCGCCGTTATTTTTATAAAAAGATATTTCTGTCGTTTTCTAACTACGAAAATACTTCCGTTATGCGGTCCACCAATGATTGTACCGTCGTACGAATATTCCCTGGTAAAATGAATATTCCCCAACCAATCGAATATTTTATAACAACTTGCTTACTTTGCAAAATTTGTAAATATTACCCACAACTATAACATTATATCAAATCCACACCATAATATTCAAAAATATATTTCTAGAAAAATTAATCTTTATTCATAAAAGTTGGGGTCTTACAATGATAAGTTGCAGACTAGATCCGAAAAGTGTAGATTTATGGGATACCCTAAAGAAACATCAGGGTATTATTTCTATCATCCTATTAATCAAAAGGTGTTTGTTGCGAAATATGTTACCTACTTAGAAAATGAGTTTATCCTTAGAGGGGTCAGTGAGAGTAAGATATATCTTGAAGAAGTTCAAGAACCACAAAATACCATGGATCAAAGTCAGGTACCTGACCAAGTGGAAGAACATACTGTACCACAACCAATTCATAAATCTGGGAGAGTACCAAGGATACCTGATAGGTATGGATTCATCATAGAGGATGATGATGAGGTACGCATCATAGTTGATGATAACCCATTGTCTTATGAACAGGCTACGAGTAGTAAAGACTCAGAGAAATTGCTAGAATCCATGAAATTCAAAATGGACTCCATGGAAGAAAACCAAGTATGGACTTTGGTTTCATCACCTGAGGGCATTAAGCCCATTGGGTGTAAATGTGTATTTAAGATAAAGACTGGAGCGGACGTCAAGGTAGAGACCTATAAGGCCCGACTGGTCGCAAAAGGTTTCAAACAAAGATAAGGAATTGACTATAATGAAACCTTCTCACCAGTAGCTATGCTCAAGTCCATTTGGATTTTGCTTGCGATTGCAACATATTACGACTACGAAATCTAGCAAATGGACGTAAAGACGGTCGTCCTCAATGGGAATCTTAAGGAGGATGTATAGATGATACATCCAGAGGGTTTTGTTTCAAAGGTTGGAACAAATCAAGTCTATAAGCTACAACTGTGACACCCCCAAATCCAGGTTTTTCATTTCCACGGGATTTGGTGTTCACTATATAAATATCATTTATCTATCTACCCATAATAAATGAGAAACCACAAATAAATAGAAATAAATCCTCTCCTTATGGAGTTACAACATCTGAATTTAAATACATCAATCCCAGGTCATACTAACCTTAAATCTCAAATATGAATATAAATAATAAGTCTTACACAACTTTAACATAAGTCTGAAACATAAATACATCAATTAAACAACAAGTCTTCATCACTTGTTATCCTTGCCCTTGCCTTTGCTAGTAGAAGGCTCGTCGGACCTTTCGTTCTTAACTACAATGTTTTTATTACGTAAGAGTGAGCACGATTGCCCACAAGTATAATAATATAACAATAAAATAATAACATGCAAATGAATCAAAGACTTCTGAATTAAGAAAACTCGGTTGTTGAATCAAGAAATGAATAACAAGAATCAAAAGAACTTCTGAGGGTTATAAGACCTTGAACTATGTCCTAGGTTGTCAAGTGTTTATACTTGAAACCTTTAACAGTCATAAGACTATGGACTCTTCTTCTCGTACTTAGGGGGATCGGCCCTTAGTACCATACTGTGCACAATATCTTAACGCTAAAGTGTAAATAATCCCCTATAACAGGGTTGTTCATCTCAGTTTGACATTAGATTTCGCGCCAAAGGAAGTTTGGTTTGGATAGTTCAACAACGATTCTGAAATTTGAAAACGTTCATCAACTATGGATTAGTCAAATCAATAAGGGTTTGATAGTCTAATAAGGTTCAACAATAACTGATATTTAAATCGAATAACAATCTTGATAGGTATACGATAGAATAAGTATTGTATAACAGAATCATACTTTGAAGAGATTAATAATCTTTAATATAACAAATTGAACTTGATCAATAATAATGAGAATTTTCTCGATTCAAGTTCATAAACTTTAATAACAATAACAAGTAGGGTTAGGAAACTTGTCTCGTGCATAGGTTACACGTTAATTATGCACGTTCCTCGATTTAATCCTACATACCATTTACATTCACAATACCAGTCAATTATAACGTAACTAGTTATCACCAGTTCATTCGTTTTGTCTAAATTCTGGTTATGACTATACTTAGTCAAATAACAACGCTTATTTTTACATAATATCATGCTACATGAACAATAAGCTAACTATGCGTTCAATAATTCAATCAACATGTAAATGCCTTATTGACATGTTAAGAACCTAAGTTAACATCTCATTATATGTCTAACACATTTTTATATTCATTAGATTAGGTTACTATTACATTCCTGGACTTGAACAATTTAAGAAAATTAATTTCTGAGCAATCAGATAGTAAGGCTGCAAGGCCACCAATATATACATTCTTGACGTCATGTGAGAAGGCGGTCTTGCTACCTGACATTGGCATCTGCTGGCGTGGTTAAGGGCTTTGTGCGTACTTTAAGGCATGGAGTTGGCCATGGCTATATGACAACCCGATATTTTCTATATAAATAAATCATAAATTTTGCATATAATTTTTTTTATGGGGAATATATGCCTAGATAATGTGTATGTATTTATGTGATGAATATAAAATATATTTATTACATGAATTATTACATATATATTTATTTTAGAATTATTGATTATTATCAAATATATTTTTATAATAATTAATTTATATTGGAAATGTTTTATTAATTATTTTTCAAGGAAAATATAAGTATATATTATTTAAATAATATATGAAATGATTTTAGAATAATTATAATGATTATTTCATTATATGAATTTTATTCGGGATATTAAGTTAATTATTTAAACTTAATTGATAATGTTATTTATGACAAATAAATCAGATATGGAATCCAAACCTTAATTTTGGATTTTGATCAAGGAATGAGAATAAGAATATCATATTAAATATATTTTAATTTTTCAGTGCTATAAATATGTACTGTATGTACGTACTGTTGATGGTTGGTCAATTATGGTGTTTATTTGCTAAACCCTAGCATTAAATGGTTTAATCTTGTTTTTCAATTTAAAGGGTAAATTTAAGACAGTTATATAACTGTGTTGCATGATTAATATCATGTGTTACATAATGTTATGCTAATTATAAGAAACCCAAACCGTGAATGTAAACCCTAATTATAATTGAATTTCTAATAATTAGAAACCCTAATCCGGAAACCTAAACCGGAGGTTTAATCTGTCAAGAATTGTGTTACTGTGATTAATAACACGTGTGATAGACTTTAATTACTAATTAAGGTAAATCTAATTAGTAAATAAGAACCCTAATGATTAGAACCCTAATTTGTTAATTATAAAACCCTAATTGTATTTTGAGAACCCTAAATATCAAAACCCTAAACCCTAATTGCTTTATTAGCAAAGTTAATTATGATTATGGTTAATGAACCCTAATGTCCCTATATAAGATAATTACAAACTTAATATAATTGACAAAATTAATTTTTTAAAATTTTAGAAACTAAAATATTTTATTTTCTTTATAAACCCTAGTTGCTAAATCCTAAAAATACATTTTTGTGCTAAACCTTAGGGTTGAACCCTAAGGGTTAAACCCTAAGGGTTTGTCAAGATTACAAGATTGCCATTAAAATGATAAATCAATTGTCCATTATACCGTTTTGTGCATTAAAGAATCTACATGTAGGTTTTAACAATAGGGGAAGTTGGTGACCAAATCCAACAACCCCACATGCTCAATAATGCCAGCAATCAGCCATTTGTGCAACAAAATACATTGTATATGTGAAGTATATATAGATTAGAGAGAGGAATAATTCATTTGTTCACTAAATTTTGCCCAACTCTCAACCTAAACTCTCTCAAGCTCATAGCTCTGAAATTTCTTAGTTTATAAATTCCCAAGCAAAGCCCCACTAACACACATCAAAAATTAGTAGCCTTGATTCATCAATTAATCAAAGAAAGGTATAAAAACCCTAGCCCCAAATCTGTCCAAAAATTATGTGTTAGATGTTAATTTTAAGTGTTAGAATATGTTAGTTGTAGTCTATCTGGGTTGCTAGATGTTACATCCATAACATCTAGAGGCTCAGATTTGAGTTTTAAAGAAATCTTGAAAAATTATATTATGAGGTCTGACAACGAATGTCAGTGCCTTTAGATCCTTTCTTGTTTATGATTTATGTTGATTTTAAGTTGATATGTGTAGCCTGACATGTTGTCTTTAATCTGCAAAAAGATATGAAGTCAATTGATGTCTAGAATGGAAGTTATTAACGGTCAAATATCGTTGGCCAAGGCATCGACCTAATAGATTTAAAATGACCCGAAATCGCCCAGAATGCTCTGACAGAATGTTCATGTGGCTAGATCTTGCAGGTTTTAGTTTATTTGTTGTTGTTGTTGTAATAGACGGGTATCCTGGTATATTTACTACAGTTTAAAGCTTCTAGATCATCTAAATAACTTATATATTTGATGTAGCGATCGGTCAAAGAAGACAAAAAGATCACAAGAACCGTTTTCTGGGTAACCCAGAAAACGTTTGTGCAGTATTTCTGACAAGCTTTGACCAGCTATTATCTGTTAGATTTGTTGATGTTTTGTTGATGTTTTGTATTAGATCTCTTCATTTACATACTGGCTACACACTTCAGTTTATAGATCACAAAAATAGTGCACGATTAAAACGTAGTGGAGGTCCAAAGATGAGCAATTGAATTGTTCTTCATTTCTAGGCAAACCCAAAAATGAAGAACAGCTCTGACAGCTTGTTCAAGGCTCCAGATCTCTATTATATAATCCTTTTTGGTCATGTTTGTTATTAGATTTTGTAGTATTGCATTAATACTACACTATCAGATCAACACCAGACTCAGTAACACATCACACACGATTTTAATGTTGGTCAAAGTAGCCAGCTCGGTTACTGGTTATGCATTTCTGGGTTTAAGCAAGAACATGAAGAACACCTATAGTGACGGTTCTATCGCTACAGGTGGTCTTTAGCGACAGTTTTGTAAAAAATTAATTATTTCTATTAAATAATTAGTATTAATTAGTTTTTAATTATTAAAAATACAAAATAAATTATTAAAAATTATTTTAATATCCAAAAATTTTATTTTAATTATTTTGAAAATATTTCATAAATATTTAATATTTTTGGAATATTAAAAGTATTTAATTTATTTAATTATAATATTAAATAAATTATTTAAAAATGATTTTTATATTTGAAAAATCATTTAAAACTATATTTTGATATAAGAAAATATTTTAAGTTATTTTAATAACTTTTAATATTATGTGATAATTTTCATTAATAAATTAATATTAATGATAATTAAGTTAGTTATTAAATGAATTTAAGTAATTAAATTAAAAATGATTTTATTATTTTAAAATTATTTTAAATAATAATAAGGTATTTAAAAATATTTGAAGTTATAAAAAAACTTTTAATATTTAAAGGTAAAATTCATTAATTAATTTATATTAATGATATTAAAGTTATTAAATATTTATATTAACTAAATTAGTTTTAAAATGATTTTATTATTATAAAAATCATTTTAAATGAAAATAAAGTGTTTAAAATATTTTAAGTTATAAAATATAACTTTTAATATTTAAAGGAGAATTTCATTAATAATTTAATATTAATGATACAAAGTTAATATAAATGGTATTAAATTTATTTAATAATTATATTAAATAAATAGTTTTAAAATGATTTTATTAATTTAAAAATCATTTAAAAGGGATATAAATGAATTAAAAATATTTGAAGTTATAATTAATGACTTTTAATATTTAGATAATGGTACATTAATATTTATATATTAATGGTAATTATTTAAAAGTGATTTTAAATGTTTTAAAAATCATTTAAGGGTAATATAAATATGTTAAGAATATTTTGAGTTATTATACATAACTTTAATATTTTGGAAATGGTTTCATTAATAATTTAATATTGATTAAATGTTAATGGTAATAGAATTATGTGATATTTAAATCATTTAATAATGATTCTGATATTTCAAAAATTATGATAAATGATAATTATTTAAAAATTATTATAAGGCTATGAAAGATAGTGCGACTAATGTTTAAGTTATCTAATCAGATATTGTGATACAGAATAGAGTCTTAGACTCGATTATTACCCGATAAAGTTGTCGGTAGACCGACATGTTTCAGAAATTGATCTGGACTTAGATAATTTGGCTAGATAAGTGTTTATTTGTGATTCAATGGTTGTTAAAGTTAAGTGACAATGTGATTAGGAATGTGTTGACTCTAATAAGCAGTGTTATGTGTTACGTTATGATATACTAATCAGTAAAATGATCTGATTAATGATAGGTGATTTCATAAAAGATAAAACTAAGTTGAGAATAGTAAGCAGCGCATCAGGCAAGTATCCTAACTTTGCATTTTCTTTATGCAATGGACAGAAGTAAGAAGTTCAGAATTATTATTATTAATGTACAGATTGTTAAGCCTATATTATATACGCCCATTGATTATCAACATGTTAGTATATGATAATTCAGATATATATTCTGTTCGTTAATTTCTATAAATGATTATACAAGTATCCCCACTTGGATAATCATTGTATTTAATCACATGTTGATACACCTTTGATATATATATATATATATATATATATATATATATGTTGAATTATATATTATTGTTAAACAAGATAAGACCTTTGTTATGAAAACCCAACAGGTATGAATATCCCGAACATGGGAAAACTTTTATGCGCCCAAGGCTGACAGAGTGAACGATAACATCGTTCTTGTAATGTAGTATTGATCAATGCAGGGCACAACAGGCTGATCACCCCCGTGTCCGTAAGTTATGATGGTTTACAGATGAATTTCTGTTTAACCCTTTCGAAAAAGATAATAATGTTCATAGTATGTCACTATAACCCTATATATAGTCAATACGTAGTTTCAAAAATTTGAAAGAAGGTTGTTATGTTATTATTATCGGTATAAATTACTTCACATATTTTGACTCGTTGTAGAAGGGTATTATAAAGAAAACATTTAAATTCTTTCAGCTTATATATATATAATATTTGATGGGCACTCAAATACTCATCCTTGCTTAATTTAAATGTTTTCAGCTAAGTGTGAAGAACCAGAAAGCTCATGCCGAAACAAAGGAAAATGAAAGTTAACCAAATAAGATTTGTGGTAGTATTTGTAATAGTTTTATAAGATTATGAAGACTATGATATATGTTTATCTAATATTATGTAATGACTGTTTAAAGGTTACGTACTTGGGAGAAAGACTCTGATGTATATGTAAATTTAAGTTTAAGTTTTATATTATTGTTATTATTATTAATATTATTCCGCTCATAGAAATGGTATCGTGAAGCACCGAGTTCGGGTTTCAAGTATCCGGATTTGGGGACTTTACAAGTTGGTATCAGAGCTATAGGGTTAGAAACCTTAGGTGGGTTAGACCTTAGGCTATAACCTTAGAATAGAGGGAAACGTTGAAAATATAAATAACTCATATAGAGTTTAAAAATAGATGAATCGGATAAATTCATCATCACACAAAATAAAAGATAACTTATATCAAACTCTTATTTGCTGTGTGTATTTAGTATATACTAATCAGGATAATTTATGTGTGTAGATGTCTGGTGGAAAAAGCTTGTTATATGCGTATAGCATGAAGAAGGATCAAACCCATACACCTGAGCTGATATCGAAGCCAATAACTGAAATAAAAGCTCACAATGAAAACAGCTTGGATGAGGTGGTCATCATAGAAAATGTAGTACCAGATCCAGAGATGGTGGAGCTGACAGATAGTGATTCGGACACTAAAGTTGAAGCTGAACAAGCATCGACAGAGGTGAATGATCTGAGGAACAAGGTTTCTTCCCTAGAAAGGTTGTGGGAGATAGAAAAGTTATTAAATAGTCAACTGCATCAGGCATTAATAGAAACAATGGAAGAACATGATAAGCTTAAAATCCAAATTGATTAGATAGGAGCCTCAAGAAACACCTCGTGTGCAGCTCCGAGAGATAAGGGAAAAAGAAAGGTAGAAGACTATGATTTAGGAAAACCTGATAAGAAGAAAGGGAAAAGAATTTGTTATCTTTGTGGATATGAGGGACATACTATTCTGTACTGTCCTGACTATAAACCAGGAGCATGTTTTGTCTGTGGAAAGGAAGATCATCAGGCAAGAAGTTGTCCAAGAAAGAAGGCTTAGTAAATAGGTAGTATAGGCTCTGTTGGGGAGGTGTGTTTAATATAGTATGTGTGCTTAGTATGTCTGTGTAATAAAATATCCTCAACTTTTGTGTTGGTCAAGATTGTAAATCCTGACTTTTGAAGTCACAATGGGATAGGTGATGTATAATGCAATATGTGCTGTGATATGTAAAGTATTTTGGAAATCAATGAATGAATATGAATCAAAGTTTGAGTTATGAAATGAGTTTAATACATTAAACTTATATGATAAGGTTTAGAACGTAAGTTAATTTATAGTTTTTACTTAACCAGATAATGCCGCTAAGACGTCAAACTCAAAATCAAAGGGTAGAAGAATCTGTCAACAACGTTGAAGGACAACAACAAGCGGACCCAATGCAGCAGTTCGCGAATATAGTAGCCCAGGCTATGCAACAAGGGAACCAGCTGGATAATCCCTTGGCAAATTTCAAAGACTTTAAGGCTGTAGGACCGCTGGAATTCAAAGGTACAACTGACCCTGTAGAAGCCCAAACTTGGGTTAAAGAAATTGAGAAGGCGTTTGTGATAGCTAGGGTAGCTGAGGGGCAAAAGACCTCTTTTGCCACCTACATGATGAAAGATGAGGCAAATTTCTGGTGGGAAGCAAATCAGGTGAGGGCTGGAGCAAGTGTAGTTGCTTGGGATAGATTTAAGACTTTATTTTTCGAGAATTATTTTTCAGCTAGTATGCAGGCTAGAATGGAGGTAAAATTTCTAGAGTTGAAGCAATGAGATATGTCGGTGGCGGAATATGCCGCGAAATTCAATGAGTTAGCTAGGTTTGCTCTGCATCAAGTTGATACGGAGGCTAGGAAGGCGACGAGATTTGAGCTGGGATTAAAACCCTGGCTCTATAACAAGGTGGCAGTGTTGCAGATCCTAACATTTGTAGCACTCATGGAGAAGGCGATAATTGCTGAGGAAGGGAGTGAGGCTATGAGCCTCTACAACAAGGAGAGGAAGAACAAGGGCAAGGTCGAGGGAGCTGAGAAGGTGAGAATTAATAGTGGAAGCAGGAGTGTTGATGGAAAAAGGAAGAGGAACTATTTTGGCAATGTCCAGGTCAAATAGGAAGGTGTTAACAAGCCCGCGGTGCAGTGTGGAAACTGTGGAAAGAACCACTCCGGAGAATTTTTGAAAGGAAAATTTGTCTGTTACAAGTGCGGGCAGGAGGGCCATATCTCTCCCAACTACCCCAATCCTAGAATGAATAGTGGTTGTTTTATTTGCGGGTCAATGGAGCACAGGGTGAAGGATTGTCTGAAAAGGAGGGTAGAGGCAGGTAGTGTGGATGATGGCAAGGGTAGCGGGACGTTGGCAATTACGGGACCAACGGCATCGAGCAAGCCAGCAAAATCAACATCAAGGGACTTCAACATGACGGTCCAAGACACGGTGGCAGCTGGCAATGCAATCCTAGGTAATATTCGAATAACTTTTATTTGCATATTTATGATTATCCTATTTATAGTAAATTATTTTATAAAGAAATTTGAAGGAGGAATTTGAGTTCTTTTAGAAATCAAATTTCTGTTTAATCAGAAAGACAAGCTTTATGTGATTAGTTAAAGATATGTTCGATCAAAGATGATCGAGATCTACTTGCAATGATTGTGTATGCTATGTACCCTAGTATGTGTAGGTTTTAAAGTGGTGATTCCGGGGACGGAATCTTTATAAGGGAGGGTGACAGATAATCATGAATATCATTTATAATGATGTGGAATTTAAAACACTGACATTTTACATCCTGGATCCAGAACATACCTAACTAGTTAGAGATGTACCTCTTTGGTTCCATGTATGCTTCCAGGATGTCTGTTGATCATCTATTCATCTGTTTGATTCCTTTGTTCATGCTCCCCCTGGGATGTGGAGCTATTCCTGACAATCTCTTCTTCTTCTAGTTCTGGCTCTGGCTCCCCTTCAGTCTTAGGCTCATCATCCTTTTTTTTTCCTTTTGATCTCCTTGCTCTATCTGTAGTGCCTCTTATCCTTCCCCTTTCTATGCCTCTTTTTCTCCCCCTTTTTATCATTAATCATTTGGGAGAGCTGCTCCATGTTGGACATAAGCTGTTCCATCATGTAGGAGAAGTTAGCAACTTCAAACTTGAGGTCTTGTTGTCCTAGCTCAAGTTGCACTGAGAAAGACTGATTGATGTTGTCAATCTTGTCAGAGAAGACTTGGAGTTGTTCTTCAATTGCCTTCTTCGCTTGTAGTGCATCTGCCTTCTGATCATTCATAGCCTTTAGATAGATGTGATCTCTTTCTCTGATTTTGAGAGATACATCAGCCATCGTTGCTTGGAGTCTCTCTTGAACTGAGTTATCTTTTGTTGTTGTCAGCTTCTTTGACTCTTCAAAGAATAGAGATATTTTCTCAATCAGTTCATCAGAATTTTTCATCAGCTCCTTCTCCATAGATGTTTGATCATCTAGTTGGGCAGCCCCTTGTTGAGCATCAGATTGGACTCTACGATCTGCTTCCTTAGACAGATTTTTGATGGTGTTAAAAATCTGAAGAATCGTTATGTTCCAATCACTGGTTGAGGATGAAGGAATGTCTGTCAGTAGTGCTTGAGAAGATATAAGCTTCTTATTTTGTACTTGGATACCATCAGTAGTAGAGTGAACTGACTCTACAATTATTTCCTTGGTCATGATCCTTCTTCCTTCTGAGTCCATCCTACGATCGTAGGGGATATAGTGGTTCTTGGCATGTCTGTAGACCTTGTAGTGAAATTTGGTTTGTGATCATCATTGTAGCAAAACTCTTCACTCTTGGGAAGTTTTGTGCCACCAGCTCTATGCTTGGAAAATGAGAGTAGCACCAGCTGAAATAACTTGCATCCTTTTCAGTATGTGCCTTTAGCCAAGGCATCCATTGGAAGAACCATCTCATTCATTAGCAGTCATCGAGATCAGAGAGGATGATCATGCGATCCCTAGCTCCATGTTGTTCCAGTTTTTGAATATATCTTGTGCAGTCATCCTTACAACTTTGAGTTGTTCGTTTCCATATTTTACCCATCTTTCAGCTGGTAGTTCTTCTGGTTCATCCAGGACTTTTATCACAATTCTTCTACTGATTCTTGCAGGAGAGAGGACTGGATAGTCTGCTGAATCCTTAATTCCTGATTTACAGAGTTGAAAACACTCTCCATTTCTTCTCTTTCAAAGCCTGAAACATTTTGATCATTTCCATCAATGAATCCTTCTTGCTGCATTTTATTTCCAGAACCTTCTTCAGCAAGATCTTCCTCTGATTCATCTTCTACATAACTGGTTCCATCCTCAGCACTTACTTCCTATGATACAGGCTCATCATCTCTTAATTTAATGACAGCATTAGAGTGATCATTTTTCCTTTTGGAGGCAATTTGAGCAAGTAATTTGTAGCTCTTTCTTCTTGTTGGAAGTTCAGCTATAGGAGTTTCAGACTCCTTTTCTTCGTCAGACTCTGAAGCTTCTGTATCATCAGACAGACTTTCTTGATGTTCAGCAATAGTGGGGGCATTTCCTTCTTCATCAGAATCAGCATCATTTGATCCATCATCTGGGCTTGTTGGAGCATTTGCATTTGGAGATGCAGTTGGGTCAACTTGTATCTTTTCTTTATCATCAGAGTGAATGCTATAGGGGCTTGTGCATTCTTCTTCATCAGCAGATGCTGCATTTTCTTCTATTAATCTAGCTTCATCTTCATTGTTGGATTTGGTCTGTGGGGGCTCAGCCTTGGGATTATCAGTTGCCTTCTCTTCTTCTGACTCTACGTCCTTTTCTTCATCAGACGTACTTTCTTGGTAAGTTGAGACTGGACTATTTACAATCTTAGCTTTCTTGCTGGATGGCCCTTGAAGTAATCTGTTACTTCTCCCCTTAGTGGTCTCTGCAATTGAGACCTTTTCATCTTCAACCTTGTCTTCTATGGATAGACTTCTTGGAGGAGCCCCAGTTTTCCTCACACCTTTGGATTTTTGTCTGGCTGGTGTGGTTGCTGCTGGTACAGGGTCATCGAACTCAAAGCTTTCTACCACTTTTGCCTTCCTCTTCTTTGTAGAGGCCTTGCTACTGCTCCCAGTTGTCAGCCTTCTGTTCTCTTTTGGGTTTTTCTTCCAATTCACAAATAATTGTGGAGACATTACTTTGTGAACATTCAGAGGTTCTCCCTCATCATCCTTGATTTTGTTTCCCAATTTCTTCTTCAGCAAAAAGCTTAGTAGTCTTCCATGAAAAACTTTTGTAAGTGGTTTTTCTGTTGCTTCCTCAATTCAGTCTTTTCTAACCATTTGGATATTTGATCAAGCAGGATAACTCCAAAGTAAATTCGTTTCTTCAAGACTATAGCAAAAATGATATTTAACTGTTCATCAAGCACCGTGTCGTGTGCAGTGTCCTTGCATAGTATGCATTTTCCCACTATTTTAGCAAGGAACTCGAATTCCTCAGGGAACTCCTTTTTCTTCATATCCTTTAGACTAGGGTTTCTTTGGTACCCCATAATCTCCTTTGCTTGCTCAGTGTTGATCTAATCAAGGTTTCTCAGTCCTAGGTCAGGGAAACCTAAGCATTGATTGATATCGGATGATTTCAGCTTAAGAGACCGACCTTTAACCTTGGTTGAAAGGGTTCCGGCATTTATGGATGCATTCGAGTAGAATTCCTTGATCAGTTCAGTGTATACTTGAGTGCTAGCCACAAGACATTCTGAGAATTCAGCTTTCTTCACAAGTTCGAGAATGTCTCTGAACTTCTTTTTAGATTTTTCAAACGACTTCATTTTGAGCTGAATGCCAGTGATTACCCGCCAATCATCCATTTGAATAGTTCGAGGAATATGGGTATTTGACTTAGAGGAGTTTATGAGAGATGGCTGATTGCGATTTGGGCAAGGCTTTGGAGGGTTAATTGATTTTGGCTTTTGAGAGGATTCTAGGGTTTGAAAATTGGAGGGTGAGAGGTTCGATAGCTTCTGATAACTGTTTGCTAATTTGAATTTTCCTTTATGGCAGTTCTTTCTACCTCTGCATACTCTGTGATGTGTTAACCAACCATTGGTTGCACGATGCCCAGTAATGAGCTGTAACTCCCCCATTAACTCTTCAGTTTAATGTCCATTTTTGAAATGAACTGGTGTCAATGATGTGGATTGACCATTGACCATTTTGGTTCGTATAGTAGCATGATAATGTTAGAGTTTATGCCCTAGAGGCCAATTATTTGATATAATTGTTTAACGTTTTGATATTATATTTGATTGAATAAATGAATGATTTTATTATGGTTTTATTTACTGCGTTATATAAATGTTAACATAATAAAAATCCTTAGAATAGTGATACAAATTATATAGTTTTAAGTATGTGACTTGAACATGAGATTATATAATTATAATTAGTATCATTATTCTTAAATGTCCCTAGTCGAGTATCATTGTTAATGGGACAACAATGATGCATTGAGACTAGTATGTGGATTGATTGATGACCAAATCTCATTGGTCATAAATATATGAGATATTAAGTCAATGCATAGGTACATGTTAGAGAACGGTGTACTGGACAGACCCACCATGAGAATTCTATGTGGAGCATTATGCGAAGTGTCATTAGCAATTCTCATAGTGACAATGATGTAATGGTCCTCTGACCTGAAATCACTATATTACTACACGGAAATTTATGTACTTTGATATCATCAAATGTCACCTTTAATAGGGTGGACTATAAAGGTGATTATTGGGTACATCATGAATCATGTGAGGAATATGAGTGATCTAGATGGAAATTAACCCTCCTATTTATTAAGGCTGATATCCATAGGCCTCTTGATTGAGTAGGACTATGAAATACATGGCCATGCTCAAATAGTGATTTGTATCATATAGTCTACTCATTGATCAAGAAAAACTCAGATTAAATTATGAAGAGTATGACACATTCCATGACTCGAGTTTAATCTAGGATATTAAGGTTAAAAGGATTAAATTACATTGAAACATTGGTCACTAAAAGGTTGCATCGAATCATCGATCTTATTATTACTTGGGTAGCGATGATGCATTACTAGATGCCGCTCCCCAAAAAATAGTATATCACCCATTACGAGTTTCGATACATGTGCGAGAAACAACTACAACTTTATTATTAAAAGTAAAGCGTGAGTTTGAAATAAATATTATCTTCTAGACAATATCTATACTCAAATAAATCCTCATCACATTTATTGATACATTATTTTACAAAAATGGTGAGGACTACTAAACAATTCTTTCTAAAACCTTCATTCCATACCCAGGCTCGTACTCATTTATATTCTCGCCTCACGAGAAGAAAAATGGAACAAAAAGGAAAAGGGTGAGCTCAACTAGCCCGATAAAGAATATTATGACTAAGATAATATACAACAAATTATCGTTAGTCTTGACGAGGGAAAAATCTAATAGAATCTGATAGATGACAAATTTTAAATCAATATTAGCGTGAAATAATAATTCATTAGAAGAGTTAAGTAGAGAATGCAAACTACTATCTTACATGTATGAATTTAAAAGTTCATCGTCTATCTTTTATCCTGTAACATCAATCGATATACATACGGAATCAAATATTCATCTTTGCACTGAGGCGAAGATATTCATCGATTAGTCGTGTTCATCTAAAAACACTGTTCATCTTTGCACTCTCTGACGAAGATATTCTTGAGAAATCATTCATCATCTTTACACTACGGGCGAAGATATTCAATAATATCATCATTTAAGGTGAGGATGATGAAAAATATTTTTTAAAAAAGCGAATCGGTGAAACAAAATGACAAGGATTAAGGATTAAGGATTTAGTACTTTGTTTTATCCATGTTCAAAAATACCTCAAAAATAATCATAGTGGTGTAAAATTTGAGAATGATCAAAACATGGATCTGATCAAAGCTAGTATCGAATAGATATTTTGGACAAAAGAAGAAATTTTATTTTTTTGAATAGTTTTATATCGTGAATAGTCTTAGTATCGTGAATAGTCTTAGTATCGTGAATAGTAACTCAGACACCAAAAGATAGAAATTTCCAAAAAAAACATCTTCACGCTTCATGAATAGTACTCGTGAATAGTAACTCGTGAATAGTAACTCGTGAATAGTAACTCGTGAATAGTAACTCGTGAATAATAACTCATGAATAGTAACCAGACATGAAAAAGTTCAAATTTGATAAAAAGTTTCAACCAATATTTGACATAATGATATTGAAGAAATAATATCATTTGAGAAGAAAATAACATCACTTACCTCGAAAGATTAGTACTTTAATTTGGAATCTGGGATATAGTCTTTGAAGGAACTTTGCAAATCTAACAATACTCAAAGTATACTCAAAATACTCACAAGAATCGCTCGATAATATAGAGAGAAAACTTGATTTTACGGTGTGATTTTCAATTCTAACCTAAGCACCTATTTATAGGAAATTGCTTAGAACACACAAGCGAGAAAATTTAATATATTAATAATATATTATATAAATTTTCTCTACGCATACCTAGAATCTGATTTCAGCCATCAAACACATGCCACATTCTAGAAAAAGTAAGAAAAAACGTTTTTCTAATTTTAAATATTTTAAACTTCAAAAAAATCAATTATTTGAACTTGAACTTCAATAATTCATAATAAATAGCCCTTTCATCAGAAAATTGAATCTCGCGAGTTTTTATAGGAAATTCAATTCTCTACAACTTTGCGAAGAAGAAAGTTTTCCAAATTCCAAATAGAAATTGGAAAGAAATCCACAAGCAGGCGATTTTACGAAATTTATAATCAAATTTCGGTCGATAAATGGGGTCCGCAGAGACATGTTTAACATGTTTTAAACATTTATTGCAAAAAAAATACTCTTCCTCCTCGTATACTCATATATCCCACATTCGTTGTAAAAAATATCACCATTATTATATTATTAAAATATAATAATATATTTAAATGAATTATTTTATCGAGAAAAAGATAAAATTTCAATTTTCAACAATTGTCACATTAAAATTTTCTCCATCTATATCCACATAAAATCAATATTTTCCTCATCATATGAATCAATAATTAATTATTCACAAATAATATTACTGAGAATCACTGATATTTAATGACGGCGGTTCAGGGAAAGGGGCTTTCGATAAAATTTCTTCTTCTTGGTGGCATGATTAGGTGACCAAACCTCTCCTTAGAGCAGAACTTTCTAGACATTGCCAATAATGTTATCTAATAATATTATTAGGATAATATGAATTATTGCCGATAATAAAAAAAATTGTGTAATAATGATTATTATTGAAACAATGATGATATAAAATATCAGCGCATGACAATTATTAAATAATAAAATAAAATCTTGAGCGGTAATTCTGTAACCACCATTATTGAGTAGTGCCTTCTTACGTAAGAATCAATAATTGGTGCAATCTGGTGTCTTCTCTTGTTTTTTAACCATAAAAGTATTTTAACAGTGATATTACTTGTTGGTAACAACTTCTGTAGATTATTTTTAAACAACTTATATTTGTCGTTTTCTTCATCGATCGCTTTTTAGTTATGGGGCCCACACATGGTTTTTGTTGTCGTCGTGCGAATATTCTGAAGCGATCTGAATATTCCACGACCAAACGAATATTCCAAACAATGATGAATATTTTATAACCACTTGCTTATTTTGAAATATTTGCGTATTTTACCCTAACTATCCACATTAATCAAATCAACCCTTACTATTTCAAAATAATAAATAGAAAATTAAATTTCATTAATAATAAGTTGGGGTCTTCTGACCTCCCCTCCTTATGAAATTTCGTCCTCGAAATTGGCGTCACGTACTGGTGTTTGAAAAGGTGAGGATACCTCGCTTTCATTTAGTTTCAATTCGGTCATTTCCTCTATAGCATGATTCCTCCACAAAACTTTAACTTGTGGTATGACCTTTCTTGGCGTGGGACATGCTCCTTCTATCCAAGATCTTGTGGTACCTCCTCATACGTTAAGTCTTGGCTATCTCGTGGGTTCTAACTTCTATAGCGTGGTTTGGGTCTTTCACATATTTCTGAAATGCGGATATATGAAACACATTATGAACACGAGACATACTCGGAGATGCTTAGTGAGTCTATAGGCTACATTTCCTACTCGGTCGAGAATTTGAAATGGACGATAAATCGTGGATTGAGCTTTCCTCTCTTCCCAAATCTTGTAACTCCCTTCCATGGAGCAACTTCATGATAATACATGATCCCCTACACTAAATTCCCCGTCCTTTCGATGAAGATCCGCATAACTCTTTTGTCGATCTTGTCTTGGTTTGTATCGTTGTCGAATCATTTGGATCTTTTAAAGTAGTCATACGTACTAACTTCGGGTCCCAACAATGTTGCTTCACCCACCTCGTCCCAACATCTTTGGAAGCGACACTTTCGTCCATATAATGCTTGAATGGAGCTACACTATACTTGCACGATAAGCTTTGTTGTTGTAGGAGAATTCCACCGATGGTAAATACTTATCCCAAGCGCCCTTGAAGTACAGGACCACGAGTCTTAATAAATCTTTGAGAGTTTGAATAGTCCTTTACGATTGTCCGTGGTTTGAGGATGGTATGCGAAGAAGCCGAATAAATAAATCCGTGCCCATAGCTTTTTGCAAGCTAACCCAAAATCTTGAAGTGAATCTTGGGTCGCGATCGAAACTATGGATCTGGGCATGCCATCTGACCTCACAATCTCATTCACGTACATACTAGCAAGGCGTTCAAGTGAATAAGTCTCCGTGTCGGCAAGAAATGAAGCGGACTTGGTTAATCTATCAACAATAACCCAAATAGCATTGATGCCTTGAGAAGCGTAGTAGGAAGACCCGTGCTTGAAATCCATGGTAATGTGTTCCCACTTCCATTTCGGAATCTCAAGTGGTTGCAGCGGACCCTTAGGTACTAGATGCTCGCCTTTACGTTGACAAGTTAAACACATTGAGATAAACTTTGCAATCTCTCTCTTCGTATTGTTCCACCAAAATGTATGTAGAAGATCACGATACATTTTAGTACTTCGAGGATGGATTGCAAATGGTGTGTATTGTGTGCCTCCATCATAATCTTGTACTTCAAATCAGTCGTTAGGAACCTGAAAGTCTAGAGTGGACTCAAGTATTCCTTCTTCATCGATTCTCGCTTAGGAATAGCTCCTTCTTGTACTTTCTTCTTCATACGCATCGGCTCAAGATTCGGTGGCTTGAGCGACCTTAACTTTTTCTATTAAAGTTGGCTCTGTCGTATACTTGACATCATCGCTTTTCGTTCACGCGCATGATCTTCTTCTACTCATGCGCGTCGGCTACCACGTTCGCTTTTCGGGATGGTATTGAATAGTGTGGTCGTAGTCTTTCAATAGCTCGAGCCAGCGTCATTTGCGCGTGTTGAGTTCTTTTGAGTGAAGAAATATTTAAGGCTTTTATGGTGCGAATATATCTCCACTTTCTCCCCATATAGATAGTGCCTCCATATCTTTAGCAGCAGCTTATTTGCTGCTTGACTCTAGATCATGGTAGGATAATTCCTCTCATACTCTTTAAGTTGTCATGAGGCATAGGCTATGACTTTCCCCGTTGCATGAGAACACATCCTAACCCTTTGCACGAAGCATCATTTGTAGATAACAAATCCATCGAACGGATGGTATTGTTAGAAACAGTCTTAGAAATAAGTCTCCTCTTAAGCTCTTGGAAACTCTTCTCGCATTCTTCGCTCCAAGCGAATTTTGTATCCTTTAGAGTTATTTGAGTTAATGGAGTAGCGATTAGAAAACCCTTCCACGAATCTCAGATAACTTGAGCTAAGCCCAAAAAGCTCGTACTTGATCCGCAAGCTTGGTTGCTCGACTTTGTATTGCTTGATCTTGGCGGATCAGCGGATACTCCATGTTTGACACCGCGTGCCCGAGGAATGCTACTTCCTCAAGCGAACTCGCATTTCTTTAATTTGGCATATAGTTTGTTTTCACGAAGCCTTTGGAGTACCGACTTCAAATGGTGCTCATGATCTTCACGACTTTTGGAATATATAAGGATGTCATAAAAAAAACAACAAAAGCGATCAAATATTCCTTGAATACTCGGTTCATCATATCCATGAAAGCCGCGGGAGCATTAGTCGGTCAGAAAGACATGACTAAAATTCATAATGCCGTCTCAGGAGTTCTAAAAGCGGTCTTTGGAATATCCTCGATTCTAATCTTTGGTGATGATATCGAGAGAAGATCGATTTTTGAAAAGAATTGTGCCCCTTGCATTTGGTCAAACAAGTCATCAATACGAGGTGAGGATACCTATTCTTGATGGTGACATGGTTTGATTCCGATAGTCGATCAAAGTCGCATACTCCGTCTTTCTTCTTTACAAATAAAGCAGGAGCACCCCGAGGAGATGTCTGGGGCAGAATGAAAGCGATGTCCAACAATTCTGTAGTTGGACCTTTAACTCTGAAGTTCAATAGGAGCCATTCGATATGGGGTTTTAGAAATGGGCTTTGTGCGGGTTGAGATCAATAAAGAATTGACTTCACGTTACGGGGTAGGCCAGGAAGTTCTTGAAATCGTCGGAAAAGTCGATAACAACGGGAATATTATTCAAATTTGGCGTGTCTTTATTCAAATCCATAACATGGGCTAAGAAAGCTTGACATCAGTTTTTGATAAGCGAATAGCTTTATGATTAGATATGGCGGTGATTGATTTTAATGGTTTAGTTGCTTGAATTCGTACAATGAGGTTGGTTAGGAATATGAAAACTATGACCTTACGAAAACAATCAATTTTGGCATGATGAGTAGTTAACGATCGATCCTAAAATCACATCATCAAAAGCAAGTATCTTTAAAGAGATAAAGGTCAGCGGGTAAGGTGATGGTGCCAACTTGAATCAAACAAGATTTATAAGCGAGTGGATGTGATGAAAGTTTCTCTAGCGGAGTTTCCACGAGATAGGTCGAAGTCTAATTTCTCGGTCGAGTTTAAGCGTTGAGCACATGCGGGAGAGATAAATGAATGGGTATGCCGGTATCAAGTAAGGTATAAACTAGCATGAGAATTTATAAATAGCTTACCGTGATCACCTCGTTTGGGTTCCTCGCATTATGACCGATCCTGACAAAGCGCTCTTCCGGAATCGTTGACTTTGACTTTTACGGGGACGATCTTTTGAGTCACCGTCCCCCATTGAACTAGGTTTTCGCTCTTGTCTGATCTCGGCGATATGTCCTTCCTTTCCACAATTATAGCATACCTTGAGCTGTTGTGGGCGGTTTGGTGATATGTCCTCTTTTCGCATTTGTAGCATATATGGGGTGGTCGTTCTCCTCCCTTAGAACCGATTCTTTCTTAACCTTTGTCGTCTTCACATAGTCGTTGTTAAATCTCCTCTTTTAAAATCTCCTCGACTCGCTTCTCTTATTTTCATGGCCATGATTACCACGGAGTGGTTACCATTTTTTGTCCGTCTGTTTCTTTCTCATTTGGTTATCATTATTACATTATTGCTATCTACTGATGCGATCTGGTTGTGGTCCCTCGGTTGGTAGTACTCGTTATCTCGCTCTAATAATTGAGCCACATTTTACAACATCTCGAATAGAGAGAAAATTTATGAGAAATGAGATCTTGGCGTATCTTGGGTTTCAAACCTCTAAAAAACATCGCGTCATCGTTCCTCATTCTCCACCAAATGAGGTGCTGAGCACTGGATAACTCTGCAAACTTTGCCTCGTCTTTGAGACACCGTCGTGTTGTTTTTGCTCTAATCGATGAACTCCACTTCCTTCGTATAGCGAACACTTTCGGGAAAGTATTTGTCATTAAATAATTCTGAAGCGTCTCCCAAGACATCTTTGAGTGCGGAATTTGGATGGAGTGCGCTTCTGAGACTCCCACCGATGATGATGCGCCTCGCCCACGGAACATAAAGGTGGCGAATGGAACCTTCTGTTCTCCGTGCATCCCAGACATCGAATATCTTGGTAATTTGCTTGACCCGTGTTTTCGCCGTGATCGGATCGGCTTTCCCTTAAATTCTGGTGGTCCCTGACTCTTTGAGCTGCCTTTTGTGTTGTGACAACAGTGAATTGCTATCATTTCCTCTGTATTTTGAACACGAGTCTCCTAAATGCGATTTTTGCATGAGCTGCAAAAAGCTTCTAAACATCCCTCGTTCATCATACGCTTTCGATTGGTGTTGTTCGCGGGAGGAACATTGCCCGACTGTTACACGTTCTCCTCGTTGGTGAGTCTGAGCGTCTCCACGGTCTCATTTCCATTGTTAATATTCTCGATCGACATTCTCAAATCTTTGTCGTAAAACAAGGGTTAATTAAGGAAATCAATATATCACATAATATCCTTATATCTTGACCCGACTAAAAAAAATAAGCTTAGGTAGGACACAGCTAGCGAAGGATTTACTCGTCTCTCCCCTCTAGTTCTATTCCAGATCTCTTGGAGATCATATCCCTAGCTACGATACCAGTTGTGGCGCCCCCAAAATAGGTATACATCACCCATTACGAGGTTGTCGATCGTATGCGAAAGCAACTACAACTTTATTATTACAATGAGTAAAGCGTGAGTTTGAATACAAATATTATCTTCTAGACAATATCTATACTCAAATAAATCCTCATCACATTTATTGATACATTATTTTACAAAAATGGTGAGGACTACTAAACAATTCTTTCTAAAACCTTCATTCCATACCCAGGCTCGTACTCATTTATATTCTCGCCTCACGAGAAGAAAAATGGAACAAAAAGGAAAAGGGTGAGCTCAACTAGCCCGATAAAGAATATTATGACTAAGATAATATGACAATTACCGTTAGTCTTGACGGGGAAAAATCTAATAGAATCTGATAAATGACAAATTTTAAATCAATATTATGATGAAATAATAATTCATTAGAAGAGTTAAGTAGAGAATGCAAACTACTATCTTACATGTATGAATTTAAAAGTTCATAAATCTATCTTTTATCCTGTAACATCAATCGATATATACATACGGAATCAAATATTCATCTTTTTTTTGCACTCTGAGGGCGAAGATATTCATCGATTAAGTCGTATTTCATCTAAACACTGTTCATCTTTTTTTACTCTGACGAAGATATTCTTGAAATCATTCATCTTTGCACTCTGGGCGAAGATATTCAATAATATCATCATTTAAGGTAGAGGATGATGAAAAATATTTTTAAAAAGCGAATCCGGTGAAACAAAATATGAGGATTAAGGATTAAGGATTAGTACTTTGTTTTATCCATGTTCAAAAATACCTCAAAAATAATCATAGTGGTGTAAAATTGAGAATGATCAAAACATGGATCTGATCAAAGCTAGTATCGAGAATAGATATTTTGGATGAAAAGAAGAAATTTTATTTTTTGATTTAAGTATCGTGAATAGTCTGTAGTATCGTGAATAGTAACTCAGACACCAAAAGATAGAAATTTCCAAAAAAACATCTTCACGCGCATGAATAGTACTCGTGAATAGTAACTTCGTGAATAGTAACTCGTGAATAGTAACTCGTGAATAGTAACTCGTGAATAGTAACTCATGAATAGTAACCAGAGCATGAAAAAGTTCAAATTTGATAAAAAGTTTCAACCGATATTTGACATAATGATATTGAAGAAATAATATCATTTGAGAAGAAAATAACATCCTTACCTCGAAAGATTAGTACTTTAATTTGGAATCTAGGGATATAGTCTTTGAAGGAACTTTGCGTCTAACAATACTCAAAGTATACTCAAAATACTCACAAGAATCGCTCGATATATATAGAGAGAAAACTTGATTTTGATTTTACGGTGTGATTTTCAATTCTAACCTAAGCACCTATTTATAGAAAAATCTTAGAACACAAAGCGAGAAAATTTAATATAATAATAATATATATTATATAAATTTCCTCACATACCCTAGAATCTGATTTCAGCCATCAAACACATGCCACATTCTAAAAAAAAAAAAAAACGTTTTCTAATTTTAAATATTTTAAACTTCAAAAAAAATCAATTATTTTGAACTTGAACTTGATAATTCATAATAAATAGCCCTTTCATCAGAAAATTGAATCTCGAGTTTTTATAGGAAATTCAATTCTCTACAACTTTGCGAGAAGAAAGTTTTCCAAATTCCAAATAGAAATTGCCAAAAGAAATCCACAAGCAGGCGATTTTTTACAATTTATAATCAAATTTCGATTCGATAAATGGGGTCCATGAGCATGTTTAACATGTTTTAAACATTTATTGCACAAAAAATACTCTTCCTCCTCGTATACTCATATATCCCACATTGTTGTAAAAATATCACCATTATTATATTATTAAAATATAATAATATATTTAAATGAATTATTTTATCGAGGAAAAGATAAAATTTCAATTTTCAACAATTGTCACATTAAAATTTTCTCCATCTATATCCACATAAAATCAATATTTTCCTCATCATATGAATCAATAATTAATTATTCACAAATAATATTACTGAGAATCCATGATATTAATGACGAGGCGGTTCAGGAAGAGGGGCTTTCGATAAAATTTCTTCTTCTTGGTGGCATGATTAGGTGACCAAACCTCTCCTTAGAGCGAGAACTTTCTAGACATTGCCAATAATGTTATCTAATAATATTATTAGGATAATATGAATTATTAGCCGATAATGAAAAATCTTGTGTAATGACAATTATTGAAACAATGACAATATAAAATATCATATGACAATTATTAAATCGATAAAATCTTTGAGCGGTAATTCTTTGTAACCATTATTGAGTAGTGCCTTCTTACGTAAGAATCAATAATTGGTGCAATCTGGTGTTTCTTCTTGTGTTTTAACCATAGAGAGTATTTTAACGATATTACTTGGTAACAACTTCTTTTGTTATTTTTAAACAACTTATATTTGTCGTTTTCTTCATCGATCGCTTTTTAGTTATGGGGCCCCACACATTTTGCTTGTCGTAAATACGAATATTCCCAAGCGATACGAATATTCCACGACCAAGCGAATATTCCAGACAACAATGAATATATTTATAACCACTTGCTTATTTTGAAATATTTGCGTATTTTACCCCTAACTATCCACATTAATCAAATCAACCCTTACTATTTCAAAATAATAAATAGAAAATTAAATTTCATTAATAATAAGTTGGGGTCTTTGATTTAATATGATTAATTGAAATTGAACTTATATGATATGAACTGGGTGTATTGTTATTATGAGTTTACAGGGTGGATTAAAATATGTGATTCTCGAGTATATGGCACCGACCAGGCCGCTCATTTGTGGGTCAATGAGACCACCCAGCCAAATGATCGGTAATGGGACCACCACTTGGGGAGACCCCCTTGGACCCCCAGTAATGAAAAATTGATGGTCGTGTCCCCAATTTGTTATATATTTTCATTAATTTTCTATAAACTGTTATATGCTTATTGTGATATGCATGGTGCACAGTTATGGCCTTTTGACTCATAGGTTAGTGGTTTTGGTCGTGCGGAGCATAATGCTTACAAGAAGCATCAAGATGATGCTCTGGACGTGAGTTGTCTCATGCTAGCTACCATGAACGCTGAGCTTCAGAAGCAACATGAGTTGATAGATGCTTATGAGATAATCGAGCATCTCGAGAAATTGTTCAAAGGCATGCTCGACGGAGAGAGTATAATCTGATACAAGCAAGGCATTGTATCACTGCAAAATAGGTGAACGTGATCCAGTTGGTCCACATGTGCTGAAAATGATTGGGTATATTGAGTACCTTGATAGGTTGGGTTTTCCAATCCCTCCAGAGGCCCAAACAGATCTTGTTTTGCAATCCCTGAACAGCAGATATTCTCAATTTGTCATGAATTATCTTATGAATGAAATTGCGAAACCCCTTACTGAGTTGTTGAGCATGTTAAGAACTGCCGAGAACAACATAAAAAAGGCAGGACCCGCTCCCATAATGATGGTGCAAAAGGGGAATGTTAAGGAAAAATGGAAAGGCAAGAAGAAGATAGGATCTAATTCTGGTGCCAAACCTAAATCCAAAACCAAACAGGCTTTAAAACCTAAAGGTGGGGTGGCTAAAGAAGGTGATTGTCACTTTTGTGGAAAACTTGGACACTGGAAGAGGAATTGTCTTGCTTATTTGGAAGAAGTGAAGAAAAGGAAAGGAAGTGGGACTTCTGATTCAGGTATATATGTTATAGAAGTCAACTTGTCTACTTCTACATCATGGGTATTAGATACTAGATGTGGTTCTCACAGTTGTGTTAATGTGCAGGAATTCTGAGGTAGTAGGACTTTGGCAAAATGAGAGGTTGACCTACGTGTTGGGAATGGAGCAAGAGTTGCTGCACTGGCCGTAGGAACTTATCATTTATCTTTGCCCTCTTGGCTAGTTTTAGAATTAGAAGATTGTTATTTTGTGCCTGCTATAAGCAAAAACATTATTTCTATTTCTTGTTTGGACAAGAAAGGTTTTTCATTTATAATAAAGAACAACCGTTGTTCGTTTTACTTAAATGATATATGTTATGGTGTTGCACAATTGTTTAATGGTCTTTATATTCTTAATTTGGAAATGCCTATCTATAACATAAATACAAAATGATTTAAATCAAATGATTCAAATCAGCATATCTTCTTTATTTGTCGTTTGGGCCATATATAAATGAGAAACGCATATCAAAACTCCATAAAGATGGATTTTTGGATTCATTTGATTTTAAATCATATGAAAATGCGAATCTTGTTTATTAGGCAAGATGACTAAAGCCCTTTCTTTGGACACGATTGAGCGGGCTAGCGATATATTGGGACTTATACATAGTGATGTATGTGGACCCATGAGTTCGTTAGCAAGAGGTAGGTTTTATTACTTCATTACATTTACTGACGACTTCAGTAGATATGGATATGTGTATCTTATGAGACACAAATCCGAATCCTTTGAAAAGCTCAAAGAATTTAAAAAAGCCCTTTGATCCGATCGAGGAGGTGAATACTTAAACCAAGACTTTGATGACCTTCTAAAGGAGTGTGGTATTATATCACAGCTCACTCCACCTAGAACACCACAATGGAATGGTGTGTATGAGAGGAGGAATCGAACCTTGTTGGAAATGGTACAATCAATGATGAGTCATGCAGATCTTCCAATAAGCTTCTAGGGTCATGCCCTAGAGACAGCTGCATTCACACTTAACCGTGTTCCTACAAAGACGGTTCAGAAGACACCATATGAGATGTGGACGGGGAAACATCCTAGTATGTTATTCATGAAAATTTGGGGTTGCGAGGCGTTTATAAAGCGTCTGGTTTCTGACAAGCTCGGACCCAAATCTGATAAATGTAATTTTGTGGGATAACCAAAAGAAATAAAAGGGTATTATTTCTACAATCCTTCTGAGAACAAAGTGTTTGTTGCTCGAACGGTATTTTCTAGAAGAGAATTTGTCTCTAAAGGAAGCGATTGGGAGGAAAGTAGAACTCGAAGAAATTCGAGAACCACAGAATATCATTGAAAACTGAGTTGGAAGCGTGCGGGAACCACAAGATGTTGTGGAAAGTGAACTCGCTCAAATTACACAAGGAATTCGTGAGATCTGGTAGGACACGCCAAGAGCACGAGAGATATTATGGATATCTTGTGACTACTCAAAATGGCGATGTGATGCTCATAGATCAAGATGAGCACCGCTTCATACCAAGAAGCTATGAATGGACCAGATTTCGAGAGATGGCTTGAAGCCATGAGATGCGAAATGGACTCCATGTATACTAACCAAGTATGGACTTTGGTTGATCCACAGAAGAGGTAAAACCAATCGGTGCAAGTGGGTTTTCAAGAAGAAAACAAGCATGGATGGTAATGTACAAACCTATAAAGGTCATTTGGTAGCAAAAGGTTACAAACAAGTTCAAGGTGTTGACTATGATGAAACCTTCTCTCCAAGTGGCAATGGTTAAATCCATCGAGGATCTTACTTGCTATATTGCGACCTTTTACGATTCTGAAATCTGGCAAATGGATGTCAAAAGCGCTTTCCTTAATGGAAATCTCCTTGAGGATGTGTACATGACACCTGACTGAGGGTTTTTTCAATCAAAGGATCTTTGGAAAGGTATGTGGTACAACGATCCATTTATGGATTGAAGCAAGCCTCTCGGAGTTGGAATCTTTGATTTGATGAAGTAGTCAAAGAGTTTGGTTTTATTAAAAATGAAGATGAACCTTGTGTATATAAGAAGGTTAGTGGGAGTCATATTGTATTCCTGATATTATATGTTGACGACATATTAATTATTGGGAATGACATTCCTTCATTACAGGCTGTAAAAACATGGTTAGGAAAATGTTTCTCCATGAAAGATTTAGGCGATGCAGCCTACATTTTAGGTATCAAGATCTATCGAGATAGATCGAGGAAAATGCTCGGCCTAAGTCAGAGTACATATATTGATAAAGTGCTGAAACGGTTCAGCATGCAAGAGGTAAAGAGAGGACAGTTACCCATGACTCATGGTGTAAAGATCTCTAAGGCCTAATGTCCTCAATCACAGGATGATGAGGAGCGTATGAGAAAGATCCCTTATGCTTCGGCAATTGGATCTATCATGTACGTAATGATATGTACTCATCCGGATGTCTCGTATGCTTTGAGCATGACGAGCAGATACCAGTCGAATCCAGGTGAAGGTCACTAGACAGCAGTCAAAAATATCCTCAAGTATCTAAAAAGGACTAAGGATTCATTCTTGGTATTTGGAGGTGAAGACAAACTAGCAATAAAGGGTTACACAGATGTTAGTTTCCAGACTGATAATGATGATTATAAGTCTCAGTCAGGTTTTGTATTTTGCCTTAATGGTGGTCTTTGTTATTTGGAAGAGTTGAAGCGAGAGGCGATGGCGATTCTACAACAGAAATTTGAGTATATTTCGCTTCTAGTCTTGACAAGGAGGTTGTATGGATTAAAAAGTTCATCACTGAACTAGGTGTTGTTCCAACCATTGTTGATCCAGTTAAGCTATACTGTGATAACAATAGAGCCATTGCACAGGCTAAGGAACCCACATCTCACCAACGATCCAAGCATATACTTAGGCGGCACCATCTCATCCGTGAAATCATTGATAGAGGAGATGTACATATAGGAAGAGTGCCAACAGATGATAATGTTGCAGATCCACTGACCAAGGCTTTGTCGTAGCAGAAGCACGACGGTCACACTAGTTCCATGGGTATTAGATACATGAGTGATTGGCTCTAGTGCAAGTGGGAGACTGTTAGAGTTTATGCCCTAGAGGCCAATTATTTGTTATAATTGCTAAACGTTTTGATATTATATTTGATTGAATAAGTGAATGATTTTATTATGGTTTTATTTACTGCGTTATATAAACGTTAACATAATAAAAATCTTTAGAATAGTGATACAAATTATATAGTTTCAAGTATGTGACTTGAACATGAAATTATATAATTATAATTAGTATCATTATTCTTAAATGTCCCTAGTCGAGTATCATTGTTGATGGGACAACAATGATGCATTGAGACTAGTATGTGGATTCATTGATGACCAAATCTCATTGGTCATAAATATGTGAGATATTAAGTCAATGCATAGGTACATGTTAGAGAGAGCGATGTATTTGGACGGACCCACCATGAGAATTCTATGTGGAGCATTATGCAAGTGTCATTAACAATTCTCATGGTGATGATGTAATGGTCCTCGGCACTGAAATCACTATATTACTACGAGAATTTATGTACTTTGATATCATCAAATGTCACCTTTAATAGGGTGGACTATAAAGGTGATTATTGGGTACATCATGAATCGTGTGAGGAATATGAGTGATCTAGATGGAATTTAACCCTCCTATTTATTAGAGGTGATATCCATAGGCCTCTTGATTGAGTAGGACTATGAAATGCATGGCCATGCTCAAATAATGATTTGTTTCATATAGTCTACTCATTGATCAAGAAAACTCAGATTAAATTATGAAGAGTATGACACATTCCATGACTCGAGTTTAATCTAGGATATTAAGGTTAAAAGGATTAAATTACATTGAAACATTGGTCACTAAAAGGTTGCATCGAATCATCGATCTTATTATTACTTGGGTAGCAGTGATGCATTACTAGATGCCGCTCACTGTTTATAATTTTATAATATGATTTTAAAATATTGCCAACGTGATAATAACCTATAGGGTCACACACATAGAACATAATTTAAAAGGGAATAAATTTAAATTTTAAGGATTTAAATATATTAATATGATTAATAGTATTTAAATGACGAATTTAAATTAAAAGGAAAGTTTGTATATATGTATATTAATTAAGTAAGACTTAATTAAGTTATATATATAAATTCGGATTTTATGAAATTAGGTTTTGATTAATTCCTTTTAACTACTATATATAGGATATATAGCAGCTACTTAGGGTTAATTCATAACTTGAAAACCCTAGCCGCTATTAGAGAGAGACTAGAGAGAAAACATACAGTTTCATAAAGGTTCCTGTGGTGGCTAGTACAGCAAGTCCCTCTTATTGCATAATTGTTCGACGGTTTGTGCGGCGTTCGTGTGGATACCATAGAGACGTAGTTTCATGAGGAATTGCATTAAGGATTCGAGCGCATCAATTTCTGATGCTCGCTTTTCATATTCGGTATAATCTCTAAACAAAGCGAAAGTTAATTGATTTTTTGCATGGATCTGTTTTTAGGTTTTGAAATTGCTTTGAATTATTTTATTTCATTGTGTTCTTGTGCAGAAATCCCTACGGTGGTATCAAAGCTACTTTATAAAGCGATTAATTTGATTACGTGTTTTATTGCTTTTCGATATATTTGATATATGATGTTAAATTTTACCGATCTGAAATTGATTATATTGTTTTCGATATATATGATATATGATGATACAATTTTACTCGAGGCTGAAATTGAGTATATGATGATATTACATGTCGATATATTTTGGTATTATGAATATCGATTAATTAATATGCATGTATATAATGTTCTATTAATTGAGTATATGATATTACATAATCGAGCATAATAACGGGATTATGAATATCGATTAGTAGATATGTATGTATCTGAAGTTACATTAATTATATGGGCGTAATAACGATTATACAAATTACATTCTTATTGGATTAGAGGCATGAAAATTTGATTTAATATGATTAATTGGCTGGACATATATGATATGAGCTGGGTGTATTGTTATTATGAGTATCTGGGTGGATTAAAATACGTGATTCTGAGTATAGCGCATTTTCGAAACCAATCACGGTCGGTCGTGAGACCACCGTCTGATGATCGTTTGAAATTTGGACCGACCCATTGCTGGGGAGACCCCGATGGACCCCCAGTAATGAAGCTTGCGATGGTCGTGTCCCCAGTTTGTTATATATTTTCTTTAATTTTCTATAAACTGTTATATGCTTATTGTGATATGCATGGTGCACAGTTATGGCCTTTTGACTCATATGTTAGTGGTTTTGGTTTTGAAATACAGCTTGCATGTCGTGCCTTTCTATAAATTCTAATGTAATATTCTCTTCTCATCTAAATCCCCTCAAATGTAACTCGAAGTTTCTTTATGTCATGTAATAATCTGTATTCGATGTCAAGATGGAGAACACGATGGAAAGATATGATGGAGGGGAGGCACATGCTTGAGGAAGATCCAAGGAAGATATTTATTTTAAGATCTTTTACTACCTTAGATTGACCTTCAATCTTTCATTAGCTTGAAAAGATTGACAGTGGATTGGGCCATAACTGTGACACATTTAATTTTGCACTTTATTTATGCTTGTATGTGATATGATATGATAAATAATGTGCATGCTTAATAAGATTAAAATTGGTGAGATCTAAATTTATTAATAAAATTCCTCATTAAATTATTAAGTCTAAATCAGATGCTTTCCAATGAATAACACTCATCAAGACCTTGATCAATAGATGTAGGTTTGCCAAAGCAAAGTACCCTATTTATCTAGGTAAGATGTGATAGGATAATTGTGATATCAAGCTGTTAAAATCATTGGGCTGAGCTTAACTAAGTTATCTCAATAGGATTGTGGACTTAGAGGCATAGAGTTTGGTAGGTACCATTAGATGGACTAGAAATAATTGTTGTTTACCAAACTGTCCAGGAGTTATATATGATATAATTGACAAAAGGGTTGTCTACCTAAATAATTTTGTTTTAAGAGATTAGCCAAAGCTAACTTAGGGCATAATGAAATATGGATCTTGGCTCACTAGAAAGATTTAATTGAAAAATGCTTTCCGAATTAATGGCGAGGGCTATTAATTTGAATAAAATAATGGGAGGTATATTTTGAATGTACTATTTTCAATTACATAATATCAACTCTGCAACTTGACTTATTATTATTTTTTTTTGCACTTATAAATTGTAGATATCAATGGAAAACAACAACAATACAAGTAGTCTTTCACTACGATCAGTCCTTGAGAAGGACATGATAAGTGGAATTAATTTCCTTGACTAGCATAGGAACTTGAGGATTGTCCTCAAACAAGAGCGCAAGCTATATGTCATTGAAAAGCCCATTCCTGCAGCACCAGCTGATACGGCACCACGTGAGGAGCATAATTCTTACAAGAAGCATCAAGATGATGCTCTGGACGTAAGTTGTCTCATGCTAGCAAGCATGAGCATTTGAGCTTGAAGCTGACATGAGTTGATGGATGCTTATGAGATAATCGAGCATCTCGAGAAATTGTTGAAGGGCATGCTCGACGGAGAGGTATGATACAAGCAAGGCATTGTATCAACTTTGCAAAATGGGTGAACATGATCCGGTTGGTCCACATGTGCTGAAAATGATTGGGTATATTGAGTACCTTGATAGGTTGGGTTTTCCAATCACTCTAGAGGCCCAAACAGATCTTGTTTTGCAATCCTGAGCAATGACTATTCTCAATTTGTCATGAATTATCTTATGAATGAAATTGTGAAACCCCTTACTAAGTTGTTGAGCATGTTAAGAAGCGCCGAGAACAACATGAAAAAGCGAGGACCCGCTCCCATAATGATGGTGCAAAGGGGAATGTTAAGGGAAAATGGAAAGCAAGAAGAAGATAGGATCTAATTACGGTGCCAAACCTAAATCCAAAACCAAAGCGGGCTTTAAAACCTAAAGGTGGGGTGGCTAAAGAAGGTGATTGTCACTTTTGTGGAAAAAACTTGGACCTTTGGAAGAGGAATTGTCTTGCTTATTTGGAAGAAGTGAAGAAAAGGAAAGGAAGTGGGACTTCTGATTCAGGTATATATGTTATAGAAGTCAACTTGTCTACTTCTACATCATGGGTATTAGATACTAGATGTGGTTCTCACATTTGTGTTAATGTGCAGGAACTCTGAGGGAGT
This sequence comes from Panax quinquefolius, assembly GCA_020205615.1. Taxonomy (NCBI): domain Eukaryota; kingdom Viridiplantae; phylum Streptophyta; class Magnoliopsida; order Apiales; family Araliaceae; genus Panax; species Panax quinquefolius. Next base: position 131,280,416 of record CM035156.1, read on the forward strand.
AGGACTTTGGCAAAAGGAGAGGTTGACCTACGTGTTGGGAATGGAGCAAGAGTTGCTGCACTGGCCATAGGAACTTATCATTTATCTTTGCCCTCTGGGCTAGTTTTAGAATTAGAAGATTGTTATTTTGAGCCTGCTATAAGCAAAAACATTATTTCTATTTCTTGTTTGGACAAGAAAGGTTTTTCATTTATAATAAAGAACAACCGTTGTTCGTTTTACTTAAATGATATATGTTATGGTGTTGCACAATTGTTTAATGGTCTTTATATTCTTGATTTTTAAATGCCTATCTATAACATAAATACAAAATGATTTAAATCAAATGATTCAAATCCGACATATCTCTGGCACTGTCGTTTTGGCCATATAAATGTGAAACGCATATCAAAACTCCATAAAGATGGATTTTTGGATTCATTTGATTTTGAATCATATGAAAAATGAATCTTGTTTATTAGGCAAGATGACTAAAGCCCCTTTCTTTGGACACGATTGAGCGGGCTAGCGATATATTGGGACTTATACATAGTGATGTATGTGGACCCATGAGTTAGATTAGCAAGAGGTAGGTTTTATTACTTCATTACATTTCTTGGCGACTTGGTGAGATATGGATATGTGTATTTTATGAGACACAAATCAAGAATCCTTTGAAAAAAGTTCAAAGAATTCAAAAAAGCATAAAAGCACTTGATCCGTCGAGGAGGTGAATACTTAAGCCAAGACTTTGATGACCTTCTAAAGGGTGTGGTATTATATCACAACTCACTCCACCTAGAACACCACAATGGAATGGTGTGTATGAGAGGAGAATCGAACCTTGTTGGACATGGTACGATCAATGATGAGTCATCGAGATCTTCGATAAGCTTCTAGGGTCATGCCACAGAGAGGCATTTGCATTCACACTTAGCAGTGTTCCTACAAAGGCGGTTCGAGAAGACACCATATGAGATGTGGAGTGGGAAACGTCCTAGTATGTCGTTCATGAAAATTTGGGGTTGCAAGGCGTTTATAAAGCGTCTGGATTCTGAAAAGCTCAGACCCAAATCTGACAAATGTAATTTTGTGGGATACCCAAAAGAAACAAAACGGTATTATTTCTACAAACCTTTTGAGAATAAAGTGTTCGTTGCTCGAACTGGTATTTTTCTAGAAAGAGAATTTGTCTCTAAAGGAAACAGTGGGAGGAAAGTAGAACTCGAAGAAATTCGAGAACCACAGAATATCATTGAACCTGAGTTGGAACGTGAGCAGGAACCACAAGATGTTGTGGAAAGTGAACCTGCTCAAATTACACAAGGAATTCGTAGATCTGGCAGGACACGCCGAGAGCCCGAGAGATATTATGGATATCTTGTGACTCAAAATGGCGATGTGATGCTCATAGATCAAGATGAGCCTGCTTCTACCAAGAAGCTATGAATGGACCAGATTCTGAGAGATGGCTTGAAGCCATGAGATCTGAAATGGACTCCATGTATACTAACCAAGTATGTACTTTGGTTGATCCACCCGAAGGGGTAAAACCAATCGGGTGCAAGTGGGTTTTCAAGAAGAAAACCGACATGGATGGTAATGTACAAACCTACAAAGGTCGACTGGTAGCAAAAGGTTACAAACAAGTTCAAGGTGTTGACTGTGATGAAACCTTCTCTCCAGTGGCAATGGTTAAATCCATCAGCATCTTACTTGTTATTGCAGCCTTTTACGATTACAAAATCTGGCAGATAGATGTCAAAACTGCTTTCCTTAACGGAAATCTCCTTGAGGATGTGTACATGACACAACCTGAGGGATTTGTCAATCCAAAGGATGCTGGAAAGGTATGTAAGCTACAACGTTCCATTTATGGATTGAAGCAAGCCTCTCGAAGTTGGAATCTTCGATTTGATGAAGTAGTCAAAGAGTTTGGTTTTATTAAAAATGAAGATGAACCTTGTGTATATAAGAAGGTTAGTGGGAGTCATTTTGTATTCCTGATATTATATGTTGACGACATATTAATTATTGGGATTGACATTCCTTCATTAAAGGCTGTAAAAACATGGTTAGGAAAATGTTTCTCCATGAAAGATTTAGGCGATGCAGCCTACATTTTAGGTATCAAGATCTATCGAGATAGATCGAGGAAAATCTTTCGACCTAAGTCGAAGTACATATATTGATAAAGTCTTTGAAAGCAGTCAAGATGCAAGAGGCAAAGAGAGGACACTTACCCATGACTCATGGTGTAAAGATCTCTAAGATCCAATGTCCTCAATCACAAGATGATGAGGAGCGTATAAGAAAGATCCCTTATGCTTCGGCAATTGGATCTATTATGTACGCAATGATATGTACTCGTCCGGATGTCTCGTATGCTTTGAGCATGATGACGATACCGATCGAATCGGTGAAGGTCACTGGGCAATGATCAAAAATATCCTCAAGTACCTAACAAAAACTAAGGATTCATTCTTGGTATATGGAGGTGAAGACGAACTAGCGATAAAGGTTACCACAGATATTAGTTTCGGATCGATAATGATGATTATAAGTCTCGGTCAGTTTTGTATTTTGCCTTAATGGTGGTCTTTGTTATTTGGAAGAGTTCAAGCAAGAGGCGATGGAGGATTCTACTGAGAATTTGAGTATATTCTTCGCTTCTAAAATGCCAAGGAGGTTTGTATGGATTAAAAAGTTCATCCTTTGAACTAGGTGTTGTTCAACCATTGTTGATCCGGTTAAGCTATCTTTGTGATAACAATGGAGCCATTACGAGCTAAGGAACCCACATCTCACCAACGATCCAAGCATATACTTAGGCGGCACCATCTCATCCAGTGAAATCATTGATAGAGGAGATGTACATATAGGAAGAGTGCTGACAGATGATAATGTTGCAGATCCAATCGACCAAGGCTTTGTCGCATAGCGAAACACGGCGGTCACACTAGTTCCATGGGTATTAGATACATGAGTGATTGGCTCTAGTGCAAGTGGGAGAGGCTGTTAGAGTTTATTCCTAGAGGCCAATTATTTGATATAATTGCTTAACGTTTTGATATTATATTTGATTGAATAAGTGAATGATTTTATTATGGTTTTATTTCTTTGCGTTATATAAGCGTTAACATAATAAAAATCTTTAGAATAGTGATACAAATTATATAGTTTCAAGTATGTGACTTGAACATGAAATTATATAATTATAATTAGTATCATTATTCTTAAATGTCCCTAGTCGAGTATCATTGTTGATGGGACAACAATGATGCATTGAGACTAGTATGTGGATTCATTGATGACCAAATCTCATTGGTCATAAATATGTGAGATATTAAGTCAATGCATAGGTACATGTTAGAGAACGGTGTATCGGACAGACCCACCATGAGAATTCTATGTGGAGCATTATGCCAAGTGTCATTAACAATTCTCATAGTGACAATGATGCAATGGTCCTCCGACCTGAAATCACTATATTACTACACGAGAATTTATGTACTTTGATATCATCAAATGTCACCTTTAATAGGGTGGACTATAAAGGTGATTATTGGGTACATCATGAATCGTGTGAGGAATATGAGTGATCTAGATGGAATTTAACCCTCCTATTTATTAGGGGTGATATCCATAGGCCTCTTGATTGAGTAGGACTATGAAATGCATGGCCATGCTCAAATAATGATTTGTTTCATATAGTCTACTCATTGATCAAGAAAAACTCAGATTAAATTATGAAGAGTATGACACATTCCATGACTCGAGTTTAATCTAGGATATTAAGGTTAAAAGGATTAAATTACATTGAAACATTGGTCACTAAAAGGTTGCATCGAATCATCGATCTTATTATTACTTGGGTAGCAGTGATGCATTACTAGATGCCGCTCACTGTTTATAATTTTATAATATGATTTTAAAATATTGCCAACGTGATAATAACCTATAGGGTCACACACATAGAACATAATTTAAAAGGGAATAAATTTAAATTTTAAGGATTTAAATATATTAATATGATTAATAGTATTTAAATGGACCAATTTAAATTAAAAGGAAAGATTTATATATATGTATATTAATTAAGTAAGACTTAATTAATATATATATATATATATTAGGATTTTATGAAATTAGGTTTTGATTAATTCCTTTTAACTACTATATATAGGATATATAGCGACTACTTAGGGTTAAAGGTTCCTTTGGTGGCTAGTACCGCAAGTCCCTCTTATTGCATAATCGTTCGACGGTTCGTGTGGCGTTCGTGTGGATACCATAGAGACATAGTTTTGTGAGGAATTGCATTAAGGATTCGAGCTAATCAATTTCAGATTCTCGTTTTTCATATTCGGTATAATCTCTAAACAACTAAGTTAATTGTTTTTCGCATGGATCCTGTTTTTAGGTTTCGGAAATTGCTTTGAATTATTTTATTTCTGTTGTGTTCTTGTGCCGAAATCCCTACAGATAAGGCAACTATGGACTCTACGTTTTCCTTTGTTGACTCAACTATCATCTTTTGAGAGATGCTGCAGTGGATGGTTTTGACATTTCTCCTCATGTTGAAACTGTTAGGTTTGTAATATTCTTGAACGCAATCAAATTGCAAAAATTAATGCGGAAGCATGTAAAAATCAGAGTTTAAAAATTTACAAACCATATACCCGGATCACCCTTTATGCATAATTATTAATTAAACGAAAAGATAAAGAATAAATCATACCCTTGAAGATCGAGCTTCCTCAGGTATAAGTTCACCTCAAATCCTTTCGCGTTCGATCTTGAATCCATCGGGTTTGGTTCCTTCCTTTGATCGGCGTTAGCCACCCAAATGTTTGGCCTCTAGAGGTGATCCACGAGGAAGAAGAAAATTCGAAGAAGAGGGGGTGGTTGGCTCAAACCCTAGTTTTTCTATCTCTATAGAAAAGGTGTACTCTCTCCAACAATTGGAATTATTACGTATGTTGTAAAAAGTCAACAACCCCCACACCCATAATAAGACTCCTCTTATTTATAGATGTGGGCAACCCACCTTAACAATTAAGAAATTGGGTTTTATTTAATTAATTAAATTCTTTTAATTAATTAAGCTCCCTAATCTTATTAGGGATAATTAATTAAACTCTTTTAACTAATTTTCCTTCCTAATCCAATTAGGAATAAATGAGAAGTACTTATATTAAATTAATTCCTAAACTCTTTTAGAAATTAAAATAATAATAATTGTAATAATATTAATAAGACTCCTCTTATTAATTTATATTTAATATTTCTAAAATATTAAATAATAAATATTAAGCTATTTAATTTATTCTATCACCATAGATTAAATTAAATATATAACTATATTATTACGATTATGCCATTAACTTCTTAAATAATTATTCTTCCTTTTATGGTGTGACCCTTTAGGTTCTCCATATTAAGCAGGTTGTGAATAAATCAATTAGAACAATTCTAATCTTATTTAAATAAATAAATTAAACAATTAATTTATTTAAATAAATAATATTTATTCTCTGATAGGGATAAGCCTCCCTAGCGATCAGCGACTTTCCGGATAATATAGATTTCAACATTAATCATTAAAGAACCTTTGAGTAAATAGTTTCGTACAATTCAATCCTTCCACCATATGATGTCCCGATTAAATATAAGGCATGGAATTCTTGTCAAGTCTTATTTTATTTAATTATATGTATTTCGATCTTAAATGCCTGACTCAAATAATGCAAATTAGAAACTCCTTTCTAATTTCATTACGCCTTAACCGAGGACTCTTTGGGTTGTCATTTATCGAATCACATAGGACATTTCTCTTCTTTTATTAGAAGTGGTAGATTCTTTATTGATCATACATTATCTCCATATACTGACTTATTATACCCAAGCATACCCTTTGATATACCCTAAGGGTCTTAAGGAATAAGTCAAAGTATAACTCATCATACACAAGATACTATGATGATCTCAAGTCAAGGATTACTTGTACTACTATCACTCTGAGGAATTCCTATTGATGGCAAATAAAACTCCATTAGGTATTCCTTAGCGAGCCCGCGTTCGGTGAACTTATTCTCTAATAAGCACCTACATACTTGCTTTAGTGTCTCCACACAAATGATCATGAGATCAATCATCCTCATCGATGAGCAAACAGCGTATGTACCCGATCTATCCGGATTCACTAATCCCCAATTTAGTAATCAATGATTGGGAACTATTTTAGTTTTAAGCTTTCTAAGAATTTAGATCTCATTAGAATGATCATCATCATTATTCTAAAAGCATTGCTTAAAACTATGGGTTTATCACATATTATAAAACGACATCATGTAGATAATTAAAAGCCTTTAATAAATTAATACTTTTTATTAATAAATGAATAAGATTGTTACAAAGTATATGCTTTATCATCAAACATGATTGGCTTGTGTGCATACTACTTTCAATCTCCCACTTGCACTAAAGCCGATCGTCATGGTATCTTATACTCTTCTTCTCTAAGTAGCGATTATCCTGCTTTGTTGGATAAGCTTTAGTTAATGGATATGTAATGTTGTTCATGAGAGTCCACTATCTCTATAGTGATTTCCCATCTTTTAATGATTCTAATAATCAAATGAAAGTGCCCTGACACATGTTTAGATCCAAGATGAGACTTAGGAACTATTCCTAGTTACGTAATGAACTTTTAATCCAAACAATCAACTTGCGACTTCATTTATAGCTATATACTTTGTCTTTATTACTAAACCAACAACTCTTTCTTTATTTGGAACCTTTCGATTCTTTGCACTGCTTATTCGAGGTAGCCCTTTACCTTAAAGTGGATTTTTTTACGTCATCTTGAGTGCATGCGAAAAACTTGAGTCACATTAAGCCCTCTAGTTTTAATTTAGACCCACCATGAATATGATCACATCCTTAGTCTTGGGTTAAGCACTTTAAGATGTTTTTCAGCGACTCGTAGTGAACTTCTCCGAATATGGTGATCGACATCGGTCTCGTACATTTCATTGCATACATGATTGTTACTCATGCGACCTCTCTTTTCGAGAGTGCGTGGGGACTATTAAAGAGATACACTCCATAGCTCATTAACATGAGACATCTCTTGGAGTTTGCCATGCTAAGCGACTTTAGCATCAAATGAATATCGTTCCTTGGGTTAAGTTGAGCATCCTTTTAAATCTATCTATATAGATTTATATCCCTGATTAAGATACTCTTCGAATCATTCATGGAGGAATGTTTGAACAACTTTATCTTTCTTGATTGTAGCATTGGTATGTAATTCCTCATCGTAGTAGTATATCAACATATAATACTAGGAATGTCACGATGCTCCCTTGACCCTTTTGACCCATTTTTATACACTAGAACTCTTACCTCATCGTATGTATTTGGCTCGGATCATCATCATCTTATCATCGTGCCTCATCATCATCATCATGATGAATCCATACCTCCTAGGTATCTTGGTACTATTCGAGTTACGATTGATTTGTGGTATAATGGAATTACATCTCTGAGTTCCTCTTATTTGACTTATAGTATTTTGTGGTTCTTGAACTCTTCAAGATCTATTATCCTCCACTAGCCCTTTCAATGATAAACACCTTTATCTTAGAAGGCGGCGTGTTTCGTAAACAAACACCTTTTGCTAAGTAGAATTATAGAACATATACCTAAACTTACTTTAGGATGTCCCACAAATCGACACTTGTCAAATCTTGTCCCAAGCTTATCCTTTTGAAACCTTTTCACATAAGTTGGACAACCCTTATCTTAACATACTTAAGATTAGGAATCCTCCACATCCATAACTTTTATGGAGTCTTGGGTAGGATTTAGAGTTACCTTTTCGTAGATATCACGACCATTTCTAGGACATGATCCCAGAAGGATCTTTGGAATGTCGGTAAAATCATTATGGACCGCACCATGTCCAACAAGTACGATTTTTCATTCGGATACATCAATCAATTATTGCATATCGGGATGTGTCCATTTGAGAAAACCATTTGAGATGATCTAGAAACTTATTGCACAAGTATTTATTCCTTGATCTAATCAAAGAATCTTAATACTTTGCCAATTTGTTTCACTTTGAATTCTTTGAACCTTTCGAATAATTCACACTTGTATTTTAGCAAATACACACATTCGACTCTTTGAATGATCATCTCCTTTTCTTATACTAATTTGTTCAATATGCAAAATTATTTTCATGTAAGTCAGTATACAAAATTTATTAAGTAATATTCGATTCTATACTGAAAACATTATTATATAATAGAACAACAATTGTTCTTAATTATAATACCAAAAATTTTATTGTCCAACAATAAAATGGAAATAATATTTTAACAAGAATTGGAATCTGATAACAACTTATTGACTTAATAGATTTGCGTAGGCATTGCTAAACTATAAGTTTCTATGGCTAATATGGCAACCTTTGCTTCATTTTCCACACATAGGATTACTTATATTTGTTTAGCTTTCTACTTACCTTGGTCCTTCATAAATCTATATTTATGATAACCAAAGTCGATATCAATACCCAAGTAGAACCTTGACTTAAAGAAAAATTTATTTCAATCATGAACAAAAGCGTATTATGTAGAAACTTCACTAAGCTTCTTTGGTTAGCCTCTGCAAATGCTTCTCATGAGTTTCTTTCCGGTGTCGAGGGCTTATTGCGGTGGAAGCAAACTCCTTTGCTTTATCCGTATCGGTTTTGTTCTTATTATCCTTTGTTTATGCCTTTCTATTTACCTTCTTTGAATCGTTCTTCTTTTGAGAAGATCCTTTGGCCCCTACCGGTAAGACTTGATCTTTCTTGGTTGGAAAGTGACTCTCGACATTTTTCAACATGTTAAGCAAATCAGCGAGGCTGATATCTAGCTTGTTCATATGAAAAATTCACAACAATTGTGAAAGGAGTCAGGGAGTGAGTGCAAGATCAAATCTTGGCTCAACTCTCCATCCATGACAAAACCAGTTGTCTAATTGATCAATCAAATTGATTATGTTAAGAACTTTTTATGCATACTTATAGTGCCATTGGCCATTCTAGATCGGAAGAGCTCCTTAGAATGTCGATATCTATCGGTCCTACTTTCCTCACCATCAACTACTTGATGTGCGGGAATATAGTAGGAGCATCCATAGTTTCATCTTGTGTATTTGAAGCTCGTTACTCGTGGATGCGAGCATGATGCATTGAGCCAATTGTGCATCATCTTGCCACTTTCTAAAAGTAGCAATCTCTTCCTCGGAGGCATTATGCGCAACCATTGCGAGGATAGGCGTATTAAGGACATAAGATAGCTTTTGACTATGAGAACTATTCTCAAATTCCTTAACCAATCCAGTTTAAATTGATTGCGGTTAATTTAGCATCTAATATGCTTTGCTTGATGATAGTAATTTTAGACATTGTAAAATTACGTAAATGAATTTGTAATTAACAACATTTTAACATACATTCTTTTATTAATTACCAAAATAATTTAGGTCTTGTTTTAAATTGGTATCTCCACTTTATTTTCTTCAAACTATATTACCCTCACTTATATAGTTCGGCAAAATCTAATTAAAGATTTGCTAGTGAGAATAAGGATCCCATTTCAAATGTATATAGCCTTGTGGTGACACAACAAACTATATATAAATAAATAGGTAGACAACTTTTGTCAATTACATCAACTATATCTGACTCCTTTCTTTTGCCTCTTAGATTATTTTGATCAGTGGTGGCACATCAGAATCAAAATTATCAAGTTAAGTCGACCTAGCACTCCATATATTCAAAAAGAAAAATATCATCCTTGTGGTGACACAACAAAACAATATTGTTCAATTTTCTTTATAAGCATCAAATGTGATAAATTAACATCTTAAATACTTAATACTTGCCTTGTGGTGACACAACAAACTCATATTAAATATTTAATACTCTATTAATTTTTATCATGCTAGAAAGCGACGTTCGATATTCAAATATCTTTGAGCGCTTAGGACTTAATATAAAAATTGAGGGGTTTGTTATTAATTTGTCTCATCTTGTTTTAGTAGCGCATTATATATATATATATAAAATACGCGTCGTATTAATTAACATCGAAGCATGTTTTGCATAATATATAATATATATAGTATAAGCATGCACATATAGAATACTATATTCTACGGATTGATTATGGACTTTTATTCTAGTTTGGTTCACTAGAGCCACCAAGTGAACCAAAAGGTCAAACTCCCCAGGGGTGCAAGAAATAATATTTAAATATAACTATTACATTTAAACCCGGGCTCCATTACAAAGCGGGTCTTTCAAGCGCTCCTTGCTCCTTGATCTCCAATTTTTCAAAATTAATTCTAACTATTCCTATTACAAAACTATTTAAAATAAATAGAAACCTTGATCGTGATCGAGGGAAATGCATAGGAGGAGATAGAATTTACATTAAGAAAAATTAGAGAAGGCGAGTCTGTGAGACCCCATTTAATAAAACCCATACATTCATGCATCCAACTAAAATAAAATCAATCACATTGGTCGATAGTCCATAATCAATCCCATTTATTATCATACACATCATCGTATGCATCGATAAATAACATTCATCTTATGAATAATAAACATTTAATATATATATTGATATCATTTAATGGGAAAATTTAGTTAGTATAAAATCTAATTTTGAATCAAAATAAACTCCTTTATTTTAATCCAAATTTAAATCAAAATAAAACTATTTTATTTTAATTTATCCAATTTTGAATAAAATAAACTATTTTATTTTAATCAAAATAATTTAATAAAATAAACTCCTTTATTTTAATTAATTATGGAATCAATTCCATATAATTTAAAAAAATCTTTAATTAAAATAAACTCTTTTATTTTAATTAATTATGGAATCAATTCCATGTAAAAAAAAAATCTTTTATTAAAGGAAACACGGATTATCTTTTTCTATTCACAAATAAACTCCTTTATTTTTTGAATAATATGAAATCTTATTTCATATTTAAATAAACTCCTTTATTTAAGAAATATGGATTCTCTTTCTATTCACAAATAAACTCTTTTATTTTGAATAATATGAAATCTTATTTCATATCTAAATAAACTCCTTTATTTAAGGAAAGATGGATTTACTTTCCCTATTCACAAATAAACTCCTTTATTTTAGGAAAAATGGATTTCTTATTATTCACAAATAAACTCCTTTATTTTAGAAAAATAAAATCAATTTCAACTCCAATTAGTTATCATGGAATTCAATTCCAACTCTAATTAGTTAGCATGAAATTCTAATTTTAAAATTAAAATAAACCTTTTTATTTTAAAATTAAAATAAACCTTTTATTTTAAAATTAAAATAAACTTTTATTTTAAAATTAAAATAAACTTTTATTTTAAGATTAAAATAATATATATATATATAATATTCAATTTTAAAATTAAAATAAACTCTTTTATTTTAATATTAAATAAATCTTTTATTTTAAAATTAAAATAAACTTTTTATTTTAATTATAAAATAATTAAGAATATATATATATATATATATTATATATATATATATATATATATATATATATATATATATATATATATATATATATATTATAAAGAATCCATGTAAAATCCTTGTGATTTCTTGTTTAACATGATTTTTTTTTTTTTAAAATCATTGGTCATTTGCTTTAATATCATAATTATCCATAAAAAAAGCAAAACTAAATTTTTTTTTTTTTTTATTAAGTGAATTCATGGTGCATCATTAATCCCTTATTTTCCGTGCATTGCAAAAAAGCAGAAAAAAAAAAATTCCCTTGATTCGAAAAAAAAATAATGCTTGGTTAAAAAAAAAAAAAAAATGATTTTTTTTTTTTTTTTTTTTATTTATTTAAATTTTATACAATTAAATTATGCCCAATTAAATTGTTCTAAACACATATCGATATATATATTAAATTAAAACAATTAATAATTAGCATAAAGGTTTGGCTCGATGCCCTTTATTAGGTTTGTAATATTCTTGAGCGCTTGATCAAATTGCAAAATTAATGCGAGCGTGTAAAATCGAGTTTAAAATTTACAAACCATATGCCGGATCACCCTTTATATGCATAATTATTAATTAAGCGAAAAGATAAAGAATAAATCATACCCTTGAAGATCGAGCTTCCTCGGTACAAGTTCACCTCAAATCCTTTCGCGTTCGATCTTGAATCCACCGGGTTTGGTTCCTTCCTTTGATCGGCGTTAGCCACCCAAATGTTTGGCCTCTAGAGGTGATCCACGAGGAAGAAGAAAATTCAAGAAGAAGGGGTATTGGCTCAAACCCTAGTTTTTCTATCTACATAGAAAAGGTGTACTCTCCAACAATTGGAATTATTACGTATGTTGAAAAAGTCAACAACCCCCCCCACACCCATAATAAGACTCCTCTTATTTATAGATGTGGGCAACCCACCTTAACAATTAAGGAATTGGGTTTTATTTAATTAATTAAATTCTTTTAATTAATTAAGCTCCCTAATCTTATTAGGGATAATTAATTAAACTCTTTTAACTAATTTTCCTTCTAATCGATTAGGAATAAATGAAAGTACTTATATTAAATTAATTCCTAAACTCTTTTAGAAATTAAAATAATAATAATTGTAATAATATTAATAAGACTCCTCTTATTAATTTATATTTAATATTTCTAAAATATTAAATAATAAATATTAAGCTATTTAATTTATTCTATCACCATAGATTAAATTAAATATACATACTTTATATTATTACGATTATGCCATTAACTTCTTAAATAATTATTCTTCCTTTTTTATGGTGTGACCCTTTAGGTTCTCCATATTAATAGGTTGTGAATAAATCAATTAAAACAATTCTAATCTTATTTAAATAAATAAATTAAACAATTAATTTATTTAAATAAATAATATTTATTCTCTGATAGGGATAAGCCTCCCTAGCGATCAGCGACTTTCCGGATAATATAGATTTCAACATTAATCATTAAAGAACCTTTGAGTAAATAGTTAAAATACAATTCAATCCTTCCACCATCTGATGTCCCGATTAAATATAAGGCATGGAATTCTTTGTCAAGTCTTATTTTATTTAATTATATGTATTTCGATCCTTAAATGCCTGACTCAAATAATGCAAATTAGAAACTCCTTTCTAATTTCATTACGCCTTAACCGAGGACTCTTTGGGTTGTCATTTATCGAATCACATAGGACATTTCTCTTCTTTTATTAGAAGTGGTAGATTCTTTATTGATCATACATTATCTCCATATACAACTTATTATACCCAAGCATACCCTTTGATATACCCTAAGGGTCTTAAGGAATAAGTCAAAGTATAACTCATCATACACAAGATACTATGATGATCTCAAGTCAAGGATTACTTGTACTACTATCACTCTGAGAATTTCTATTGATGATGAAAATAAAACTCCATTAGGTATTCCTTAGCGAGCCACGTTCGGTGAACTTATTCTCTAATAAGCACCTACATACTTGCTTTAGTGTCTCCACACAAATGATCATGAGATCAATCATCCTCATCGATGAGCAAAAACAGCGTATGTACCGATCTATCCGGATTCACTAATCCCCGATTTAGTAATCAATGATTGGGAACTATTTTAGTTTTAAGCTTTCTAAGAATTTAGATCTCATTAGAATGATCATCATCATTATTCTAAAAGCATTGCTTAAAACTATGGGTTTATCACATATTATAAAAAAGCGACATCATGTAGATAATTAAAAGCCTTTAATAAATTAATACTTTTTATTAATAAATGAATAAGATTGTTACAAAGTATATGCTTTATCATCAAACATGATTGGCTTGTGTGCATACTACTTTTACGATCGTTGGTGACTTAATCCTTGAGATGAACTTCATTAAGCAATTCTTCTAGGTTAAGGTAGCTCAGGAAGGGCCAACCTCTTGGAGTGAGCTAAGGGTTAGGTTTGTCCCTGAGGCGCTTTCGAGATGAAATTCTTAGAAGTGATTTACACTGATATCTCATTTGACCTTTTCTGGTGGTGAGGTCCTCTATCAACTTTACACAATTGCATTTACTGTAATTGTGGTGTCCTCCTGCTCTTACACTACGATCAGATGTTTGATCGTAGGCTCTTCATGGTTTTGAGTTGGGTAGCTGAAAGGTTATCAGTAGTACGTTTTGAGACATTCCTACTGACTATGGATCTTCATTTGGTTCATCAGCCACAAAGTTTTGGGACTCTATAGCTGGTACACTTCTTTATAGTATATTTCAATATTGTTGTTTCTTAACATATCACTGCTCCACATGGTTGATGTTGTCTTCTCAGATAGATGTGATTCCCTTTTCTTTATGTGTATTAGAAGACAGCCTTGCATATATCTTTCTGACTGGAATCACCATTATCAATTAGATTTCCTTATATTATAGTCATGAATATCTTCAGGACTGATCATTCTATGATTATTAGTCAGTACTACGAACGTAGTCTTCTTTGACAGTCTTGTGTTTGTAAAGTTCTGCTTCCGTAATGAGTTTCTCTCGACTGATGCTCGATGATCCTCTGTTGTGAGCTTCCTTGAGGATTCCACTCATATAGCATGCCTTGCCTAATTTGAGCATATAAAGCCTTTTTCATCTTTGGTTGAACGGCCTGCTTCTATATACAGATTAGCAGACATGTGAGCTTCATTTAGATTGGCTCAATAGGTCTCCAAGGACAGGTTTTGACATATAGGAGTTTTATCAGAACATTCCTAAACAGTCTTAAGCCTTCTGCTGGTTGAGTCTTCTTGACTGAAGTCATCTGCTTTAGTATTCCATAGTGTGGTCAGATAGACCAGGTACCTACAAGTTAGATACATTTCTATTTTGGTACCCATGGTTAAATGGGTCCTTCTAGGTTAGTTTTCTAAACCCCTGTTCCTTATATATTTGGATAATCATCATATTGATCACCAACAGTCATATTCATGCATGTAACTAATTTAGATAATACATTTTGAGATGCATGATGGTGAGTGTGTGTGAGATTTGCTATTTTAATAAAACACTCTTTTTCTTTGATGGTTTCATCATTTTCTAGGTTATGTTCACAGGGTTTAAATGTTCACAGAGTGAGAATCAACTCTACAATTTATTTGTACAATTTATTTGTATCTGGTTGATTCATGGAGGTGATCAGTTTCTACGAATCTTCAAGATGCTCTTGTAGAACTGATCATACTCTGTGTGTTATTAAACACTTAGACCATAGGTTGTACATATATACTAACCCATCAAAAAAGATTACTTCTCATAAAATTAATTTAACTTGTGATGCTCTTATGACCCATTTCAAATTTCCTTCAAGATGTCATCTTCAACCTAAAACTTGGATGGAGAGAAAGTTTATAAGCACTTGAGTTTCCAAACTCAGTGTACTTTCTTTCTTCACCTTTTTAGGTAGATTGTGATTTCTTGATAGGATACTGTTATAGTGCATAAGGAGGTGTAACATGATGTAAAAAATTATATTAGTGAGGAATCATACCTTTCTACTGTCAGCTTCTTAACAGTCTTTTATCTTACACATACTGAGGTTAGGCATTGATGTGCATAGTTTTTCATTTGCTCCTGACAGCTTGTTTCTCTAGTTGACCTTCAATCAATCAGTCGTGGTCTTGAAGATGTAAGCTAAGAGAATCTCAGCATTTTTAATTCTTTGGCATCCTTTAGTTTGCTAAGTTTGCACCCAGCTGCTGGTTGGCCAAACACATGTTTGAGAAGATCTTATTTCTTCTCTTGATAAGCGTTTCTTAGCATGTGTGGCCTTTTCATCTTTCAGGGTGGTGGATGCTTGACTCTTTGTTGTTGATATTTCTTGAGCTTTCTCATCTGGTCTTCAGATTATAATATTGACTGCAAGCAAGGATTGGTCTTGTTGATGTATCAATCGAGAATATGGACCAATCTGAGCAGCTTCAGGTGTATATAAACATATAACATGTTCATAGTATTTCTAACGTGTGAGTTCATCTGCATATAACAAGTGACTTACTACTGAACTAAGTATAGAACAATGTTTGTGCCTAGGATCAGACTCAAAGCGATTAGCTTTTGAATATATCATGAGAACCGGCTCTGATACCAATTGTTAGTTCCCAGTAGGCACAATAGATCTAGAAGGGGGGGGTTGAATAGATCCTCTTTGATTTCAAATACTTTTCTGGTTTATTTTATATTGCTAATAATTTAGCATATGACAAACATAAGAATCTTTTCAAGAACAGCGGAATAAGTAAAAGATCCCCTTCATTGATATAATCATACATATATTGTTCGTAGAGTTAGTTCAATGGTAAGCAGATAAAACATACATAGCAGTTATAGCAGTTAATGTATATAATGTAAATGACATAAAGTAAAAGACACAAGGGGGTTTTAAGTGGTTCGGAGACTCAAGCTCCTAATCCACTCTTCTGTTTTCAACTAGCAGGATTTCCACTAAGGAAGGGCAGCACCCTGAATCACTACGATTCCTTGAGGCCAATGACCTTGGGACTTGATTCACTAAGAACTCTTCAAGGCCAGCAGCCTTGGAACTTCTCTAGATCCCTAGGAAATCTTCAAGCCCAGCAGGATTGGAAACTTCATTTAGTCCCTCAGGATAAGGACCCCTCAGGCCCTGGCTTCTTATTGTTGTAGTTTATTTGTTGTTGGTGCAGAGCTGCTAAGATGTCTTTAGGCTCTTAACATCTTCTGTACTTAGCAACTCGGCGTGATCATCCTTGAAGTGCAGTTGAGTGTTGCATGACGCTCAGCTTTTTCAGTTACTCAACTACTTCTGATGATCCCTTGATGAACCACCTTGAAGATCATTCCTTTTGATACTTGATGGCTGCACATGATGGGTTTCTAAGATGACTGTAAGCTCTTCTGCTAAGTACTTAAAAACTTTCTCATGCTTGCCACCATGATGGCGTTGGTGATCTTTTTTATTGATACTTGATGCCTTCTCATGATGGACTTGCTAAGATGTCTGTGAGCTCTCCTCTATGGTACTTAGAGTCTTCTCATGATGGACATCAAGATGACATTCATGCTCTTCTATCTCTCGGCAGTTCAGAACACTCTTTTTGTAGTAGAACTCTCACTTCTATATTGTAGAACTTTCACTTCTACTTCTTTCTTTTTCTGTCTCTAAGTGTTCTTAGTGGATCATAGAGTGAGTCTTCAGACCTTCATTGGTCACTCACTATTTACGTTGGTTAGATCAGTCCACCACTGCTCCAAACTCAGCAACTCTAGCAATCCTCGATCTTTAAAGCTCTTGTTGATTTATACTCCTTTCCAATCCTTCCATTGGAAAGTAGTCGTTGAAAGCTATTTAGATATCTTCACGAATCTCGAGTTGACTGAGGTAGACTGCAGATGTGACATGTCATACTTTTACGACCTTTGCGAGCTTCTCTTTGTTTCACCGCCTGTCGGAGATGTCACTTTAATGTCTTGGGCGGTCGTAGACTTTATTTCCCCTTCCGATTTCTCAATCGAGGTTGTCCTTTGCATCGATGCTCTCAATAAGCTCTTATCAAGAATATTACCTTCAGATTGAGCCGTTGCCAATGCTTGGTCTTGACTATTCGAACTCTACGATTCGATGCATGTCTTCATGGACTGATCGTAGTGTCTTGTTATTTGGTAGAGACAACACTACGATCTTGAAGAGTGTTGATTGGATCTTGATGTAGAACACCTCTTCCTTCTCTTATGCGATTGCTTCAACACTTACATTTTGCCTCGTGAGCTCTCGAATCTTGATGGCTTGACTTCTTTGTTCTGGCCCCTTCTGAATAGCAAGACACTTCAGATTTGTGGCGTTTCCAGCTCGCTTTCTCCTAGTGATCTCCCGTTCACTTATCATCAATGGACTGACCCAATGCATAATCACTTTAGCCTTGTTCTTCAAAAGCTATCCAGTATCTATGTATGCACTCCATCAGTTCTTTTTTTATTTGGCAAACACTACGATCCTGGTAACTTCCAAGATCGTTGTCTTCTGTCTGCTTGCCAGCTACTGCACTTGCTAACTATCCTTAGTCAGTTACAAAAGTCTTCTTCTGATCTCCTTGTGGAAGACTTCATCTCGAATGGCTTCAACTCAATCTTGATGCTGATTGGGTTGGTGCTTAGATCTTCTGTTAGCTTGCATGCCATTCTTTGAGTGCTCTCTGGTTTCCTTCAAGTGGGACGTATCTATATAGTGCCAACCAGAGGCTTCATTCCTTTGGATATTCTGGGAGTGCTCATTCATTGAGAATCGTATTTGCTCTACGATTCTGCCTTGGCATTGTGAGCACATCTGTTAAGGTCTTAGTTCTGCACTCTACGATTCAGCTTTGGCTATATAGACACTACGACTCCGAGATCAGATCTTGACACTCTATGATTTCTGTCGTTGTGCTTGTTATCTTCATCTTATCTTTCTCGACTACAATCTCTACCTCTGGTATGATTAGTAGACTCTACGACTCTGAGTGTAGTCTACGATTCTTGACTTGGTTTTGGCAAATACTCGGTCGGCTCGTAGGCAGGCTGTCTCTATGATTCTGAACATGACTTCCTCAGCAGACTACGGCCCTAAGGAAGTTCTCCTCGACACATTACGATCCTTCCTCGTCTCTCCTGGAAGTCTACGAACTCCGAGATCTACTATCTTGCAGACTACGATTCTGCCTTGATAGCTCTCGAGTTTTCCTTGACTCTCCTGGCAAACTACGATTTCCAGTGCAGTGCTCGACGATCAGACGAGCCTATCTATTACATCATAAGATCAACCTAACATACTTGATCTTTCTATATTTATAGTCCTTGTACATCATTTCTTTTTAAGGACTTTACAAAGCTGTTTTGCTTATGTAGGATCAACCTAACACATTTGATCGATTCATTCTAAGTCCTTGTACATATGTTTCTATTATTTATCGAAGGACTTTACAGCTTTTCTTAATGCAAGCATATTTGCATATTCATTCATATATATATATATATATATATAATCAAATCACATGAAAATAGAAATATTATTCACATGCTTATTCCTGACATGGGGTATTCTGACTCATCCTTAGCCAATTCTATGTTCTTAGCAAAGTCATCAGATATAAATGAACAAGTAGCACCCCGAATCAAATAATACATAAGTGATAACACCGCGACGTTCAGTTTCAGTCCCACAGACAACATTGGGAGTAGCGACTCCATCCTTGGTGATAGCCCCAAGGGATGTCATTGCAGTTCCGGCGATAACCCCAAAAATGCTTGTTTCAAACACATGCAATCAGCTTCAAGCTCAGACCTCCTGCTGAGGCACTCATACCTCAGACCCGGAGCTAACAACGGGCAGACACGCACAACCGCAAATGACAGTGAGGCATACAAACAAGCAGTCCAATCTCAGATGTAACCCTGAGAAACGTTTTCTTTCAGCTCAAACCGGCGATAACCTCGGTGAGGAGTCAAAAAAGTCATCTTACCGCCTCAATGTTTTCTCTCACAAGATGATATCGCAGCATACCAACAAGTAGTCCAATCTCAGATGTAACCCTGAGCAATGTCTACTTTTAACTCAAATCGGCGATAACCCCGGCAAGGAGTCAAACGTCATCTTGTCTCTTCAACACCTGCGCATCGTCTCAACACCTCATACATATATACATACATCCAACAATGTCCCACAAGAACCGAGGAGTAACAATCCCGAGTGACTATTACGCGCGGCAGTACTTTGGATAGAATTTGAAGCTTGAATACCATGGGCATAGACCCCTCTTCCTGACTTCGTACAACCTCTAATCCATGTCATTACGTAACTCTCGACACAAGCGCTCCGAAAAAGGTCAGATATACCTCATTCGGATGCTCGGATTGAAGTTCTGCAAGTTCGAGCGGACATTAGAGTGCCTGAGTACACGTACTACGAGATTATGGGACCCGCGAGGCTTAAATGCACCACGACGATCAGCAAGTAGTACAAGCTGCGAAATTGCCGCAGTGTACTGCTGCCATCCGTCTATATATACAAGCCTTGGGGTCAGCCATTTGAGAGGGGAGAAGGAGAGGAAAAGGCGAGAAAGCCCTGTTCATTTTACTCTGTATACACATCTTTTGAGTGTTTCCTCATCTTTAAACACTTGTTAGCTCACATATAGCTATCTTTTATCCGGTGGGAGCTGAGTGTTTATCCATTTAAAGTAATAGAAGTCTATCTTGGCAGCCCATTGTAAGCCTTCTCACATTATATAAAGCCTTCTTCTCATATTAGCACACACTATTATACACATTGAGAGTCGTATTGTGTGCGTTTGCACTCGACTTTGATTAAAAGTGGTTTTCATTTCTATCTGTATATATATACTTATATATGTATATATTATTTCATATATGGACAAACATTATCGAGTTATGCCTCGATTGAGCCTACACTTCAGTCTGGAGCGTTTATTTGCTTATATATATATATATAATTGTTATGGATATATCTCGATGAGCACGGATTTACATCAAAGCATTTATTGCTTTTTATATATATATATATATATATATATATATATATATATATATATATATATATATATATATACACACATATATATATAATCATTATCAAACATATCGATGAGCACGGATTTACATCCGGTCGTTTTACTTTATATATATATATCCGCACACACACACACACACACACACACACACACACACACACATATATATATATATATATATATATATATATATATCTACATTTCTATCGAACTGGAGTTTACATTGGCCTTTTACACTTTTATTTACATTTCGTCTCCGCACTGAGTTTACTTCAGTGGCAGTTGATCGCTTCTGACTTTATTTACATTTCGTCCCCACCTAGAGTTTACTTCGTGGTGGTTGATCATGTACATATATATATATATATATATATATATATATATATTTGGGAAGTATGACATCTGTACTTTAACGAGAAGGTGCTATGGAAGCCTTGATCACGCACAATGGTCCTATCCATTTTAATTGCTTTCCGACTTCACACTTAGTCTAAGTGATCAACACCTATTAAAAGCCTTAACATTAAATATTAAAGCAATGAGGAGAAATTACACAAATGATTGAAGGTTCTCAACTAATTGCTCTAATCTTTAGAATTTATTATAAGACCATGAAGACTAATTTGAATGTCCATGCCCTTAATAAAAGCCCTAAAGATCACAATTGTATTAATTCAAAGTTCAACCCGGTGATGCTTAATATCCGGATCCTAGAACAATTCTATGGAAAGATATTACATTACCCGGTCGATGGATTTTACCAAGTGAAATACCACAGATGACTGTAGTAAACAACGTAGTGAACATTGAAAACATAAGGCAATTTTACGATGGGCTGTCAAAGTTAGCTTTGAGCGTTCTAGAAGACCGATTATTATAGAGGACTATTCTAGTTCTTGACTCCTTCTATGAATCTACCTAGAAGAGATTACAAGTCCTTAGTAACCCTTCTATAAGAGACATTAAGTTAAAAGGAATTTTAAATCAAGGTCAAGCAAGTCATCCTTGTTATTCTTGTCACCCTCGAGAATTACCCGGTAGGAAGAAAGCTCTTCTTCTCCAGGCTCATACGAGCTCCCCACTCGATCCGATTTTGATGTTCCAATTAATAATCAATTAAGAGTCATTAAGAAAGAATTTGTGTTAGATTGGATTAATCTTGTGAATGATTTTAACTCCAAGTCTAATAAAATTAAAAGACATCAATTTAGAAAAAATCACCCAACCGAGAAAGAAAGAGATAAAATTGTCAATAAATGGAAGAAATTTATCAATAGTGAAAAATTAATATTACCTTCTATGATTGGTATGAAGCGAAGATCAATTTAAATGAAATGTTATAACTAAAACTCGATGAGTCAAAAAAAAGACAAGTCTAAGGTTTCGATCTAGTCACCCACCCTTAGAATCATCTTAATTTCGATAAAAAATACTTGATGAATGGCCGACCCATTTAAAATCTCAAATGGAATTAATGATGATAAAAAAAATCATTGAGCAGTTAAATTTTAGTAACTAATACCTAGCAATGTAGGAAAGCAGTTAGAGCGAGGATTGAAGAAAAATTTGAAGAAAATATAATTAAAAACCGAGTCAAAAATTGTTCAACCACTATTAAAACTACCGGAAAATAGAGAAAAATTAGGTTTACCTAATAAAGGCGTTGATCTTCTGGTAGCCATTGATCGGTTATTTAAAAATTAAAAACAAAGAGTGAGCAGGAAACAAGCGGTACTATTATTTTATTATCGATCGATTAACTCGATAATGAAAGCGATAGTCGATTCGATAGTCAATCAGCTACCTCACAATTAAAGATATTCATGAAACAGTTAAATAAGTTAACCGTCCATAATACTAGTATGACCAGAAATTGGTATTCTAGACCAACTCCTCCAGATTTACAATTTGAAGAGAGAAACCTAGATAAACAATTTTCATTTTCGATCTAATAAAATTTATGAATGGAATATCGGATTTAGTGAGTGAACAAGAAATCCTCAATAAGTTAAATCATATGTCCATGGTGGCAAACAGCTATCTAACTAAATTCAACACTCTTACTCAACCAGATATTGTTGAATTATTGGCTAGTGGATTTACAGGTATTCTCAGGTCTTGGTGGGAAAAACATCTCACTGAAGATTCTAGATTATCTATTATCCATGCTGTTCAGTTAGATGCTGAAGGTAACCCGATTTTTGATGAAGCTATAGGAATTGGGCCACCTGATGGAGTAAATACTTTGATTTATACTATAATAAAACACTTCGTAGGAACCCCCAGTAACATCACTGAAAGAATCCACGATCAGCTAAGTAATCTCACGTGTCCCACTCTAAGTGACTTTAGATGGTACAAAGATGTTTTTACTTCTAGAGTTATGATGAGAAATAGCGGTAATAAACCTTTACGGAAAGAAAAATTTGTTAATGGTTTCACGAGTCTTTATTTGCTCACAAAGTTCGTGAAGAACTTAGTAAAAATTTAGGATATATTGATTATGATAATCTCACTTATGGTGACATAATCAGTTATATTCAAAAGATAGGATTAAAAATGTGCATTGATTTTAAGTTAGCAAAACAAGCTAGTAAAGACAAGAAAAAAGCTAAATATGAGCTCGGTACATTCTGCGAGCAATATGGTTTACCTCCTGTGGCTCCTTCTAGACGAAAGCACAGGCATAAACATATTGACTCTCACAAAAGTCATAGACGTCACAAGAAAAGACGCAGTCATCATAAAGATAAAAATCAAGATAATTATTATAATAAGCCCAAACCCATTAATAAAAAACACAATAAAAGAACTAAAAAATTTGATAAAAGTAAAATTGTGTGCCACAATTGTGGGCAAAAGGGTCATTATAAAAGTGAATGTAAAATAAAACAGAAGTTGTCCCAGTTAAATATTCTTGATGAAGAAATCGAGTATATATTAGAATTAATGAGGATAGAAAATGAAGTTAGTAATAATGAAGACTCTAACATTTCATATTCCTCCGATACTAACGGTGAAAATAATTGATTAAGTAGCACCGAAGCGAAGTCACCATACGTGCTAATAATTGTAATGAAAATTGTTGCACTAAAAAGATTAATGTAATTAACAAGGATGATGAAGAAAGTTCTTTGTTAATTGACTTAATTAGTAAAATCAACGATCCTAAGTTAAAAGCCCAATACAAAAGCAGTTAAAAGATTTATTAACTAAAGATAATAGAGAAAATGATAAGTTTATTAAAGCTAAAGAGAAACCAATTTTTAGTCTTAATAAAACTTTGGAAAGATTTAAATCTCCAGTTAAAGAAGTCAGTCTTCCAGAATTAAATCAGGAAGTTAATAAATTAAAGAAAGAAATTGCTAATTTAAAAATAGAAGTCTCTATTCTAAGAAAAGATTTAGATAAAAGCACGATCTTGGATCAATGATTCCTCATCTAGTGATGAAAATCACGATGAACCGTAATCATCCGTACTAAAGATATTTCAGACTTATTTATTCAAGGTCTTTCACTTAAAAGAATTAAAGACATCACCATTCAGAAGTGGTATGTTTCTATTAACCTAGTTGTGGATAAAAACTTTTCAATACAGCTTACTGCCTTGGTAGATACAGGTGCAGATTTAAATTGTATCCAGGAAGGTCTAATCCCAACTAAATATTACAAAAAAACTAGTGAAAAATTGAATTCGGCTAATGGTAGTCAAATGGAAATAAAATATAAATTACAAAAGTACAATATTTGTCAGGATAACATGTGTTTCAAAACATCTTTTGTTTTGATTCGCAATCTTCTGAACAAAATTATTTTGGGTTTACCGTTTATATACTTATTATACCCATTTACGACTAGTAATGAAGGATTAACCTGTAAACATTTAGGAAAGAAAATAACATTTAAGTTTCTTATTAAACCAAAAGAAAGAGATTTAAAATACATTCAAGAAGAATCCATTTCTAAATCATTGAGTTTAATAAACTGTAAATCTACACATTTGAATTTCTTAAAAGAGGAAATCAAATATAAAAGAATTGAAGAACAACTTCAAAATGAAGAGGTTCGATCAAAAATTGAAGAATTAAAAACCTACATGAAGAATAACCTTTGTTCTGATTCCCCCAATGCCTTTTGGCATAGAAAGAAACATATGGTTAGGCTTCCTTATGCTAGGGAATTCAAAGAACATTTAATTTCTACTAAGGCTAGGCCTATTCGGATGAGTCGTGAACAAATGGAGTTATGTAAAATGAAATCAATGATCTCCTCAATAAAGGATTAATTAAACCCAGTAAATCCCCTTGGTCTTGCTCTGCCTTTTATGTCAATAATGAAGCAGAAAAAGAAAGAGGTGTACCCCGTTTAGTTATTAATTACAAACCATTGAACAAGGTCTTAGAATGGATTAGGTACCCCCTCCCCAACAAAGACGACCTTATCAATAGGTTAAGTAATGCCACCATTTTCAGTAAATTTGACCTTAAATCCGGTTTTTGGCAAATTGCCATTCATCCTGATGATCAGTACAAAACAGCATTCACCACTCCGTTTGGACATTATGAATGGAATGTTCAAGCATTTGGCCTAAAAAATGCTCCAAGTGAGTTTCAAAATATACTCAATGACATATTAAACCCTTTCAGCCATTTTATCGTTGTTTATATCGACGACATTCTTGTTTACTCCAAGACTATTGAAGAACACGAAAAACATTTAAAGTCGTTCTTCACTACTATTAAGGTAAATGGTCTTGTTCTTTCTCCTTCCAAATGCAACTGTTTGAGTCAGAATAAGGTTTCTTGGTCTTAATATCTTCAATGGACAAGTTCAGCCTATTGAACGAGCTATTCAATTTGCTGACAAGTTCCCAGATAAGATAACCAATAAAACCCTTTTGATTTGCTTCATTAAAACTGTTTTCAAAAATCATTTCATCCTTTATCAGAAGTCACCTAACTTACTGTAGAACACCTTGTTCGCTGTCAACCCTAGGTAAGTCTCTTGTGCGAGCGGTGAAGGGTTTACGAACAATAGGTATGAGTCTACCCAGGTAAGAGGGTCTGAATGGAAGATAAAGAGTGAATATTTTTGAACCCGATAATAATAGTGTAGGTTATTTAGATCTAACTCCTCAGCTAGTCATAGGTCAACCTTGCAACCTATACCAGACATAGTTAATCAGGAAGAAAACAGTTATGAAAATATCAGTCAAGTTTTACATAATTGGAATATTCCCAGAATTTCTCCCAAAGAAATTTATCAGTCAACATTCTTAGATAACTTTAAAACAGATTATAATGTTAAAACGGTTGAAAAGGTCTATGCTATTAACAAAGAGTATGAAAATTGTAGCCTTCTTTCCCCTGATGTTATTAAAAAAATAGGAAAAAAGGGTTATAATTTCATCCACATAGGTCTAGTTCAAGTAGCAGTTAAACCATTGAATATTAAAGGAATTAATTCAAGTATCTACCTCTGTCTCAGAGATGCTAGATTTTTGAATTATTATCCAAGCATAATAGGTGCTATGGAAGCCAGTCTGCACAATGGTCCTATCCATTTTAATTGCTTTCCTGACTTCACACTTAGTCTAAGTGATCAACACCTATTAAAAGCCTTAACATTAAATATTAAAATAGCAGGAGAAATTACACAAATGATTGAAGGTTCTCAACCAATTGCTCTAATCTTTAGAATTTATTATAAGACCATGAAGACTAATTTGAATGTCCATGCCCTTAATAAAAGCCCTAAAGATCACACTGTATTAATTCAAAGTTCAACCAGTGATGCTAATATCCAGATCCCTAGAACAATTCTATGGAAAGATATTACATTACCCAGTCAATGGATTTTACCAAGTGAAATACCACAGCAGCCTGTAGTAAACAACGTAGTGAACATTGAAAACATATATATATATATATATATATATTTACCGCTTTTATATATTTACATTTCTGATCCCCCATGGAGTTGCTTCGTGGTGGTTGATCAAGTCTGTATATATATATTTACAGCTTTTATATATATAACTGCTTACTATTTTTCATACAAACTACAATATCATATGAGCCTAGGAATCATGTGATCACAGGTTCAGTTTATTGAATCTAGATTTGGTTCCCGTGATGGACATTTTTCAGCTGTAAGTAGCCTGTACATTATTTTACAGTTTTTGAATTTCCTTAGATGGCTGTCATGCCCATGAGGAGTTCGGCACTGCTATATATTATTTTCTCAAGAATGCTTCGCATCTCGAAAATAAAAGCAAACAAGCCGAACATTTAATAATAAAATGGAAGTATCAAAGGCCTCAATTACTATTGAGCACAGGGTTTGAAAAATCTCTTTTTACAAAACTTCATTGCTATATCTTGTCTAAAACTGAATTTTTTATAAATTCAAACCCTATGTATATCGGTGCGAACGAGGTACATCACTACTTCCAAATAATTGCACATTGATCCACACACACACACACACATTCATATAACAGTTTCTTTGAAAAGTGGCGGTCACCGTGGTAACACGGATGTCGGGGGGTTCCTAACACCTTCCCTCCGCATAATCAAGCTCCCGGACCCAAAATGAATCTCGGTTTCACAGACCTGTCTAGTAGTGTCAAATCTTTGGGTCAATGTGCAAACCTTTTTCGGTTGCGTTCGTGCAACAAGTTAAATACACCAACTGGCGACTCTTAAAGTCAAATCGTCGACATTATACATGTCGGACCTTTTTCACTTGTTTTTTTTCAAACAAATTTCATATTAACATGAGAAACACCAAAGAACAAGTAACGAAAAGGGACACTCAAAAATCCCGATGTCAACAATCACACTACAGAAATCAAATACAAACTTCATTTATACAACTGTTGAACAGTCGTGCAAAATACGGCAAGACGTAAGCTGTGAGTTTTAATACAATATTGTCTCATAGACAATATCCAAACTCAAATTATTACAATGCCATATAAAATACAGTAACAAATATTTCAAGACCCCAAAGAAGAACGTTAAGATTACTATCATGTTCATTTTAATGAGGTGCACTTTTTACGCTTTCAAAGTCGGGTTCTCATCACCCTATTGTTGTTCACCAAAATCAATTATTAAGTGACGTATAAAATACGACACACCCATCTTAGGTCCTCAATATAATTATATATTGCATGTCGTGTCGTTTTATAATGTATTGAGAAATTTCGACAGTCTCGGATCATCACACTATTCCTTTGTTATCCCCGCTCGACCCAGCTATACTCTTAATACCTAAAAGGAATTATGAAGCAAAAGGGTGAGCACAAATAGCCCAGTAAATAATATCATAACTAAAGATAATTACATTATCAATAGCATTCGTCAATAATAAATTAGAGATTTAGAACATATGGTAGGTGATAAAACTTTTCAACCATAGTGGCAGCGGAACGAGCAATCCATTAGAAGAGTCAAATAGACCATAAAGTCTATTATCTTCTCCAAATTAAAAGTCCACCAATAATTTTTTATCCTTGTAACATCAATCAACAGTTCCTGTCCACAATTATTCATAATCATAATTGTGATTCTAAATTCCTCTTCGCACCCAAGACGAAGATAATTTTCATCACCTGTCTTTACCTGAAACATCAAAGATCATGGTTATACCAAATCACAGTTCCTGTTCATAAGCATACTAATAAATTCATCTTTGTACTACGGGCCAAAGATATTCATAACAGTTCATCTTTGTACATTAAGTCTTAACTTAATTCTATAATACGAATCGTATTCTCTACGTACAATTCACGTATTCTCTTCGTATAATACTTATACAATAATCGTATTATACATCATATTAACTAATCGTATTATACATAGATACTAAATAGTATCATACTTGTATAACACATACTTTAACCATAACGTAATTCCTTCTACGCATACCATTTCCTTCTCGGAAATCAATATACTCAACCCTTAGGTTTTAAGTTCGTAAGCGAAAACTTCGTTTGCCATAAATGAAATATTATCAGATATTTCATCTTATCCCGATATTCTATCATTACGCATTTCTCAGAATTTCAAAATAATTCCCCGAATAGAAACGGATGAATAGTGTTTTTACGGAAATTTATCGGAAAACATCTATGTTCGTCTCAGAAATTCTAAACAATTAATTCTATCACGTAGCCAGATTACTAACCACATAAACACATTCTAGGTCACAGAACGACCTTCACATAGCTTACTCACAAAATAAATCAATTAAATTCATTTAATTCACATAATCAAATAAAAAATTTAATTGTCGTAAAAATCCGATTTTCTCGGGCATTACATGAGACCTCTTTTGGAATCTTCCATGCTAAACCTCTTTAGCATTGAGTCAACGTACGTTCCTCTGGACAAGGCAAGCATCCTTTTAGATCTATTTCTATAGATCTTTATCCCCAAAATATAGGATACTTCTACCACGTCCTTCATGGAGAAGTGTTTAGATAACCAGATTTTAATTGATTGTAGCATAGGAATATCATTCCCTATCAGTAATATATCATCAACATATAATACGAGGAATGAAACAGCACTTCCACTAACCTTCTTGTACACACATGGTTCATCCTAATTTTTGATAAAATCAAACTCTTTGATTGTCTCATCAAAATGGATGTTCCACCTACGAGAAGCTTGCTTCAATCCATAAATGGATCATTGTAGCTTACAGACTTGATTTGTTCCAACCTTTGAAACAAATCCATTTGGTTGTGTTATATACACATCCTCCTCAAGTTTCCCATTGAGGAAAGCTGTTTTCACGTCCATTTGCCAAATTTCGTAGTCATGGTAAGCTGCAATCGCAAGCAAAATCCAAATGGACTTGAGCATTGCTACTGGTGAGAAGGTTTCGTCATAGTCAACTCATTGTCTTTGTTTGAAACCTTTTGCGACTAGTCAGGCCTTATAGGTCTCTACCTTGTTGTCTGCTCCAGTCTTTCTTTTAAAGACCCATTTACGCCCAATAGGTTTAATGGCTTCAGGTGGTGAAACCAAAGTCCATACTTGGTTCTCATACATGGAGTCTATTTCGGATTTCATGGCTTCTTGCCACTTCTCTGAGTCTTTACTACTCATAGCCTGTTTGTAATTTAATGGATCATCATTTATGATGCGTACCTCATCGTCATCTTCTATGACAAGTCCATACATATCAGGTATCTTTGGTACTCTTCCAGATTTACGAATAGGGTGGGGTATAGAAGGAATCTCTACTTGGACAGGTTCATCCATTTGATCTGTAGTGGTTTGTGGTTCTTGAATTTCTTCAAGATCTATTTTCCTCCCAATGACCCCTTCAAGGATAAACTCCTTTTCCAAGAAGGCAGCATGTTTGGAAACAAACACCTTTTGTTCAGTAGGATTGTAGAAATAATATCCTAAACTTTCTTTAGGATATCCCACAAAAGTACACTTATCAGATCTTGTCCCAAGCTTATCATTTTGAAACCTTTTCACATAAGCTGGTCCCCAAATCTTAACATGCTTAAGACTAGGCTTCCTCCCTGTCCACATCTCATATGGAGTCTTAGGGATGGATTTCGAGGGAACCTTATTTAGTAGATATGTAGCCGCTTCTAGGGTATATCCTCAGAATGACAACGGAAGATCGGTAAAACTCATCATGGAACGAACCATGTCTAACAGTGTTCGATTTCTCCTTTCAGATACACCATTCAGCTTTGGCATCCCTGGTGGAGTCCATTGTGAGATTATACCATTTTCTTTGAGACAATTGAGAAACTCACTACTTAAGTATTCACCACCTCGATCTGATCGAAGAATCTTAATACTTTTGCCCGTTTGTTTCTCTACTTCACTTCTGAACTCTTTGAACTTTTTAAATGATTCAGATTTGTATTTCATTAAATACGTATATCCAAATCTTGAGTGATCATCAGTGAATGTAATAAAATAAGAATACCCTCCTTGTGCATTCGTTGTCATAGGTCCACATACATCTGTGTGTACCAACGTTAACAACTCTGTAACTCTTTCTCCTTTTCCACTAAAAGGAGATTTAGTCATTTTTTCCATGAGACAAGATTCACAAGTTGGATATGATTCATAATCAGATAGCTCTAGGAGCCCATCTTTATACAACTTAGATAATCTTATTTCATTAATATGACCAAGTCTACAGTGCCACATATAGGTATAATTAACATCATATCTTTTCCTTTTCCTAGTTTGTTCAATTTGAAGTATATTTACATGCAAGTCAAGAATGTAAAGTCCATTTCGTAA
This sequence comes from Panax quinquefolius, assembly GCA_020205615.1. NCBI lineage: Eukaryota > Viridiplantae > Streptophyta > Magnoliopsida > Apiales > Araliaceae > Panax > Panax quinquefolius. The sequence goes on from CM035156.1 coordinate 131,311,358, forward strand.
ATTACCAACACCATATAAAACATTATTATTATAAATAGAACAACTATTATTCTTTATTATAATGTCAAAACCATCCATATCCAATACAGATATTGAAATAATGTTTTTAATAAGTGACGGAACAAAATAACAATTATTTAAACTAATGGATTTGCCCATAGGCAGTGCTGAACAATAAGTCCCTACAGCTAATGCAGCAACCTTTGCTCCATTACCCACTCGTAGGAAAACCTCATCCTTGCTTAGCTTTCTACTTCTGACCAGTCCCTGCATATTATTAAATATGTGAGAACCACAGCCAGTATCCAATACCCAAATAGAAGATTGACTTTCAAAAAAATTAATTTCAATCATAAACAAACCTTGATTAGGATTTGAAGCTTCTCCAAGCTTCTTCTACTTTTGTTCTGCAAGATAATCCTTGCAGTTCCTCTTCTAATGACCCAACTTGTTGCAATGGAAGCAAATTCCTTTGCTAGCTGGAGCAGGTTTCTTTTGATCCTTCACTTTCGCCTTTCCCTTAGCCTTCTTGGATTTCTTCTTTTTAGAAGATACTTTGGGCCTCTTCCTTTTCTTGGAAGAATCATCTACCAGTAAGACATGGTTCTTCTTGGATGGGAAGTTACCTTCAGCAGTTTTCAACATGTTAAGTAATTGTGCAAGTGACATCTAACTTATTCATGTGAAAATTCACAACAAATTGTGAGAAGGTGTGCAGGAATGATCGCAAGACTAAATCTTGACGTAACTCCCCATCCACGATTTAACCCAAGTCGCCCAAGACGTTCAATCATATTGATCATCTTTAAGACATGAGTCTCAGCGGTAGTGCCCTCGATCATCAAGAGATCGAAAGAGCTCCTTAGATATCTCATATCTAGCGATCCTACTTTGCTCACCATACAACTCTTGAAGGTGCTGATAACATATAGTAGAGCATCCATGCTTTCATCTTGTGTTGAAGCTCATTACTCATGGATGCGAGCATGATGTATTGAGCCACTGATGCATCATTTTTCCACTGTTTAAAAGTATCAATCTCTTCCTCGGAAATTTTTTACGCAACTTTTGCGGTCTGGTAATTTAGGACATAAGAAATCTTTTCAAAGAAGTGAGAACAATTCTTAGATTCCTTAACCGATTCGTGTAATTGATCCAAATTCGGTTTGTTAGCATCAAGTATGCTACTGTGATGAAATTAGTGAAAGTAACATTTTAAAATTCTACATGTAAAAGACAATATTTTAGCAAACATTCATTTAATTAATTACCAAAATAAATTAGGTCTTATTTTATATTGGTATCTCCCACTATTTTCTTTAAACTATATTACCTCATGAATATAGTTAATGCAATATCTAATTAAAGATTTCTTTATTGAGAATAAGGATCCCATTTTAAATCTATATAGCCTTGTGTGTGCACAACAAACTATATATAAATAAATAGGTAGACAACTCTTGTCAATTACATCATCATGTAACTCCTTATATTTTGCTTCTTAAATCATAATGGTCAAGTGTGTGCACATCCGAACTAATCATAATGCTTCTTAAATCATATGGTCAAGTGTCAATTACATCATCATGCGAAGCATGTTTGCATAATATATAATATATATAATACTAGCATGCACATATAGATTACTATATTCTACTCGGATTGATTATGGACTTATATTCTAGTTCGTTTCACTAGAGCCACCTAGTGAACCAAAAGGTCAAACCCTAGGGTGCAAGAATAAATATTTAAATATAACTATTACATTTAAATAGGAGGCCCATTACAAACGGGTCTTCTAGCGCTCCTTGCTTCCTTGATCTACGGTTCTTGAAAAATTCTAACTAATCCTATTACATTAAACTATTTAATTTAAATAGAAACATTGATCGGTAGTCGAGGGAAATACATAGGAGAGAGATAGAATTTACATCAAGAAGAAAACAAAGAAAATTTATGACGCAGACCCCATTTAATAAAACACATTCATTCAAACATCCAACCAAAATAAATCCAATCGCATTTAATTCAATAATCCATAATCAATCCTATTTATTATCATACATATCATCATATGTATCAATAAATAAAATCATTCCATATATATCTGAGTATCATTTAATGGGCAATTTTAAGTTGCATGAAATCCAATTTCAAGATTAAAATAAACTCTTTATTTTAATTATAAAATTATTAAAATATAATATATATATATAATAATAATAATAATCGTACCAATATTCAGCGTGAGTTATATATATATATATATATATATATATATATATATATATATATATATATATATATGTATGTACAAACCGAACCTGATCATGATATATGACTCTTAATATAAGACTTCACCCGCATGCCTCAGTATACATGGTGTACATTGTACATAGAAAAAAAATGTTTCTGTGAATGTCCGTGGCATTGGCAACACGGTTTTAAGACTTCAAGTTATCAAGATATCATAATTAGTTACCTGCTATTCTTCTAAATCAATTCACGTGACTCGAAACCTTATAATATATTTCTCATATATAGTAATTATATAATAATATATATATAGTTACTTACTTATATGATTAGGAAGTTCAGATCTCAAATTGAAAAAAAAAACAACAATGAACATCCACAGAATTAAAATAAAAAAGTTTACCGAAAACCTTTTCAGTAAATAATATTTTTTTTTCTTTCATAAAATAATAATTCTATACAACAAATTATGCCCAATAAATTATTCAAAATATATACACATACATATATGGAATCAAAATAATTAATAATTCGCATAAAGTTTGGCTTTGATACCACTGTAAGATTTTGTGAAAATCAAAGTAGCAATCAAATTGCAAAATTAGCGGAAACGTAATAAAATCAGATTTTAAAATTTTTCACAAACTAATTACTCGGATCATCCTTTATGCATATTATTAATTAAACGAAGAATAAGAATTTGTGAAATCATACAGCTGAAAGCGAAAACTTCCGCCACATAGATGCGAGTTAGCACCTCCCATTCGCGATCTCCTTGAATCTCTAGTAGATTCCTTCCTTTGATCAACGTAAGCCACCCAAGTGTATGGCCTACAGAGGTGATCTCTAAGGAAGAAGAATTTTCAAGAAGAATGGTGTATTGGCTCAAACCCTAGTTTTTCCTATCTCATAGAAAAAGAGGCGATTCTCCAACTCTTGGAATTACGTATATCTTGATATCTGATATAAGACTCCTCTTATAAAGATATCAGGTAACCTATTTAATTAAAAAATAAGGTATCATTTATTTAATTAAACTATTTTAATTAAATGGGTTCCCTAATCTTATTAGGGATAATTAATTAAACTCTTTTAACTAATTTCTCCTCCTAATCCTATTAGGAATAAATGAAAATACTTATATTCAATTAAATCCTAAACCCTTTTTAGAAATTAAAATAATAATAATTGTAATAATATTAGAAAACTCCTCTTATTAATTTATATTTAATATTTCTAAAATATTAAATAATAAATATTAAGCTATTTAATTTATTCTATCACCATAGATTAAATTAAATATACTTAACATATATTATTACGATTATGTCATTAACTTCTTAAATAATTATTCTTTCTTTTTATGGTGTGACCCTTTAGGTTCTCCATATTAAACCTAGGTTGTGAATAAATCAATTAGAACAATTCTAATCTTATTTAAATATATAAATTAAGCGAATAATTTATTTAAATAAATAATATTTATTCTACAATAAAGATAATCCTCCTAGCGATCAACGACTTTTCGGATAATATAGATTTCAACATTAATCATAAAAGAACCTTTGAGTTAATAGTTCTTGAAATAATTCAATCCTTCCACTATCTGATGTCCCAATTAAATACAAGACATGGAATTCTTTGTCAAGTCTTATTTTATATAATTATATGTATTTCGATTCCTAAATGCATTAACTCTAATGAATGCAAATTAGAAACTACTTTCTAATTTCATTCCACCTCGCCAAAGATTCTTAGGTTGTCATTTATCGAATCACATAGACATTTCTTCTTCTTTTACTACTTTAAGTGGTAGATTCTTTATTGATCATTCATTATCTTCATATATAACTTATTACACCCAAGCATACCCTTTGATATACTCTAAGTGTAAGACCCCAAATTTTTATTAAGGAAATTAAAATTTCTTCTATTTATTATTTTGATATAGTAAGGGTTAATTTGATTAATGTGGTTCGTTATGGGTAAAATACGCAAATATTTCAAAATAAGCAATTGGTTATAAAATATGCATTATTGTCGGGGAATATTCGTTTAAATGTCGTGGAATATAGGGAATATTAAATGCTGACGACGTACAGCCACCCGTGTGGGCCCCATAACGGAAAGTGATTGGATGAAGAAAATGACAAGAATAAGTTGGTTATAAATAACGGCGTAGTTGTTACCGTTAATACTGTTGAAATACTCGGTGGTTAAAACACAGTAGCACACGGTATTGCACCAATTATTGATTCTTACGTAAGAAGGCACTACTCAATAATTGTTATAGTAATTACTGTTCAATATTATATTTTATTGATTCAATAATTGCTACGTTGATATTATTGTTATTTTAATAATTGTCACTACACAGTATTTTCCATTATCAGAGCAATAATGCATATTATCTGAATAATATTATTAGATAACATTATTGGCAATGTCTAGAAAGTTCTGTCTAAGGAGAGGTTTGATCATCTAATTCTTGGCAAGAAGGAGAGATCCTTATTGAAAAGCCCCTCTATCTTGGGAAGCTATGCGGTTGTCAATAATATGATTAAGTAATATTATTTGTGAATAATTAATTATTGATTTATATGATGAGAAAAATATTGATTTTATGAGGATATAGATGGAGAAAATTTTAATGTGACAATTGTTGAAAATTAATATTTTATCTTTTTTACGATAAAATAATATATTTAAATATATTATTTTAATAATATATTAATGGTGATATATTTACAATGAATGTGGGATATATGAGTATATGAGGAGGAAGAGTATTTTTGCGGCATTAAATGTTTAACACATATTTTGTGTGTTGGTGGACACAATTATTGAACGAAATTTGATTGTAGCTTGTAAAATCGCCCGTTTGTAGATTTCGGTCAATTTCTGTTTGAAATTTGGAAAACCTTTCTTCTGCAAAGTTGTAGAGAATTGAATTTCCTATAAAAATTTGCGAGATTCGAATTTTCTGATAAAATAGCTATTTATTGTGAATTATTGAAGTTCCGGAGTTCCGAAATAATTAATTTTTGGAAGTTTTAATTATTTTTTAAAAGAAAAACGTTTTTTACAACTAAGTTGGCCTCACATGTGATTCAAATGGGCTGAGATCAGTTGTCTAAGGTGGGCTAAAGAAAATGTGAAAAATATATTAATATTATATTTAATTTTCTACTTTGGTGTTCTAAGCATTTTCCTATAAATAGGGTGCTTAGGTTAGAATTGAAAATCACACCAGAAACTAAAAACTTCTCTCTCTTTTTCTCACGATATATTGAGCGTATTCTTGTGAGTATACTTTGAGTATTGCTATACGGTGCAAGTTCAATTCATAGCCTATATCCGGTGTTTTAACTAGAAGAATTGTCTTTCAAGGTAAGAGATGTTATTTTCTTTATATATGATATTATTTCTTCAATATCATTATGCCAAAATATTGGTTTGAACATTTTAATCAAATTTGGAACTTTTTGTGTCGGGGTTACTATTCACGTATACGATTAATTATTCACGATATCGATAATTATTCATCAAAAATGAAATTTTTTCCTTTTCGTCCAAAATATCTATTATGGATACTAGCTTTGATTGTATCCATGTTTTGATCATTCTTGAATTTTACTTCAGTATGATTATTTATGAAGTATTTTTTAACTCGGATTGTTTAAAGTACGAATCCATAATACTTGTTCTTTTGTTTCACTAGATTCGTTTTCTTTAAAATTATTTTCATCATCCTCAATCCTAAATGATGATGTTACTGAATATCTTTGGCCTGTAGTGCAAAGATGGTTGATTTTATTATGAATATCTTTGGCCCGTAGTGCAAAGATGAACAGGTGTTGAGATGAACATGACCGACTAATGAATATCTTTGGCCTGTAGTGTAAAGATGAATATTGATTGATGTTACAGGGATAAAAATACTGTTGATGGACTGTTAAATTCATAGATAATAGTAGATTTCATTCTCTACGTAACTCTTCTATGAATTATTATTTCTGCTACGAATATTGATCTGAAACTTGTTGTCTATTGTATTTTATCAGATTTTTTTCCCTGTTGAAGACTAACGATAATTTTTTCTATATTATCTTAGTCATAATATTCTTTACTAGGCTAGTTGAGCTCACCCTTTTCCTTGTTGTTCCATTTTTCTTCTCAGGAGACGAGAATGTAGCGAGTACTAGTCGGGGTATGGAATGATGATGCTAGAAGTTGTTTAATAGTCCTCACCATTTATGTATAATATTGGATGAATAATTGTGATGAGGATTTAGTTGGGTATGTATATTGTCTAGATGACAATATTTGTATTTAAACTCACAGTTTATGAGTTGTATTAATAAAGATGTAATTGTTTCTGTACCATGTTATTGACGATTCATAATGGGTGATGTATACCTATTTTGGGGGTGTCACAGTTGGTATCAGAGCTTAAGGATTTGATCTCTGGCGGGGATCGGGGAATAGAACTAGGAGGGGAGAGACGAGTAAATCCTTCGCTAGTGTGTCCTACCTAAGCTTATTTGTTAGTTGGTTTCAGTATATAGGGATATTATGTGATATGTTAATTTCCTTAATTAACCCTTGTTTTATAAGCGAGATTTGAGAATGTCGACCGAGAATGTTAATGATGGAGTAAATGAGACCGTGGAGACGCGCTGTACTCACCAATGAGGAGAACGCGTGCAGTGGTAAGCAATGTTCCTCCTGTGAACAACGCCATTGAGCAGATGATGAACGACGGGATGTTTAGAAGCTTTTTGCGGTTCATGCAAAATCAGACGAGGGAGACACGTGCACAAAATACAGGTGGAAATGATAACAACGCACGGTTTATCACGGCCAAACAATTCAAAGAGTTGGGACCACCAGAATTCTGGGGAAAGCCGGATTTGATTAAGGCGGAGACGTGGGTCAAACAAATTACCAAGATATTCAATGTCTTGGGATGCACGGAGGAACAGAAGGTTCCATTCGCCACCTTTATGTTCCGTAACAAGGCAGATTACTGGTGGGAATCTGTGAAGCGTACCTATCCAGCTGCGCTCAGCATGTCTTGGGAGACATTTCAGAAACTATTTAATGACAAATACTTTCCTGAAAGTATTCGTCATATGAAGGAGGTAGATTTTATTAGACTGGAGCAGAATAACATGACGGTGTCACAGTACGAGGCAAAGTTTGCAGAGCTGTCCAGGTTTGAACCTCATTTGGTGGAGAATGAGGGACGTATGACGCGGATGTTTCTAAGAGGTTTGAAACCCGGCATACGTCAGTATCTCATTTCTCATAAATTTTCTCTCTATTCAGATGTTGTCAATATGGCTCAATTGTTAGAGTGAGATAACGAGTACGTTCAACCGAGGGACCATAACCAGGATCATACCGAAGATAGCAGTCAGCAGAACAACGATAACCAGTGGAGAAAGAAGAAGACGGACAAAAATGGTAACCACTCTGGTGGTAATCACGGCCATTAGAATAGAAGAAGCGAGTCGGGAGGAGATTTTAAAAAGAGGAGATTCAACAACGACCATGTGAAGACGTCAACAAAGGTAAGAATCTGGTTCAAGGAGGAGAAAAGACCACCGGTCGTATGTTACAAATGCGGGAAAGAGGGACATATCAGCCCAAACTGCCCACAACAGTTCAAGGTTTGTTATGATTGTGGAAAGGAAGGACATATCGCTCGAGATTGTGCAGTAGCGAAACCTAGTTCAGCGGGGACGGTGACTCAAAAGGATGTCCCAGAAAAGTCAAAGTCGACGGTTCCTAGAAGAGCGTTTGTCGTGACCGGTCAAAATGCGAGGAACCCGAACGAGTTTAGCACGGGTTAGTTAATTATAATTCTTGAGAAGTTTATACCTTACTAGATACTGGTTCTACCCATTCTTTTATTTCTCTTGCTTGCGCTCAACGTTTGAACTTGACTACGGAGAAATTAGACTTTGACTTATCTGTGGAAACTCCGTTAGGAGAAACTTTCGTTACATCCACTGTTTATAAATCTTGTTTGATCCAAGTTGGCACCATCACATTACCTGTTGATCTTATCTCTTTTAAGATACTTGCTTTTGATGTGATTTTAGGAATTGATTGGTTAACTACTCATCATGCCAAAATTGATTGCTTTCGTAAGGTTGTTAGTTTTTATATTCCTAAGCAACCTGTTATTCGAATTTAAGCAACCAAACCATTGAAGTCAAACTCTTTTATATCAAGCCATAAAGCCATTCGTTTATTAAAAAATGGATGTCAAGTTTTTTTAGCCATGTCATGGACTTGAACAAAAATACGTCAGATTTGAATGATATTTCTGTTGTTAGTGAATTTCCTGACATATTTCCTGAAGAATTTCTTGGCCTACTCCCAGAGCGTGATATTGAATTTGTATCGACTTTGAATCCGGTACAAAACCCATTTCTAAAATCTCATATCGAATGGCTCCTATTGAACTTCGGGAGTTAAAAACCCAACTGTAGAAGTTGATACCCGAGCCTCTATCTGGTGACTTCCTTTGTGGAATACACCGAAGCCAGACTCTCCGTAGGGGATGCCATATTCGTGTGGTAGTAAACTGATAGGTGCCATTGTGACGTGCTATCCAAGATTGGGATATGAGTCACAGTTGAGAGCAACCTAAGTTAGTAATCGAAATACGTAGCTTTCTAGGCTTAGTTGGTTATTATCAGAGATTTGTGTAAGGATTTTCTCGAATCGCTACTCCATTAACTCAGCTAACTCGTAGAGATACAAAATTCGAATGGAGCAAGGAATGTGGGAAGAGCTTCGAAGAACTCAAGAGGAGACTCATTTCAGCACATGTTCTGACCATACCATACACGGAAAAGTTTAACGTGGTAGCTGACGTGTTGAGTAGAAGATCGTATACGAGTACGAGTGCGATATTGTCAAAACCCATTCTGTATAACTTACAGAGTTAAAGACTCTAGGGACCCATGTGATGATATACGAGTAGAATCGACTTTAATCGATAAAGTTAAAACCGTTCAAGCTACACACCGGAGCTGATGGATATAAAGAAGAAGGTGCAAGAAGGCGTTATTCTAGAAGTAAGATTTGATGAAGAGAGGAAAGCTCAAACCTTCGATCTATTGGTCGATTTGAAATCCTCGATCGAATAGGAATTGTGGCCTATAGACTCATTTTACTACCAAGTATGTCGAGTGTTTATAATATTTTTCACGTACCGATGTTACGTAAATAATGTGGACAACCCGAACCACATTATTGAGTTAGAATCAGACAAGATAGCTGAAGACTTAACGTACGAGAAGGTACCTGTCAAGATCATGTATAGGAAGCAGCATGTCCTAAGCACGAAGGTCATGCCACAAGTTAAAGTTTTGTGGAGAAACCATGCTATAGAGAAAATAACCTGGGAGTTGGAAACGGAAATGAAAGCGAGGTATCCTCACCTTTTTGAAACACCAGTTGCGTATGTCAATTTCGAGGACGAAATTTCATAAGGAGGGGAGGTTGTAAGACCCCAAATTTTTGTTAATGAAATTAAAATTTCTTCTATTTATTATTTTAATATAGTAAGGGTTAATTTGATTAATGTGGTTATTATGGGTAAAATGCGTAAATATTTTAAAATAAGCAAGTGGTTATAAAATATTTATTGTCGGAGAATATTCGTTTGGTCATGGAATACTCGGGGAATATTCGTACAACGGCGCAGCCATGTGTGGGCCCCATAACGGAAAGAGATTGGATGAAGAAAACGACAAGAATAAGTTGGTTATAAATAACGGCGTAGTTATTGCAATTATCATCTTGTTGAAATACTTGGTGGTTAAAAACAAGATGGCATGCAGATTACACCAATTATTGATTCTTACGTAAGAAGGCACTACTCAATAATTGTTATAGTAATAACTGTTCAATATTATATTTTATTGATTCAATAATTGCTACGTTGATATTATTGTTATTTTAATAATTGTCACTACACAGTATTTTCCATTATCAGAGCAATAATGCATATTATCTGAATAATATTATTAGATAACATTATTGGCAATGTCTAGAAAGTTCTGTCTAAGGAGAGGTTTGGTTATCTAATTACGCGCCAGTAAGGAGAGATCCTTATTGGAAAGCCCCCTCTACCCTGGGAACTGCCTGGTTGTCAATAATGTGATTCTATAATATTATTTGTGAATAATTAATTATTGATTTATATGATGCAAAAAATATTGATTTTATGAGGATATAGATGGAGAAAATTTTTAATGTGACAATTGTTGAAAATTAATATTTTATCTTTCTCTGATAAAATAATTCATTTAAATATATTATTTTAATAATATATTAATGGTGATATTTTTATAATGAATGTGGGATATATGAGTATATGAGGAGGAAGAGTATTTTTGTGGCATTAAAAGTTTAACACATATTTTGTGTGTTGGTGGACACAATTATTGAACGAAATTTGATTATAGCTTGTAAAATCGCCCGTTTGTGGATTTCAGTCAATTTCTGTTTGGAATTTGGAAAACCTTTCTTCTGCAAAGTTGTAGATAATTGAATTTCCTATAAATATTTTGTGAGATTCGAATTTTCTGATAAAAGGGCTATTTATTGTGAATTATTGAAGTTCCAGAGTTCCGAAATAATTGATTTTTGGAAGTTTTAATTATTTTTTAAAAGAAAAACGTTTTTTGCAACTAAGTTGGCCTCACATGTGATTCAAATGGGCTGAGATAAGTTGTCTAAGGTGGGCTAAGAAAAATGTAAAAAATATATTAATATTATATTTAATTTTCTACTTTGGTGTTCTAAGCATTTTCCTATAAATAGGGTGCTTAGGTTAGAATTGAAAATCACACCAGAAACTGAAAACTTCTCTCTCTTTCTCTCTCGATATATTGAGCGTATTCTTGTGAGTATACTTTGAGTGTTGCTATACGGTGCAAGTTCAAGTCATAACCTATATCCGGTGTTTCAACTAGAAGAACTGTCTTTCAAGGTAAGGGATGTTATTTTCTTCATATATGATATTATTTATTCAATATCATTATGCCAAAATATTGGTTTGAACATTTTAATCAAATTTAGAACTTTTTGTGTCAGGGTTACTATTCACGATCGATACTTTATTCACGAATCTAAGACTATTCATCGAAAAATGAAATTTTTTCCTTTTCGTCCAAAATATTTATTATGGATACTAGCTTTGATTGTATCCATATTTTGATCATTCTTGAATTTTACTTCAGTATGATTATTTATGAAGTATTTTTGAACTCGAATTGTTTAAAGTATGAATCCATAATACTTGTTCTTTTGTTTCACTGATTCGTTTTCTTTAAAATTATTTTCATCATCCTCAGTCCTAAATGATGATGTTACTGAATATCTTTGGCCTGTAGTGCAAAGATGGTTGATTTTATTATGAATATCTTTGGCCCATAGTGCAAAGATGAACAGGTGTTGAGATGAACATGACCGACTGATGAATATCTTTGGCTTGTATTGCAAAGATGAATATTGATTGATGTTACAGGGATAAAAATACTGTTGATTGACTGTTAAATTCATAGATAATAGTAGATTTCATTCTCTACGTAACTCTTCTATGAATTATTATTTCTGCTGCGAATATTGATCTGAAACTTGTTGTCTATTGTATTTAATCAGATTTTTTTTCCCTGTTGAAGACTAACGATAATTTGTTCTATATTATCTTAGTCATAATATTCTTTACAGGGCAAGTTGAGCTCACCCTTTTCCTTGTTGTTCCATTTTTCTTCTCAGAAGGCGAGAATGTAGCGAGTACTAGTCGGGGTATGGAATGATGATGCTAGAAGTTGTTTAGTAGTCCTCACCATTTTTGTATAATAATGTATCAATAATTGTGATGAGGATTTAGTTGGGTATGTATATTGTCTAGATGACAATATTTGTATTTAAACTCACAGTTTATGAGTTGTATTAATAAAGATGTAATTGTTTTTGTACCATGTTATTGATGATTCAGAATGGGTGATGTATACCTATTTTGGGGGCGTCACACTAAGAGTCTTAATGAATAAGTCAAAGTGTAATTCATTATATATAAGATACTATGATGACCTCAAGTCTAAGGATCATTTGTACTACTATCACAATAGGAATTACTATTGACAGGCAAGTAAAACTCCATTAGGCATTCCTTAGCGAGTCACGTTCAGTGAACTTATTCTCTAATAAGCACCTACATACTTGCTTTAGTGTCTCCACACAAATGATCATGAGATCAATCATCCTCATCCAATGAGCAAGCAACGTGCGTACCAATCTATCCGGATTCACTAATCCCCTTTTTAGTAATCCATTAATTGGGAACATTTTAGTTTTAAGCTATCTAAGAATTTAGATCTCATTAGCATGATCTCATCATGATTCTAAAAGCATTGCTTAAAACTATGGATTTATCGCATATTAATAAAACAGCACCATGTTGATAATAAATGCCTTTAATAAATAATTCTTTTATTAATAAATAAATAAGATTGATTACAAAGTATATGCTTTATCATCATACATGATTGACTTGTATGCATACTACTTTTAGTTCACTTAATAAAAACATTCATTCATATCTAACTACCCAATTATAATAAAATTAGATAATAAACCTTCCCATTAAAGAATTACATTAATAAAAATCTCCCAGGTGATCTAACCTTTAAATACAAATATTCATATACGAAAAATTAAATAACTTCATTACAATAATTCAAATAAAATCTGACAATAAAAATGTCAACATAATACAAGTCTTCAATACTTGTTCATCTTTCCTTTCCCTTTACTGGTGCTAGGTACATCAACCTTCTCAACTTTAGTTGTAATAGTTATATAAGCAAGAGTGAGCAAACAATGCCCACTTGAAATGATAATGAATAAAACTTTACAACAATTGCCAAATAATAAGCTCAATAGAACTGAACAATATGTTATATCAATGATAATCAAAATCATGAAATATATAACTGAGGGTCATAAGACCACGAACTATGTCCATAGTTATAAGTATTCTTTCAACTTAAACTTTAACAGTCGTAAGACTATAAGGACTCCTCGTACTTAGGGGGATCAGCCTCGTACAATGTATTGTGCACAAACATTTTAACACTATGCATAAATTATCCCCTCTAATAGGGTTGTTCATCTCAGCATTTAGAATACGAGTCTGTACCAAAGTAAGTTTGGTTTGGATAAGTTTCAAGGTAATTTAGAGTTTACGAACATCAACTAAGGATTAGTTGAATAAAAATGTAATAACATTATGTTATAGAATAAATCATAAGTAAATCAAAATTGTATAAAAAGGTCATGCTTTAGGAATAATCTAAAAGCATAAACATTGAATAATGTAACATACCTTGCTTGAACAATATTAAGCTAAGGTTATTTAAAATTGAGTACTGGACATACATAACAAATAGTAATTAAACGATAAAATTGGTTCAACATCATAATGTAGAAACTTGCATGCTAACTAACAAGTTAAAGATTAGAGTAACTTTCTCAATATCAAGAGATAAGGTTTAAGAGCTTGTACAATAAAAATAGAGTTACGAATCTTGTACAAAGAAGTTTAGAGTTAGGAAAACTTGCTTTGCGTATGAGCTAAACCGTAACAATTCGATTCACAATATCCTAATCACATATCATTAGGATACAATTAGTCACTATAGATAATTGTATACCAATAAATACCTATTTCATGTATGTCTTAATTTTTGAACCACATAATCAGGTTACATGAATAAAATAATAATAACACTCATTAAGTATTAATATTATGCTCATTCATAGCATTATAATACCATACTAACACAATGATATTTTTAATAGATGTAATATTACATTATATTAGCATTTACAGAATTCATGTAAAAGAAAACTCATTCTTGGCCCTATCGCTAACTTGTTGCTACGGCTAACATTTCCTTGTGGTTGGCATTTGCTACGCTAGTAAAAAAGCGGTAGTAGTGGTATTGTACGAGATTGGCGTTGCGGCGTGAGGCTCTGGCTCGCGGCAGCCGCTTATAAGGCTTAGTCTTGAAGTATGCCTAATTACAAGATGTTGAACATGATGAACAAAACAGAGCAGATTTTGACTGTTTAAAAACTTCTAGCACCACAATTAACACGTATAATTTACATAAACTACAAATAAATGTTACCCATCATATATACATACTGATTAAAACATCTAAACAACAACTTTAGCAAGATTAAATCCTTGAATGCCATGATTAAAACCAAAAACTCCATTTTTAACAATGTTGACAAAACTAACACTGTAATCCCGATTATACACCTAAATAATTCATTCGAACTACAATTTCTTTACTTCTTACCAAATTAACATATTCAAGGTTAATTTAATAATTAGCTCACAACCGAATATAATACCTTTATTCACTAAAAAACCATTTCCTTTCTTTTAAATGTAATTTAGCATACAAATTAACAATAATCATATATATATATATATATATATATGCTAACTATAACATCACAATTACAGTTACACATAACTTATTAACTAATCGTAAAGAAACTTGGATTCCAGACAATTTAGTAAAAACTTTATACTATAGTCAAGAATTCAGAGACTTTAGAAATCATGTCATAAAAACATACATGTACATATCATATAATATTAAAGCTTATTTAACATACCTTCTCTTGCTTAATCCTTGTTAAAAGCAAAAGTGCTTGCTTGGAACTCACAAAACCTTTCTCTCCTCTTAAACTCTCTCTAGTCTTTCAAGTTCTCTGTCTATTCTCTAAAATTTTCTTTTCTATTTTCTCTGTAATTTTCTACTTAGGCTTATGTTTAAACCAAATACACTATACGTAAATTAAACAAAACCAACACATGATTTATAAATGTCTAAAATCGATGTCTACTCATTGTCCCTATTAAATTATCAGTTACCATAATCTAATATATATTATTTATATTTTATTTATATTATCTATTATAATTAAAATTCAAAAGTCATAAGGCTTTGTTTGGCAAAAAATCCTTAAAAATTAAAGACTTAAGTCTTGTTTGGCAAAAACTAAATTAAACTCCTTTAATTTATTTTAATAACCCCTTTATAGCATAGTTTATTGTCACAATTTTATTACCAATTAAATTAACAACATTGCAATAATTTATTTAATCCCTATCAACTCTCTAATTAAAATTTTAAATTAAATTAGAATATTATCTCATAATAATTAATTTCCTTCACTCATTAATTATTTATTTAAAAATAATTAATCAAATCAAATCAAATTAAACAAATATTTTTTCAACAATAACACATCAATTAAATATTTTAATTAAATATTTATATAATTCAATAAATATTTAACTTACAATTTAAAATTCTGAATTGTTACACTCGGGGTTCCTCCTCCCCAGCTCGACTAGATCCTCCAACATCCGACATCCTGACAACACAATTTTAAGTTTTAGTTACTAATTGATACTCGCGAGCACATAAGTTTATCACATAAGCACATAAAGACTTTTATTATCTTCAATGAATTAATGAATTCATTTCTTAGAAATCGATAAGAGTTTACCACCACTATGTTCTCGATCTCTTATAAGGTTACTACCTAAGGCTGTTCTCCCCACCTAAGGTTCATAACCTACAGCTTTGATACCAACCTTTGACACCCCCAAATCCAAGTACTTCAATTCCATGGTATTTGGTGTTCACTGTATAAATATCACCTATCTCTCTACCCATAATAAATGAAAGCTTAAATAGATAGAAATAAATCCTCTCCTTAAGGAGTTACATCATTTGAATTATTTACATAAATCCCAGGTCATACTAACCTTAAATCTTAAATGCAGAAATATAAACAAATAATAGTCTTACACAACATTAACATAATTCTGAAACATAAATGCATAACATAAACAACAAGTCTTCATCACTTGTTAACCTTTCCCTTGCCTTTGCTAGTAGAAGGTTCTTCGGACCTTTCGTTCTTAACTGCAATGTTATTATTATGCAAGAGTGAGAACGAATGCCCGCAAGTATAATAATATAACAATAAAATAATAACATGTGAATGAATCAAAGACTTATGAATTAAGAAAACTCGACTTTTGAATTAAGAAATGAATAACAAGAATCAAAAGAACTTCTGAGGGTCATAAGACCTTGAACTATGTCCTAGGTTGTCAAGTGTTTATTGATAAGTGGTATTTTTATCTACTTATTGAATATCAATTCATGCGAATTATGCCCATCTCAAGTACATTTTATTGTGTTTTAGTTGCATTTCATGTTATTTTGCATTGCATTTACTTAAAACTCCTTTTGGTGAATAAGTTCAGGAATCGGCCTAATTTGGTGGTATTAAAGGGCACGAGGCTAATGGATGCGTGAAGGCAAGGCACAAGCGGGGATGTGCATGGCATGGAGGTACAATGAAGCATGGAGACCAAGCATGGAAAAAGATCAAGCATGAAAGAACAAGTAGCAATGAAAGAAGATAGCAGTAATCGTAACCGTAACATGCAGATGAAGGTCGCATGTGCATGTGAGAAGAACTGGGAGCCAGACGCTCGCTTGAGGACTCTCGATGGACAGGCAAACTTTACGCAAGTCTCGCGCCTGCGTCGCGAGGGACATCTGGGAGGATCGATGCGGGCGCTGGCGTCAAGTGGTATGATTTTGTTTTATTTTAATTTTTAATTAAATGAATTGTAATTCATTTTAGAACGATTCAGACTGGTGTCAGATGGGGGATTGATACTTTTACCGTATTTTCATCATAGAAACTAGGGTTTACACCTTGGGGGAGATTCCAACGTAGAACGAGGCTAAAACGTCTATTTCTCCAATTCTTCTTGGGATTCTCTGTCATTGTGGATTTTTATTATTGTTTACTGGATTGCGATGAGGATTTGATCGTTGATCATTAGTTTCTATTCAACGATTGGGTTTGATCGTTCTATCTTCATATTTCAATTGCTTGCTTATTGATTATGTTTAGCGTTGATCCCATAATGGCTTTTGGTTCAGTCATGAACTAAACTCCATTATGGGATTCTAACGGATTTTAATATGTAGTTTAGTTGCACGCTTAAATGCTAGGATTGTTTTGCATATCATATGGGATATCTGTCTTGATTGTTTTAAATATATGAATGCCTGATCACCATTCGTCACAGTACTTGCATAGAATTGACAATGAACATACGAGTATGGATTGTAATCATGATAGTATGCGAATATGGGGCTGTTGTATATGGCTTGCGTATTTTGTGAACTAGATAGACATATAATGTTTCACCGTATGAGCTAGAGTAAGGGCTTGAGCTTAAAATCAATATAATTGCAATTTCACATAGACATATAGTGATTTTGGTTGTGTTGATGATTACATAGAGTCTATCATCTGTGGATGCTGTGTAAGTAGGTTATAGTGCATTGAAAAATGGTTATAACTCTATTCGTGATCTTGGCTATTTTCCTATGATATGTGAACACTTCTTGCATGATAGTGGCGATTAGATGAAATATTAAATGATGTTAGGGTCCCATTATTTCCAGATCATATTTATTCCCTTATTATTCTTATTTTTAATTGTTAATTACAATTAGTTTCATTCACCACTTTTCGTCGTTAGAGTAAGCATATAAATACAGTGAGTTAATTAATGCATAATAGTTTAAATTTAACAACTTTCTCTGTGGGATCGATACTCTACTTACTCTGTATTACTTGTTGACACATGTATGCTTGCATGAGTTAGAGCTCTTTTATCAGAACTGAAAAAGAGGCAACAAGTTTTTGGCGCCGTTTCCAGGGAAAGGCGTTTAATTTAAATAATTATCATTAGTTTAAAGCTATATTGTATGACTTAGACAATTCTGATCATTTCTCATTTCTATTTTTGTTTTGTTTTTGGTTTCAGGTACTTGTAGATTTTTATGCACACACGATCATCCAACTCAAAGGTAACACCAGCGCAGGATAACATAAACAGAAGAGGTTGGAAAGCAAGAGTGAGGAGAAGTTTACAAGATCAGTTAGACAGTACAACATCTAGTATGGCGGAAGAGCCGAGAATTGAAAGAGAAGAGCATCGGGCTCTAAAGGACTATTCCATGCCGAATATAAATGGATTACAGTCTAGCATAGTCAGACTAGCGATAGCAGCCAATACCTTTGAGATTAAAATGGGCACTATTCAGATGGTGAAAAACTCGGTACAGTTTGGGGGTGCTGCTACGGATGATCCGAATGAACACCTATTAAGTTTTATCGAGATCTGTGACACATTCAGATATAATGGTGTGACGGAGGATGCTATCAGACTAAGGTTATTCCCATTCTCATTGAGGGATAAAGCGAGAAGTTGGCTACATTCTTTACCAGCATGGTCAATCACTACATGGGAGGACTTAGCACAGAAATTCTTAGCCAAATTCTTCCCAATGGCTAAGACTGCAAAGATGAGGACGACCATATCTCAGTTTGAGCAACAACAAGGTGAGTCCTTATATGAAGCATGGGAGATGTATAAAGAAATGCTTAGGAAGTGTCCGCATCACGGTATGCCAGATTGGATGGTGATCAACTAATTTTACAATGGTTTGGGGTGGCAGTCGAGACCAATTGTGGATGCAGCCACAGGAGGGGCATTATGGGAAAAAAGCTATGACGAGGCCTATACACTTATTGAAACTATGGCTGCGAATGATTATCAGAATCCTACAGCTCAGATGCTACAGACCAAGGTTGCAGGTGTGTTGGAGGTAGATGCTATTACACAGTTGTCGGCATAGATAGCAGCTATGGCAAAGAAGATAGATACTTTGGCAGAGAGCAAAGTGAAAATAGTCGCTTTCATTTGTGAGATTTGTGCGGGGTCACACTCTACAGATCAATGTGCCATCAGCTCGGAGTCGGTACAGTATGTGGGCAACTACAGGAAGGACCAAGGTCAGTTTCAGAACACATACCACCCCAACAACCAAAATCATCCAAATTTTAGTTGGTCAAATAACCAAGGACAATAGCAGAATCAGTTCCAACTGAACCAATAGTTTCAGCCACAGTCATCTCAACCGCAGTTTACACCAAAACCACCGTTTCCACCGGGATTTCCTCAACAACAACAACATCACACTCTAGCTACACCACAACCAGAGAAGAAATCAGAGATGGAGGAGATAATGTTGAAATACATGGCAAACACTGAAGTTATGATCAAAAGCTAAGCAGTGGCTATCAGGAATCTGGAGACGCAGATGGGGTAGATGGCGAACATGCTTACTACCAGGCCCCAGGGTGCATTTCTAAGTAACACGGAGACAAATCCTAGAAGAGACGGGAAGGAATAGTGTCAAGCGATTACATTGAGATCTGGGAAAGATTTGACAGTAATCTTGTAAGTCGCGTGCCACACCGACAAACATTAAGGAGGAGGCCGCGGCGCCATGAGGCAGAAAGGTGGATCAAGAGGAAGAAAATCTGGAAAATTCTGAGGTTCAGCAGGACGAGAAAGACAAAGCAAATTTAGAAGAGAAGGTTAAGAGTCCAGTACAACCAATTCACCCTCAAGTACCATATCCGCAGAGGTTAGTTAAGCAGAAAGAAGATAAACAGTTCAGCAAGTTTCTGCAGGTATTCAAAAAGCTGTAGATCAACATACCTTTTGCCGAGGCATTGGAACAAATGCCAAGCTATGCAAAGTTCATGAAAGGTATATTGTCAAGGAAGAGAAGATTAGATGAGTTTGAAACGGTAGCCTTGACAGAGGAATGCAGTGCAGTGCTCCAACGCAAACTACCTCCAAAGCTGAAACATCCGGGAAGCTCCACAATTCCGTGCACAATCAGGAAGACGAGCTTTAGTAAGTGCTTATGTGATTTAGGGGGCAAGTATAAATCTGATGCCCCTGTCAGTGTTCAATTAGTTGGAATTGCCGGCTCCAAGGCCGATAAACATATCACTACAGTTAGCTGACAGATCCATCACGTATCCACGGGGAATTATTGAAGATGTGTTGGTTAAGGTGGACAAGTTTATATTTTCGGCTGACTTCATCATTCTAGACTACGAGGAGGACAAAAGCATACCAATAATACTGGGGAGACCATTCTTAGCCACCGACAGAACTTTAATAGACGTACAAAAAGGGGAACTCACTATGCGTGTGCATGATCAGGAAGTCACCTTCAATGTCTTCAAGACAATAAAGTTCCCAACAGATGAAGAAGAATGCTTCTTGGTTGACTTGGTGAATCAGGGCCTAAAGGATGAGGTACAGAAACCGGGGAATTATGAACCGTTGAGGTGTGTAACAGACAAAAATTTAGATTTGAAGGTAGAGTTGTTGATGAAAGCTGAAGTCATTAAATTTTGGGGTGAGGTGGACAAGTAGAAAGTCACCTCCATTCTATCGTCGCCATGATATTCAGAGATAGTCAAGCTAATTGACTATAACTTAGCACTGGATGGGAGGCAACCCATTATTTCTACCCCTTTGACTTTTTAGTTATTCATTTTGGATTAATTTAGTTAGTTATATCTAAGTCATGTCTAAAAGGATATTCGACTTTCATGCGTAAGTGTGTAGCAAGAATTGCTCTGCGAACTTTTGCAAGATGTTAGCATTATGTGGCCACTAATTTATGCTTTAACAATGTGCACTAAAGCCTATGCAGGAACCATCATTGGAAAGCATCACTGATAAGCAGAGTGGAATTGAACTGAAGCAATGCAGATATCAGGCTTGCGCGGCCGCGCGTCATGGGTGGTACAAACTCGCGCGCCCACATGCATCAAGTCAATCAGGACAACATACATTCTAGAAGTCTCAAGTCCAAGACTTGCCAAAATTAATAATACAAACTCGGCATGCACGCGCGACATAGAATCAAGGCAGATCTAAACATTTTAAAATAGAGTTGTGGACCATTTGAACTCTCATTTGCGATAATAACAGACGTGAAACTCTCTCACTCTCTATAACTCACGTCTCTATCTCTCTATCAATTACAGATTGAAGCCGTATATCTCTCCATCAAATCTCCACGATTCTCTTCACGTTCAAAGCTCAACCCACACTCTCATCCACTCTATAAAGCTAGGGTTCTCAATTAGGTTGGCAAAAACAAGTGTAAAGGTTATCAACTCACAAATTTTCATTCTCTCTCAATAAGTTCATCTGCACTCTCAATCAACTATCTGACAATGGGTCCAAAGAGAGCACGATCATCTTCATCTTCCTCATCCTCCTTCGGCAGTCACGGGGAGATTTTCAACCATACCAAGTTCTTGTGTTTGGAAGCCCAGCAGGAGTACTACTGAATCGTAGAAAAAATATTCGTCAAGGAAAAAGGATTCAAACCAGAAGGCCAGGATGGACAGCTTTGTGCCATGATCCAGGAACGAGGCTGGGGGGGACTGACTGCTTCGCCCACGCCCATTCCGATGAGCATAGTATGAGAGTTTTACGCCAATGCCAAAGTCACTATGAATGATACCTCTATGGTTTGCGGTGTCGAGATAGACTACAGACCCTCCGCCATTAGAATCGTTCTGAGAATCATCGTGACGCCACCACGAGGGGCTGCCAATTGGATCACAGGGGCACATTATGAAACGGACTTGGAGTGTCATTGCAGAGTTGTGCATCCCAGGCACGAAGTGGGCTTACAAAGTCGGCACGACCCAGCCTCGCATATTCCCAGCAGCCGCACTGAATCGATATGCCAAGACATGGAATCTGTTTATTTGTGCCAAGTTATTGCCTTCATCGCACCAGCATGAAATCACGGCGGAAAGGACCATAATTCTTTGGGTTATTTGATTCATCAAAACATTATGAAATATTTGACATGAAGCACCTCTGGGAGCATCCCACATGCATTAGTGGTAGCCATGCTATGTGCTCATCAGGGCTGTAATTGGGGCAATGAGCAAATGCAATATCCAATCCAGGACTTCACCCATGCCACCATTGCAAAATTTGAGGACTGGGCAGGTGGGGAACCACACCCGCGTGGACGAGGATTTATTCTCTGACCCACATTCCCAGAACCATCCCAGCAACCCCCTCAGACAGATGAGGTAGTCCCGTCCACCCGAGCACACACCGTTCCTAGCAATCGACAGCTTCGAAGGTTGGAGCACAAAGTCGACGCCATGTATGACAACTTTGGAACGTTTTCTACGGGACTCACAAGGGCCTTGGCCGAAGCCTTCGTGCAGCAAGGAACAATGCTAGAGTGGCCTCAGTTTGGAATCGCAGTGCCATATCCACCACTGCGATTCACCACAGGGAGGAGGGTGGTCAAGCCGATCATTGGGGAGTTTTTTTACATACCCTTTACCTTCCTTCAATGGGGACATTGAATATTATAAGTTTGGGGGTATTGGGGGTCATAGCATAGTAGTTTAGTTTTATTTAATTGTTACATATTTAGTTTAATTTTTCATGTTTATGTGTTAGATAAAATTTTGCAGAAAATTTTTAATTTTATTCATTATTGATTGTGTTAGTATGTTTTAGTTGCATGTCTCACACAAATTCTTGCTTTATAGAAATTCTTGCCTAGCCAATGATGATAGTGAATTGTGAAGGCTTTTAGAGTATGTTGGATAACATGAGCTGAGATATAATGTTTTACACGATGAGATTCATGTTGCTGTTTAAATGCTTTCGATTTGCACGAACGTGTTCACAATCACTTGTAGGTTTAAGAAGTATGTGTTGCATTGCTTGATAGAACATGTAGTTTTAAAAAGAGAAATATGTGTAAAGTGAGCTTAGACTATTTGAAACATTGACATGCAAATTTTGGGAAAACATGGGTATGCTATGTATAAAAAAAATAAAATAAATCAAATAGCAATAACGTGGCTAGTCTTGATTCGGGGCCCTGGCTACTTGAGTAAGTACGCCCGAGGGGATTGTCTCTACACCTAGCACCCTAAGGTCTTTCATGGTCTGGAAGTCATTGGTTGAAATCTCGCTAAGGGGTAGTAGTGTGCCTAATGGATTGAGATATTGCACAGTTATGTGAAAAAAAAGGAAAAGAAAAATAACTATAAACACCGCGGGAAAGTGAAAAAATCGCCCTCGTGAGTAGCAATAAAGCAATAAACCCATTGTTGAACCTTAGTTTGTGTTGATATGTTGAAACAGTCTGCGTTACATGAGTATACATGAGCCTTGATTTAGACTATGATTTTTTGTTTGGAGCAATGTAGCATATGTATTCTTTGCTTAGATTAAGTTTTTGTGAACACCACACACTCACACAACATTTCTATAGCATATATGAAATTATCTGAGTGTATGATGTTATGTCTATAGTTTGGTTTAAAAGTGTATTCTTGGATCTCGATAATTCATTGAGGTAATTTGGGCTGAAATTCTGTTATGGTTGGGATTATGTGAGACTAGTTTGCATCATAGAGTAGTTGTATAGTTTTGTAGTTGCATTTTCATTGTTCATTAGTATGCATTGCTTGAGGACAATCAACAGTTCAAGTTTGGGGTTATTTGATAAGTGGTATTTTTATCTACTTATTGAATATCAATTCATGCGAATTGTGCCCATCTCAAGTACATTTTATTGTGTTTTAGTTGCATTTCATGTTATTTTGCATTGCATTTACTTAAAACTCCTTTTGGTGAATAAATGCAGGAATCGGCCTAATTTGGTGGTATTAAAGGGCACGAGGCTAATGGATGCGTGAAGGCGAGGCACAAGTGGGGATGTGCATGGCATGCAGGTACAATGAAGCATGGAGACCAAGCATGGAAGAAGATCAAACATGAAAGAACAGCAAAGCAGCAGCAGCAGAGATAGCGTAACCGAACCGAACTTGCGGATCAAGGTCGCTGGCTACCGTGAGGTAGAAGAGTCTGGGAGCTTGGCGCTGCCGAGGACTTCTATTTGGACAGGCAAACTTTTCTAAGTCTCGCTACCGCACGAGGGACATGGGAGGATCAACGGCGCCAGCGCACGATCGTCAAGTCGTGATTTTGTTTTATTTCAATTTTTAATTAAATGAATTGTAATTCATTTTAAAACGATTCTGACTGGTGTCAGATGGGGGATTGATACTTTTAGCGTATTTTCATCATAGAAACTAGGGTTTACACCTTGGGGGAGATTCCAATGTAGAATGAGGCTAAAACGTCTATTTCTCCAATTCTTCTTGGGATTCTCTATCATTGTGGATTTTTATTATTGTTTACTGGATTGCGATGAGGATTTGATCGTTGATCATTGGTTTCTATTCAGCGATTGGGTTTGATCGTTCTATCTTCATATTTCAATTGCTTGCTTATTGATCATGTTTAGCGTTGATCCCATAATGGCTTTTGGTTCAGTCATGAACTAAACTCCATTATGGGATTCTAACGGATTTTAATATGTAGTTTGGTTGCACGCTTAAATGCTAGGATTGTTTTGCATATCATATGTGATATCTGTCTTAATTGTTTTACACATATGAATGCCTAATCACTATTCGTCTCAGTACTTGCATGGAATTGACAATGAACATGCGAGTATGGATTGTAATCATGATAGCATGCGAATATGGGGCTATTGTATATGGCTTGTGTATTTTGTGAACCAGATAGACATATACTGTTTCACCGTATGAGCTAGAGTAAGGGCTTGAGCTTAAAATCAATATAATTGCAATTTCACATAGACATATAGTGATTTTGGTTGTGTTGATGATTACATAGAGTCTATCATCTGTGGAAGCTGTGTAAGTAGGTTATAGTGCATTGAAAAATGGTTATAACTCTATTCGTGCTCTTGGCTATTTTTCTATGATATGTGAACACTTCTTGCATGATAGTGGCGATTAGATGAAATATTAAATGAAGTTAGGGTCCCATTATTTCCAGATCATATTTATTCCCTTATTATTCTTATTTTTAGTTGTTAATTACAATTAGTTTCATTCACCACTTTTCGTTAGTCTAAGAATATAAATAAAGTGAGTTAATTGACGCATTATAGTTTAAATTTAACAACTTTCTCTGTGGGATCAATACTCTACTTACTCTGTATTATTTGTTGGCACATGTATGCTTGCATGAGTTAGAGCTCTTTTATCAGAACTGAAAAAGAGGCAACATTTATACTTGAAACCTTTAACAGCCATAAGACTATGGACTCTTCTTCTTGTACTTAGGGGGATCAGCCCTTAGTACCATACTGTGCACAATATCTTAACGCTAAGCATAAATAATCCCCTATAACAGGGTTGTTCATCTCAGTTTGACATTAGATTTCGCACCAAAGGAAGTTTGGTTTGGATAATTCACCAAGGGTTCTGAAATTTGAAAACGTTCATCAACTATGGACTAGTCAAATCAATAAGGTTTCGCTAGTCTAACAAGGTTCAACAATAACTGATATTTAAATCGAATAACAATCTCGAGAGGTATAAAATAGAATAAATATTGTATAACAAAATCATACTTTGAAATGATTAAAAATCTTTAATATAACAAATTGAACTTGATCAATAATAACAAGAATTTGTTCGATGTAAGTTCATAAACTTGAATAACAATAACAAGTAGGGTTAGGAAACTTGCCTCGTGCGTAGATTACACGTTAATTTATACACGTTCCTTGATTTAATCCTACATACCATTTACATTCACAATACCAGTCAATTCTAACGTAACTAATCATCACAAGTTTATTCTTTGGTCTAAACTCTGGTTATGACTATACTTAGTCAAATTATCACACTTATTTTCACATAATATCATGATATACGAATAATAAGCTAACTATGCGTTCAACAATTCAATCAACGTGTAAATGCCTTATTGACATGTTAAGAACCCAATTTAACATCTCATTATATGTCTAACATATTTTTATGTTTAATAGATTAGATTAATGTTACAATCCTAGACATGAATAATCAAAGCATTTCATTTCTGAACAATTTGCAGAGTGGCGCTGCGGCGCCACCAGCAATCTTGTTCTTGGTGTTACGGTGTGGGGTTTATGCTTGCAGACGGCGTCGCGGCGTGGCAAACCAGTACCAGAACAGCAACTCGCGAAAAATTGCATAACATGGCCAAAACCTTCAATTAATCTATTCTAACACGAAATTAGACACACCCAAACACTGTAATACACAAATAACTACTATCCAACCCTTCTAGCATGATTTAAACAAGTTAAAGCACAAAATTTTCAGAATCAAAACATGTAATTTCACTGTTCTTGATGTTCTTGAAAGTTTTAAACACAAAACATAAAAATTAACACTACAGGTTCATTATAACACCAAATATGTCCATTCAAAGTTTGTTTTCTTCGTTTTAACATACATAATTATATACAAGTGTAAATTTATAATACAACATATGATTGACGTATTAAATTTGCATGTATGCGCCATATGGCCATATTTCTATACTCCGTAATTTTGAAGCAATAATATACGGCATACTTTCACTACAAAAAATGGGGCTTCAGCAACAACCAATTTTTGTTACTAAAGGTGCCAAATTTCGTTGCAAAAGGGTTTTGGCAACGACTTTAATGTCGTTCGTCTTTTCGTTTGCAAGAATGAAAGCGTTGCTAATTGTTCCATGAATGAACGTTTTTTTCGTTGCCAAAAGTAATACATTTTGCAACGAAATTTGGCTTTTGTGACACCCCCAAATCCAGGTACTTCATTCCCACAGGATCTGGTGTTCACTTAATCAAACATTCATATCTAACTACCCAATCACAATAAAACTGGATAAATAAAACCTTTCCCATTAAAGGGTTACATAATAAAATCTCCCAGGTTATCTAACCTTTAATTACAATCATTCAAATGCAGAAATTAAATAAACTTCATCAAAACCAAGTCTAAGTAATAAAAATCTTAACATCTCAATCAAAGTAAAATTACAAGTCTTCATCACTTGCACATTTTTCCCTTTCCTTTGCTAGACGAAGGTTCATCTACCTTCTCTTCTTTAGCTGCAATGAGTTTTAAAATATGCAAGAGTGAGCAAAACAATTGCTCGCTAGATACAATATGAAATCAACAGGAGTATAGTAATAATAACTGCCAATAATAGGCTCATCAACAATGAATAGTACTCTATCATCTATAATCAGAAACTAAAATCCAAAATGTGGAATAAATATAACTGAGGGTCATAAGACCATGAACTATGTCCACGATTAGAAATCTTTCAACTCCAACTTTAATAAAATATAAGACTATAAGGACTCCTCGCACTTGGGGGATCACCCTTCGTACCATGTATTGTGCATAAACATTTAATATTACGATAAGTTAACCCCTAATCATAACATTAGGGTTGTTTCATCTCGATATTTAGAGTACAAGTGCATACTAAAGGAAGTTTGGTTTGGATAAGCTTTTAGGGTAATTTGGAATTCAACAAACATCAACTAAGGATTAGTTGAATGAAACCAAGAACATTTTACTATAGAATAATCGTGATTGAATCAATCATAGTAAACTAAAGTCATGCTTTAGGAATAATCTAAGAGCATACAATTTGAATAACTATAACACCTTGCTTGAACAATACTAAGCCAAGGTTAATTAGAATAGAATACTAAGCATGCATAACAATTTGATCGATAAAAATGTTCAACATTAGAATATATAAATTTGCATGCTAAACAACAAGTTAAATACAAGAATAACTTGCTCAAGAATAACTTACATCATTATATCATAATCGAATTGAAAACCATAATTAGTTCAACAAGATAAAGGATTAGAAAAACTTGCTCAAAGAAAATTTAAGCGATTGCACAATTCTAAAAGTAGACTTAAAGAACTTGCATTATTATATTGGAAACAATAATTGATTCAATTAAGATAATGGATTAGAAAAACTTGCATTACTATATTGGGAACAATAATTGATTCCAATTACAAAGGTAGAGTTAGAGAACTTGCCTTTCTCGTAGGCTAAACCAAATCAATACGAATCACAATATCCTATAAACATATGTCATCATGACATAATTAGTCACTACTACTTTACAATCTTAACTAAGTACGTTCATCATGTAAATATTGGATTTTTAATCACATAATCAAGTTAAAACACAAGTTAATTGTTAATAACATACTTATTCATAGTATAAAAATACTAAAATCAACATTTTACAGTCTTACTATCATCACATAACAATTCCTTAAAATTTCAAGTACAAAATCAACACTATCAGACCATTCTGCTAACTCACGCCGCGGCGCCACAGTTTACACTGTGGGTCGCGTTGCAGTGTGGGCATGACGTTGCGGCGCCACAAAGGTACAACAAGTCAAGCGCCACGACGCAAGATTGCGAGACCTCGGCGAGGGCAGACAAATTTCAAGCAATAAAGAGAAAAAAGCCAATTTTGGCCTACAAGCTCGTTTCTAACATACCAAATAGCATGTAAATCATACAACAACTTCATGTAAACAAAAATCAAGAACTCCTAACATGTTTCTACTCATATAACAACATAAACAACAAAATTAACATACCCAAATTCACTGTTTTTGGCTAAAACTCACTTTTTGATATTTTTGATGAAAATAAACACTATAATTTTGTTTCTCAACCAAAACCACTAATTCAAAGCATTTTATCAAAGTATATATATACTCTAACAAATTCAATGATTAATTTATCAACTAAACTACAATTAAACCCTTAATTTCTACCTTAAACCCAAACAATATATATACACAAAACTCTCTATAAAAATATTTTTTCTTCACAAACATATACATAATACCAATTTATTGAGTATAGCTTATGAAAATCATTTTAACATCACTAGAATTCAATATAAAGCCACACAACAACCACAATTTATCTCTACACAAGGAATTCATAGAGAATTAGAGAAAAGAAAACTAGAATTTTAGAAACATAAAAGAAAAAGGGTAGGATGAAACCTTGAAGAAGATGATGATGGCTATCTTGTCAAGCATTTCTCCACTTCACTTCCAATTCTCTAGAATCCTCTCTAGCTTCTCCACTTTTCTTCTTTTCTTCTTCTCCTTCCTCTAAGCTTTTCTTTTCTTTTCTCTAACCTCTCTCCTCTATTCTTACGTATAATAATATAACGTATATAGAATATAATATATATTGATTATATAATATAAATACAAAACATATAACTGATATCAGTTAAATGAGTTTTAAAAATCAAAAGCCATAAGGCTTGTTTGGTTACTAACTAAAAAAATAACCCATTAATCCTAACACCCTGTTTGGTAAAACTTAAATAGATTAAAGACTTAATAGGCATTGGGCCTTGTTTGACAAAACGGAATTAAAACTCATTTAAGTTATTTTAATAACTACTTTATAAAAGGTTATCTGTCACACATTACTTTAATTAAATTAATCATAATAACAATTTATTAAATCACTTCATCACATAAATCAATACCACCAAAATTATAATTTCTATATAATTATAACTTTATTTAATCAACCAACACATCCTTTTAAATTTACAAATTCCAATAAAAGAATAGTAATTCAATTAATCAAAATTCTCTAACTTAATAATTAAATTAAATTAGCAAAATAATTAATTTTCCTTAATTATTTATTTAACAAATAATTAAGCACATCAATTCAAATTTGAACAATTATTTATTCAACCATAAACACATCCATTAAATATTTAAATAATTCAATAAATATTTAATATAACAATTAAAATTCTAGAATGTTACAGCTTTTGTTCAGAGACATCGATCCTTTAGCAACAAAATGTATTGTTGCAGAATAATTAAAATTTCGTTGCAAAAAATCCCATTTCATTGCAAAAGCCTGCTAATTGGCAACGAAATGAACTCTTTTTTTTTACAACGACCATACATTTTCGTTGCAATTGACACCATTTTGCAATGACATTTTTCGTTGCAGTAAATTATGAAAATTATTGCCTAAGCTTGCTTTCGTTGCGGAATGTAAACTTTTTAGCAATGATTTTTGTTGCTGATTATATTATTTGGCAACGACATTATGCTGAATCAGCAACGAAAATATTTGTTGCTGATTATTTTTCAATAGCAACAAAAGTTATCGATCAGCAACAACATTATATGTTACCGTTTCTTTATATGTGCAACGAAAGTTGATATGATTTGCAACGATAAAAAATGTTGTCTTTTATGTTAGTATTAGCAACAATATCCTCTCCGTTGTTATTAGGTTAATTTTTTGTTGCCAAATATTATATTTTTAATGTCATTAGCAACAAAAATTTGCTGCTAAATGTATAAAAAATTGTTGTTATATTAAAACTTGTTCAATGCTTTGGTAACGAATTATATTGTTGCCAAATCAAAATTTGACATTCTTTTTGTGTACATGACTGGCTCAATGTCCCCATAGCAAATAATGGCAAAAATACAAAAAACTAAAATATTATTAACTTAATAAAATCATCCACTACATAATCATTCATTATCTTTACAATTAACCATCTAAAGCTACCACAGTTCTTCAATCAAATTATATATCTACATATATAGAGAGAGTACACTTCATAATTTCGTCCATTGTCTTCCGTAGACGTAGCATGAAAATTTGTTACCCAGTATTGTAAAGTAGGTCGTAAAAGCAGTCTTCCTGCACATTTAAAAATAATAGCAAGTCAGGAAAATGAAGCAAATAGGTCACCAGAGGTACTTGATGCCAAAATCAATACACAAAGACAATAGAGTTGCTACGTGGTACTAATATTATTAAACCAACATACTGCCCACAATATTTATTAAATGGTTGAGCATATAGAAAGATTCCAGAGTCCTTTAACTGACTAAATAAAATGCCTTAAACAAGATAACATGAAGTACATACTAGTTTGACAAACATACACAAGATGGTACCATGTGCAATGTGGATGTATAAGATTACAACAACTATGACAAAGATACACCTGCTATATGTGTCCAACTTTGAAGTAACTATTATGTGGAAAAAACTAAATCTTCTATTACACTTGACACACAGTTCTGTATGTCTATTTACACGGTCCTTGATTTTTATTTTGACAAACTCAAAATTACTAAATCTGGACAAACAACATGCAATTTGATACACAGTTGATGACGAAAAACTCACAACTCTAGAAGGGTACAGGCATGTAGGGGCATAAAGCACTTGCTCTTACCAATATTATTACCATCTACCTTGAGTTGCAGAAACTAAGATTAAGAGAAAAGAAAAATTGTTATAAGTTACTAAGGAAGTTTCTATGAACCCGCAACAGGAGCTCAACAATTTGTTAGTAACTACTTTACATCGACCAGGTATAAGAAATGAATGCCAAAACTGAAATATTAAAACGTATGCACAATCAGAAGTTTACATACTTTGTCATTTTCATGAAGCTGGAACAAAGGAACCGCAAGAAATTTTTAGTTTTTTGGTACAATGAACTTTCTACTTTCTGGCAACTTCACAAGAAAGAGTTTTCTACACTCCTACAATATCAAGACAAACACATAATGAACACCAACTTACCAAAGCTAATAAATAAGAGAAAGACTTGCAGATTTTATGACACAAGCTTACCTTTGGACTAATCATATTAGACGGCAAGTATGGATAAAATAATGTTTCAAAGTCAGATCTCCACCACTTGCTGAGGCATTCTCCTACCTGAACATTGAGAATTAGTGCATTTGCAGATATAATAAAACAGAATGGTCTTAAATAGAATTCATATACCTCTCAGTCAGACCTAGTACCATCACAATGTTCGGATAGCTTATCCTAAACAATGAGAAGAACCATGCATCTGAACATAAGCAATGCAGATATAAAGGAACAGAAAGTAAAACGCAACAATATAAGGAAAACAATAATTAACTCAGTCAAGATAACAATATCCAGTGAAACAAAATGATTATGATACCCCAAATCCGGGTCCCAAATCGCCGCGGATTCGGTTCACTATTTCTATAACTATTTGCGGAAGATATAAACATAAATTGTTTATACATTAAACTTTACACACTTTTCCCCAAAACCGAGTAACCTTAACTTATTACACAATTCATAAGCTATCTAACATACAACACATTTAACAAACTATACTATTACAAACTAGCTGCACATTTTATCCCAAGCAGAACTTGGCATTAACCTTTTCCTGTATCCGAACGCATTCGCCTTATCTGCAATGTTTATCATGATATAGCAAGGGTGAGCATGAAAGTTTCCCAGCAAGTTTAAATACAATTTGAGGATATATCATGATTGAATGAGTATGAATAAAAGGATGGCTATAATTCATCAATATAATTAAGAAATAGCACGAACAAACTTTTGACTGAACAAGTATTATACATGAACAAATATATCTTGATCACCTAGTAATTAAGGTGATCAGCCTTTCATACCTGACTTATACATGCAAGATGTACAGAGTACAATTTTCATGGCAATCAGCAATGATTAACCATAAGCTTGAATAAAACACTCTTAGTAGAGTTAAGTAAAACTTGTCTGAACCGTTGATTACCGCTACGCAATTTTTATCGCTTTATCCGAAGACCTAATATTAGTAATATAGATCTCCAATATTAGAATAATATCATCACAGTATAATACTGTTATATTTATATACACAGAATAACCTAAACATATAACACATAACCCTATCAGTCTATACAGCACATAAGACAAAGCATCAAGTCAAACTATTTAAGTCTGAGTTGAAACCGACACAATTCTATCATCTCGACGGTCTAGTCAGACGAATATCGAGTTTAAGTTCAATTAAACTCTGCCTAAACCCTTAACAATATCACAGATAATTTTCTTATCAGTTAAAACAATTTTCAAAGACTTATAATAAATTTTCAGATAATTAATATCATTTATCAACATTTTTCAATCATTAAAACCGTATTTAAATGAATTAAATACCACATAATTCCTTAATCGTTAATATTTATTTAATATCAAATATTAATAAAAATCATAACATAATATTATAATGTAATTATAATATCACAAAGTATTTTAATACCTTAAAATCATAATTATATGATTTGTAAACAATCAAATCCATTATCTAATAAGCGATATTAATATTAAAATATTAATATTTTCATGTCAAAATATCAAAAGTTATATTTTATAACTTAAAATATTTTTATAACACTTAACTCATTTTTAAAACATTAATTCTATTTTTCCATAATTTATTTAATATATTTATTAAATAAATTAATCACCATTAATAATAAATTATTAATGAAATTCATCATAAAATATTAAAAGTCATCAAAAATAACGTAAAATATTTTCTAACACCATAAAATAATTTTTCATGATTTTTCATGAATTAAAACCATTTTTAAATAATTTATTTAATATTATAATTAAATAAATAGATACCTTTTATATTCCAAAATATTAAATATTTTGAAATACACCCAAAATAATTAAAAACTATTTTTCGGACTTTAAAATAATTTTTCAGAATTTATTATGCATTTTTAATAATTTAAAATCATTTATTTCAATTTATTTATTTAATTAATTAATTTCTTAAATAAACTGTCGCTAAAAGATACCATAGGCGACAAAACTGTCGCTAATGGTGTTCTTGGTGTTCTTGGCCATTTTCCAGAAATTCAAGACAGTGTTCGAGTGGGTAGGTTTGACCATCAATAGATTCATGTTCTTAATGTTTTCTGGGTTGCTTATGGAGTTAAGATTGTAGTACTAGTGTAGTACTACAACCACAAACTCATTTCATGACTAAAAAAAAACAATACATCAGAAAGATCTGGGCATTCAAAATCCTTGTCAGGTGTGTTCTTGAATTTCTGGGCTGCCCAGAAATTCAAACAGTTTGAGGGTCCCTACTTTGTACCTTTATAACTTTGATTCTAGGCATTGTTTCTGTGATCTAAAAGTTCCAACATGTAGTACACATGACAGGGTACAATTATATTGCATTAAATCAACCTAACAACATCACAACTGAGAGATCAAAGCCGGTCAATATCTGACAAAAACTCGGCTGATGAAGATCTGGGTTTTCCAGAAAACCTTCATCAGGCAGTTTGGTCAACGCAGTTTGACCATGATTCTATACTGTTCTGTTTAAGATATAAGAGATCTAAGGACTGGGATCTGTACTCCTCATGTCAGACTATAAGATAAAACAAACAACATAACCTAAATCACTACCAGAAGCAAAATCAGAGGCTAAGAAAAGGTTTGTCAGACTTTCTGGAAATCTGGGTTGCCCAGATTTTTAGTTGGTCATGGTCGGTCAACGACCTTTGACCCTTAATAACTTATAATTTACACATGATCTAAACGTGATTCAAGTTTCCAATTAAAGCCTTCATGGCATACTACAAGTTCATAACATAAAACATACAAAAAAACCAACAGATAAAGATCTAGAGGCCCTGACATTAGGCTGTCAGGCCTTATTTTTCCAGATTTCCAGATTTGAAAAATCCTTAAATTCGAGCATCAAAATGGATCTGAGTTTTGGCAACCCAGATCATCAAATGACACTCAATAACATAACTTTAACCAATGAAATACAAGATCTAACATCAAATCTAAAAATTTCTAAGTTTAGGGTTCGTATACCTTTTATGCTTTGATTTTGATTTCTGACTTTTTGATTCTGATCTTAACTTTCTAATACATGATCTTAGCTTTGCTTCTCACACTCTCTCACCCTAAGATCCGAAAATTATAGAGAGAGAAAGGGTTGGAGAGAATGTCAAGTAAAGTAAGAAAGTTTTCTTACCTTTTGCACTTTTATTTCCATTTAATGAATGCTAATGATATTTGGCTGATTTGTATGGATTTTAGGCACATGCTAGGCTAGAGTTAGAGCTAGGGTTGGTAAACAACCAAGATAGAGCATGATTTGCAAGCAACTTAATATAAAATGTGACATAAAGGCATTTCTGTCTTTTCCATGCAATTTTATTTCTACAATTGTCATTTTATCAAACCATTAGGGTTTGACCCTTAGGGTTAAAACCAAAGTTTTACAAAAAAAATCATTTTTAGGATTTCCAAATTCTGATTTTCAAAGTAGAAAATTAACATTTCTAATTTCTAATTAGAATTCCCTTAATAATACTAAGGTTTTCTAATCATAAATTAAACTTATTGATTAGGATTAATTTATCCTAATTAAGATTGCTAAAATAGCAATTAAATCCACAATTGCATATTAGGATTTCTGTCGGATCAATTAGGGTTCAAAAATTATAAATTAGGGTTTGCTAATAAAATAAGCTTTTCCCTAATTAATATAATTAATTGCATTAAATCATTATAATTCTCTGTTAAGTTCCCATATTAGGGTTTCAATCTATCAGAATCTGATATTAGGGTTTTCAGATCTGGTATTAGGGTTTTCTAATAATCAATTAAGGTTTCAAATAAATCATTAGGGTTTTTCCTAATTAAGTTATAATTAATAACGTTTAAACCTTATACATATCATTTGCATTCTCAATCTAGGGTTTCATATACCGAATTAGGGTTTCGGACTCCCGGAACTGAAATTAGGGTTTCAGAACCAGTTTCTAGGGTTTCTTATCAGACGTTAGGGTTTTCTAACAGAACGTTGTCATTCTTAATATATACTTAGGGTTTGACACATATATAATTCATCTGGTCAACCCTTGACCCTTAACCACATTCAGTGCACATACATAACCATATTCACAGAACATATTCACATAAATCCTTAATTCTGAATAATTCACATAAATCCTTCACAAAATTTTGAAAGCCTCAAAATTTCTTCTCGATAACATCAAACGCATACACTTATTTTCTGTCTTGGTCTATTATTTGACCTTAAATCAATCATTTAAGATTTTAATAAATTGTTTAAATTCTCGGGTTGTCACAATGATAAAGCAATATGTGTAACAACAATTTTTTGTTTATCTCAAGTATCAAGCCATAAATCTGTGCCCCCCCCCCCCCCAATTGAAGCAGTGAAAGTATGACCTACTTTGGGATTGAAACCGAAACAATACTATGTCCAGCTTTCAGCCACTACAGAAAAGTTTGAGTCGTAAACTCACAGAAAAGCACATTAAAAACCGGAGATTTAGCCGAAAACGGAAAAAACACAAAAAAAAATGAGAAGTGTATGCCTTTATTTTTAATTTTTCGAACTAAGAAGATGTTTGTCTGCATTAGGATGCTTGCATCAAGAATATATAACAGAAAAATAAATAGAGACGTATAAGAAAATTTTATCTAAAAAATACCCTTTATTTAATATAATTTATGTTCACTATATATTTTGTGTTTCTAAATAAACATAACCTTACATATAAGTTTCCACAAAATAAAGATAAAGAGAAAACTATTTGGAAGTTAAAATTAGACCCTAATTAGAGGGGCGGAAATGACATAAAAGGGCAAGATTCAATAAATCCAAAACTAAATATAAGAAAATTATGCAAGTGAATCTAACATTCTTGCCTTCACTTTAGAGAAATCAATCATCTCATTCTCAAAATGAAGTTCAGCGTCCTTTGGGAAGGCATCAGAAACTGAAATAGGACAATCATCCTCACCATAGTGCAATTTCGGTTTTATCTTGAACTGAAACAAAAGGCATCAAAAGTTATGTTAAGCACCAAAAAATTCCATCATATACCAAAATCTTGAGGGTTTTTTCATTAGTTAACAAGTTCATTATAAGCGCCAAAAGGGGGAAAACCCACACACATGAGCCAATATCTTATGTTTATGTTGTTAAGCTGTTTGATTACCACTTTATGCAACTCATTCAGCCTTTTCACTTGGTATATCAAGAAACTGGTGCATAACATGTGTTGTGTATCGCATTACAAGTGCATACCATGTGTTGTGTATCCAACTTCTAAACAGAATAAATAAACTGTGGCACTTGGAATTTTAATTGTGTTTAACTTAACATGTTTATCTTATTATTATTATTATTATTATTATTATTATTATGACTATTATTATTATTATTATTATTATTATTATTATTGTTGTTGTTGTTGTTGTTATTAGTAGTAGTAGTAGTAGTACTATTATTATTAAAAATTGATAGCGGGTAACACACCTCTTATTGCAGTATTAGCTTCATAAGGAGGCATCTCACGGATTATTGCCTTCCCACCATCCTCACTGTCAACTGAATCTTCAACTGCAATCAGCACAAGATCTTTCTCCAACTTATCTGCAACTCTCAATACCTGTAAAACATCTGGTGTGAACTCTGTTGTACCAGAAATGAATTGCTTGAGCTCATTCCCATAGCAAACATGAAGGGTGGCAACAGCAACACCTGCTGCAAAAGGATGCCATCTCTTTAGTATAGGGCTGAATACATTCTTTTCATTAGTTGCCAGCTCACCGACATCCTTTGCAAGGATGGCAAGAACAGGAAGCAGATTTGGCTTGTTCTAGATGCTCTCTTGCTTGAATCTGCTTTCTCCATTCTTTGCAATTTGACAGATCAGATATTTATATTTTGTCAATTGCAAACTGACCAAAATACTAATACATGCTTATATTTACTAGAAAATATGTAGTTGGACATGGATAATGTCACATTTGCGTCTAGATGGCTTTCACTTTAAGAATGTACTTGCTAGTGGATAAGTGATAAATGACGAACAACCATCAACCCCCACCCAAGGTTTAACATTGCTTACTTTTAAATTTTGCACAGTATGTCCAGTATCAAAAGTGTCATGATATGCAAGGAGCCTTTTCTCAGCCCATCCCAATATTGAACTTAATATGGAACTTAGGATTTTGGAATAAGCTGGATCCTTAGTGGCCTTTGCATCTTTTGCAACTTCTACAAGCTGACTATCAGCAGCATATAGCAGATCAATTTATGCTTGTCCAGTCGCAACATAACGATTAAATAGAACCCATGAAAAGAAAATGTTATGAAGCATTTGATTTATTCCCAGTATTGCCCAAGTTTTCTTTATAAGTTCCATAAGCTCATCAACTTCTTCTACAATAGATGTTTCATCATTAGTATCAAAACAGGCTTCTAAAAGCATCTCATAGAGATGAAGATTCAGTGGGAATCCATCCGCCTAGTGGCAAGAATCTGATAAAGATCCATCAACTGATCTGTTAGCAAGAGCCATTACAGTATTACGAAGATCATCAACTGATCTTAACTTTTTTTAAAACGATTTTATTTTTTAAAAAAAATTGAAAAAAATAAAAATGTGATCCAATGCCAAACTAACCGACATTGTAACTTTTTTTAAATTTTTTTATAAAGCAAATTTGTAAAAAAGAAGAGTAAGATGTAACATCACTTTAACATACGTTGAAATCTCTTTTTTTTTAATTTCTTTGATCTCTTGTACTTGTTTACAAATATCAATATTTTTTTATGTTTATTCTCTGTCATCGG
Organism: Panax quinquefolius; assembly: GCA_020205615.1. Lineage (NCBI taxonomy): Eukaryota > Viridiplantae > Streptophyta > Magnoliopsida > Apiales > Araliaceae > Panax > Panax quinquefolius. The sequence goes on from CM035156.1 coordinate 131,350,123, forward strand.
CATTGGAAATGAAGGAGTATATAAGAATTCAGCTATTAAAATTCTAACGCCAATTAAAGTTATGTTGCATCTTACTTTTCTTTTTTACAAATTCATTTTTTTTAAAAATTTAAATAAAATAGGGATAAAATTGATATTACATTAATATGGGTCAAACTAACTTATTAGGAATGACTTATAAGTCATTTTTAAATAACTTGATTCTGTTTTAGTTCATAAAACATAATAAAAAAAAAATCATCTTTATGTTTTCTCTTAGAACTGATAGTATTATAATTTAATTTTATAATATATTTGGAAAAAAAAGATAAAAGGAGAACTAGGAATAGCTAGGGGTATACCATTACTATTCTTCTTTTTATGTTTTATTTTTGGACTTAAAAATATGTTCATAATTTAAGTTACTCCCTCCGTCGAAGAATAAAAGTTCTTATTATTTTATGTAATCTCAAGTTAAATATTTACTTATATTAAATAATCTATTTTTTTACAATATTTTGTGCGTAATATCCTTTCTATTAATTGTCATATTTTTATTATTTATAAATATTTATATAATATCACTAGTCATGTATAGAAAAATATGTAATTAGATGAGAATTTAAATATCAATAATTTTATCATTTGATATTTTTAAAATTCGCATAAAATCAATCATCACTTTCATTCTCGGATTGAGAGAGTACTTGTAAGTATATCCTACTTCTATCTAGAAATAGGAAATATTGGAAATCATAGATATAATAATCAGGTTTGATGAGGTTGGGTTTATTTGGGTCGAAGGCCCGGAACTAACATGCTTGGCAATTGGTTGTCACGGGTACTATTTCAACAACCGTAATCTATACCGTTGGTCGCAAAATTGGATGACACAAATTAAAATGGATTTTCCCCTGCCGCTACAGGTTGTAGCAACATGAGAAATTACTCATTTGCCCCTCATTTGCTCATGTACTACATTGTCTACCGCTACAAGTTATGGCGGTAGTTTAGTTAACTAATAAATTAGAATGGCTTAGTGGTAGCTTAATGGCCCAATAACCCATAAGTTTTAGGTTCGAAACCTAGCTATGATGTTTTTGCTTCTTATGTTATATTTTTTGTGTATTAGATAAATTCTATTACCATATATATATATATATATATATATATATATATTCATATAAATATAAATATTTATAAACAAATATTCATATAAATTTATCTTTAAAATTTATAAACAAATATTTATTTATAAATATTTCATCTAAAATTTATAAAATATAGTTATGAATATTTTTTATAAATATTTATATGAATATTTAGAGATAAATTTATAAATATTTATATGAATATTTATTTACATATATATATATATAAATATTCATTGTTACTTTATATATATTTAGTTTAATGTTGAGATTTGTTTAGTATTTTATTTAGTTTGATAAGAAATTTTGAAAAGAATATGTATGTGTTTATATATACATATCAAGTAGAATAAATTTAAAAATATTGGAGACTACAAGTTATGGCATTAGTTTAGTTAACTAATAAATTAGAATGGCTCACTGGTAGCTTAATGGTCTAATAACCCATAGGTCTTAGGTTCAAAACCTAGTTTTGATATTTTTGCTTCTTATGTTATATTTTTTTTGTATTATAAAAATTTATATTATCATATATATATATATATATATATATATATATATATATATATATATATACACATCTTAAATCTCCACATTAAACTAAATATATATAAAATAACTATGAATATTTATATAACATAATTATGAATATATATATATATATATAAATTTTTCTAAATATTCATATGAATATTTATAAACAAATATTTACTTATAAATTTATAAATATTTAAGTCTAAAATTTAGATATGAATATTTTTATAAATATTTATATAAATATTTAGAGATAAATTTATAAATATTTATATGAACATTTCAATGTAAAAAATTTATTATTATTATTATTATTATTATTATTATTATTATTATTATTATTATTAGTAGTAGTAGTAGTAGTAGTAGTAGTAGTAGTAGTAGTAGTAGTAGTACTAGTACTACTACTACTACTACTACTACTATTATTATTATTATTATTATTATTATTATTATTATTATTATTATTATTATTATTATTATTATTATTATTATTATTATTATTAGTACTACTATTATTATTATTATTACTGTTATTATTATTATTATTATTATTATTATTATTATTATTATTTTTTTATTATTATTACTATTATTATTATTATTATTATTATTATTATTATTATTATTATTATTGTGACGCCCCCAAAATTAGGTACACATCACCCATCTTGAGTCGCCAGATATATAGTACAAAATTCAAATACAACCTAATAATACAGCAGTCGTGTATAATACGACAAAACATATGCTGTGAGTTTAAATACAAATATTGACTTCTAGACAATATCCATTCTCAGAATAAGTCCTTATTACATTTATTGTCACACAATTTTACAGAATAGTGAGGACTACTAATACTATCATCTGGACCATTACTCCATTCCTCGACTAGTCCTGGCTACGTTCTCATTTCCTGAAGAGAACAGTGAAGGAAAGGGTGAGCTCAACTAGCCCAGTAAGAAATATTATGACTAAGATAATGCAGAATAAATTATCATTAGTCTTTAACAATGTTAAACTGATAAAATACAATAGACAACCAGTTTAACTGCAGTGGAATAAGCAATTCATTAAAAGAGTCAAGTAGAGAATAAAGTCCACTATCTTTTATAATTTAAAAGGTTTTCATCAATTTTTATCACTGAGACTCAGCTTAATAAATAAACCACAATATCTAATCATCCCGCATCACTTGGCCAAGGATTTTCATCAAATCATCAATGGTCATGACTATACAAGAATCACCCCGGTCATAATCATACCAAAAACTATCCATCAATGCATTACTGAGCCATCGAGGACTTTTATCACATCATTTATAACGGTCATGATTATCTTTGAATGATCCTCGGTCATAATCATACTAAGTTCATCTATGCACGTAAGCCAAAGATAACATAATATAACATGAGGATGATGACAATGACATAATAATTCAATAAAACAAGTTCACTTAATTAATTTATTCAAGAACTAATAACGCCCAAATTGTCAACATGATCTTTGCTTTGTAGAGTAAAATTCAAGAATGCTCGGAAGAATATTTCCATGAAAATCTTTGGATGAAGCGCAAATATCAAGGATATTCCACTAAATTCATGGAGTATAGAAGTCAAAATTTTAACCAACCGAGTATAATAGCGAATGAAATAACAAAAGAAATCACCATGCATGCGGTACTTGCCGCAGACAAACGAGTTAATCCAAGAATAATAATAACGGAACCGGTCGGTGAAAATCACACCGGCTGTGGATGTTCCAAATGAATAATAAAGAATGGAATAACAAATGTAAATCACCATGCATGCGGATTTGATAGTATGTGTTATTCCAACGTAATAATAAATGAGAATATTAAAGATGTAACCAGTCCCATAAAAAGCATGATGAGGATGTTCCAACGGAATAATGAAGACAGAATAATAAAGACGGAACCAGGTCCGGCGTAAAGCACAAACAGGATGTTCCAACGGAATAATAAAGACAGAATAATAGAAGAATATCACCAAGTATAGGGTAGCCCGCGTATACAGGTTATTCCAATAGAACAATAAAGAAATGGAATAACAGAAGTTCTCTTCTTGAATACAAAAGAATAATATCCCTTACCGTAATAGAAACTGGATATAGGAAAAGAAAGTTAAGTAGCAGAAACTTTTCTTCTATCTCTCTATAGTTTCTCTCTCTAGAGTTCAGTGAATTCGTAAGAAAATAATGAAGAAATGAGCTTCTATTTATAGAAAAATGGAATGCATAGTAACTAACTCATGAACGGTCCAGATTGATTTACTTTAATCTGACGGTCCATATTTAAAGAAAAATCTTTTAAATAAAATATAATATATTCTATTTATATAAAAAGATTTTTACTATGCAAATACTTATGCAACACTACGCAAAAACACTATGCAACACTATGCATAATAAAATATAATATATTCTATTTATAGAATAACTTTAATAAAGTATTCTGTTTTATATAAAAAGATGTTTCTGTTTTATTACGTTAATAATACGAATAAAACAAAACGTCATCATCGTTATAATAATTCATATTATTAATTGACAATAATTGAACCAAACTGAGTGACTTCTCACATAAGCATCAATAATCAATACCGTGTACTACTATGCAACCACACATATTACTGTACTTTTACTACCGAGTAGTTCAACAGTATCAACGGTAAAACTTCCGCCGTTATTTTTAATAAAATATTTTTGTCATTTTCTCAATTCGACAATAATTCTGTTGTGGGGTCCACCAATAATTGTACAGTCGTACCAATATTTTTCGACACAAAAAAATATTCCCTGACCAATCGAATAATATAACAACTTGCATACTTTGCAAAATTTATAAATACTACCCACAACTATAATATTATCTCAAATTCACACCATAATATTAAAAAATTATTTCGAGAAAATTTAAATCTTTATTTATAAAATCTGGGGTCTCACAATCTCCCCTCCTTATAGAATTTCTCCCTCGAAATTAGGGTACGTACCTGGTATGATAAAGAGGTGAGGATGCCTTGAATACCTTTATCGTTAAAAATATTAAATTCATCTTTGCAATCCATCCAAAGATATTCATTAACAATTCATCTTTGCACTACAGGCCAAAGATATACAACTGTAAAACCAATAATGCTGAGACTCAGCTTAATAGTATCACGACCACGAATTATCCATGCACTACTGGTCAAGGATATTCGTCTTTTCAATTACGGTCATGATTATACCGAATAATCCTTGGTCATAATCATACCAAGTCCATCAATGCACTACGGCCAAAGATAACTTTTACCACATCCATGAATTAATATTTCATTGCTGAGACTCAGCTCAATAATTAATCCACATCATCGAATCATCCCTGCACTACAAGCCAAGGATATTCTTTAGTATCACAACCACAAATTATCCATGCACTACGTGCCAAAGATAATCGTGTATTCATTAGTATCACGACCACAAATTATCCATGTACTACGTGCCAAAGATAATCGTGTATTCATTAGTATCACAACCACAAATTATCCATGCACTACGTGCCAAAGATAATCGTGTTTTCAATTATGGTCATGATTATACCGAACAATCCCTGGTCATAATCATACCAAGTCCATCTATGCACGTGAGCCACAGATGACTTTCAACATAATATAAGCATGAGGATCATGTCAATGATATAAAGAATCAATCAAATGAGATAAAGGATAAATATTAAATATTTATAATATAATTTATCCAGGATTCAAGAATATCCCCATGTTATCAATCACTTAATAATCTCATAATCTAATATCATTAATATTATAACAATATTTTAATCACTTCTTAAACTTATAAACAATTTATTTCAATTGTTTACACTTTATCACATAATGCATTTAATCATTCAAAATGCTATACTTATAAGATTTCATCTCCAATGATCAAATTTCTCATCAACAATATGCATATAACTCATATAGGATTTCCAAGCCATAAAATCCTATTTTTCCAACTTTGTTACTTCACATAACATATTTAACTCATATATTCAGTAACTAAACAATTTTCATGAAAATACCAAATCAGTCCCAAAAATATTTCTTTTCTGGGATTTAGCATAATATAGTCCCATAATGAAAATATATTTTTCTCAAAATTTTTAAAATTTATTTACTATTTTTTTAAAAATCAATTTCTAATTAATTCCTTAAGAAATTTGCTACCTCAAGTTTAACTCCAAAAATTCTCAAATCTTGGCAGGACCTTACACATGTTAATGTGAGCCTCCAGTTTAAATTTCATGGTCATCGGAGTTGTAGAACTCCGGTTATAGCGTTTTTCGTCGGAAAAACCTAAATATTGAAATGGTCATAACTTGCTCATTTTAAGTCAGAATGAGCTCATTTTTGGAAAGGAAGTTCTTTATACCATATACTTTCATTTCCCAAAAAGCTAGAATTTTTCTCATAATTTAAGTGGCCGAAAATGCCCTGTGAAAAATAAAATCAGTAGCTTTTTGAAATTTTTAGCTTTTTCATCCTTTATTAAAATCAGTCCACACGAAAATCGACAACACCTTTTTCAGTGATTCCACTTGGAGATGCTACAAAACTCATAGATCTAACTCTAGAACTTGACCACACTGAAAAATTCAAAATATATTAGGAGATATGGTCAATTGAATTTCATGTTACGTTTTTCACAAAATCTGATTTTCAACTCTTTGTGATTTCTAAGAAACTTTCATGTTTTCTCATAATAACCAACATAACTCATCATAACACTTACTAATACCACGTATACCCATGATTTTCATTAGTCCAATGCTTTTATTGTGACTTTCATCATAATCCACGTAAACAGATCCTTTTATTTGAAGAAATATTTGAGGGTTTAAGAAATAGGTTTTTGTACTGGGGTCAATACAAAATTCGATTTCACGTTCTAAGGTAGGCTAGGAAGTCTTCAAGAATACGTCAAGAAATTTATTAATGATAGAAATATCATTCAAAACTGTTACTCTCATCCAAGACTTGGATAGTACGTTACATTGATACCAACTGTGACTTCTATCCCTTAACCTAGATAGCACCTCACAATGATACCTATCAACTTGTCATCGTCATTCACGACATCGCCTCTGTAAAGATGGCTTGGTGCATTCCACACAAGGAAGTCAACAACGAAAGGATCGGGGCTCTTTACTTATGGCTTGATATAACAGTGATTAACTTTAGGGTTTGGTTACGTTGAATTCGTATAACAGGTTGGTTAGGAATATAAAAGCTAACAACCATACAAAAAGGATAATGAGTAGTTAATCAATCGTTTTCAAAAATCACCTCAAAGGCAAGTATTTTCAAAGAGATAAGATCGACAGGTAACGTGAAAGTGTTGATTTGAAACAACAAGATTTATAAACAGTGGAGGTAACGAAGGTTTCTCCTAATGGAGTTTCAATAGATAAATCAAAGTCTAATTTTTCCGGAGTCAAATTTAAACATTGAACACAACTAAGTAAAATAAAAGAGTGGGTAGAACTTGTATCGAATAAAGTATAGACTTCGCAATAGTTTATAATTAACTTACCCGTAATAACTTCATTCGGGTTTCTCGACAAACGGTCTCGCTTAAACTATCGAGTTTGACTTTACTATAGGGTACATTCCACCCTTAAGTGCTTCTTCACATTCCTGATCCATGATTTGAATCATTATTCTCCTATCCATATCGAATTCAGGTTGACCGCTATGCACAGGGTAATTCCGAATTCGATGTTGGGTTCTCCCAATTGTTGTCCAAAAAGCAAAGTCCATTTCATCTATTTTGGCTTTATTGGATCGGACATCTTTGTCTACACTATCAACGCGTCGTGCAGCTTTTATCCATGCATCATCTATTCTCCTTCGTTCAGTTGTTTCTTTTTTCAGCTGATCTTTGATTTTTGAATTCTCAGATTCCAACTTTAATATCTTACACCCTGCCAAAGCGTGATTTTGTTCAAGCATCACATATCGGGTAACCCAATTTTGAATTGTTACATCCCTTTGTTCCACGACCGTTTGTCGTTCTTCAACCTGTTCTTCTAGCTCACGAACACGATTTTGTAATTCTAAGTTTTGATCATAAACTTCTTCTAAACAATTCTCCTCGGGTTCCTCTTCTTCCTCACTCTCAGCTGCTACCTCTGCAACTAGCTTGGGTGCAACTATTAGTTCTTCATTCACTACGTAGATATCTCAAATTTGTTCTTCGTCTGCCACTGCATTAACCTGATTAGTGATTGAAGGTGTCACAACGGTCACATTCACTCCATTGTGAATATTTTCAGCTGCTATTTCCAAACACTGCCACAACACAAGGGTTAATTAATATATCAAATATTATCCCTATACTCTGACCAACCAATTAAATGACAAATAAACTTAGGTAGGTCATACTAGCGAAAGAATTCCGCGTCTCTCCCCTCCTAGTTCTTATCTCACATTTCAGCTAGGGATCATATCCCTAAGCTTTGATACCAACTGTGACGCCCCCAAAATTAGGTACACATCACCCATCTTGAGTCGCCAGATATATGGTACAAAATTCAAATACAACCTAATAATACAACAGTCGTGTATAATACGACAAAACATATGCTGTGAGTTTAAATACAAATATTGTCTTCTAGACAATATCCATTCTCAGAATAAGTCCTTATTACATTTATTGTCACACCATTTTACAGAATAGTGAGGACTATTAATACTATCATCTGGACCATTACTCCATTCCCCGACTAGTCTTGGCTACGTTCTCATTTCCTGAAGAGAACAGTGAAGGAAAGGGTGAGCTCAACTAGCCCAGTAAGAAATATTATGACTAAGATAATGCAGAATAAATTATCATTAGTCTTCAACAATGTTAAACTGATAAAATACAATAGACAACCAGCTTAACTGCAGCGGAATAAGCAATTCATTAAAAGAATCAAGTAGAGAATAAAGTCCACAATATTTTATAATTTAAAAGGTTTTCATCAATTTTTATCACTGAGACTCAGCTTAATAAATAAACCACAATATCTAATCATCCCTGTACCACGGTCAAGGATTTTTATCAAATCATCAATGGTCATGACTATACCGAATCACCCCTGGTCATAATCATACCAAAAACTATCCATCAATGCATTACAGGCCACTGAGGACTTTTATCACATCATTTATAACAGGTCATGATTATACCGAATGATCCCTAGTCATAATCATACTAAGTTCATCCATGCACGTAAGCCAAAGATAACATAATATAACATGAGGATGATGACAATGACATAATAATTCAATAAAACAAGTTCACGAATTAATTTATTCAGGAACTAATATCGTCCAAATTGTCAACATGATACTGCTTTGTAGAGTAAAATTCAAGAATGCTCAGAAGAATATTTCCATGAGAAATACTGGATGAAGTGCAAATATCAAGGATATTCCACTAAATTCATGGAGTATAAAAGTCAAAATTTTAACCAATTGAGTATAATAGCGAATGAAATAACAAAAGAAATCACCATGCATGCGGTACTTCGCATAGACAGGTTATTCCAATAAAATAATAATAACGGAACCGGTCGTGAAAATCACTGCAAGCGGGATGTTCCAATGAGAATAATAAAGAATGGAATAACAACGAAATCACCATGCATACGGTACTTCGCATAGATAGGTTATTCCAACAGAATAATAAATACTGAATATTAAAGAAGGAACCAGGTCCGGCGTAAAGCACAGACAGGATGTTCCAACGGAATAATGAAGACAGAATAATAAAGACGGAACCAGGTCCGGCGTAAAGCACAAACAGGAAGTTTCAACGGAATAATAAAGACAAAATAATAGAAGAATGTCACCAAGTATAGGGTTGGCAGTATCTGAGTTATTCCAATGAACAATAAAGAAATGGAATAACAGAAGTTCTCTTCTTGAATACAAAAGAATAATATCCCTTACTGTAACAGAAACTGGATATAGGAAAAGAAAGTTAAGTAGAAGAAAATTTTCTTCTATCTCTCTATAGTTTCTCTCTCTCTATAGTTTCTCTCTCTAGAGTTCAGTGAATTCGTAAGAAAATAATGAAGGAATGAGCTTCTATTTACAGAAAAATGGAATGCATAGTAACTAACTCATGAACGGTCCAGATTGATTTACTTTAATCTGACGGTCCATATTTAAAGAAAAATCTTTTAAATAAAATATAATATATTCTATTTATATAAAAAGATTTTTACTATGCAAATACTATGCAACACTATGCATAATAAAATATAATATATTCTATTTATAGAATAACTTTAATAAAGTATTCATTTTATATATAAAAGATGTTTACATTTTATTACGTTAATAATACTGAATAAAACAAAGCGTCATCATCGTTATAATAATTCATATTATTAATTGACAATAATTGAACCAAATGGGTGACTTCTCACATAAGCATCAATAATCAAATACCGTAGTACTACTATGCAACCACACGTATTCATCGCATTACTTTTACTACAGAGTAGTTCAACAGTATCAACGGTAAAACTTCCGCCATTATTTTTAATAAAATATTTTTGTCGTTTTCTCAATCCGACAATAATTCTGTTGTGGGGTGGTCCACCAATAATTGTACCATCGTACCAATATATTTCGACACAAAAAAATATTCCTTGACCAATCGAATAATATAACAACTTGCATACTTTGCAAAATTTATAAATACTACCCACAACTATAATATTATCTCAAATTCACACCATAATATTAAAAATTATTTGAGAAAATTTAAATCTTTATTTATAAAATCTGGGTCTCAATGATTATTATTATTATTATTATTATTATTATTATTATTATTATTATTATTATTATTATTATTATTATTATTATTATTATTATTATTATTATTATTATTATTATTATTATTATTATTATTATTATTATTATTATTATTAGTATTATTATTATTATTATTATTATTATTATTATTATTATTATTATTATTATTATTATTATTATTATTATTATTATTATTATTATTATTATTATTATTATTATTATTATTATTATTATTATTATTATTATTATTATTATTATTATTATCTTAATTTAAGGCAACATTTTAATAGTCGTTGCAAAAAGTTGTATAAAATATGCAATCTAAATTAAAAATTGTTGCCAATGAATGTGGTCCATATTTAAAACAAATATAGCAACAAAAAAACTTACGTTGCCTTGCGATGAGGAGAAATAAAGTGGTTAGAAATTTTGAAACGAATTTCTAGCAATTTTGTTTCAAATTTTGCAACGACTTATGAATTTCGTTACAAAAAAGTGAAAGTTCGACACAATCTGCAACGAATGACAAGTTTAGATTTGCTAAACATACACTTTAGCAACGACTTATAAAGTCGTTGTCTGAAAAATCGTTGCTAAAGCCCCATTTTTAGCAACAAAAAAATTTCGTTGCCCACGATGACGGGAAATCAAGTGGCCAAAAATTTTGCAACAAATTGCTAAAGAGATTTTTTTCCGCCAATGAATTAGCAACGGAATTTTGCAACAACTTATGAATTTCGTTGCAAAAAGTTAAAGCCTGATACAATCTGCAACTAAGGACAAATTTCGTTGCTAAACATATACTTTTAGCAACGACTTATAAAGTCGTTGTCCGAAAAATCGTTGCTATAGGCCCATTTTTTTGTAGTGATTTATGAAACTGATGTTATGAAAATATACAATATATAGTAAAAATATATTATGTTAGCATATTATAACATATATATCCACATAATCACTACCATTTCCAATACAGAGATTTTAACAGAACTTGAAAGCCATTTTCATGAAAACTTTAATGTAAGTAAATAAAAGCGAGTTGAAGAGATTACCTCAAGCAATCCTTCCGATTCTCCAATATCACAATTTCTTCTAACTCTCTCTAAAAATCTCTCCGAATTCTCGACTCTCGTGTTTTTATTTCAAAATAACATATGTAGTAATGAAAACTCGATGAAGGCGTAGCGACCTATTATAACTCAGTAACGTTGAGGTCGGTTAAAACATACGTGGTTAACTACTCTCAACTTCTCTTAAGGCCATGTTTGGCAATCACTTAATTATTACTTCTAATTATTTTAATTAATCTATTATAATATAGTTTAGTAATGTCACCCTAACACAATAATTCAAACATCTTATTTAATTTAATTTAAATATAATAATTTCTCATTATTATTATTATTATTATTATTATTAGTACTATTTTTTTATTATTAATCTTTTGTTATTTTTATTATTATTATTAGTACTATTATTATTATGACTATTATTATTATTATTATTATTATAATTATTATTATTATAATTATTATTATTATTATTATTATTATTATTATTATTAGTATTATTATTATTATTACTACTACTACTATTATTATTATTATTATTATTATTATTATTATTATTATTATTATTATTATCATCATCTTAATTTAAGGCAACATTTTAATAGTCCTTGCAAAAAGTTGTATAAAAATATGCAACGAAAATAAAAATTGTTGCCGATGAATGTGGTCCATATTAAATGACGAAATATAGCAACAAAAAAACTTGTGTTCATTTACGATGAGGAGAAATCAAGTGGTTAGAAATTTTGAAACAAATTTCTAACGAAATTTGTTTCCAAATTTTGCAACGACTTATGAATTTCGTTACAAAAAATGAAAGCCTGACACAATCTGCAACGAAGGACAAGTTTCGTTGCTAAACATACACTTTTAGCAACGACTTATAAAGTCGTTGTCTGAAAAATCGTTGCTAAAGCCCCATTTTTAGCAACAAAAAAACTTTCATTGCCCACGATGACGGGAAATCAAGTGGCCGAAAATTTTGCAACGAATTGCTAACGAAATTTTTTCTCGCCAATGAATTAGCAACGGAATTTTGCAACAACTTATGAATTTCGTTGCAAAAAGTGAAAGCCTGATACAATCTGCAACTAAGGACAAATTTAGTTGCTAAACATATACTTTTAGCAACGACTTATAAAGTCGTTGCCCGAAAAATCGTTGCTAAAGGCCCATTTTTTTGTAGTGTTTTATGAAATTGATGTTATGGAAATATACAATATATAGTAAAAATATATTATGTTAACATATTATAACATATATATCCACATAATCACTACCATTTCTAAATACAGAGATTTTAACAAAACATGAAAGCCATTTTCATGAAAACTTTAATGTCGTAAATAAAACTGAGTTGAAGAGATTACCATCAACCAATCCTTCTGATTCTCCAATATCACAATTTCTTCTAACTCTCTCTAAAAATCTCTCTGAATTCTCTGACTCTCAGGTTTTTATTTCAAAATAACATATGTAGTAATGAAAACGGATGAAGGCGCACCTATTATAACTAGTAACGTTGAGGTCAGTTAAAACATACGTGGTTAACTACTCTCAACTTCTCTTAAGGCCATGTTTGGCAATCACTTAATTATTACTTCTAATTATTTTAATTAATCTATTATAATATAGTTTAGTAATGTCACCCTTACACAATAATTCAAACATCTTATTTAATTTAATTTAAATATAATAATTTCTCATTATTATTATTATTATTTTTATTTTTATTATTAGTACTATTTTTTATTATTAGATCTTGTTATTGTTATTATTATTATTAGTATTATTATTATTAGTACTATTATTATTATACTATTATTATTATTATTATTATTATTATTATTATTATTATTATTATTATTATTATTATTATTATTATTATTATTATTATTATTATTATTATTATTATTATTATTATTATTATTATTATTATTATTATTATTATTATTATTATTATTATTATTATTATTATTATTATTATTATTATTATTACTACTACTACTACTACTACTACTACTACTACTACTACTACTACTACTACTACTACTACTACTACTACTATTATTATTATTATTATTATTATTATTATTATTATTATTATTATTATTATTATTATTTTTATTATTATTATTATTATTATTATTATTATTATTATTATTATTATTGTTATTATTATCTTAATTTAAGGCAACATTTTAATAGTCGTTGCAAAAAAGTTGTATAAAATATGCAACAAAATAAAAATTGTTGCTAAATGAATGTAGTCCATATTAAGAATCTAAATATAGCAACAAAAAAAACTCAGGTCATTTACTTACGATGAGGAGAAATCAAGTGGTTAGAAATTTTTAAACGAATTTCTAACGAATTTTGTTTCCAAATTTTGCAACGACTTATGAATTTCGTTACAAAAAATGAAAGCCTGACACAATTTGCAACGAATGACAAGTTTCGTTGCTAAACATACACTTTTAGCAACGACTTATAAAGTCGTTGTCTGAAAAATCGTTGCTAAAGCCCAATTTATAGCAACAAAAAAACTTTCATTGCCCACGATGACGGAAAATCAAGTGGCCGAAAATTTTGCAACGAATTGCTAACGAATTTTTTTCCCGCCAATGAATTAGCAACGGAATTTTGCAACAACTTATGAATTTCGTTGCAAAAAGTGGAAGCCTGATACAATCTGCAACTAAGGACAAATTTCGTTGCTAAACATATACTTTTAGCAACGACTTATAAAGTCTTTGCCCGAAAAATCGTTGCTAAAGGCCCATTTTTTTGTAGTGTTTTATGAAACTGATGTTATGGAAATATAAAATATATAGTAAAAATATGCTATGTTAACATATTATAACATATATATCCACATAATCACTACCATTTCCAAATACAGAGATTTTAACAGAACTTGAAAGCCATTTTCATGAAAACTTTAATGTCGTAAATAAAACTGAGTTGAAGAAATTACCCTCAAGCAATCCTTCTGATTCTCCAATATCACAATTTCTTCTAACTCTCTCTAAAATCTCTCTCAATTCTCGACTCTCGTGTTTTATTTCAAAATAACATATGTAGTAATGAAAACTGATGAAGGCGCACCTATTATAACTAGTAACGTTGAGGTCGGGTTAAAACATACGTGGTTAACTACTCTCAACTTCTCTTAAGGCCATGTTTGGCAATCACTTAATTATTACTTCTAATTATTTTAATTAATCTATTATAATATCGTTTAGTAATGTCACCCTTATACAATAATTCAAACATCTTTTTAATTTAATTTAAATATAATAATTTCTCATTATTATTATTATTATTATTATTATTATTATTACTATTATTATTATTATTAGTATTGTTATTATTATTATTATTATTAGTACTATTATTATTATTATTATTATTATTATATTATTATTATTATTATTATTATTATTATTATTATTATTATTATTATTATTATTATTATTATTATTATTATTATTATTATTATTATTATTATTATTATTACTACTACTACTACTACTACTACTACTACTACTACTATTATTATTATTATTATTATTTATTATTATTATTATTATTATTATTATTATTATTATTATTATTATTATTATTATTATTATTATTATTATTATTATTATTATTATTATTATTATTATTATTATCTTAATTTAAGGCAACATTTTTTAATAGTCGTTGCAAAAAGTTGTATAAAATATGCAACGAAAATAAAAATTGTTGCAATGAATGTGGTCCATATTAATAAATCTAAATATAGCAACAAAAAACTTGTTGCTTACGATGAGGAGAAATCAAGTGGTTAGAAATTTTGAAACAATTTCTAACGAATTTTGTTTCAAATTTTGCAACGACTTATGAATTTCGTTACAAAAAATGAAAGCTCGACACAATCGCAGCAAACGAAGGACAAGTTTCAGTAGCTAAACATACACTTTTAGTAACGACTTATAAAGTCGTTTATTCGAAAAATCGTTGCTAAAGCCCCATTTTTAGCAACAAAAAAACTTTCGTTGCCCACGATGACGGGAAATCAAGTGGCCGAAAATTTTGCAAAGAATTGCTAATGAAATTTTTTTCGCCAATGAATTAGCAACGGAATTTTGCAACAACTTATGAATTTTGTTGCAAAAGTGAAAGCTCGATACAATGATGCAACTAAGGACAAATTTCGTTGCTAAACATATACTTTTAGCAACGACTTATAAAGTCGTTGCCTGAAAAAATCGTTCTTTATAGGCCCATTTTTTTTTTGTAGTGATTTATGAAACCGATGTTATGAAAATATACAATATATAGTAAAAATATATTATGTTAGCATATTATAACATATATATCCACATAATCACTACCATTTCCAAATATGAGATTTTAATAGAACTTGAAAGCCATTTTCATGAAAACTTTAATGTAAGTAAATAAAACCGAGTTGAAGAGATTACCTCAAGCAATCCTTCCGATTCTCCAATATCACAATTTCTTCTAACTCTCTAAAAATCTCTTTGAATTCTCGACTCTCGGTGTTTTATTTCAAAATAACATATGTAGTAATGAAAACTGATGAAGGCGCACCTATTATAACTAGTAACGTTGAGGTCAGTTAAAACATACGTGGTTAACTACTCTCAACTTCTCTTAAGGCCATGTTTGGCAATCACTTAATTATTACTTCTAATTATTTTAATTAATCTATTATAATATAGTTTAGTAATGTCACCCTTACACAATAATTCAAACATCTTATTTAATTTAATATAAATATAATAATTTCTCATTATTATTATTATTATTTTT
Source organism: Panax quinquefolius (assembly GCA_020205615.1). Lineage (NCBI taxonomy): Eukaryota > Viridiplantae > Streptophyta > Magnoliopsida > Apiales > Araliaceae > Panax > Panax quinquefolius. The sequence continues at coordinate 131,366,557 of CM035156.1, forward strand.
ATTTTTATTATTAGTACTATTTTTATTATTAGTACTGTTATTGTTATTATTATTATTAGTACTATTATTATTAGTACTATTATTATTATGACTATTATTATTATTATTATAATTATTATTATTATTATTATTATTATTATTGTTATTATTATTATTATTATTATTATTATTATTATTATTATTATTATTATTATTATCTTAATTTAAGGCAACATTTTAATAATCGTTGCAAAAAGTTGTATATAATATACATTGAAAATAAAAAAATTGTTGCCAATGAATGTGGTCCATATTAGGTAATCGAAATATAGCAACAAAAAACTTGTGTTGCCCGTGATGAGGAGAAATCAGTGGTTAGAAATTTTGAAACAATTTCTAAGCTAATTTTGTTTCCAAATTTTGCAACGACTTATAAATTTCGTTACAAAAAATGAAAGCCTGACACAATCTGCAACGAAGGACAAGTTTCGTGGCTAAACATACACTTTTAGCAACGACTTATAAATTCATTGTCTGAAAAATCGTTGCTAAAGCCCCATTTTTAGCAACAAAAAAACTTTCGTTGCCCACGATGACGGGAAATCAAGTGGCCGAAAATTTTGCAACGAATTGCTAATGAAATTTTTTTCGCCAATGAATTAGCAACGGAATTTTGCAACAACTTATAAATTTCGTTGCAAAAAGTGAAAGCCTGATACAATCTGCAACTAAGGACAAATTTCGTTGCTAAACATATACTTTTAGCAACGACTTATAAAGTCGTTGCCCGAAAAATCGTTGCTATAGGCCCATTTTTTTGTAGTGATTTATGAAACTGATGTTATGAAAATATACAATATATAGTAAAAATATATTATGTTAGCATATTATAACATATATATCCACATAATCACTACCATTTCTAAATACAGAGATTTTAACAGAACTTGAAAGCCATTTTCATGAAAACTTTAATGTCGTAAATAAAACTGAGTTGAAGAGATTACCCTCAAGCAATCCTTCTGATTCTCCAATATCACAATTTCTTCTAACTCTCTCTAAAAATCTCTCTGAATTCTCTGACTCTCAGGTTTTTATTTCAAAATAACATATGTAGTAATGAAAACTGATGAAGGCGCGCACCTATTATATCTAGTAACGTTGAGGTCAGTTAAAACATACGTGGTTAACTACTCTCAACTTCTCTTAAGGCCATGTTTGGCAATCACTTAATTATTACTTCTAATTATTTTAATTAATCTATTATAATATAGTTTAGTAATGTCACCCTTACACAATAATTCAAACATCTTATTTAATTTAATTTAAATATAATAATTTCTCATTATTATTATTATTATTTTTATTTTTATTATTAGTGCTATTTTTATTATTAGTACTATTATTGTTATTATTATTATTAGTACTATTATTATTATGAATATTATTATTATTATTATTATTATAATTATAACTATTATAATTATTATTATTATTATTATTATTATTATTATTATTATTATTATTATTATTATTATTATTATTATTACTATTATTGTTATTATTATTATTATTTTTATTATTATTATTATTATTATTATTATTATCTTAATTTAAGGCAACATTTTAATAGTCCTTGCAAAAAGTTGTATAAAATATGCAACGAAAATAAAAATTGTTACCAATGAATGTGGTCCATATTAGGCAACGAAATATAGCAACAAAAAAACTTGTTTTGCCCACGATGAGGAGAAATCAAGTGGTTAGAAATTTTGAAACGAATTTCTAACGAATTTTGTTTCCAAATTTTGCAACGACTTATGAATTTCGTTACAAAAAGTGAAAGCCTGACACAATCTGCAACGAATGACAAGTTTCGTTGCTAAACATACACTTTTAGCAACGACTTATAAAGTCGTTGTCTGAAATATCGTTGCTAAAGCCCCATTTTTAGCAACAAAAAAATTTCGTTGCCCACGATGACGGGAAATCAAGTGGCCAAAAATTTTGAAACAAATTGCTAAAGAGATTTTTTTCCGCCAATGAATTAGCAACGGATTTTTGCAACAACTTATGAATTTCGTTGCAAAAAGTGAAAGCCTGATACAATCTGCAACTAAGGACAAATTTCGTTGCTAAACATATACTTTTAGCAACGACTTATAAAGTCGTTGCCCGAAAAATCGTTGCTATAGGCCCATTTTTTTGTAGTGATTTATGAAACTGATGTTATGAAAATAAACAATATATAGTAAAAATATATTATGTTAGCATATTATAACATATATATCCACATAATCACTACCATTTCCAAATACAGAGATTTTAACAGAACTTGAAAGCCATTTTCATGAAAACTTTAATGTTGTAAATAAAACTGAGTTGAAGAGATTACCCTCACGCAATCCTTCTGATTCTCCAATATCACAATTTCTTCTAACTCTCTCTAAAAATCTCTCTGAATTCTCTGACTCTCAGGTTTTTATTTCAAAATAACATATGTAGTAATGAAAACTGATGAAGGCGCACCTATTATAACTAGTAACGTTGAGGTCAGTTAAAACATACGTGGTTAACTACTCTCAACTTCTCTTAAGGCCATGTTTGGCAATCACTTAATTATTACTTCTAATTATTTTAATTAATCTATTATAATATAGTTTAGTAATGTCACCCTTACACAATAATTCAAACATCTTATTTAATTTAATTTAAATATAATAATTTCTCATTATTATTATTATTATTTTTATTTTTATTATTAGTGCTATTTTTATTATTAGTACTATTATTGTTATTATTATTATTAGTACTATTATTATTATGAATATTATTATTATTATTATTATTATTATTATTATTATAATTATTATAATTATTATTATTATTATTATTATTATTATTATTATTATTATTATTATTATTATTATTATTATTATTATTATTATTATTATTATTATTATTATTATTATTATTATTATTATTATTATTATTATTATTATTATTATTATTTTAAGGCAATATTTTAATAGTCGTTGCAAAAAAGTTGTATAAAATATGCAATGAAAATAAAAATTGTTGCCAATGAATGTGGTCCATATTAGGCAAACGAAATATATAGCAACAAAAAACTTGTTTTGCCCGCGATGAGGAGAAATCAAGTGGTTAGAAATTTTGAAACCAATTTCTAACTAATTTTGTTTCAAATTTTGCAACGACTTATGAATTTCGATACAAAAATGAAAGTTCGACCTAATCTGCAACGAAGGACAAGTTTCGTTGCTAAACATATACTTTTAGCAATGACTTATAAAGTCGTTGTCTGAAAAATCGTTGCTAAAGCCCCATTTTTAGCAACAAAAAAACTTTCATTGCCCACGATGACGGGAAATCAAGTGGCCGAAAATTTTGCAACGAATTGCTAACGAAATTTTTTCTCGCCAATGAATTAGCAACGGAATTTTGCAACAACTTATGAATTTCGTTGCAAAAAGTGAAAGCCTGATACAATCTGCAACTAAGGACAAATTTAGTTGCTAAACATATACTTTTAGCAACGACTTAAAAGTCGTTGCCCAAAAAATCGTTGCTAAAGGCCCATTTTTTTGTAGTGTTTTATGAAACTGATGTTATGGAAATATACAATATATAGTAAAAATATGCTATGTTAACATATTATAACATATTTATCCACATAATCACTACCATTTCTAAATACTGAGAGATTTTAATGAACTTGAAAGCCATTTTCATGAAAACTTTAATGTAAGTAAATAAAAGCGAGTTGAAGAGATTACCCTCAAGCAATCCTTCCGAATCTCCAATATCACAATTTCTTCTAACTCTCTCTAAAAAATCTCTCGAATCTCTCGACTCTCGTGTTTTTATTTCAAAATAACATATGTAGTAATGAAAACCCGATGAAGGCGTAGACCTATTATATCTAGTAACGTTGAGGTCGGTTAAAACATACGTGGTTAACTACTCTCAACTTCTCTTAAGGCCATGTTTGGCAATCACTTAATTATTACTTCTAATTATTTTAATTAATCTATTATAATATAGTTTAGTAATGTCACCCTTATACAATAATTCAAACATCTTATTTAATTTAATTTAAATATAATAATTTCTCATTATTATTATTATTATTTTTATTTTTATTATTAGTGCTATTTTTATTATTAGTACTATTATTGTTATTATTATTATTAGTACTATTATTATTATGAATATTATTATTATTATTATTATTATTATTATTATAATTATAACTATTATAATTATTATTATTATTATTATTATTATTATTATTATTATTTATTATTATTATTATTATTATTATTATTATTATTATTATTATTATTATTATTATTATTATTATTATTATTATTATTATCTTAATTTAAGGCAACATTTTAATAGTCGTTGCAAAAAGTTGTATAAAATATGCAACGAAAATATAAATTGTTGTCAATGAATGTGGTCCATATTAGGCAACGAAATATAGCAACAAAAAAACTTGTGTTGCCCACGATGAGGAGAAATCAAGTGGTTAGAAATTTTGAAACCAATTTATAAGCTAATTTTTTTTTCCAAATTTTGCAACGACTTATGAATTTCGTTACAAAAGTGAAAGTTCGACATACTGATCTGCAACGAATGACAAGTTTCGTTTGCTAAACATACACTTTTAGCAACGACTTATAAAGTCGTTATCGAAAAAATCGTTGCTAAAGCCCCATTTTTAGCAACAAAAAACTTTCATTCCCTTACGATGACGGAAATCAAGTGGCCAAAATTTTGCAACAAATTGCTAAAGAAATTTTTTTCGCATGATGAATTAGCAGCGAATTTTGCAACAACTTATGAATTTCGTTGCAAAAAAGTTAAAGCTTCGATACAATCTGCAACTAAGGACAAATTTAGTTGCTAAAATATATATTTTTTTAGCAACGACTTATAATGTCGTTGTCAGAAAAATCGTTGCTAAAGGCCCATTTTTTTTTATAGTGATTTATGAAGGCGATGTTATGAAAATATACAATATATAGTAAAAATATATTATGTTAACATATTATAACATATATATCCACATAATCACTACCATTTCCAATACAGAGATTTTAACAGAACTTGAAAGCCATTTTCATGAAAACTTTAATGTCGTAAATAAAACTGAGTTGAAGAGATTACCCTCAAGCAATCCTTCTGATTCTCCAATATCACAATTTCTTCTAACTCTCTCTAAAAATCTCTCTAAATTCTCGACTCTCGTGTTTTTATTTCAAAATAACATATGTAGTAATGAAAAGCGGATGAAGGCGCACCTATTATAATCTAGTAACGTTGAGGTCATTAAAACATACGTGGTTAACTACTCTCAACTTCTCTTAAGGCCATGTTTGGCAATCACTTAATTATTACTTCTAATTATTTTAATTAATCTATTATAATATAGTTTAGTAATGTCACCTTTACACAATAATTCAAACATCTTATTTAATTTAATTTAAATATAATAATTTCTCATTATTATTATTATTATTTTTATTTTTATTATTAGTACTATTTTTATTATTAGTAATTTGTTATTGTTATTATTATTATTAGTACTATTATTATTAGTACTATTATTATTATGACTATTATTATTATTATTATTATTATTATTATTATTATTATTATTAATATTAGTATTATTATTATTATTATTATTATTATTATTATTATTATTATTATTATTATTATTATTATTATTATTATTATTATTATTATTATTATTATTATTATTATTATTATTATTATTATTATTATTATCTTAATTTAAGGTAACATTTTAATAGTCGTTGCAAAAAGTTGTATAAAATATGCAACGAAATTAAAAATTGTTGCCAATGAATGTGGTCCATATTAGGCAACGAAATATAGCAACAAAAAAACTTGTGTTGCCCACGATGAGGAGAAATCAAGTGGTTAGAAATTTTGAAACGAATTTCTAACGAATTTTGTTTCCAAATTTTGCAACGACTTATGAATTTCGTTACAAAAAATGAAAGCCTGACACAATCTGCAACGAAGGACAAGTTTCGTGGCTAAACATACACTTTTAGCAACGACTTATAAAGTCGTTGTCTGAAAAATCGTTGCTAAAGCCCCATTTTTAGCAACAAAAAAACTTTCATTGCCCACGATGACGGGAAATCAAGTGGCCGAAAATTTTGCAACGAATTGCTAACGAAATTTTTTCTCGCCAATGAATTAGCAACGGAATTTTGCAACAACTTATGAATTTCGTTGCAAAAAGTGAAAGCCTGATACAATCTGCAACTAAGGACAAATTTAGTTGCTAAACATATACTTTTAGCAACGACTTATAAAGTCGTTGCCCAAAAAATCGTTGCTAAAGGCCCATTTTTTTGTAGTGTTTTATGAAACTGATGTTATGGAAATATACAATATATAGTAAAAATATGCTATGTTAACATATTATAACATATTTATCCACATAATCACTACCATTTCTAAATACAGAGATTTTAACAGAACTTGAAAGCCATTTTCATGAAAACTTTAATGTCGTAAATAAAACTGAGTTGAAGAGATTACCCTCAAGCAATCCTTCTGATTCTCCAATATCACAATTTCTTCTAACTCTCTCTAAAAATCTCTCGAATTCTCTCGACTCTCGAGTTTTTATTTCAAAATAACATATGTAGTAATGAAAAGCGGATGAAGGCGCTTTATTATATTCTAGTAACGTTGAGGTCGGTTAAAACATACGTGGTTAACTACTCTCAACTTCTCTTAAGGCCATGTTTGGCAATCACTTAATTATTACTTCTAATTATTTTAATTAATCTATTATAATATAGTTTAGTAATGTCACCCTTACACAATAATTCAAACATCTTATTTAATTTAATTTAAATATAATAATTTCTCATTATTATTATTATTATTATTTTATTTTTATTATTAGTACTATTTTTATTATTAGTCTTTATTATTGTTATTATTATTATTAGTACTATTATTATTAGTACTATTATTATTATGACTATTATTATTATTATTATTATTATTTCATTATTATTATTATTATTATTATTATTATTATTAGTACTATTATTATTATTATTATTATTATTATTATTATTATTATTATTATTATTATTATTATTATTATTATTATTATTATTATTATTATTATTATTATTATTATTATTATTATTATCTTAATTTAAGGTAACATTTTAATAGTCGTTATAAAAAGTTGTATAAAATATCAACGAAAATAAAAATTGTTGCGATAAATGAATGTGGTTCATATTTAGCAACTAAATATAGCAACAAAAAAACTTGTGTTCATTTACTTATGAGGAGAAATCAGTGGTTAGAAATTTTGAAACTAATTTCTAACTAATTTTGTTTCAAATTTTGCAACGACTTATGAATTTCGTTACAAAAAATGAAAGCTCGACACAATCACCGAAAGGACAAGTTTCGTGGCTAAACATACACTTTTAGCAACGACTTATAAAGTCGTTGTTCGAAAAATCGTTACTAAAGCCCCATTTTTAGCAACAAAAAACTTTCATTGCCCACGATGACGGAAATCAAGTGGTAGAAAATTTTGCAACTAATTGCTAACGAAAATTTTTTCGCCAATGATGAATTAGCAACGGAATTTTGCAACACCTTATGAATTTCGTTGCAAAAAGTGAAAGCCTGATACAATCTGCAACTAAGGACAAATTTAGTTGCTAAACATATACTTTTAGCAACGACTTATAAAGTCTTTTGCAGAAAAATCGTGCTTATAAATGCCCATTTTTTTGTAGTGATTTATGAAATCGATGTTATGAAATATACAATATATAGTAAAAAATATGCTATGTTAACATATTATAACATATTTATCCACATAATCACTACCATTTCTAAATCGTAGATTTTAACAGAACTTGAAAGCCATTTTCATGAAAACTTTAATGTAAGTAGAATAAAACCGAGTTGAAGAGATTACCTCAAGCAATCCTTCTGATTCTCCAATATCACAATTTCTTCTAACTCTCTCTAAAAATCTCTCTGAATTCTCTGACTCTCAGGTTTTTATTTCAAAATAACATATGTAGTAATGAAAACTGATGAAGGCACGCACCTATTATATCTAGTAACATTGAGGTCAGTTAAAACATACGTGGTTAACTACTCTCAACTTCTCTTAAGGCCATGTTTGGCAATCACTTAATTATTACTTCTAATTATTTTAATTAATCTATTATAATATAGTTTAGTAATGTCACCCTTACACAATAATTCAAACATCTTATTTAATTTAATTTAAATATAATAATTTCTCATTATTATTATTATTATTTTTATTTTTATTATTAGTGCTATTTTTATTATTAATCTTGTTATTATTATTATTATTATTAGTACTATTATTATTATGAATATTATTATTATTATTATTATAATTATTATTATTATAATTATTATTATTATTATTATTCTTTATTATTGTTATTATTATTATTATTATTACTATTATTATTATTATTACTATTATTTTTTTTATTATTATTATTATTATTATTATTATTATTATTATTATCTTAATTTAAGGCAATATTTTAATAGTCGTTGCAAAAAGTTGTATAAAATATGCAACGAAAATATAAATTGTTGTCAATGAATGTGGTCCATATTAGGCAACGAAATATAGCAACAAAAAAACTTGTGTTGCCCACGATGAGGAGAAATCAAGTGGTTAGTAATTTTGAAACCAATTTCTAACGAATTTTGTTTCCAAATTTTGCAACGACTTATGAATTTCGTTATAAAAAATGAAAGCCTGACACAATCTGCAACGAAGGACAAGTTTCGTTGCTAAACATACACTTTTAGCAACGACTTATAAAGTCGTTGTCTGAAAAATCATTGCTAAAGCCCCATTTTTAGCAACAAAAAAACTTTCATTGCCCACGATGACGGGAAATCAAGTGGCCAAAAATTTTGCAACGAATTGCTAATGAAATTTTTTTCGCCAATGAATTAGCAACAGAATTTTGCAACAACTTATGAATTTCGTTGCAAAAAGTGAAAGCCTGATACAATCTGCAACTAAGGACAAATTTCGTTGCTAAACATATACTTTTAGCAACGACTTATAAAGTCGTTGCCCGAAAAATCGTTGCTAAAGGCCCATTTTTTTGTAGTGATTTATGAAACTGATGTTATGAAAATATACAATATATAGTAAAAATATATTATGTTAGCATATTATAACATATATATCCACATAATAACTACCATTTCCAAATACAGAGATTTTAACAGAACTTGAAAGCCATTTTCATGAAAACTTTAATGTTGTAAATAAAACTGAGTTGAAGAGATTACCCTCAAGCAATCCTTCTGATTCTCCAATATCATAATTTCTTCTAACTCTCTCTAAAAATCTCTCTGAATTCTCTGACTCTCAGGTTTTTATTTCAAAATAACATATGTAGTAATGAAAACTGATGAAGGCGCACCTATTATAACTAGTAACGTTGAGGTCAGTTAAAACATACGTGGTTAACTACTCTCAACTTCTCTTAAGGCCATGTTTGGCAATCACTTAATTATTACTTCTAATTATTTTAATTAATCTATTATAATATAGTTTAGTAATGTCACCCTTACACAATAATTCAAACATCTTATTTAATTTAATTTAAATATAATAATTTCTCATTATTATTATTATTATTTTTATTTTTATTATTAGTACTATTTTTATTATTAGTATCATTATTGTTATTATTATTATTAGTACTATTATTATTAGTACTATTATTATTATGACTATTATTATTATTATTATAATAATTATTATTATTCTATTATTATTATTATTATTATTATTATTATTATTATTGTTATTATTATTATTCGTATCTACTACTACTACTACTACTACTACTATTATTATTATTATTATTATTATTATTATTATTATTATTATTATTATTATTATTATTATTTATTATTATTATTATTATTATTATTATTATTATTATTATTATTATTATTATTATTATTATTAGTACTATTATTATTAGTACTATTATTATTATGACTATTATTATTATTATAATAAATTATTATTATTCTTATTATTGTTATTATTATTATTATTATTATTATTATTATTATTATTATTATTATTATTATTATTATTATTATTATTATTATTATTATTATTATTATCTTAATTTAAGGCAACATTTTAATAGTCGTTGCAAAAAGTTGTATAAAATATCAACTGAAAATAAAAATTGTTACTAAATGAATGTGGTCCATATTAATGACGAATCTAAATATAAGAACAAAAAAACTTGTGTTGCCCGATGAGGAGAAATCAAGTGGTTAGAAATTTTGAAACCAATTTCTAACGAATTTTGTTTCCAAATTTTGCAACGACTTATGAATTTCGTTACAAAAAATGAAAGCCTGACACAATCATCAACGAAGGACAAGTTTAGTTGCTAAACATACACTTTTAAGCAACGACTTATAAAGTCGTTGTTCGAAAAATCGTTGCTAAAGCCCCATTTTTAGCAACAAAAAAAAAACTTTTCATTTACGATGACGGAAATCAAGTGGTAGAAAATTTTGCAACGAATTGCTAACGAAATTTTTTCCCGCCAAGGAATTAGCAACGGAATTTTGCAATAACTTATGAATTTCGTTGCAAAAAGTGAAAGCCTGATACAATCTGCAACTAAGGACAAATTTCGTTGCTAAACATATACTTTTAGCAACGACTTATAAAGTCGTTGCCCGAAAAATCGTTGCTAAAGGCCCATTTTTTTGTAGTGTTTTATGAAACTGATGTTATGGAAATATACAATATATAGTAAAAATATGCTATGTTAACATATTATAACATATATATCCACATAATCACTACCATTTCCAAATATAGAGATTTTAACTATGACGCCCCCAAAATTAGGTATACGTCACCCATCTTGGGTTGCCACTTACATGGTACATAAATTCAAATATAAACTTAATTATACATCTGTCGTGTAACATACGACAATACATAAACTGAGAGTTCTAATAGGAATATTGTCATTTAGACAATATCCATACTCAAGGAGTCCTTATTACATTTATTGTCACACTATTTAACAGAATAGTGAGGACTACTAATGCTATCTTCGGAACCATCACTCTTTTCCCCGACTCGTCCCAGCTATATTCCCATTTCCTGAAGAGAACAGTGTAAGAAAGGGTGAGCTATATCTCTTACATTTATTTTGTACCTACATACATTCATTATTCTCAAATTTTGATTTAAGGTGCAATTAAAGGAGTCTGTGACTTTGGAAGTGCTTTGGAGATAAATTGATCATTATTTGGACTTAAAGTAAAAGGAGTGGCAAAGTTGTAATTACATGAGCACATGGATTTAAGATTTTATTACAATAAAGTCAATATCTTGGTGATCAAACAATATTTAATGCTCCTATTCATGGAAGGAAAGAAACAAGAAGAATCCTATAAGGAGAAGGAAGGAGGTAGAATAATTTTGGTGTGCTAGTTAAATCCAATGAAAAAAAGAAAAGTCTATCAAGAAGATCTCTTTGAAGGAAGTTGATTATCACTAGGAAGTCAATTCCTAGAAGGAATTGATTGAGCCTTGATGCCTATAGATAGAGGATTACCAAGAGAGCTTAGGGATCTTGTCTAAAAAACTTCTCTCTCTTTATTATTTTTTGGTGTTTTCATGGCTATGTGTAGCAAAACTTCTATTCTTGGTTTAAGGAGACGGAAGCCTCAAATTATTACACTGTGAGATCTAATTAGTTTTAATTGATCAATTATTATTATGAGTATTCATTATTCTTATACGCTTAAATTTTATTATTGATATGTTTAATTGCTAGAGTGCATGCTAGTTTATGATTTATTGAAATCTACTTCTAAATTAGATATCAAATTCATAATTGTTTGGTCACTCTAATTTGTGAAGAAACTAAAGTTAATAATTAACTGCAGATCAGAAGATTATTATATCTTAGGAAGAATACTCAACAAAATTAAATGCAATTACTTGTGCTTGTGTTGTTTAGTTTTATCGGTCTTTCTATTTCTTAAATTTGCTACTAGATTATGCTTTCAGCGCTTGTCTAAAGTTGTTTAGTGGTTAGAGTTATTTAGGTCGTTTGTTTCTAATTAACTAAAATTAAGGAAAGACATGGAAGTAATTCCAACGGTGAATATTCAGGATTCCAATTGTGTAAGCTTGAGTCAATGATTAGTGTAAGTTTCTGAAGGGGGAAGTTGACTTAATCCAAGGCTCGTTTCTCTGATTTATTTCCTTAGATTATTTTTTGTTTTTAGAATATTTATTTACTTTATTCAACAACATTTAAAACCCCCTTTTTGGTATACAAAGTATGAACATAGATTAATCATTTTTTGTGGGATCGACTCTTGTTTGCACTACTACATAAATATTATTCGCAGTAAGGTTTTATTTTTGGTTGCCTATTACAGCACACCAGAGATACTATAAGTGTAAGAAATTTGACCTTCTTGAATTTCTTTTTGTATCAATTTCAAAATTTGATAGGTGACCCACATGTTTTTTTTAGCGAAATGGTTGCAGATTTTTCTTGTGGTTTGACCCCCCTATGAAAGCTAGAGCAATTCAAGTGATTCCAGGTCTATTAAGGAGGGTTAGAGAACTTGAAAATGAAAGTGAAGGGTTCCAACGAAGAGAATAACTGGTTACTTTGGCGTAGGGTTTGTGGATAGAGAAAGTTAAGGTTAAGTAGTGGGAGTTGGGGTTGTTTTATATAGGACAGAGTTGTTTGTGCTGAAGCCATATAGTGAAGTATTTTTTACATAGAAAAATTGAAATATTGTCTTATTTGTAGTTGGTTAAGCTATTAAGATATTGTTTCAAGATATTTTTTGTTTCATTACTTGGGATATGCCCCTTGTAATTTTCTACACAGAAAAACTAAAATAGTGTCTTATTTGTAATTGCTTGAGCTATTAAGCTATAGTATGAAGATAATTTTTTTCATTTCCTGGGGTATGCCCCTTGTAAACATGTAAATTATGATTGTAATGTTTATGAAATGAAATTCAATTATTTTGTTCATCAATTTATTAAAGCCTTAAAGCTTCCTAGATTTGACATACTTTCTGAATGTTTGGTAATATTTAGTGCCTACTATGGACATGGTTGCTGATATGTTTTATATTTAGTGTATGTAACCATGATCAAGTGCACATTTGTTCCTATAAAGATAATATCTCATAACTAGAATTTTCCACACGTTGAATTATGGCATCTTTTAGCACTTAATTGATGTTTGAACACTTCTACCATTTAGAAACTATGACATTCATAAAAGGGTAACGTAGAGTGACTTAACTCTACGATACTAGACATCAGTGTAGAAACCTAGAGTTAAGTCATTCTACAATCTGAGGATTTACTTTACGTTTCACTCTATGATATGAGGATTCACTCTATGTTCTTACACTGAATTTTAGTATCATAGAGTTAAGTCATTCTACGATATGAGGATTTACTCTACAATTGAAGAAAAGTAAAGTTAAGTCATTCTACGATCTGAGGATTCAATTTACATTTTTGATGGTTTACTCTATGTTTATACACTGAAGTCTAGTATCAAAAAATTAAGTCATTCTACGATCTGAGGATTCATTATACGATCATAGAAATGTAGAGTTAAGTCATTCTACGATATGAGGATTCACTGTACATTTCATTCACTCTACGATCTGAGGATTCACTCTACGTTTCTACACTAAATTCTAGTATCGTAGAGTTAATGCAATGCCCCCAAAATCCGGGTTCCCTCAACCCCAAGTTTGGTACGCCACAGTAAAACTCTTTCTACACCTGTGCCTTACATCCATCTATAAAATCTTATAAACATAAGTATAATTACAACATTAATATAATGTGTTAGTTCCCAGTAGGCACGATATAGATCTAGAAGGGGGGTTAAATAGATCCTTTTTCTTTCAAATACTTTTCTCGTTTATTTTGTATTGCTCATGAATTAGCATATGACAAACATAAAAATCTTTTCAAGTACAGCGGAATAAGTAAAGGATCCCCTTCATTGATATAACCATAACCAGACATACATTGTTCGTAGAGTTATTTTAGTAGTAAGCGGTTAAAACATACATAAAAGTTGTAGCAGTTAATGTACATAATGTAAATGACATAAAGTAAAATACACAAGGGATTTTAAGTGGTTTAGAGACTCAAGCTTTTAATCCACTCTTCTACTTTCAACTAGCAGGATTTCCACTAAGGAAGGGCAGCACTCTAAATCACTAAGATTTCTTCAAGGCCAGTAGCCTTGGAACTTCAGTTCACAAAGAACTCCTCAAGGCCAGTAGCCTTGGAACTTCTCTAGTTCCTTAAGAACTCTTCAAGCCCAACATGCTTGGAATCTTCATTTAGTCCCTCTGGACAAGGACCCCTCAGGCTCTGGCTTCTTGTTGTTGAGTTGTTTATTTGTTTATTGGAGTTGGTGCTGAGCTGCTAAGATGTCTTTAAGCTCTGAACATCTTCTATACTTAGCAGCTTGGCGTGATCATCCTTGAAGTGCAGTTGAGTGTTGCATGGTGCTCAGCTTCTTCAGTTACTCAACCACTTCTGATGATCCCTTGATGAACTGCCTTGAAGATCATTCTTCTTGATACTTTATGGCTAGACATGATGGGTTTCTAAGATGACTGTAAGCTCTTCTACTAGGTACTTAGAAACTTTCTTATGCTTGACACCAAGATGGCGTTGGTGATCTTCATTCTTGATACTTGATGCCTTCTCATGATGGACTTTGTAAGATGACTGTGAGATCTTCTCTATGGTACTTAGAGTCTTCCTATGATGGACATCAAGATGACATTGATGCTCTTTTTTCTCTCGGCAGTTCAGAACACTCTTCTTGTAGTAGAACTCTCACTTCTACTTCTTTATTTTTCTGTCTCTAAGTATTCTTGGTGGATCGTAGAGTGATCCTTTGAACCTTCATTGGTCACTCACTATTTTATGTTGGCTAGATCAGTCCACCAATTTTCCAAACTCAGCAACTCTGGCAACCTTTGATCTTTGAAGCTTTAACTGATTTATACTCCTTCCCAATCTTCCTGTTTGAAAGTAGTCGTTAAGAGCTCTTTGAATTGCTTTATAGATCTCGAGTTGTTTGGTGCAGACTGCAGATATGACATGACATAACTTTCTGACACTGTAGTCTACTGTTTCACCTACCTCGTCAGATATGTTACTTTGATGTCTCGGGCAGGTCGACGACTTTATTTCACCTTCTGATTTCTCGATCAGAGGTTGTCCTTGCATCGATGCTCTCAATAAGCTTTTTTCCAAATACCAATCTTCAGATTGAACCATTGCCAATGCTTTAATCCTCAGTTGTTTGAACTCTACGATTCTGATGCACATCTTCTTGGACCTGATCGTAGTGTCTTGTTGACTGATGCTTATTAACATGTAGAGTCAACACTACGACCTTTGAAGGATGTTCATTGGATCTTTAATGTAGAACACCTCTTCCTTCTCTCGTGCACTGCCTCAACACTTCTATTTGCCTCGACTGCTCTCAGATACTGATGGCTTGACTCTTTGTTCTAGTCTTTTATGAACAACAAGACACTTCAGATTTATGGAGTGTCCAGCTCGCTTTCTCTTTGTGATCTCCCGTTCACTTATCATCAATGGACTGACCCAATGCTTAATCACTTTAGCCTTGTTCTTCAGAGGCTAACCAGTATCCCTGTATACACTCCATCAGTTCTTTCTTTGTTTGGCAAACACTACGATCCTGGTACTTCCAAGATCGTTGTCTTCTATTTACTTGACAACAACTGCATTCGCTGACTTTCCTTAGTCAGTTACTGAAGTCTTCTTATGATCAATTTGTGGAAGACTTCATCTTGAATGGCTTCACAACTCAGTCTGCATGCTGATTGAGTTGATGCTTTAATCTTCTGTTAGCTTGCATGCCATTCGTTGAGTGCTCTCTAGTTTCCTTCAGGTGGGATGTATCTTTGCAGTGCTAACCAGAGGCTTCATTCCTTTAGATATTTTGGGAGTGCTCACTTGTTGAGAATCGTATTTGCTCTACGATTCTGCCTTGGCGTTGTGAGCACATCTGTTGAAGTCTTAGCTCTACACTCTATGATTCAGCTTCAGCTGTGTAGACACTACGACTCCGAGGTCAAATCTTGACACTCTACGATTTTTGACTTTGTTTTCATTGTCTTCATCTGATCTTGCTCGACTACGGTCTCTGCATCTGATACGATCAATAGACTCTACGACTCTGAGTGTAGTCTACGATTCTTGACTTGGTTTCGGCAAATGCTCGGTCGGCTCGTAGGCAGGCTGTCTCTACGATTCTGAATATGACTTCTTCAGTAGACTACGGCTCCAAGGAAGTGCTACTCGATACACTACGATCCTTCCTCGTCTCTCCTGGCAGTCTACAAACTCCGAGATATACTATCTTGTAGACTACGATTCTGCCTTGATAGCTCTCGAGTTTTCCTTGACTCTCTCCGGCAGACTCACGATTTACAGTGCAAAGGTTTCGACGATCAGACAAGCCTATCTATTACATCATAAGATCAACCTAACATGCTTGATCTTTCTATATTGATAGTCCTTGTACATCATTTCTTTTTAAGGACTTTACAAAGCTGTTTAGCTTAAGTAGGATCAACCTAACATATTTGATCAGTTCATTCTAAGTCCTTGTACATATGTCTCTATAATCTATCAGAGGACATTACACCTTTTCTTAATGCAAGTATACTTACATATTCATTCTTATATATATCATAATCAAATCATATATAAATAGGAATATCATTCACATGTTTATTCCTATTTGATTATGACAAAAATAATAAGTGCATATGCATGTTATGAATGAATCTTATATACAGTGAGATGTTGTATTTCTAAAACAGATAATCATGAATGTCATTTAAAATAATATGGAATTTAATACACTATGACATTTTTCATCCTGGATCCAGAACATACCTAATGAGTTAGAGATGTACCTCTTTGGTTCCATGTATGTTTCCAGGATGTCTGTTGTTCAGCTATTCATATGTTTGATCTCCTTGCACCTGCTCCCCCTGGGATGTTGACTTCATTTCTTTCGTCTGCTCCTCTTTTTCTTCTGGCTCCCCCTCAGCCTCAGGCTCATCATTCTTTGGCTCCCCCTTAGATGATGGCTCAACTTCTTATTGTGTTGTCTACTTCTTTGTTTTCTTCTCTTCTTTCCTTCTGCTCTTCTTGCCCTTTCTTAAGTGCCTCTTACTCTGCCTCTTTATATGCCTCTTTTTCTCCCCCTTTTTGTCATTAATCACTTGGGAGATTTGTTCTATGTTGGAAATAAGTTGCTCCATCAGATAAGAGGAGTTACCAACTTCAATCTTGAGTTCTTTTTGACTTAACTCAAGTTGCATAGAGAAAGACTGATTCATGTTGTCAATCTTGTCAGAGAGGACTTGTAGTTGCTCTTCATTTTCTTTCTGAGCTCGTAGTGCATCTGCCTTCTGATCACTTATGGCCTTTAGATAGATGTGATCTCTCTCTTTGATTTTGAGAGATACATCAGCCATAGTTGCTTGAAGTCTGTCTTGAATTGAGTTATCTTCAACTACTGTCAACCTCTTTGATTCTTCATTGATTAGAGATATTTTCTCAATCAGCTCATCGGAGTTTTTCATTAGCTCTTGTTCCATTAGAAGTTGGTTATCTGGTTGGGCAGTCTTTTGTTGAGCACCATATTGGACTCTACGATCTTCATCCTTGGACAGATTTTCAAAGGTATTGAGAATCTGAACAATCGTTGAGTACCAATCGCTATTGGGGGATGAAGAAATGTCGGGCAATTGAGTTTGAGCAAATGGAGACTTCTCATTTTGGATTTGCATATCATCAGTGGTAGAGTGAACTGACTCTACGATTATTTCCTTGGTCATAATCCTTTTGCCTTCAGACTCCACTCTACAATCATAAGGAATATAGTGATTGCCAACATGTATGTTGTGACGCCCCCAAAATAGGTCCATTCCATCCAACCCATTCTGAGTCGCCAATTACATGGTACAGAAACAACTACATCTTTATTAATACAACATAAAACTGTGAGTTTAAATACAAATATTATCTTCTAGACAATATCTATACCCAAATAAATCCTCATCACAATTATTTTTACATTATTTTACAAAAATGGTGAGGACTACTAAACAACTCTTTCTAAAACCTTCATTCCATACCCCGACTAGTACTCACTACATTCTCGCCTCTTGAGAAGAAAAATGGAACAAAAAGGAAAATGGTGAGCTCAACTAGCCCAGTAAAGAATATTATGACTAAGATAATATACAACAAATTATCGTTAGTCTTCAACAGGGAAAAATCTGAGAGAATACATTAAACAACAAGTTTTAGATCAATATTCGCAACGGAAATAATAAGTCATAGAAGAGTTACATAGAGAATGAAATCTACTATTATCTATGAATTCAACGGTCCATCAACAGTATTTTTATCCCTGTAACATCAATCAATGCACATCTTGAATCATATATTCATCCTTGCACTACAAGCCAAGGATATTCATCAGTTGGTCATGTTCATCTCAACACCTGTTCATCTTTGCACTACGGGCCAAAGATATTCATAATAAAATCAACCATCTTTGCACTACAGGCCAAAGATATTCAATAATATCATCATTTAGGACTGAGGATGATGAAAAATATTTTAAAGAAAACGAATCCAGTGAAACAAAATAACAAGTATTAAGGATTCGTACTTTAAGCAATTCGAGTTCAAAAATACTTCATAAATAATCATACTGAAGTAAAATTCAAGAATGATCAAAACATGGATACAATCAAAGCTAGTATCCATAATAGATATTTTGACTTAAAAGGAAAAATTTCATTTTAGATGAATGAATAGTGTAAATGATTCGTGAATAGTCAGATATCGTGAATAATGTCGTATACGTGAATAGTAACCCCGACACAAAAAGTTCCAAATTTGATTAAAATGTTCAAACCAATATTTTGGCTTAATGATATTGAAGAAATATTATCATATATGAAGAAAATAACATCCCTTACCTCGAAAGATCAGTACTTCTAGCTGGAATACTGGGTATAAGCTATGACTTGAACTTGCACCATATAACAATACTCAAAGTATACTCAAAATACTCACAAGAATACGCTCGATAATATAGAGAGAGAAAACTTCAGTTTCTGGTGTGATTTTCAATTCTAACCTAAGCACCCTATTTATAGAAAAATGCTTAGAACACCAAAGCAAGAAAATTTAATAAAATATAAATATATATATCAAAATTCCACGCCACTCTTGAAATCTGATTTCAGCTCAATAAGCACATGCCACCTTCTAGAAAAAGTAAGAAAAAACGTTTTTCATAAAATAAATAATTAAAACTTCCAAAAATTAATTATTTCGGAGCTTCGGAACTTCAATAATTCACAATAAATAGCCCTTTTATCAGAAAAATTCAAAACTCGCGACTTTCAATAGGAAATTCCATTATCTACAACTTTACAGAAGGAAGTTTTTCCAAATTCCAAACAGAAATTGACCGAAATCCACAAACGGACGATTTTACAGGCTATAATCAAATTTCGGTCAATAATTGTGTCCACCAACACACAAAATATATGTTAAACATTTAATGCCACAAAAATACTCTTCCTCCTCATATAATCATATATCCCACATTCATTATAAAAATATCACCGTTAATATATTATTAAAATAATATATTTAAATGAATTATTTTATTAGAAAAAGATAAAATAATAATTTTCAACAATTGTCACATTAAAAATTTTCTCCATTTATATCCACATAAAAACAATATTTTCCTCATCATATAAATTAATAATTAATTATTCATAAATAATATTATAGAATCACAATCATCGACAAACCGCGGTTCTGGGATAGAGGGGCTTTCCAATAAGGATTTCTCCTTACTGCCGCACAATTAGGTGACCAAACCTCTCCTTAGACAGAACTTTCTAGCATTGCCAATAATGTTATCCAATAATATTATTTCAGATAATATGAATTATTTCTCCGATAATGGAAAATACTGTGTAGTGACAATTATTGAAACAACAGTAATATAAAATATCAATGCAACAATTATTGAATTAATAAAATAAAATACTGAACAGTAATTACTGTAACAATTATTGAGTAATGCCTTCTTACGTAAGAATCAATAATTGGTGCAATACCTGAGTGCTTCTTGTGTTTTAACCACCGAGTATTTTAACAAGATTAATCAGAATAATACGCTCGTTATTTTTAAACAACTTATATTTGTCATTTTCTTCATCCAATCGCTTTTCGTTATGGGGCCCACACAAGGCTGCGTCGTCGTACGAATATTCCCCGACAGTAAGAATATTCCACGACCAAACGAATATTTTATAACCACTTGCTTATTTGAAATATTTGCATTTTTTACCCATAACTATCCACATTAATCAAATCAACCCTTACTATTTCAAAATAATAAATAGAAAAAAATTTAATTTCATTAATAATAAGTTGGGGTCTTACATATGTATACTTTGTAGTGAGGCTGTTCTTTGATCATCATCATTGCATAATTCTTTACCTTTGGGAGGTTCTGAGACACCAGTTCTAGGCTTGGAATTTTTGGAAGTACTTCTTGTGATTCATTCGAGCTTTCCACTATTTTGATAATTTTGGCTAGGGAGATGATAGGATAGTTTGCTGGTTTTCCTAATTCCTGATTTGCAGAACCAGAGTTTTTCTCCAATTCTTAACTTCTTGAGCTTGAATCTTGTTGGCTCCTTTCCTCAGATTCATCAGTGAATTCTTCTTACTGAATTTCATTTCCAGAACCTTCTTCAGCTAGATCTTCCTTGGATTCATCTTCTTCACTACTGGTCCCATCTTCAGCACTTTCTTCCTGTGATTTAGACTCATCATCACTTAACTCGATGATTGCAGTAGAATGATCATTTCTCTTCTTGGAGGTAAACTGAGCAATTAATTTGTAGCTCTTTCTTCTCTTTGGTGGTTTAGCTATAGGAGAGTCAGACTCTTCTTCTTCTTTAGCCTTTGAGGCATTTGAGTCATCAGGCAAGCTTCTTGGACTTTCAGCATTTGCAGGAGCATGTCCTTCTTCTTCTTCTGAATCACCATCATTTAACCCATTATCTGGACTTGTTAGAGCATTTGCATTTGGAAATGTAGTTGGGTCATCTTGTAGCTTTTCTTCATTATCAGAGTGAATGCTCTAAGAGTTAGCCACAGGGCTTGTGCATTCTTCTTCATCAGTAGATTCTGCATTTTATTTCATGAATTCAGCTTCACCTTCATTGCTGGATTTGTTCTTTTGGGACTCATTCTTGAGATTGTCAGTTCCCTTTTCTTCCTCTGCCTCTATGTTCTTCTTTTCGTCAGATGTACTTTCTTGGGAAACAGGGACTAGTTTGTTTTCCACCTTAGCTCTCTTTCTTGATGGTCCTTAAAGCAGTCTGTTACTTCTCCTCTTAGTTTCTGTGGTTAGGACTTTTTCTTCTTCATCCCTGTCTTCCATGGAGAGGTATTTTGGTTGGAGCTTAGTTTTCTTCACACCTTTGGATTTCTTCCTTGCTGGTGTGGCTGCTACTGGTGCTGAGTCACCTGACTCAGAGCTTTCCACTTCTTTTGCCTTTCTTTTCTTAGCAGAGTCCTTTCTACTACCCCCAATTGTAGTTAGCCTCCTGTTTTCCTTTGGGTTCTTCTTCCAGTTTACAAACAGCTGAGGAGACATAACTTTGTGAACATTAAGAATTTCACCCTCATTATCCTTAATTTTATTCTTCAACTTTTTCTTCAGGATGATACTTAAGAATCTCCCATGAAAAACCTTTGTGAGTGGTTTTTCAGTTAACCTTTTCTTTTCTTCCTTATCCAGCCACTTAGACATATGATCAAGTAGGACAGCTCCATAGTTGATATGTTCCTTCAGGTCTATAGTAGACATGATCTTCAGCTGTTAATCAATCAGAGTATCATATGCAATGTCTTTGCACAAGATATATTTACCCACTATTTCAGCAAGGAACTCGAATTCTTCAAGAAATCTTTTTTCTTCATGTCCTTCAGACTAGGGTTTCTTTTGTACTGCATAATCTTCTTAGCTTTTTTAGTGTCGATCTCTTCCAAGCTTTTCAGATCTTGGTCAGGAAGGCCTAAACATTGATTGATGTCAGAAGAGCTTAGCTTCAGAATCTGACCCTTGACATTAGTGGAGAGGATTCCAGAATTTACAGTTACGTTTGAGTGAAACTCTTCGACCAGGTCGCCATAAATTCGTGTGGTTGCCTCAAGACATTCTGAGAGCCCAGCCTTTTTCACAAGTTCAAGAATATCTATGAAATTCTTTTCTGATTTTTTGAACGTCTTGGTTCCTAGCTGAATGCCAGTGATTACTCGCCAGTCTGTCATTTGAGGAGTTCAAGGAATATGGGTATTTGTTTTAGGGAGTCTTACCAGAAAATAGCTGATTGTTGTGTGGGTTCTGGAGGTTTAATTGATTTAAGCTTCGAAGAGAATTCTAGGGTTTGAAAATGGGAGGGAGAGAGGTTCGACAGTTCCTGGTAACTGTTTGCAAATTTTGAATTTGTCTTTAAGGTAGTTCCTTCTCACTCTGCATACACTGTGATGTGTCAACTAGCCATTGGTTGCACGATGCCCAGTAATGAGCTGTAACTCCCCCATTAACTTTTCAGTTAGATGTTTCTTTTAGAAGAGTAGACGTTTGATTGACGTGGATTGACCGTTGACTTCTTGGTTCGTAGAGTAGCATGGTAAGGCAGCTATGGACTCTACATTTTCCTTTGTTGACTCAACGATCAACTTTTGAGTGACGTTGCAGTGGATGGTTTTGACATTAATCCTTATCTTGAAACTGCAGCTTGATCACTGATGTACCCCAAGCCAGTTTGGGCACTTAAGTTCTGAGATGCGTTTGCATGATATCTTTCCAAACTGTATTCGAACTCATCTCCTCATAATTTGAATAGTTGAGCAATTGTCCCGTTCTTTCAAGCTCCTTATGAGTTAGAGTAACCTCTTATAAGACTACGATCGTCGAGTCTGCTTCTACGATCGCTGAGGTTGCACTATGATCGTTGAGGTTGCATCATGATCATTGAGTTCTCTTCAATCTTTTCTCTACAATCATTGACTCCCTTGGTCCTTGAGATGAACTTAATCAAGCAATCCTTCTGGGTTAAGGTAGCTCAAGAAGGGCCAACCTCTTAGAGTGAGCTAAGGGTCAGGTTTGTCCCTGAGGCGTTTTCCAGATGAAATACTTTGGAAGTGATTTGCACCGATATCTTATTTGACCTTTTCTGGTGGTGAGGTCCTCTACCAACTTTAGCCAATTTCATTTACTGTAATCGTGGTGTCCTCCTACTCTTACACTATGATCAGATGTTTGATCGTAGGCACTCCACGATTTTGAGCTGGGTGGCTGAAAGGTTATCAGTAGTACATTTTGAGACGTTCCTACTGACTATGGATCTTCATTTGGTTCATCGGCCACAAAGTTTTGGGACTCTGTAGCTGGTACACTGCTTCATAGTATATCTCAGTGCTATTATTTCTTAACAGATCACTGCTTCCCCATGTTTATACTATCTTCTCAGTGAGGTATGATTTCCTTTTCTTCATGTGCATTAGGAAGCATCCCTTCATATCTCATTCTGACTGGAATTACCACTGACATTCAAATCTATTTACATCATAGACATGGAGATCTCCAGGACTGATCATTCTACGATTATTTGACAGCACTACGAACGTAGTCTTCTTTGTCAGCTTGTGCTCATGTAGTTTTGCTCCCGTAATGAGTTCCTCATGTTTGATGTTCGATGATCCTTTGTTATGAGCTTCCTTGAGGATTCTTCTTATTATGACATGCTTTGCATGATTGATCATCTAAGACCCTTTTTCATCTTTGGTTGAATTGCCTGCTTCCATATAAAGATCAGCAGCCATGTGAGCTTTATCGAGATCACCAATGGTCTTCAAGGATGAGCTTTGACATATAGGAGTTTTATCGAGAATCATTTCTAAATGGTCTTAAGCCTTCACTTGGTTGAATCTTCTTGGTCAAGTCTTACGCTTCAAAGATTCCTTTAGTGTGGCCAGATAGACCAGGTACCTGCAGGTTAGATACATTTCTATTTTGGTACCCATAATTAAATGGGTCCTGCTAGGTTAGTTTTCTAAATCCTTGTTCCACATATTTTTGGATAATCATCATATTGATCACCTACAGTCATATTCATGCATGTAACTAATTTAGATAATACATTCTAAGATGCATGATGGTGAGTGTGTGTAAGATTTGCTATTTTAATAAAATACTCTCTTTCTTTGATGGTTTCATCATTTGCAAGGTTATGTTCACAGGGTTTAAATGTTCACAGAGTGAGAATCAACTCTATGATTTACTTGTATCTGGTTGATTCATGGAGGTGATCAGTTTCTACGAATCTTCAAGATACTCTTGTAGAACAGATCATACTCTGTGTGTTATTAAACACTTAGACCATTGATTGTACATACATACTAACCCATTAGAAAAGATTACATCACATAAAATTAATTTTAACCTGTGATGCCCTTATGACCTGTTAACGCCTGATTTTGTACGCCTGACGAAATCACCCAAAACAACAGGCCAAAATCGCGATAACGATTGATGGAGTAGTTGATTATATCAAACTCACAAAATACATTCACACAAACATAAATAAAGAGATATAAATACGAACACAAGAATTTACGTGGAAACCCAATTGGGGAAAAACCACGGAAAGAGAGAGAGTAATCCACTATAATAATATTGGGAGTACAAGATGTGTATATGGAGTATCTCTTGTGTTCTTGTATCTTGTATTCTTGGGGGATTTTGAATAGGGTTCGGATGTCAGAGATTTGAGAGGGTGTGATGGTTGATGGGGTGTGGAGATGAGAAAACTCCTCTTGGGAGTGGTAAGCATTTCGGATCTTGGCTTCGGCGCTGATGGGGGTAGGGAGTACCGATGAGGAAGGGTTATCGAACGACGCAACTGGTAGTTCAACCGGGATCAGATCGCCGGTGGTGACAGATGGAGGAACAGGCTCAGTAGCCGGAGGAACGTTAGAATCAACCATTTGGTCCAAGATTGAGGGGAATGAGACACAGATGTGAGTCTTTAGGAAGAAAACGGATAAGAATGGAGCTCGAAAATAGGTAGAGTGATTAAAATTAGTAAGAATGGGGAAGAGCTGAGTATTCGCTGGAAATCGCCTTGCCGAAAAGTTTAAATGCAGAGAGTTTGAGATGAAGAAGTCAGTAAAGGTGGAAATGATGGGGGAAATGGGGTTTTTATAAGCCCGTTAGCCCGGAACCCAAGGGCGGCTATTAAATGCTTAAGGTGGGTCCAGGCGTGAAAAGGAGTGCAACATTTTGAATATCGAGGTCGGACCGTTTGGCTTCCCCATACAACTCATCATTAGTTGTCGTAACCTCTCGAATATCTGACCTTTCAAGTCTCTAATTATAAATATATTACAATCAAAGACTGGGGGGCAATGTTTGGGAGCATTTTGCCGACCTTCGTGTGGGCCAAAGGCCTGACATTAGAAGGGGTTTATGAATCCATTGGGCCGAAGCCCATGGTAAAGTTGGAGGTGTTCGGGTCAGCGTCCGAGTCCTTTTGGGCCGGAGCTTCATCTTAGTGGATGTCTTCGGGTTTGGTATCCGAGCCCCTCGGGCCGGAACCTCACCCTGTCGTATGGAGTTCAGGGTCAGGTCTTCGAGTCCTTTGGACCGAGACCCATACCTAATGGTGGGATTGTTTGGGCCTGCACAGTGGGCTCTCCTGCGTGCAGAGTTTGGGATCCTAATCATAATTAAATAAGGTCACTCCAAAGGTAGTGATTGGATTGGATTCCACTTGCACCTTTTAAGGAGATTGTGTTGGACCCAAGTTATGGTAACTACCATGACTAGGAGTCCTAATCCGACTCGGAGAAGGATTCAAAAGGTGGTGAGCATTATAAATACAAGGCTAAGGTTACAATTAACAGGTAACACCTACTTTTGAGCACTAAACACTTAGCCTCCATTGTTGAACCTTGCAACGGCCTATACTTATTCTCACACCGGAGCTATCCCCCGGCGGCACAAGCCGTCAAGCTTCTGTGTGATCTGTTATTGTGCAGGTTCTAGCGCATGGATTCTGTGATTGGACGCGCAGACTAAACTTGGCGTTAACATTTGCGCTAGAAGGAGGGCTTTAGTGTTCTTACAATCATAGTCAGATTTTTCTGGTAAGAAACCATGGCGAGCGTGGAGTATGCGGTTTCTGACCACGACAAGGCTAAAACACACCAGACCACCCAGGTGAGGGGGTCGGTGAAAGACAGACTGGGTTCCAGAATCCAAGGAGATCAGGTGGAACCGGCTGGCTCCCCCCGGAGAAGACTCTTCCATGACAGCCAGCGTACCCCTAACCAAGCTAATCGGGCAGACGAGAATCACTCACGAGCACTGGAGGTGCATGGAAAGAGCCGAGGCGAGGGCAGTCGAGATCAGAGAGAGTTTATCCTGCAGAAAAAGATGCAACAGAACAAAGACGCCATGATGGCCCTACGTCTTCAGCAAGACGAACTCGAATGGCAGATGGCTAATATGGCTGGAGAATAGGAGGCATCCTCAAAAAGGCGCAGATATCGGAGCCGATCCCGGTCACCTCGACAGGGAGAAGCAGATAAGGAAAGGAGTAGGCATCGAAGCCGCTCGAGGGATGGCCGATGTCGGAGAAGGAGCCGTTCGACAGAACGACGATCAGAGCATCCAGGAAGATCGGGACTGAGGAGGCGGGATGCGTCCCCCGAATACGGGAGGGACAGGCACGGATCGTCCCCTCGTAAAGAGGAGACTGACCCCCTCGCTCAAAGGGTGGCTGAGTTGGAGAAGTTATTATCGGCCAAGATTTCGATGGGGATACCTTCGGCTTGCTTGGGGTCACCTTTCTCGCCGGAGATCAACCAAGTGACAGCCGACCCCAAAAAGAAAATGCCCCCGATGGAGACTTATGATGGGCTGGGGGATCCGTACGACCACTCAGACGGGTATAACAGGCTGATGACATACTACGGCCATTCTGATGCGGCCAAGTGTCACATGTTCGCAACTACTCTGAAGAAGAGCGCCCGAGAATGGATGGGGACCCTGGCGGTGGGGTCAATTAACTCCTGGAGTGATCTTTGGGAAAATTTCCATGCTTGATTCGGAAGCAACAAGAGGAGGGGAAAGATCACAGCTTCACTCATACAGGTTCAGCAGAAATCAGACGAAAGTCTGGGACAGTATGTCAAGAGGTTCCGTGAGGCTGTGGGTTCGGTAGCAGAGTTGAATTCCCCGTAAGCCCGGGCTTCTTCACGACCAGGTTAGATATTGGGAAGTCGAAGAAGCTGATGAAAGACTTGGTGATCAATCCCCAGGAGACTTAACAGAAGCCTTCCACTGGGCCGAAGGATATATAGCGATTGAAGAGGCGATGGGGAACTTCAAACCACACTCCCAATCTTATGAGAAGTCCAGGGATCGAGATAAGCAGAGTTATCAGAAGTTGGATAATCAGGGGAGATCAGATAATTACAATAAGAAAAGCTACAGCGGGGGAGGGTCGGGCAGCGGAAGACTACCCTTCCCGAACAAGAACGTCAACAAAGTCTACACTGCCCTCAACATGGACCGGGCTAAAATACTGGAGGAGATGCAGAACAAGCCCTTTTTTGAACCATGCCAAACGATCCCGAAGCCTGAGAAAAGGGGTCGGAACAAGTATTGTGCATATCATCAGAGTCGGGGGCATACGACGGAGGATTGTAACAACTTGAAGGACCTGATAGAAAAGAACGTCCAAAACAGGAAGCTGGTGCAGTATGTGGTTAGTCGAGAAGGCTCAGAAGCCCCCTGGGAAGAGAGAATAGGAACCGACCAAGGAAACACGATCGTAATCGCACTCCACCTGGCTTAGGAGTTATTGATGTGATTTTTGGCGGGTCGGTGAAGGCGATGTAGGAAGGAAGGAAAAAGAGTGGGCATCTCGAGGCCGTGTTAGCGGTAGCTGGTTCATCGCCCAGAAAGGATAGGGCATATCCAAGAGTGTCCATCTCCTTCTCAGACGAAGACTATCCTACCGACCACATCGAACCACATGACGGGGTGCTGGTGATAACTGCACAGGTCAGGCCAGTAGACATGAAAATGATGATGATCGAGAACGGGTCCTCGGTTGACATACTCTATACACATGCCTATCAGAGGATGGATCTGGGAGGAAAAAAAATGGAATTGGGAGGAGAGGGTCTGTTATACGATTTCAGTGGTGACCCGGTGCATGTTTCAGGTACGATAGAGCTACCAGTCAGGTTCGCCACAACCCCTCAGGAAGTAGAAATAATGGTAAAATTTTTCGTAGTGCAAGTGGATTCGGCCTACAACGCCATCTTGGGGAGACCAACGTTAACAGCATTGCAGGCAGTAACGTCTATACCTCACTTTAAAATCAAGTTTCTGACACCGAACGGGATCGGGGAGGTAAAAGGTGATTTGGACATTGCCCGAAGGTGTTATCGGAATACTTTAATTTCCTCAGGGGTCGGGGTTAGTAAACAGAAACACACAATGGCCATCGGGATAGAGCCTTTCACCGAGAGCAGTACTGAGCCGATGGCACTGCCGACAGAAGAGACAGAAGATGTGGAGTTGGTATTTGGGAATCCAGAAAAACTGATCAAAATTGGGGCAGGATTGACAGAACCACTGCGAACTGGTCTGGTGGATTTGATTCGGGTGTATGCCGATATCTTCGCGTGGGAGCCTAGTGATATGCTCGGAGTAAGCGAATCGGTAGCGCTGCATAGACTGCATACAGACCCGAAGAGAAAACCGATGATACAGAAAAGAAGGATCTTCGCCCCAGAAAGACAGAGGATCATAGATGAAGAGATTGGTAAACTGCTGGAAGCGGGATTCATCTTTGAGATCGACTATCCCGAATGGCTGGCGAATGTGGTTTTGGTTCAGAAGCAAAATGGGAAGTGGAGGTTGTGCATCGACTACACGGATCTAAACAAGGCATGCCCAAAAGATTTTTATCCTCTACCCAACATAGACCAGCTGATTGATGCCACTTCGAGGTATGGAATGTTAAGTTTCATGGACGCTTTCTCGGGATATCACCAAATCTCGATGCACAAAGATGATATCCCAAAGACTAGCTTCATCACTCATCGGGCTATATATGCGTATCGGAAGATGACATTCGGATTGCTGAACGCGGGGGAAACTTATCAACGGATGATGAACTTTGTACTCAGAAAGCAGCTAGGCTGGAGTATGGAAGTGTACGTGGACGACATGATTATAAAAAGCATGTCAGTTAGGGATCATTTGGAAGACCTAGAAGACTGCTTTGAAATGGTAAGGAAGCACAAACTACTGCTGAACCTGACCAAATGCACCTTCGGTTTGGGTTCAGGAAAATTTCTAGGTTACTTGGTCAGCAAAAGGGGAATCGAAGCCAATCCAGAAAAAATTGCGGCGATCTTAGACATGAAATCTCCAAAGACATACAAAGATGTACAGAGGTTGATGGGCCGGATAGCTGCCCTTCAGAGATTTGTGTCGAGGTCAGCTGAAAAATGTCTACTCTTTTTTGACACTCTCAAGGGTCCGAAGAATGACAAGAGTTTCTAGTGGACGTAGGAGTGTGAAGACGCGTTCCAAGGGATCAAAGCATATTTGTCTTCGGCACCGTTATTGATGAAACTGATCCCTTCGAAACCTTTATACTTGTACTTGGCAGCGAGTCCGATGGCAGTAGGAGCCGCTTTGGTAAGGGACCAGGGAGGAAAGCAGTTCGCGGTATACTACGTCAGCCATGTCCTTCGGGAAGCAGAGACAAGATACCCGAACCTGGAAAAGTTCGCCTATGCCTTAATAATTGCTAGCAGGAAGCTCAGACACTATTTCTAGGGTCGGTTAATAGTGGTGTACACGGATCAACCGTTAAAGAAGATTTTGCACAAGCCAGAGGTAGCAGGTCAGTTGGCCACATGGGTGATGGAATTGACACAGTTTGCTATAGAATATCATCCCCGACGGCAATCAAAGGGCAGGCCTTAGCAGATTTTGTGGTAGAGTGTTCCTTTACAGAGTCAGACGTGAGTATAGTGGCCGAAACCCAACAAGGCCAGACCTCATGGACCTTATACGTAGATGGATCAACAACTTTAGATGTTAGTGGGGCAGGGGTCATTCTGACAAGTCCCTAAGGGTTCATGTTACAACAGGCTATCCGATTCGATTTCAAAGCCACGAATAACGAAGTAGAGTATGAGCCCATCCTAGCAGGGATACGGTTGGCCCGGAGCTTGGAGGTATAGAGGTTGGTCATCTATAGTGATTCGCAGCTGGTGGTCAAGCAGTTTTCAGGTGAGTATGAGGCTCGGGGGGAAAGAATGTCAAAGTATCTGGTCGAAGTAAAGGATAAGCTCGCATACTTCACATCGCACAGCTATCAGGGGGTGGATCGGTCAGATAATACAATAGTAGATGCCCTAGCGAGATTGGCAACCACCGAAGTAAGCTCCTTCAATGGGTCAGTATACTTGGAGGTTCTGGAAAGGCCCAGTGTTCCGAAGACAGAAGTGCTAGATTTGGACCGACTTGACTACTGGCTCACCCCTTACATCTCCTATCTATCAGATGGGATTCTCCCTTCGGACAGAATCCTAGCAAGATGGGTCAAACACCAAAGCTCAAACTTCGTCCTCATAGATGGAGACCTATACCGAAGGGCCTTTAGCTCTCCACTGCTTAAATGCTTAACTTCGTTAGAGGTAGACTATACACTTCGGGAGGTACATAAAGGGATCTGTGGGGATCACATGGGAGCAAAGTCACTGACGCATAAGATTTTGAGGCAGGGGTATTACTGGCGACTATCTACACTGAAACCAAGGAATTCGTCAGAAGATGTCCAAAGTGTCAGCTGAACATCAATATTCCACATCAACCTCCCAAAGAGCTGTATTCGGTCTTATCCCCGATTCCATTTGCTGTATGGGGAATCGACATCCTGGGGCCTCTACCGAAAGCCAAGGGACAAGTCAGCTTTGTGATTGTGGTTATCGATTATATGACAAAATGGGTCGAAGCCAAATCACTACAGAAGATCACCGAGCAAGAATGCTTGAAATTTTTCAAAGAAGGAATGGTCTATCGTTTTGGTATCCCGATGGCGGTGGTCTCAGATAATGGCAGACAGTTTGTGGGATCAAAGTTCGAGGGCTTTCTGAAGGAGTTAGGAATTCAGCATCGCAAGACCTCGGTCGCTCATCCTTAATCTAACGGTCAAGTGGAAGTGACCAACCGAAACATGCTCAATGGGATAAAACGCAGGTTGGATGAATTAAAGGGTCGGTGGCCCAAAGAGCTGCTATCTATTTTGTGGGCATATCGGTCCACTCCGAGGACAACAACCGGGGAATCTCCGTTCAGACTGGCATACGGGACTGATGCACTCATACCAGTTGAGATTGGATCCCCCACCCTTCGAGTCAGTCAATACAAAGAACTGTACAATGATGAAGGTTTGAAAACAAACTTGGATTTGTTGGAAGAAGTCCAGGATTCAGCTATGATGAGGTTGGCCATCTATCAGTAGCGTACAGCCCGAAACTATAATCAGAAGGTGAAGCCGAGGAGGTTTGTAGTAGGAGATTTGGTCCTCCGGGAGTCGGAGGCATCAACCCCCCAGAACACTGGCAAGTTAATGCCTAACTCGGAGGGACCTTATGAGGTTGTAGAGGTGCAAAAGCCAGGTACATACTGGCTTCGAGCAATGGATGGGTTGGAAGTAAAGAATACATGGCATGCTGGAAGACTTAGAAAATTTTACCAGTAATAGTTATGTCATTCTTTTCTTTATCCATGTAACCTTTCAATCTTAAGTGAAATAAATAAAAGTTTTCTTTGGCGATGCTTAACTTCATTTATATTCATATGTCTCTTAATACTCGAACAGATAAACTTCGAGCACTATCCGATCAAAAGGTTTGGAAAGACACCACTGATCGAGATAAGCCCCGGGTATAACTGACCGAGAATTCGATAAATTCTCGAATCAGACAAGCTTCGGGCACTATCCGATCAGCAGGTTTGGAAAGACACCGCTGATCGAGATAAGTCCCAAGCATAACTGATCAAGAAAACTTTAAATTTTTTAAATCAGACAAACTTCAAGCACAATCCAATTAAAAGGTTTGGGAAGAAATAACCGATCGAGATTAGTCACGAGTATAACTGATAACAAAAATTTATAAACAAGGATATTCTATTTATACCTTGGAATTTTTACAAAACCCGATCGCTTACGATTCGGGCAGAGTACAAGCAAAAAGGGATAATAAAAAGTATAAGTCCTAATAAGAGCTATTTAGGAGGAAGGTTGTCCTCAGCGTCGGCCTTAGATTCGTCATCAGAAGAGTCAAGGATGGAGATATCGAGCCCGGCAGCCATCAGCTTTGCCTTAGCCTTTTCCCGATAAGCTTCATACCCTTCTCCAAATTGAGCCATGACCTTATCATTCAAAGCTTCGGACTCTTTGTACTCGGCAATTGCCTGCTGTTTGGCCTCGGCGAGCTTCCCCGGAAAGGATTCGGCTTTGGCGGATAGGGCGATGTTTTCACGCATCACGTGCCTCATCTGGTCCAAAACCTCAGCATACTTCTCCGCGATGGAGTCCACCGCCTTCTCCCTATCCTTGACCTCGGAAGCCAGATGCTCCTTGTCCTCGACCAACTTCTTGGCATGGCTCTCGAGACCGACGAACTCATGTTGAAGTAGGGAGTATTTTTCTTTTAGTTCGTCGGCCTGTCGCCCGGCCTGGGTCACCTTATTCCGGGTCTCAGCGTGAGAATCCCTCTCCTTCAGATCCGCCTTAAGACCTCGAACTTCAGCCTCGAGCAGCATAACATCCGACCTCAGTTGAACTTCCTTTTGGGTCATTCGAGCTAGAGGTGGAATGGCCCGAGATAAAACGGCGTTGGCCTAAATCAGAAGAAATGAATCAGCTATACGACATAAAATATGAAAAATAGCTGGAAAATTTAACCGATCTATGAATTACCTGGCACTGGGCTCGGACGTAGGCCACCAAGTAGTCTTCGAAAGTGAACCCTTCGAAGCGGCCGTTATCACCAGATAACTTGAAAGCGTCAAACAGCTGGAAAGGGAACACTTCAGAACGGTTCTTTGGCCAACAGGTGGTGGGAGATGTGACGCCCCCAAAATAGGTCCAATCCACCCAACCTATTCTGAGTCGCCAAAATACATGGTATAGAAAGCAAACTACAACTTTAATAATACAGATGTCGTGTAGAATACGACAATACAAACTGTGAGTTTAAATACAAATATTTCCTTCTAGACAATATACACACCCAAATAAAGT
The DNA here is from genome assembly GCA_020205615.1 of Panax quinquefolius. Lineage (NCBI taxonomy): Eukaryota > Viridiplantae > Streptophyta > Magnoliopsida > Apiales > Araliaceae > Panax > Panax quinquefolius. The sequence goes on from CM035156.1 coordinate 131,400,241, forward strand.
CCTCATTACAATTATTCATACACTATTTTACAGAAATAGTGAGGACAGCTAAAACATCTTCCTAGAACCATCACTCCATACCCCGACTCGATCCTGCTATGTTCTCACCTCCTGGGAAGAAAAATGGAACAAAAAGGAAAAGGGTGAGCTCAACTAGCCCAGTAAAGAACATTATGACTAAGATAATATACAAAAATTATCGTTAGTCTTCAACGAGGAAAAATCGATAGAATCTGATAGACAACAAATTTTAGATCAACAACTGCAGCGGAAACAACAATCCATTAGAAGAGTCACGTAGAGAATGAATTCTACTATCTTCTAATATTTAAGAGTCCATCATCAATATTTTATCCATGTAACAACAATCAATATACATCTTTTAATCAAATAATCATCTTTGCACTACAGGCCAAAGATATTCATTTATATCGCCAGTTGGTCATGTTCATCTCAACACCTGTTCATCTTTGCATTAGGGGACAAAGATATTCATCAGTTAATCATTCATATTTACACTACAGGCCAAAGATATTCAACAATATCATCATTAAGGACTGAGGATGATGAAAAACATATTTTTAAGAACGAATCTAGTGAGATAGAAAGACAAATATTAGGGATTCGTATAACGGTTTATCCAAGATCAATAATACTTCATAATAACTGATTTTGAAGTAGAATTCAAAAATAACGATCAAAACATGGATACAATCAAAGATAGTAGCCAAAATAGACATCTTGGACAAAAAGGAAAATTTTCATTTTTCGGTGAATAGTGCCGTATACGTGAATAGTGCCATATACGTGAATAGTAATCCCGACACAAAAAGTTCTAAATTTAATTAAAAAGTTCACCAATAATTCGGTATAATGATATTGAAGAAAATAATATCATTTAAGAAGAAAATAACATCTCTTACCTCAAAATAGCCGTATTTCTGACTGAATATCGGATAGAAAGCTGACAGAAACTCGCATCGTATAGCAATACTCAAAGTATCAAAATACTCATTAAAATGCACTCGACAATATAGAGAGAAAGGAAACTTGTTTCTGGTGTGATTTTCAATTCTAACTTAGCCCTCTATTTATAGGAAAATGCTAGAACGCCAAAGGAGACTAAAATAGTAAAATATATTATTTCTTTTTTTCTTCCTCCACGCATCCTTACTAGTCAAGCTAGCCACCAGCCATCTTTGAACCAAAAGATAGCAGCCCATGTGTTCAAACAAGAGTGGGTCCCACCCAAAAATTAATAAAAATCATTTTATTTTCTGAAACTTCAACAATTCATAGAAAATAGTCCGTTTATCAGAAAAATACGAATTTTATGTCCATTCTGACTGAAATTGAATTCTCTACAACTTTGTAGAAGAAAGTTTTTACAAATTCCAAACTAAAAATATCTGAAATCCACAAACGGGTGATTTTTAATACCTCCAATCCGACAAAATACTGATAAAACACCTCAGCATTAATTCTTTCATTAATAACCACATAAATAAATCCATTATTTATATCCACATCAAATAATTATTTTCTTATCATATAAATCAATAATTAATTATTCACAAATAATATTATAGAATCACAATTATGACAACCGGTAGTTTCTCCTCAGAAAGAGGGGGCTTTCCAATAAGGATTTCTCCTTACTGGTACACAATTAGGTGACCAAACCTCTCCTTAGATAGAACTTTCTAGACATTACCAATAATGTTATCTCATAATATTATTCAAATAATATGAATTATTGATCTGATAATGGGAAATATTGTGCAGTGACAATTATTGAAACAACAGTAATATAAACTATCAACGCAACAATTATTGAATCAATAAAATACAATATTAAACAGTAATTACTGTAACAATTATTGAGTAGTGCCTTCTGACGTACGAATCAATAATTCAACAATACTGTGAAATACCGCGTGCTACTGTATTTTAACCACTAGGTAACCCAACAGTGTTAACGGTAAAAATTACGCCGTTATTCATACAACTCATATTTTGTCATTTTCTTCATCCGATAGTTATTCTGTTATGGGGCCCACAATTGACTGTGCCGTCGTACGGATATTCCCCGACAAAAAGAATATTCCACGACCAAAAGAATATTCCCTGACAAAAATGAATATTTTATAACCACTTGCTTATTTTGTAAACTTTGCACATTTCACCCATAACCAAAGCATTATATCAAATTAATACCTTATTAATTCAAGATAATAAATAGAGAAAATTCAATTTCATTTATAATAAGTTGGGGTCTTACAACCTCCCCTCCTTATAAAATTTCGTCCTCGAAATTGACGTACGTACCTAGCGTTTCGAACAAGTGAGGGTACCTCGCTTTCATTTCCGATTCTAATTCTCAGGTCATTTCTTCAATAGCATGGTTTCTCCACAAAACCTTAACTTGTGGTATAACCTTGGTGCGTAGGACATGCTCTTTCCTATCCAAAATCTTAACAGGTACCTCCTTGTACGTTAAATCTTCAGCTATCTCGTCCGGTTCTAACTTAATAATATGGGTCGGGTCTTTCACATATTTACGAAACATAGATACGTGAAAAACATTATGAACACGAGACATGCTTGGAGGTAATGCGAGTCTATAGGCCACATTTCTTATTCGGTCAAGAATCTCAAATGGACCAACAAAACTTGGATTGAGCTTTTCTCTCTTTCCAAATCTTGTAACTCCCTTCCATGGAGCAACACGTAACAGTACATGATCCCCAATATTAAATTCCACGTCCTTTCGATGAAGATCAGCATAACTCTTTTGTCAATCTTGTGAGGTTTAAATACGTTGTCGAATCATTTCGATCTTTTCTGTAGTCATGTGTACTAACTCTGGTCCCAACAACGTTACTTCTCCCACCTCGTCCCAGCATACTGGAGAACGACACTTTCGTCCATATAACGCCTCGAATGGTGCCATTCCTTTACTTGCTTGATAACTGTTGTTGTAGGAGAATTCCACCAGTGGCAAGTACTTATCCCAACTCCCTTTGAAGTCTAGACACAGAGTCTTAATAGATCTTCAAGAGTTTAAATAGTCCTCTCTGATTGTCCGTCCGTTTAAGGATGGTATGCTGAACTGAATCGTAAATCCGTGCCTATAGCTTTCTGCAAGCTAACCCAAAATCTTGAAGTGAATCTTGGGTCACGATCCGAAACTATGGATACTGGCATGCCATGCAATCTCACAATCTCATTCACGTACATACGAGCAAGACGTTCAAGGGAATAAGTCTCACGTATTGGTAAGAAATGAGCAGACTTTGTTAATCTATCAACAATAACCAAAATCGCATCTATGCCTTGAGAAACTTTGGGAAGACCCGTAACAAAATCCATGGTAATGTGTTCCCACTTCCATTCCAGAATCTCAAGTGGTTGCAATGGACCTTTTGGCACTTGATGCTCCGCCTTTACCCGTTGACAGGTTAAACACCTCGAGATAAACTCCGCGATCTCTCTCTTCATATTATTCCACCAAAATGTATGTCGAATATCATGATACATTTTGGTACTCCCAGGATGGATTGCAAACGGTGTGTTGTGTGCCTCCATCATGATTCTATGCTTCAATTCAGAGTCGTTAGGAACACAAAGTCTAGAGTTGAATCGAATTATTCCTTCTTCATCGATTCTTGCTTCTGGAATAGCACATTCTTGTACTTTCTTCTTTATACGTATCAGCCCCAGGTCCGTAGCTTGAGCAGCTTTAACTTTATCGATTAAAGTCGATTCTACTCGTATATTTGCCATCATTATGTGGGTCCCTGGAGTCTTTAATTCTACCTCCATCCTTTGCAAGTCATACAAAATGGGCCTTTGCGTTGATAATATTGCACTCGTACTTGCATATGATCTTCTACTCAATGCGTCAGCTACTACGTTTGCTTTTCTAGGATGATATGGTCAGAACAAGTGCTGAAATGAGTCGCCTCTTGAACTCTTGGAAAATCTTCTTGCATTCCTCGCTCCATAAGAATTTTGTATCTTTCTGAGTCAGCTAAGTTAACGGAGTAGAGATTCGAGAAAGTCCTTCCACGAATCTCCGATAGTAACCAATTAAGCCTAGAAAGCTAGATATTTTGATTACTGACTTAAGTTGTTCTCATATGTGATTCATATCCCAATCATGGATTACACGTCACAATGGCACCTATCGTTTTTCCACCACACAAATATAGAGTTCCCTACGGAGAGTCTGGCTTTGGTGCATTCCACAAAGGAAGTCACCAGATAGAGGCTCGGGTACCAACTTTTGTACTTGGGTTTTTAACTCCTGAAGTTCAATAGGAGCCATTTGATAAAAGATTTTAGAAATGTGTTTTGTACCGGGTTCAAAGTCGATACAAAATTCAATATCACACTATGGGGTAGACCAGGAAATTCTTCAGGAAATACATCAGGAAATTCACTAACAACAAAAAATTTATTCAAATCTGACGTGTCTTTATTCAAATCCATAACATGGGCTAAGAAAGTTTGACATCCGTTTTTCAAGAAATGAATGGCTTTATGGCTTGATATGAAAGTGACTGATTTTAGTGGTTTAGTTGTTTGAATTCGTATAACAGGTTGGTTAGGAATATGAAAACTAACAACCTTACGAAAACAATCAATTTTGGCATAATGAGTGGTTAACCAATCAATTTCTAAAATCACATCAAAAGCGAGTATCTTTAAAGAAATAAGATCAACAGGTAATGTGATTGTGCCAACTTGGATCATGCAAGATTTATAAACTGTAGATGTAACGAAGGTTTCACCCAACGGAGTTTCAATGGATAAATCAAAGTCTAATTTCTCCGGAGTCAAGTTTAAACGTTGAGTACAAGCAAGAGATATAAAAGAATGGGTAGAACCGGTATCTAGTAAGGTATAAACTTCGCAAAAAATTTTGATTAACTAACCCGTGATAACTTCATTTAGGTTCTTCACTTGTTGGGAAGTCATGACAACCGCTCTCCCTTGAACTACCCGACTTTGACTTGTCTGGGGCAGCATTTGGTGTCATCACTACCGTTGAAATTGAATTTTCTATAGGGCATATTTCACCCTCAACTGCTTCATCGTACTCCTGTTTCATGATCTGAATCATTAATCTTCGGTCCATATCGAATTGGGATTGACCGCAATGTATAGGGTAATTCAAAACTCGATGTTGGGTTCTCTGAATTGCTGTCCAAAAAGAGAAATACATATCATCTATTTTAGCCTTCTTTGATCGGACATCTCTTTCCACAATATCAATGCGTCGTGCGGCTTTTTCCCATGCATCACTCATTCTCACTCATTCAGTTGATTCTTCTTTCAGCTCAGATTCCAGCTTTATCGTCTTATACTTTGCCAAAGAGTGCTTCTGTTCAAGCATCACATATCGGCTAACACAAGCTTGAATTGTTGCATCCTTTTACTCCACGACCGCCTGCCGTTCTTCAGCCTGCTCTTCTAACTCATGAATTCGATTTTGCAATTCTAAATTTTGATCATAAAATTCTTCTAACAAATTCTCCTCAGGTACCTCTTCTTCCTCACTCTCAGCTGCTACCTCTGCGACTATCTCGGGTGCAACTATCAATTCTTCACTCACAACATGGATATCTGTAATTCCTTCTTACTTTGACATCACATTATCTTTGGTTCTTTGATTAGAGGTGTCTCCACGATCTCATTCACTCCATTGTTAATGTTCTCAGCTGCCATTCTTAAAAACTGCCATAAAACAAGGGTTAATTAAACAAATTAACATGTCACATAATATCCCTATATTATGACCGACCAACAAATAAGCTTAGTTAGGACACACTAGCAAAGGATTTACTCATCTCTCCCCTCCTAGTTCTATTCCCTGATCTCTGCCAGAGACCATATCCCTAAGCTTTGATACCAACTGTGACGCCCCCAAAATAGGTCCAATCCACCCAACCTATTATGAGTCGCCAAAATACATGGTATAGAAAGCAAACTACAACTTTAATAATACAGATGTCGTGTAGAATGCGACAATACAAACTATGAGTTTAAATACAAATATTTCCTTTTAGACAATATACACACCCAAATAAGTCCTCATTACAATTATTCATACACTATTTTACAGAAATAGTGAGGACAGCTAAAACATCTTCCTAGAACCATCACTCCATACCCCGACTCGATCCTGCTATGTTCTTACCTCCTGAGAAGAAAAATGGAACAAAAAGGAAAAGGGTGAGCTCAACTAGCCCAGTAAAGAACATTATGACTAAGATAATATACAACAAATTATCGTTAGTCTTCAACAGGGAAAAATCTGATAGAATACAATAGACAACAAATTTTAGATCAACAACTGCAGCGGAAACAACAATCCATTAGAAGAGTCACGTAGAGAATGAATTCTACTATCTTCTAATATTTAAGAGTCCATCATCAATATTTTATCCATGTAACAACAATCAATATACATCTTTTAATCAAATAATCATCTTTGCACTACAGGCCAAAGATATTCATTTATATCGCCAGTTGGTCATGTTCATCTCAACACCTGTTCATCTTTGCACTACGGGCCAAAGATATTCATCAGTTAATCATTCATGTTTGCACTACAGGCCAAATATATTCAACAATATCATCATTAAGGACTGAGGATGATGAAAAACATTTTTAAGAACGAATCTAGTGAGATAGAAGGACAAATATTAGGGATTCGTATAACAGTTTATCCAAGATCAATAATACTTCATAATAACCGATTTTGAAGTAGAATTCAAAAATAACGATCAAAACATGGATACAATCAAAGATAGTAGCCAAAATAGACATCTTGGACAAAAAGGAAAATTTTCATTTTTCGATGAATAGTGCCGTATTCGTGAATAGTGCCGTATACATGAATAGTGTCGTATACGTGAATAGTAACTCCGACACAAAAAGTTCCAAATTTGATTAAAAAGTTCACCAATAATTCGGCATAATGATATTGAAGAAAATAATATCATTTAAGAAGAAAATAACATCCCTTACCTCAAAATAACCGTATTTCTGACTGAATATCGGATAGAAAGCTGACAGAAACTCGCACCGTATAGCAATACTCAAAGTATCAAAATACTCATTAAAATACACTCGACAATATAGAGAGAAAGAAAACTTGTTTCTGGTGTGATTTTCAATTCTAACTTAGCCCTCTATTTATAGAAAAATGCTAGAACGCCAAAGGAGACTAAAATAATAAAATATATTATTTATTTTTTTCTTCATCCACGCATCCTTACTAGTCAAGCTAGCCACCAGCCATATTTGAACCAAAAGATAGCAGCCCATGCGTTCAAACAAGAGTGGGTCCCACCCAAAAATTAATAAAAATCATTTTATTTTCCGAAACTTCAACAATTCATAGAAAATAGCCCGTTTATCATAAAAATACGAATTTAATGTCCATTCTGACTGAAATCGAATTCTCTACAACTTTGTAGAAGAAAGTTTTTACAAATTCCAAATTGAAAATATCCGAAATCCACAAACGGGTGATTTTTAATACCTCCAATCTGACAAAATACTGATAAAACACCTCAGCATTGATTTCTTCATTAATAACCACATAAATAAATCCATTATTTATATCCACATCAAATAATTATTTTCTTATCATATAAATCAATAATTAATTATTCACAAATAATATTATAGAATGACAATTATGACAAACAAGCCATTCCCAGGAAAGAGGGGGCTTTCCAATAAGGATTTCTCCTTACTGGTGCACAATTAGGTGACCAAACCTCTCCTTAGACAGAACTTTCTAGACATTGCCAATAATGTTATCTCATAATATTATTCAAATAATATGAATTATTGATCTGATAATGGGAAATACTGTGCAGTGACAATTATTGAAACAACAGTAATATAAACTATCAACGCAGCAATTAATGAATCAATAAAATACAATATTAAACAGTAATTACCGTAACAATTATTAAGTAGTACCTTCTGACGTACGAATCAATAATTCAACAATCTTTGTCTGCAATAAGCGTCTTCTTGTATTTTAACCACCAGGTAACCCAACAGTGTTAACGGTAACAATTACGCCATTATTCATACAACTCATATTTTGTCATTTTCTTCATCCGACAGTTATTCTGTTATGGGGCCCACAATTGATTGCGCCGTCGTACGGATATTCCCCGACAAAAAGAATATTCCACGAACAAAAGAATATTTCCCGACAAAAATGAATATTTTATAACCACTTGTTTATTTTGTAAACTTTGCACATTTCACCCATAACCAAAGAATTATATCAAATTAATACCATATTAATTCAAGATAATAAATAGAGAAAATTCAATTTCATTTATAATAAGTTGGGGTCTTACAGGAGAACTATGGGATGAGCTCGGTTTGGAGGAGGGTGTTGATGTGACCACAGGATCAACCTCGAACACTTGTTGCTCGGGAGTTGGCTGCTCAGAGGCTTCGGTGAGTCGCGGTTTCTTGGATCGAGGTTCGAGAGGGACCTCTTCGATCTCCTCCGAATCCTCGATCACAGTAACTTGTGTAGGGGGCGGAGGAGTCGGCTTCGGGGATACCACAGGAGTGGCCTTGGTAGAAGCTTTCACAGTGGGCTTGGAGGATTTTTTGGCCTTCTTCAATTGAGCCGCTTTCTCAGCCCGACTCATCTTTAAGGCATTTTTGGTGGTGGTGGGAGGCTCGGGCCCCGAAGTAGAACCCAGAGAGAGCTCGGTGATAGGAATGGTGTCCTCGTCGGGAGCATCGTCGGCCACTGGAGGTCTAATTGACCCGGTGGCAGTAGGAGGAGGTGTCAGAGAGTCATCGGCACCTTCGAGTTTGAAAATGGTTATTGTACAGAAGAGAAGGAGTTAATGTATAAAATATCAGAATGCAAAGAAAGGAATTTAAAGGGGAAGATGCTTACAGTCGTGTTTGTATAACTAGGCTTCTTTGGACAAGGCAGTCAGACTCCATTCGGTCTTGCTCAGTGTCCTGTAAAAGGCCTTGAAGGCGTCGACCCGATCCTTGGGAAATTTGGCAACTTTAGTAACGGGGTCCTCGGAAAGGGCCCAGTGAGGAAGGAGGTGGAGGTCAGATCCCCTGGCGAAGAACCACTTGTCATTCCACCCCTTGTTGCTCGATGGGGTCTTGATGAGAACGGATCGGTTGGGTCATTTGTTTAACTGACGAAGGCCTGGCTCTTTTGACCCACTAACGGTGAATAGGGCGAAGAAGAAGTCAAGACCAGGAGTGATCCCGAGTTCTTGGCATAAAGCAATGAAAGAAACTAAGTGGATGTATGAGTTCGGCACAAGCTGTACGAACCAGATCCCGGCAAAACAGAGAAAGGAAGAAATGAATTCATGAAGGGGGGACCGAACCCCATATTTTAGGAGGTATAGGGGGACGGCCACCCATTCGCCTTTGGGCCTCTAAAATATTTTCTCATTGGGATTGGGTGCCCGAAGCTTATATTCTTAGGGGATTTTGAAGAGGGTTCGGATGTCAGAGATTTGAGAGGGTGTGATGGTTGACGGGGTGTGGAGATGAGAAAACTCCTCTTGGGAGTGGTAAGCATTTTGGATCCTAGCTTCGACATTGATGGGGGTAGGGAGTACCGAGGTGGAAGGCTTATCGGAGGACGCAACTGGTAGTTCAATCGGGATCAGATCGCCGGTGGTGACAGATGGAGGAATAGGCTCAGTAGCCGGAGGAACGTTAGAATCAGCCATTTGGTATAAGATTGAGGGGAATGAGACATAGATGTGAGTCTTTAAGAAGAAAATGGATAAGAATGGAGCTCGAAAACAGGTAGAGTGATTAAAATTAGCAAGAATGGGGAGGAGCTGAGTATTCGCCGGAAATCACCTTGCCGAAAAGTTTAAATGCAGAGAGTTTGAGATGAAGAAGTCAGTAAAGGTGGAAATAATGGGGGAAAGGGGGTTTTTATAAGCCCGTTAGCCCGAAACCCAAGGGTGGCTATTAAATGCTTAAGGTGGGTCCAGGCATGAAAAGGTGTGCAACATTTCGAATATCGAGGACGGACCATTTGGCTTCCCCATACAACGCATCATTAGCTATCATGACCTCTCGAATATCTGACCTTCCAAGTCTCTAATTATAAATATATTACAATCAGAGACTGGGGGCAATGTTCGGGAGCATTTTGCCGACCTTCGTGTGGGCCAAAGGCCTGACATTAGAAGGAGTTTATGAATCCACTAGGCTGAAGCCCATGGTAAAGTTGGAGGTGTTCAGGTCGGCATCTGAGTCCTTTTGGGCCGGAGCTTCATCTTAGTGGATGTCTCCGGGTTCGGTATCCGAGCCCCTCGGGCCAAAACCTTACCCTGTTGTGTGGAGTTTTGGGTCGGGTCTTCGAGTCCTTTGGGCTGAGACCTAAACCTGATGGTGGGATTGTTTGGGCCTGCACAGTGGGCTCTCCTATGTGCAGAGTTTGGGATCCTAATCATAATTAAATAAGGTCACTCCAAAGGTAGTGATTGGATTTGATTCCACTTGCACCTTTTAAGGAGATTGTGTGGGACCCAAGTTATGGTAACTACCATGACTAGGAGTCCTAATCCGACTCAGACAAGGATTCAAAAGGTGGTGAGCATTATAAATACAAGGCTAAGGTTACAATTAACAAGTAACACCTACTTTTGAGCACTAAACACTTAGCCTCCATTGTTGAACCTTGCAACGACCTGTACTTATTCTCACACCTGAGCTATCCCCTGACGGCACAAGCCGTCAAGCTTCTGTGTGATCTGTTATTGTGCAGGTTCTAGCGTGTGGATTCTATGATTGGAAGCGCAGACTAAACTTGGCGTTAACATAACCCATTTCAGATTTCTTTCAATATGTCATCTTCAACCTAAAACTTGAGTGGAGAGAAAGCTTATAAGCATTTGAGTTTCCACCCTCAGTGTACTTTCTCTCTTCACCGTTTTAGGTAGATTATGATTCCTTGAAAGAATACTGTTATAGTTCATAAGGAGGAGAAATCATGATGTACATATTTATATTAGTGAGGAACCGTACTTTTTTACTGTCAGTTTCTCAACAGTCATTTATCTTAAATATACTGAGTTTAGGCATTGATGTGCATAGTTTCTCATTTGCTCCTGACAACTAATTGCTCCAGTTGACCTTCAATTAATCAGTCGTGGTCTTGAAGATGCAAGCTAAAAGAACATCAACATCTTTAGTTCTTTAACATCCTTGAATTAACAAGGTTTACATCCAGCTGCTGGTTAGCCAGATACATGTTTGAGAAGTTCTTCTTTCTTCTCTAGATAAGCATTTCTTAGCATGTGTGGCCTTTTCATCTTTTCAGGCTGGTGGATGTTTGACTCTTTTCTGTTGATGTCTTTTGAGCTTTCTAGCCTGGTCTTTAGACTACAAGATTGACCACGAGCAAGGATTGGTCTTGTTGATATGGCAATCAAGAACATGGACCAATCTGAACAGCTTCAGGTGTATATACACATTTACCTGTACATAATATTTCCAACGTGTGAGCTCATCTACATATAACAAGTGACTTACTACTAAACTAAGTTTAGAATAATGTTTGTGCCTAGGATCAGACTCAAAGTGATTAGCTTTTGAATATAGCATGAGATCCTGCTTTGATACCAATTGTTAGTTCCCAGTAGGCACAATATAGATCTAGAATGGGGGGTTGAATAGATCCTTTTTCTTTCAAATACTTTTCTCGTTTATTTTGTATTGCTCATGAATTAGCATATGACAAATATAAGATTCTTTTCAAGCACAACGGAATAAGTAAAGGATCCCCTTCATTGATATATCCATAATCAGTCATACATTGTTCGTAGAGTTAATTCAGTAGTAAGCGGTTAAAACATACATAACAGTTCTAGCAGTTAATGTACATAATGTAAATGACATAAAGTAAAAGACACAAGGGGTTTTAAGTGGTTCAGAGACTTAAGCTCCTAATTCACTCTTCTACTTTCAACTAGCAGGATTTCCACTAAGGAAGGGCAGCACCCTAAATCACTAAGATTCCTTCAAGGCCAGCAGCCTTGGAACTTCAGTTCACTAAGAACTCTTCAAGGCCAGTAGCCTTGGAACTCTTCTAGTTCCTTAGGAACTCTTCAAGCCCAGCAAACTTGGAATCTTCATTTAGTCCCTCTGGACAAGGACTCCTCAGGCCCTGGCTTCTTGGCGTGATCATCCTTGAAGTGCAGTTGAGTGTTGCATGATGCTCAGCTTCTTCAGTTACTCAACCACTTCTGATGATCCCTTGATGAACTGCCTTGAAGATCATTCTTCTTGATACTTGATGGCTACACATGATGGGTTTCTAAGATGACTGTAAGCTCTTCTGCTACGTACTTAGAAACTTTTTCATGCTTGACACCAAGATGGCGTTGGTAATTTTCATTCTTGATACTTGATGCCTTCTCATGATGGACTTGCTAAGATGACTATGAGCTCTTCTCTATGGTACTTATAGTATTCCCATAATGGACATCAAGATGACATTGATGCTTTTCTTTCTCTCGACAGTTCAGAACACTCTTCTTGTAGTAGAACTCTCACTTCTACATTGTAGAACTCTCACTTCTACTTCTTTCTTTATCTGTCTCTAAGTGTTCTTGGTGGATCGTAGAGTGAGCCTTCGGACCTTTATTGGTCACTCACTATTTTACGTTGCGTAGATCAGTCCACCAATTCTCCAAACTCAGCAACTCTGGCAACCTTTGATCTTTGAAGCTCTAGCTAATTTATACTCCTTCCCAATCTTCCCGTTGGAAAGTAACTGTTGAGAACTCTTTGAATTACTTCATAGATCTCGAGTTGTTTGGTGCAGATTGCAGATGTGACATGACATGACTTTCTGACACTGCAGTCTACTGTTTCACCTACCCCATCAGATATGTTACTTCGATGTCTCGGGCAGGTCGATGACTTTATTTTCCCTTCTGATTTCTTGATCAGAGGTTGTCCTTGCATTGATGCTCTCAATAAGCTTTTGTCCAAATACCAACCTTTTGATTGAGACGTTGCCAATGCTTCAATCCTCAGTTGTTTGAACTCTACGATTCTAATGCACATCTTCTCTGACCTGATCGTAGTGTCTTGTTGACTGATGCTTATTGACATGTAGAGTCAACACTATGATCTTTGAAGGATGTTCATTGGATCTTCAATGTAGAACACCTCTTCCTTCTCTTGTGCAGCGTCTCAACACTTTTTTGCCTCGACTACTCTCAGATACTGATGGCTTGACTCTTTGTTTTGGTCCCTTCTGAACAAAAAGACACTTCAGATTTGTGGCGTGTCCAGCTCGCTTTCTCCTTGTGATCTCCCGTTCACTTATCATCAATGGACTGACCCAATGCTTAATCACTTTAGCCTTATTCTTCAGAGGCTAACCAATATCTCTGTGTACACTCCATCAGTTCTTTCTTTGTTTGGCAAACACTACGATCCTGGTGCTTCCAAGATCATTGTCTTCTATTTACTTGACAGCAACTGCATTCGCTGACTTTCCTTAGTCAATTACTGAAGTCTTCTTATGATCAACTTGTGGAAGACTTCATCTCGAATGGCTTCACAACTCAGTCTGCATACTGATTTAGTTGATGCTTAAATCTTCTATTAGCTTGCATGTCATTCGTTGAGTACTCTCTGGTTTCCTTCAGGTGGGATGTATCTTTGTTGTACCAACCAGAGGCTTCATTCCTTTGGATATTCTGGGAGTACTCATTTGTTGAGAATCATATTTTCTCTACAATTCTACCTTGGCGTTGTGAGCACATCTGTTGAAATCTTAGCTCTACAATCTACGATTCAGCTTCAGCTGTGTAGACACTACTACTTCGAGGTCAGATGTTGACACTGTACGATTTTTAACTTTGTGTTCATTGTCTTCATCTGATCTTGCTCAACTACGATATCTGCTTCTGATACGATCAGTAGACTCTACGACTTTGAGTGTAGTCTATGATTCTTGACTTGGCTTTGACATTAGTAGACTCTACGACTCCGAGTGTAGTATAAGATTCTTGACTTGGCTTCGGCAGATGCTCGGTCGGCTCGTAGGCAGGCTATCTCTATGATTATGAACATGACTTCCTCAGCAGACTACGGCTCCAAGGAAGTGCTACTCGACACACTACGATCCTTCCTCGTCTCTACTGGCAGTCTACGAACTCCGAGATCTACTATCTTGCACACTATGATTCTGCCTTGATAGCTCTCGAGTTTTCCTTGACTCTCCTGGCATACTACGATTCCTGGTGCAGTGCTCGACGATCAGACAAGCCTGTCTATTATATCATAAGATCAACCTAACATGCTTGATCTTTCTATATTTATAGTCCTTGTACATCATTTCTTTTTAAGGACTTTACAAAGCTGTTTAGCTTAAATAGGATCAACCTAACATATTTGATCAGTTCATTCTAAGTCCTTGTACATATGTCTTTATAATCTATCAGAGGACTTTACAACTTTTCTTAATGCAAGTATACTTGCATATTCATTCATATATATCATAATCAAATTGTGACGCCCCCAAAATTAGGTATACGTCACCCATCTTGGGTCGCCACTTACATGGTACAGAATTTAAATACAACTTACTAATATAACTATCGTATACAATACGACATAAACTGTGAGTTTGAATACAAATATTGTCTACTAGATATTATACAAACTCAAAAGGAGTCCTCATTACAATTATTATCACACTATTTCACGAGAATAGCGAGGACTACTAATGCTATCCTCTCGGACCATTACTCCGTTCCAGGCTCGTCGGCTATATTCTCATTTCCTGCAGATAACAGTGAAAGAAAGGGTGAGCTCAACTAGCCCAGTAAGAAATATTATAACTAAGATAATGCAGAATAAATTATCAATAGTAAATCAACAATGTTAAACCGATAAACTACAATAGACAACCGGTTTAAGCATGATGGAATATGCAATCCATTAAAAGAGTCAAGTAAAAAATAAAGTCTACTATCTTTTAGGTTTTAAAAGGTTTTCATCAATTTTTATCACTAAGACTCAGTTTAATGAATAAACCACAATATCTAATCATCCTTGTACCATGGTCAAGGATTTTCATCAAATTATCAATGGTCACGACTATACCGAATCACCCCTGGTCATAATCATACCAAAAACTATCCATCACTGCATTACAGGCCACTGAGGACTTTTGCCACATCATTTATAACAACCCATGATTATACCGAATGATCCCTGGTCATAATCATACTAAGTGCATCTATGCATGTAAGCCAAAGATAACATAATATAACATGAGGATGATGACAATGACATAATAATTCAATAAAACAAGTTCACGAATTAATTTATTCAGGAACTAATAACGTCCAAATTGTCGACATGATCTTTGCTTTGTAGAGTAAAATTCAAGAATGATCGGAAGAATATTTCCATGAAAAGATCTTTGGATGAAACGCAAATATCAAGAATATTCTACTAATTTCATGGAGTATAGAAGTCAAAGTTTTAACCATTTGAGTATAATAAAGAATGGAATAACAAAGGAAATCACCATACATGCCGTACTTCAGCATAGACAAGTTATTCCAATGAATAATAATAATGAGAACGGTCGGTGAAATTCACCTGGCGAGGATGTTCAACCGAGAATAATAAAGATGGAACCGGATCCGATTGTAAAAACACAGATAGGATATTCCAACAGAATGATAAAAAAGCGGAACCCGGTCGGTGTAAAAACATGCAGATGAGGATGTTCCAACAGAATAATAAAGATTTAAACCAGTCCGATTGTAAAAACACGTACGAGGATGTTCCAATGAGAATAATAAAGTCGAATAATGAAAGAATGTCACCAAGTATAGGGTAGTGGCGTATACTGAGTTATTCCAAACAGAATAATAAGGAATGGAATAATGAAGTTCTCTTCATGAATCTGAAAGAATAATATCCCTTACGAGTACAACAAATAATATTCCCTACCATAAAAGACCTTTGGATATCAAAGTAGTGAAGTACCGAATACTCTTCTTCTTCTTTCTCTCTATAGATTTTCTCTCTATAGCTTCTCTCTATAATTTCTCTCTAGAGTTTTAGTGAATTCTAAGAAAATAATGAAGGAATGGGCTTCTATTTATAGGAAAATAGAATGCATAGTAATTAATCCATGAGCGGTCAGATTGATTTACTTTAATCGATGGTCCATATTTAAAGCAAAATCTTTTAAATAAAATATCATATATTCTATTTATATAAAAACATTTTACTATGCAAACACTATGCAAAACCTTATGCAAAAACACTATGCAACACTATGCATAATAAAATATAATATATTCTATTTATAGAATAACTTTAATAAAGTATTACATTTTATATAAAAAGATGTTTACATTTTATTACGTTAATAATACTGAATAAAACAAAAGCGTCATTATATCATTATAATAATTCATATTATTAATCGATAATAATGGAATCAAACTTAGCGACTTCTCACATAAGCATCGATAATCAATACTGGTGTGCTACTATGCAACCACACGTATTCATTGTACTTTTACTACTAAGAGTAGTTCAACAAGATCAATGGTAAAACTTCCGCCGTTATTTCAATAAAATATTTTGTCGTTTTTCTCAATCAAGCCAATAATTACATTATGGGGTCCACCAATGATTGAGTAGTTGTCGAATATTCCCCTGCTAAACCAAGAATATTCCCAGACCAATTCGAATATAATACAACCACTTGCATACTTTGCAAAATTTATAAATACTACCCACAACTATAATATTATCTCAAATTCACACCATAATATTAAAAATTATTTCGACAAAATTTAAATCTTTATTGATAAAATCTGGGGTCTCACAATCTCCCTCCTTATGGAATTTAGCCCTCGAAATTAGAAGTGCGATACTGGTATGATAAAGAGATGAGGATACCTTGAATACTTTTATCGTTGAAAACATTAAATTCATTTTTGCAATCCAGGCGAAGATATTCATTAACAATTCATCTTTGCACTTCTGGGCCAAAGATATACAAGCTGTAAAACCAATAATCTTTGAGACTTAGCTTAATAGTATCACGACCATGAATTATCCATGCACCATTTGGCCAAGGATATTCGTGTTTTCAATTACTGATCATGATTATTAGAATAATCCTTGGTCATAATCATACCAAGTCTATCAATGCACTACTGACCAAAGATGACTTTTACCACATCCATGAATTAATATTTCATTCTTTGAGACTCATTTCAATAATTAATCCATATCATCGAATCATCCCCGCACTACAAAGTTAAGGATATTCATTAGTATCACGACCACGAATTATCCATGCACTACGACCAAAGATAATCGTGTATTCATTAGTATCACGACCACAAATTATCCATGCACTACGACCAAAGATAATCGTGTATTCATTAGTATCGGGACCACAAATTATCCATGCACTACTGACCCAAAGATAATCGTGTATTCATTAGTATCACGACCACAAATTATCCATGCACTACGACCGAAGATAATCGTGTATTCATTAGTATCACGACCACAAATTATCCATGCACTATGGCCAAAGATAATCGTGTATTCATTAGTATCACGACCACAAATTATCCATACTACTGACCGAAGATAATCGTGTATTCATTAGTATCACGACCACAAATTATCCATACACTACGACCAAAGATAATCGTGTATTCATTAGTATCACGACCACAAATTATCCATGCACTATGGCCAAAGATAATCGTGTTTTCAATTACGGTTATGATTATCTTAGAACAATCCACGGTCATAATCATACCAAGTCCATCTATGCATCTGAGGCCACAGATGACTTTCAACATAATATAAGCATGAGGATAATGATATAAAGAATCAATCAAATGAGATAAAGGATAAATATTAAACATTTATAATATAATTTATCCGAGATTCAAGAATATCCCCATGTTATCAATCACTTAATAATCTCATAATCTAATATCATTAATATTATAACAATATTTTAATCACTTCTTAAATTTATAAACAATTTATCTCAATTGTTTACGCTTCACCATATAATGCATTTAATCATTCAAAAATGCCATACTCATAAGATATCACCACCAATTATCAAATCCTCAAAAAAAAATATGCATATACTCTATATAGGATTCTCTAGCCATAAAATCCTATTTTCAACTTTGTTACTTCACATAACATATTTAACTCATATGTTAAGTAACTAAACTATTTTCATGAAAATACCAAATCAGTCCCAAAAATATTTCTTTTCTGGGATTTAGCATAATATAGTCCCATAATGAAAATATATTTTCTCGGAATTTTTAAAATTCATTTACTATTTTTCAAAATCAATTTCTAATTAATTCCTTAAGAAATTAGCTACCTCAAGTTTAACTCCAAAATTCCCAAATCTTGGCAGGACCTTACACATGTTAATGTGAGCCTCCGATTTAAATTTCATGGTCATCGAAGTTATAGAACTCCGGTTATAGCATTTTCGTCAAAAAAATCTAAATATTGAAATGGTCATAACTTGCTCATTTTAAGTCGAGAATAAGCTCATTTTTGGACAGGAGTTACCTTATACCATATACTTTCATTTCCCAAAAGGCTAGAATTTTTCTCATAATTTAAGTGGCCGAAAATGCCTTTTAAAAATAAAATCAGTAGCTTTTTTGAAATTTCCAATTTTTTCATTCTTTATTAAAATCGGTTCAGCACGTAAATCTACAACATCTTTTCCGGTGATTCCACTTGGAGATGCTACAAAACTCATAGATCTAACTCTAGACTTGACCACTTTGAAAAATTCAAAATATATTAGGAGATATGGTCAATTGAATTTCATATTACGTTTTCACAAAATCGATTTTCAACTCTTTGTGATTTCTAAGAAACTTTCATGTTTTCTCATAATAACCAACATAACTCATTATAACACTTACTAATACCACGTATACCCATGATTTTCATTAGTCCAATGCTTTTATTATGACTTTCATCATAATCCACGTAAACAGATCCTTTTAGTTGAAGAAATATTTGAGGGTTTAAGAAATGGGTTTTTCATATGCGGGTCAATACAAAATTCGATTTCACGCTCTAGGGTAGGCTAGAAAGTCTTCAAGAATACGTCAAGAAATTTATTAATGATAGAAATATCATTCAAAACTGTGACTCTCATCCAAAACTTGGATAATACGTCACATTGATACCAACTGTGACTTCTATCCTTTAACCTAGATAGCACCTCATAATGATGCCTATCAACTCACCATCTTCTTTCATGATGTCGCCTAGAGAAAGTCTGGCCTCGGTGCATTCCACACAAGGAAGTCAACAACGAAAGGTTCAGGGATCTTTACTTATGGCTTGATATGACAATGATTGACTTTAGTAGTTTGGTTACTTGAATTCGCACAACAAGTTGGTTATGAATATAAAAGCTAACAACCTTACGAAACGCATGATGAGTAGTTAACCAATTGATTCCTAAAATCACATCAAAGGCAAATATTTTCAAAAGATAAGATCGTGAAGTAGCGTGAAAATGTTTATTTGAATCAAACAAGATTTAAAAATAGTAAGCGGTAACGAAGGCTCCTACTAACGAAGTTTCAACCAATAAGTCAAAGTTTAACTTCTTGAGTCAAATTTAAGCGTTGAACACAACTAGGTGAAATAAAGAGTGGGTAGAAGGCGGTATCTAACACGGTATAGACTCAAGAGCTTATGATTAACTTACCCGTGATAATTTTATTAAGGTTCCTCGTCACGAGAAAAAACGCGCTCTCTTAAACTATTGGCTTTGGTTTGTCTCAGGGACGACCTTTGGTGCCTCCATCCTAGTTGAATTTGTCTTGATGAAAGCGACAAAATCGAGCTAAGTGACCTTCTCTTCCACAATTATAACATGCTTTGGATGACATGGCGCGTGATCTGGATGATGTGTCCATCTCCTCGCATTTGAAGCATATGATAGGTGGTCTTTCTCCTTCCTTAACAACGGGTCTTTGGTCTTTGGCGTCTTTCCATCATTGTTGAATTTCCTCTTCTTGAAATTTCCATTCCTATTATCTTGGCCATGGTTACCACCGAAATGATAATTTCCCCGATGGTTATCGTTGTTCGAGATGGTCATTGCCATTTAGACGATTATTATTGTGTTGTTGGTCGTTACCTTTTGGTCAGGTTGACTCATTATCGCGCTCCAATAAGCGAGCCCTATTCACAATATCTCGAATACAAACAAAGTTTATGAGAAATTAGGTATTGACGTATATTGGGTTTCAAACCTCTTAAAACATTCACGTCATTCGCTCCTCATTATCGACCAAATGGGACTTAACGGTGATAACTCGCAAATTTTGCCTCGTATTGCGTATTACGGTCATATTGTTTTGTTCCAACTTGATAAACTCCACCTCCTTCATGTGGCGAATACTTTCGGAAAGTATTTGTCGTTGAACAACTCTTAGTACTTCTCCCAAGATATCTTGAGTAATGTCAGTCGGGTACGTTTCTGATTCCCACCAAGATGTCGCCTCTTCACGCGCAACATAAAGGTGGCAAATGGAACCTTTTGCTCCTCGAGCATCCCAAGACATCAAATATCTTGGTGATCTGCTTTAACCACGTCTCGCTTTAAGTGATTACGCTTTCCAAAAACTCCGGTGGTCCCGGCTCCTTGAAGCGCTTAGCGGTGGCCGGCCCCAAGTGGGTTGCCATTATTTTCACCGCTTTATGAGCGAGAGCCGCCTTCGTCGATGTTGCATGAATTCAAAAAAACTCCTAAACGCATCCGTCGTTCGTCATTTGATCGGTGTTGTTGTTACGGGAGGATTATCGCCATCTGTCGCACATTATCCCGATTATTGATCTGTGGAGACTCAGCGGTCTCACGTGCTCCATTGCTTATCTCAACATTTTTGGATGCCATTTTCAAATCACGCCACAAAACAAGGGTTAATTAACATGTCACATATTATCCCATACACCTTAACCGACCAATTAAATACCAAATAAACTTGGTAGGTCATACTAGCGAAGGAATTTCCGTCTCTCCTCCTAGTTCTTATCTCACATCTTAGCCAGGATCATATCCCTAAGCTCGACGATACCAATTGTGGCGCCCCAAAATAAGGTATCGTCACCCATCTTGGGTCGCCACTTACATAGTATGTAATTTAAATACAACTTACTAATATAAGCGTCAGTATACAATACGACATAAGCTATGAGTTTGAATACAAATATTGTCTACTAGATATTATACAAACTTAAAAGGAGTCCTCATTACAATTATTATCACACTATTTCACGCGAATAGTGAGGACTACTAATGCTATCCTCTCCGGACCATTACTCCGTTCCCAGACTCGTCCCGACTATATTCTCATTTTCAAGAGAAACGGTGAAAGAAAGGGTGAGCTCAACTAGCCCCAAGAAGAAATATTATAACTAAGATAATGCAGAATAAATTATCAATAGTCTTGACAATGTTAAACCGATAAAATACAATAGACAACCGGTTTAAGCTGCGTGAAATATACGCAATCCATTAAAAGAGTCAAGTAGAAAATAAAGTCTACTATCTTTTAGGTTTTAAAAGGTTTTCATCAATTTTATCACTAAGACTCGGCCATTGAATAAACCAATAATATCTAATCATCCTTGTACCACGGTCGAGGATTTTCATCAAATTATCAATGGTCATGACTATAAGAATCACCCCCGGTCATAATCATACCAAAACTATCCATCATTTTGCATTCTGAGCCATTTGAGGACTTTTGTCACATCATTTATAACAAGCCATGATTATACCGAATGATCCCTGGTCATAATCATACTAAGTGCATCTATGCACGTAAGGCAAGATAACATAATATAACATGAGGATGATGACAATGACATAATAATTCAATAAAACAAGTTAACGAATTAATTTATTCAGGAACTAATAACGTCCAAATTGTCAACATGATACTGCTTTGTAGAGTAAAATTCAAGAATGATCAAAAGAATATTTCCATGAAAAGATACTGGATGAAACGCAAATATCAAGAATATTCTACTAATTTCATGGAGTATAGAAGTCAAAGTTTTAACCAACTGGGTATAATAAAGAATGGAATAACAAAGGAAATCACCATGCATGCGGTGCCAGATGACAAGTTATTCAACAGAATAATAATAATGAAACCGTGTCGGTGAAATTCACACACCGTGCAGGATGTTCCAATGAGAATAATAAAGATGGAACCGGATCCGGGTAAAAAACACATGATAGGATATTCCAACAGAATGATAAAGATGGAACCAGTCGATGTAAAACACATGCATGAGGATGTTCCAACGGGATAATAAAGAGCGGAACCGGTCAAGGTGTAAAACACATGTATGTGATGTTCCAAATGTAATAATAAAAAGGAGAATAATAGAAGAATGTCACCAAGTATAGGGTAGTCAGCGTATACAAAGTTATTCCAATGTAATAATAAGGAATGGAATAATCAAGTTCTCTTCATGAATACAAAAGAATAATATCCCTTACGAGTACAACAAATAATATTTCCTACCATAAAAGACACTGGATATCAAAGTAGTGAAGTACCAGAATACTCTTCTTCTTTCTCTCTATAGATTTTCTCTCTATAGCTTCTCTCTATAATTTCTCTCTCTAGAGTTTGGTGAATTCTAAGAAAATAATGAAGGAATGAGCTTCTATTTATAGGAAAATAGAATGCATAGTAATTAATCCATGAAACGGTCAGATTGATTTACTTTAATATGACAAATCCATATTTAAAGCAAAATCATTTAAATAAAATATCACATATTCTATTTATATAAAAACATTTTACTATGCAAACACTATGCAATACTATAAAAACATTATGCAACACTATGCATAATAAAATATAATATATTCTATTTATAGAATAACTTTAATAAAGTATTCTGCTTATATAAAAGATGTTTTACTTTTATTTTATTACGTTAATAATCTGAATAAAACAAAACGTCATTATCGCTATAATAATTCATATTATTAATCGACAATAATGGAATCAAACTTAGCGACTTCTCACATAAGCATCAATAATCAATACTGGTGCTACTACTTATGCAACCACACGTACATCGTACTTTTACTACTAGGAAGTAGTTCAACAAGATTATCAGCGGTAAAACTTCCATTTGTTATTTCAATAAAATATTTTTGTCGTTTTCTCAATCCAAATAATAATTACGCTGGGGTCCACCAATGATTGAGCCGTAGTTATGCGAATATTCCCCGCTAAACAAGAATATTCCCCACCAATTCGAATATAATATAACCACTTGCATACTTTGCAAAATTTATAAATACTACCCACAACTATAATATTATCTCAAATTCACACCATAATATTAAAAATTATTTCGACAAAATTTAAATCTTTATTGATAAAATCTGGGGTCTCACACAAATCATATATAAATAGGAATATCATTCACATGCTTATTCCTGACATAATGTTTCACCATCTAACCCCATGTACGAAGACCTTAACTCAACTAACTCAAATAATATTACAACATTTATAATATTATTACATCAGAGAAATTTAATTCTTTGGCTTTAATAACTCCCTCTTGCATCTTACCATTTTCTGACTTTCAGGCTCTTCTGCTCTAGCTGCAAAAATTTATTTATAGCAAGTGTGCGCATTTAATTGCCCTGCAAGTTTAAGCAGTTAAATAACAACATCATCATAAGAATAAAATAACATCTGACTGCAAACCCTTCAACAATTGAACAATAATTGTGAAGTTCTACAAATAAGCAGGAACAAATTTGGATTCCTATTCATCTAACATAGCTAAATTCATACTAACAATCTCCACTATTTAAAACCTTCTCATGATCGTTAATATCGATCTATCTCTCCATATAGTTCATAACTATACAGAACTCTTGTACCTTAATTCGTTCAATATTAGAACATTTATTGGAATTTCACAGAAGTGCGAATATTGGCCTAACACGTTGTTACGTGTCATCACATCATTGCACAGGGTGCAATCATACCTACATCTACACTTTGTTGCACGAAGTACAACCTATACTATCAATTGCCCAACTTATTTGATTTGGCACTACCAGTCTACTACAGTTCGAGAATTATTACAATTCCCATCTACATCAATAAAATCTCCAAATATAATGCTTCATCTGATTTTCAATAATCATCTCATCTCCTGCAATGAACTTCAATCATCAACATCTAACTTTGCAATGTAGCATAGTTTGAACCTCCAATATAAATATAAAAGAATTTGCATACGATTAGAATTCATACAATATATATATATAATCATTGCGTAAATTTAAAATTCCCTACTTCATATAACCTACCATCAAATGAGGTTAGAAAACTTGATCAAATAAAATATTGAGTAAGACTAGGAAACTTGCACAATATATAGTTTGTGTAAGTTAGGAAACTTGCCTTATATTCTCCATTACCGTTTACGCTACATAGCTCTTTGAATAACCTATATATATCATTAATGTAGAACATACCAATTAGTCACTTAATGACACTAAAATTGGTTTATATTAATTCTTATTTCATATTGTTTGCGCATTATAGTTTAATTAATGTGATTAATTCCAAAACATCTCTCAGCGTTACGTCGTTCAAAAACGTTACGACCTTCGTTATCATCCATCCATATTGGTTTATATTAACCCCATTCCATATCTTATAATACCTGTTTCATTTGAATTAAAACACTTTTTAAGTTCATTAACACTTTACACGACGTTTCGACGTTCATACATCACATGCCCGATTCGCCTCTTTTGCATATGTTTTGTATGCTCATACACTTATCTAATTCATCATTGATTAATGTTAAGCATCATTATATTTCATAATATTCATGTTTTAGAACTTATAACAGCATCTTTTATCGTCAGAAGCATTACACATTGCATACGCGCATGCCCGACGCCCTTCAATTGTCTCTGAATGCATAATAGTCCTACAAATGGCCAATTTAAATCGTGCTCTAGAACTCAAATCTCAAATCTTAATGAATGAAAGTTGTAGTTCTACTCTTTCTCTTTCCAGAACTTCTTGAATCGCCCCAATCGAAGTTTGTATGAGAAAGTTATGCCCATTTTACTACAGGAGGTCAAAACAGTCTTGTCTAACACTATTCTGAAGTCGCGACGCCCCAAATAGGCTTGTTGGCGGTGCTGCAACGCCGGCCACCCAAGGCTGATTTTGTTGAACTTCTAGCATGCTCTGTTTTTGCGATTTTTGCTTCAAAACTCATAACTTCTTCATTTTAACTCCGATTTAGGCCATTCTCAAGTCTATGGAAAGCTTAAAACATGCTCTACATTACTACTATGATTCCACAAATTTTTAAAATTATTAACATAATGAAATAATGGCTCATAGGTCCTCCATGGTCTAAATTTCTCCAATTTAATATACTTCACGAAAACTTCCTCCATGACTTCGTTTTAAAACTTTTTCAGTTCGTTCCACTTGGGTTGTTTTCATAACTCATAAGAGTATATACTAGACTTCTCAGAACTTAAAAATAGATTATACAATCCAAGGATATATCTCTAAAAGACAATTTATAAACTAAACTTCACATTTTTCATGTTAAAACCATTTCTTTCATTTTAACTTGCATTTGAGCACACCAACATCCATACATCCATCTTTATATGCATTTACATGTATATTAACACATAAAAATCATATATAACCTCCAACATAACATCATGCTCTTTCATCAAAATATAACTCCCGCATGCATGCATAAATATTCATTCTAAGCTCTAAAAGTGGTTTAAAGGTTAAATGTCATTCTTTCATCATCTTCTTCATCTTCATGCATACCAACAATGATATATATCATTTCATCGTCTTTATCATCCTATATCATACTTCTATAACTTAAAAAGAAAGTAATATCAAGCTTCATGCACATGGTGTTAGGATTACCTTGCTAGGAGTTTTTCTCTTAGTTCAAGCTTAGAAGTGCTCTTCTCCTTTGTTGCTAGTTTCCCCTCGTAGCCTTCCTTTTTCTTCTCCTAAGTTTCCTCTCTCTCCTCCCTCTAGGTCTCTGCTCTCCCTTCTTTCTTATTTTGAGGAAGTAATGATACTTTGAAAAATTCTGACAAGTATACAAGGTAGAGAGTATATATAGTATCTTGCTAGTAGCTCAAGCTATTCCTTTTATTATGCATGTGCCTCTCCTAAATTATCAGCCTTTAATTATCATTCGTGATTCTCCAAGGTTATCAATATGATTTAGCCAATTAGGGAGGACGAAACCTATTTCCTTAGGATCTGTGACTCTCATTTCTTTCTTTTCTGCAAATCATCTATCACTCTCTCCTCAATTACACCAAAAATCAGCAGCTCCTATGGGGCCTCCTTCATCTGATTATTAAATCCCTGCTCATTTAATTACTCATTTGTCCATTTAATTGCATGTTTGACCAATTTGGACTAATAAAATCAACTTTTTTCATAAAGACAGTCGATTCCTACTAACATTAATATTCCCAACATTATGGAAATATTTTCGTCAACAATTTCATCTTTGAATTTTTGAGTTTGACCTTTCTTGAAAAAGTCACTGTTAACTTTTTGACCAAAAAGTCAACCCCGACACCTTTTGTGTTTTTAGTCCATTCCTACTAATTTCGACATTCTGGACTCAACAGTCCAGTTTGCGTCTCCAAATTTGGAAACTAATATCATTGATGAATTCTTTAATGTAGATATTTGTATGACAGCCGGTCAAGTAATAAAGGACCTTTACATGTTTGAAAAAATAATAACCTATGATAAATTATGATATAGGACATGAACATGTAGATTAGAAAAAGGAGGGGGGTTGAGAAGAAGAGTGTTTCACCCAATCCTCGATGCCAGTATGTGACACCCCCAAATCTAGGTACTTCATTCCCACTAGATTTGGTGTTCACTATCTATTCATTCATATCTATCTACCCAAATATAATAAAACTTTAAATCATAAATCCTCCCTTTTAAATAGGGTTACATCATTAATCAAAAGTCTTCCCAGGTTGTCTAACCTTAAACATCAATCAAGTGCATAAATAAAATTATTACATCACATCATTAATTAAAAGTCTATCATCATAACAATAAAATTACAAGTCCTCATCACTTGTACATTTTTCCCTTTCCTTTGCTAGTTGTAGGTTCGTCAATCTTCTCAACTTTAGCTGCAATGAGTGTATAAATATGCAAGAGTGAGTAAAATAAATACTCACTAGATATAGCAATGAATCAAACAAGAATATAATAACTGCCAATGAATAGGCTAATCAAAACTGAATGGTACTCTATCAATGATAACCAAAGACTGGAATCAAATATGGAATATATATCTGAGGGTCATAAGACCACTTAACTATGTCCTGATTGTAAGTAATCTTTCAACTTCAACATTAATACCATAAGACTATAAGGACTCCTCGTACTTAGGGGGATCAACCCTTCGTACAATGTATTGTGCACCAACATTTCAACGCTAAGCGTAAGTTATCCCCTAATAATAGGGTTGTTCATCTCAGTATTTAGAATACAAGTGTGCATCAAAGAACATTTGGTTTGGATAAGCTTTCAAGGATAATTTGAAGTTTAACGATCATCAACTAGGGGACTAGTTGAATCAACAATGCTTGATAACACAACAGTTATTTAATAACAACATAACATAGAACAATTGAGAATCATAGGTTAACTGACTATATATATTAAACTCATGCTTGGAAATAACTAGAGAGCATAAGTATTGAACAAAATGAATAAAATGATAAACCTTTGCTTGAACAATAAATAAGCTAAGGTTAGGATCTTATAACATTAGAAATGAAATTACGGAACGTACATTAACTGATAGCAAGCTGAAAACTAAAAACTTGCCCAACATGGTATTAACTCATGCAAAGTAACAAAACAACTCAACAATAGAGACGAGAGTTCAAAAACTGCCTTCATTATACAGGAATAGAATTTAAGAAACTTGCTTAACTATAAACAAGTTAGAATGAATCAACTATAATGAGAATTCCAACAACATTAGAGTTAAAGCTTACTCAAATGAAATTTACGAACAAATGACTTGTTTAATAACAGTTTAAGATAGGAAACTTGCTCAATCAAAAGAATAAAGTTACACAATATAATAATAGAACTAGCTCGACGAAAGTGTAGAGTTAGAAAACTTGCTCAATTATAAAAATAGAATTAGAGAGCTTGCTCAATGTAAAAAGATAAGTTTAGAAACTTGCCTCGAGCGTAAGCTATAATATTAAAACTCACGTTCACCTATATATAGTATTAAAACTACAACATCTATTAAACATACTAATATTCACTTTTCAATATAACACACATTTCTAGCTAAACTTGTCATTCTAGTACAAGTCTTACATTACCATTTATATTTCAGAAATTCCAAGTGTTGACTTCACAACACTTGTCTAACATTCATTGTGTATACTAAGTTCTCACATAATGCGTTCGCAACTTACTAATCATTTTTTCAACTTTGAATTTACTAACCACATAACACGACTATGTTTTAACCTTGTTATTACATGGTTCTCACATTAACATAACATTAAGCTAAGTTACATTGAATGTCCACAGTTTGCAGAAGTAGCAGACTTCACTATCTACGATATTTGAATCTTGGCGCCGACTAGCGTTAGTTTTTACACATGACAACAAAGACGCTCACGCCAGGCAACAGAAATTACCGCACTGCTGATGCATCGATTTCAGATTTTCTACGAATGTGATTCAACACTGTTATTAAGCCAACTAACATGAATTTCACCCATAAAACAGTGTAATTAACATATACAATTGGTATAAAACTATAACAAACATGTTTCCTCACATATATATCAATATAGAACAATTTAACAACAACTTTAACTAATTTAAATCCTTCAATTTCATATTTTCATACAAAAACTCCATTTTTGACATCCTTCATAGAATTCATCATTGTGATCACAATTCTTGTCCAATTTACTTAGTTCAAATTATGTTTTCTTCGTTTCTTAATGAACTAGCATAATCAAGCTTCAATTAACAGTTTAGCATACATATTGACCACTAAAATTGGTACTTTCAGATGCCATGTGAAAAATATTCACTGTAAACACTTTTCCTACTTATTAACCGTAATTAGCATACAAATTTCTTGTTTAAACATAAACTCTAACATCACCAACATGTATAATCACAATTACCAGTTATACATATCAATAATTCAACAAATTGAATTCACAGAGCATGAAATTTTATGTTGTAAAAACCCATATATAAACATATACACATACATAATATTAAGGTTAAAGAAAATACCTTCAATTGGCTTGTAATACTGGCTAAAATCGCTGGAAATTTCTTTGGAAATGCCTAAGTTCTCTCACAATTCTCTCAACTCTTTGAAATCTTACGCTTAATAAATGACCAGCTGATAATACTATGTGTAAACTAACATAAACTGATATAGCCATAACACCGATACTAATTATGTCAGTTACCAACTAATAAATGTATAGTTTTAAATATATTATATTTATTATTTATTTTATTTTATTTGTTTTATTTATAATTCAAATATTAAAAATCCAAAAGCCATAAGGCTCCGTTTGGCAAACCCTTTAAAATTTAAAGACTCAATATATTTAAGCTTTGTTTGGTAAAACTAAATTAAACTCCTTTAATTTCTTTTAATAAATAATTTAGTTTATAATTTATAATCACATATTATTTATTTGGATTTTCATATCCAACATTAACCAAATAAATTAATTACACATACTATATTTTAAATAAATATACCACTTAAATAAATATCAGAAAATTATAATTTCATTATAATTTTATATCGATAATTTAACATATCATTTTAAATTATTAAATCAACACAACAATATAACATCTCATGTTATATTACAACTCTCTCCATTATAAATCACATAAATTTAAAATTTTATTAATTCATAAGTATTTAGTAACAACATCCACATCAAATAAAATATTTATTTCATCAATTTCAACCATAACACATCAAATAAATATTTATATAATTCAATAAATATTTAATATCACAATTTGAAATTTTGGATTGTTACATCCTTCCCTCCTTACAAGGATTTTGTCCCCAGAATCACAACTCGAATAATCAAATCGTCACATTCTTCCTTCCTTACAAAGATTTTGTCCCTAGAATCGACGACACAGACTAAACAAATAACTCAGGGTAATTCTTCATCATTTCAGCTTCGAGTTCCCACGTAGCCTCTTCGACGTTGTGGTTCTTCCATATCACCTTCATAGAAGGTATCACTTTATTCCTGAGCACTTGTTCTTTCCTGTCGACTATGTGGATAGGAATATCTTAATAAGACAAATCTTTACTGAACTGCAATGGTTAATATTCGATCACATGCTTGTAATCGGGTTTATACGGTCGTAACATCGACACATGAAAAATGTTGCGAATATATTCTAATTCTGGAGGTAAAGCTACCTCGTAAGCCACTTCTCCCACTTTTCGAAGCATCTCGAAAGGTCCAATAAACCTTGGGATTAGCTTTCCTTTCTTGCCGAAATGAATTTTCCCCTTCCAAGGAGAAACTTTCAGGAACACGAAATTTCCTGCTTCAAATTCGCGATTTTGCCTGTGTTGATCAGCATACTTCTTCTGTCGATCTTGAGCAACTACCAGTCTTGCTCTGATAAGCTTGATAAGTTCAGCGGTCTGCTGCACCAGTTCGGGGAATAACAGTTGACGTTCACCAACTTCAACCCAGCATAGTGGAGTTCTGAACTTTCTGTCGTATAATGCCTCATATGGCAGCATACCAATGCTTGCGTGGTAACTGTTGTTGTATGAAAATTCCACCAATGGTAGATGATCATCCCAGTTTCCTTTGAAATCCATAATGCACGCTCTAAGCATATCTTCTAGCGTCTGAATTTTACATTTGTTTTACCCATTAGTTTGTGGATGATATGTTGTACTCTTCTTCAATTGCGTTCCCAAGCATTCTTGTAATCTTTTCCAAAAATTTGATGTGAACCTCGGATCTCTGTCTGATACAATTGAAACTAGAACTCCATGTCTTGACATAATCTCCTTAATATACAGTTTCACCAGCTGATCAAGATTAAATCTAATCTTTATTGGCAAAAATTGTGTAGATTTTGTTAGTCTGTCCACTATCATCCATATAACATCGTATCCTTTCTGAGTCGTTGGAAGACCTACCATAAAATCAATTGTGATATGCTCCCATTTCTATTCTGGTATCTCTAACGGTTGAAGTAATCCGCTTGGTCTTTGATGCTCTACCTTCACTCTCTGACATGTTAAGCACTTCGCAACGCATTCTGCAACGTCTCTTTTCATATTTGGCCACCAAAAATGTCACCGTAAATCTTGATACATCTTCTTACTTCCCTGATGAATCAAATATCTTGAGCTATGAGCTTCCGTCAAGATGTCTTCTTTAATATCATGTACTGCTGGAACCCAAATTCATCCCTCGAATCTTAGCATTCCCTCAGTATTAAGTTTATACTTCACCTCTTTACCTTCGGCAACACGTTCCTTTATTTTTCTGAATTCTTCATCCTGTAGTTGAGCATTCTTCACCTTGTCCACCAAAGTTGGACTAGTTTCCCCCTGGTTCAATTTTTCGTTAGATTCTTTTGGAAATTTTATTTCCAACTCTAGCCTTGCCATTGCTAAAATGAGCTCCTCCTTATCCGTTAACAACATCAACTTCTTTCGGCCTTTCCTACTCAAGGCATCTGCAACCATGTTTGATTTACCTGGATGATAAAAGATCTCACAATCATAATCTTTTATCAATTCCATCCATCTTCTCTGACGCATGTTCAGGTCCTTCTGTGTGAAAATATACTTCAGACTCTTATGGTCTGTGTAGATTTCACACTTCTCTCCATAGAGATAGTGTCTTCATATCATCAGAGCAAACACCACTGCCGCCAATTCTAAATCATGAGTCAGATACCCTTTCTCGTAATCTTTCAATTGCCTTGATGCATACGCGATGACTTTACCATTTTGCATAAGGACACAACCCAATCCTTTGTGTGAAGCATCACTATACACCACAAAATTTCCTGTATTATCTGGTAATGACAACACAGGTGCCACACTGAGTCTCTTCTTCAATTCTTTAAAACTCTCTTCACATTTCTCCGTCCAAACAAATTTTATAGATTTTCTCGTCAAATTCGTCAACGGACTGGCAATCTTGGAAAAATCCTGGATAAACTGTCTATAATAGCCTGCCAATCCCAAGAAACTTCTCACTTCTGATGGAGTTCTTGGTTGTTCCCAATTTATCTCAGCTTCAACTTTTGATGGATCCACTGAAATTCCATCCTTATCGATTACATGCCCAAGGAATTGTACACGTTCTAGCCAAAATTCACATTTAGAGAATTTTGCGTACAACTTTTCTTTCCTTAACGTCTCCAGCGTCAGACGTAAGTGTTCCACGTGTTCTTCTTGAGTTTTGGAGTACACCAAAATATCATTGATAAATACCACCACAAACTTGTCTAAAAATGGTTTAAACACCCTGTTCATCAAATCCATGAACGCTGCAGGGGCGTTTGTCAAACCAAAAGACATTACCAAAAACTCATAATGTCCATAGCGAGTTCGGAATGCCGTCTTCGGTACATCCTCCTTCCTTACTTTCAGTTGGTGATACCCACTTCTCAAATCTATTTTCGAGAAATATCTAGCACCCTTCAATTGATCAAACAAGTCATCTATTCTTGGCAATGGATATTTGTTTTTAATAGTGACTTTGTTTAACTCCCTATAATCAATGCAAAGACGCATTGATCCATCCTTCTTCTTCACGAATAACACCGGCGCTCCCCATAGTGACATACTCGGCTGAATGTACTTCTTATCTAACAATTCTTGCAGTTATACCATCAGTTCCTTCATCTCTACTGGAGCCATTCTGTACGGGGCCTTCGATAACAGAGCAGTTCCTGGCGCTAAGTCGATCACAAATTCAGTCTCTCGGTCAGGCGAAAGTCCTGAAAAATCTTCCGGAAACACGTCCACGAATTCCCTAACCATTGGTATTTCCTCCAATTTTACGCTCTCCTTCTTTTGAGTATCGACTATGTAAGCTAAATAACCCGCATAGCCTTGATTCAACAACTTCTTGGCCTGCATAATCGTTAGACATCTCGCATGTCTAGGTGATCTGCTACCAAAGAAAACTACCTTTGACAGAGTCATAAGGTTTACACATTTCTTTTGGCAATCAATTATCGCTCCATAATTGAATAGCCAAACCATTCCCAATATCACGTCAAACTCTCCAAGTTTTATCAGGATTAAATCCACTGTCATAATATTCCCCTTTATATTCACCCTACAGTTCTTGTATACGAACCTAACAGGAATCACTTCCCTATTCGCAATTTCTATTTGTAAAGGGAAATTCAGCTCCTCACTAGGTATTTCTAACTCAGCAAATTCATCAGATATAAATGAGCAAGTAGCACCCGAATCAAATAATACATATGCATTTATATCATTGATTGGGATAATACCTTACACGACATCTTTGGATTGCTCCGTGTCCTGTACTATCATGTTGAAGGTTCTGGCTGTGGGCTTGTTTGATGACGTTGGTCCAGCAATATTCAGTGTACCTCCACTAGCATTTCCCTTGCTTCCATTTGCCTCCCTAGATTTCTTCTTTGGACACTCGCAAGAAAAATGATCCTTCGACCCGCAGGTGTAGCAAGCATTCTTCTTGGGTTAAGTGCAATTTGGGGCAATGTGACTCTCCTGGCCACAGTTAAAGCATGCTCGCTTCCCCCTTAAGCACATACCCATATGAAACTTCCCACATGTAGCATATGCGTCAATCTTCTTCCTTTGCTGGTTACCTTGCTGATTTCCAGCTCCCAGATTTGCATTCCACTTCCTCTTCAAATTGTTGTTGCCATTTCCACCGTTACCACCACCACTCTTAACTTCACCGTCACTCTTCTTTTTCCTCTGCTCTTGGTTGTGCTTTGTTACAGCTTCGCCTCCACTCTCAGCGAGAATTGCCTTCTCAAGCACTACTGCAAACGTCTTTAACTGGAACAGGGAAACCCTATTGTACAACCAGGGCTTCAGTCCCAGCTCAAATCTTCTTGCCTTGCGCTCATCCGTATTCACCTGATATGGTGCAAACCTTGCTAACTCGTTGAATTTTGCTGCATACTCCGACACTATCATGGTGCCCTGATTCAATTCTAGAAACTACACCTCCATCTGATTCTTCAAACTTTCTGGGAAATAGGTCTCAAAAAATATTTCCTTAAATCTATCCCAAGTTATTACCCCTTGACCTCCTCGAGTTTTATTGGCTTGCCACCAATAACTAGCCACTGCTTTCAACATGAATGTTGCTAAAGTAGTCTTCTGGTTATCCCCTACCCTAGCAACATCAAACACTTTCTCTATTTCCATGATCCAGGTCTGTGCCTCAACCAGATTCATGGACCAACGGAACTCTGGTGGTCTAATCGCCTTGAAATCCTTAAAAGTTGTACCTTGATTCTGTGGTTGATTCTGTAATTCACCCATCAATAACGTCACTAGTTGCTGAACTGGGTTATCCTCAGCATTGTCGTTATCCTCAGGGTTCCTTTATCGTGGTTGACGTCTTGGAGGCATTTTTTGTTAAAATACCCCATTAGATTCTATTCAACCTTTTAAGTATTACTACTTAATTTGCACACCATATAACATTATCACGTAACATATAACACTTTGAATGAAATAATAACTTTTATTCATTCATAATCTTTTAAAAACATCAAAACAATAGCATCACTAATATTTACATTACTTTCCTGAACTATAACAGTTCCAGGACAACATCATCATCATCTATCCCATTGGTTATATAATACCCGGGATTTATAATTTATTTATCATATCATTAATCGCATATCAGATACATTCCCTACAATGTCCTACTAAGATACTTTGTAGCCTTACGACGCTCTTCCTCCATAATTCGAGTCATTGTTTGGCGATCTAAAATGTACAATGGCAATGTCTCGAACTGAATAGGATAACACATGACTCGATCTTGAGCTCGATTGATCACGGTGTTGAATACGTTATTCAACTCTTCCATCTTGATCCTCTTTGCTTGTGTGTCCTTCTTTGCCATCCTTGCTTGTTGATACGCTTCCTTGTACGCGTCCTCGGCTCTCGCCCTCTTAGTAGATTCCTCTTTCAACTTATTCTCCAGCTCTGCAATCTTCTTTATCAGTTTCTCATTTTCCCCTTCAGTGTGGATCATCTTCTCTTCAACATTGTTTAGTCGTTCTTCTCGATCTTGGATTTCGTTGTCCTTCTGCGTCATTGCTATCTGCTGTTCAGCTACTATCTCTAGCAACTCCTCGACGCTATCATGAAGTTCCACATTGCGGTCGTGTACGTCGTCGTACATACGGGCAGCAATCGAGTTAAATGGGATCTCTTCCTCCTCATTCTCATCCTCATCCGATTGTGGTAGCTCAATGGGGTCCTCCTCGTCCATCTCTATCTCATTATCCTCATCAAGTAACCCCTCCTGCTCAACTACTGTGACCAACGGAGATGCTTCCTGTGGCAGTAGCTGTTCCCAAACCACAAGAATATCTCGAGGCTCCTCCTCTCTAGGCATCTGGGATCCTTCCTCCCTAGCCTGACTGGATCCTCCTACATTAGTCATCCTAACAACCAAAATTTTATGTTTTAATTACTAATCATTACTACTCAACACTGACGAGCACATAAGTTGTAATCACATAAGCACATAAGTGTTTTATTACTTTTTCTTTCCTAAAACTCGATAAGAGTTTATCACCACTATCTTTTCAAAGGTTACTTCCTAAGGCTTTTCCCCACCTAAGGTTCATAACCTAAAGCTTTGATACCAACCTGTGACACCCCCAAATCTAGGTACTTCATTCCCAATAGATTTGGTGTTCACTATCTATTCATTCATATCTATCTACCCAAATATAATAAAAATTTATATCATAAATCCTCCCTTTTAAATAGGGTTACATCATTAATCAAAAGTCTTCCCAGGTTGTCTAACCTTAAACATCAATCAAGTGCGAAAATAAAATTATTACATCACATCATTAATTAAAAGTCTATCATCATAACAATAAAATTACAAGTCCTCATCACTTGTACATTTTTCCCTTTCCTTTCCTAGTTGTAGGTTCGTCGACCTTCTCAACTTTAGCTGCAATGAGTGTATAAATATGCAAGAGTGAGTAAAACAAATGTTCACTAGATATAGCAATGAATCAAATAAGAATATAATAACTGCCAATGAATAGGCTCATCAAAACTGAATGGTACTCTATCAATGATAACCAAAGACTGGAATCAAATATGGAATATATATCTGAGGGTCATAAGACCACGAACTATGTCCACGGTTGTAAGTAATCCTTCAACTTCAACATTAACAGTCATAAGACTATAAGGACTCCTCGTACTTAGGGGGATCAACCCTTCGTACAATGTATTGTGCACCAACATTTCAACGCTAAGCGTAAGTTATCCCCTAATAATAGGGTTGTTAATCTCAGTATTTAGAGTACAAGTCCGCATCAAAGAAAGTCTGGTTTGGATAAGCTTTCAAAGATAATTTGAAGTTTAATGATCATCAACTAGGGGACTAGTTGAATCAACAATGCTTGATAACACAACAGTTATTTAATAACAACATAACATAGAACGATTGAGAATCATAGGTTAATTGACTATATATATTAAACTCATGCTTGGAAATAACTAGAGAGCATAAGTATTGAACAAAATGAATAAAATGATAAACCTTTGCTTGAATAATAAATAAGCTAAGGTTAGGATCTTATAACATTAGAAATGAAATTACTGAACGTACATGAACTGATAACAAGCTGAAAACTAAATACTTGCCCAACATGGTATTAACTCATGCAAAGTAACAAAACAACTCAACAATAGAGACGAGAGTTCAAAAACTACCTTCATTATACAGGAATAGAATTTAAGAAACTTGCTTAACTATAAACAAGTTAGAATGAATCAACTATAATGAGAATTCCAACAACATTAGAGTTAAAGCTTACTCAAATGAAATTTACGAACAAATGACTTGTTTAATAACAGTTTAAGATAGGAAACTTGCTCAATCAAAAGAATAAAGTTACACAATATAATAATAGAACTAGCTCGATTTAAAGTGTAGAGTTAGAAAACTTGCTCAATTATAAAAATAGAATTAGAGAGCTTGCTCAATGTAAAAAGATAAGTTTAGAAACTTGCCTCGAGCGTAGTTTATAATATTAAAACTCA
This sequence comes from Panax quinquefolius, assembly GCA_020205615.1. Taxonomy (NCBI): domain Eukaryota; kingdom Viridiplantae; phylum Streptophyta; class Magnoliopsida; order Apiales; family Araliaceae; genus Panax; species Panax quinquefolius. The sequence continues at coordinate 131,437,819 of CM035156.1, forward strand.
CGTTCACCTATATATAGTATTAAAACTACAACATCTATTAAACATACTAATATTCACTTTTCAATATAACACACATTTCTAGCTAAACTTGTCATTCTAGTACAAGTCTTACATTACCATTTATATTTCAGAAATTCCAAGTGTTGACTTCACAACACTTGCTCAACATTCATCAGGTATACTAAGTTCTCACATAATGCGTTAGCAACTTACTAATCATTTTTTCAACTTTGAATTTACTAACCACATAACACGACTATGTTTTAACCTTGTTATTACATGGTTCTCACATTAACATAACATTAAGCTAAGTTACATTGAATGTCCACAGTTTGCAGAAGTAGCAGACTTCACTATCTATGATTGGCATCAATGCTGCATCAGCGCCAGCTTTACATCGACATATATACCAAGCGCTTAGGGACAAATAAGACTCACAGGCAAAGAACGCTGCATGAACAGGTTTTCATAGCGATGCATCAGTTTTAGTTTTTACAGAACGTGATTCAACACTGTTATTAAGCCAACTAACACGAATTTCACCCATAAAACAGTGAAATTAACATATACAATTGGTATAAAACTATTACAAACATGTTTCCTCACACATATATATCAATATAGAACAATTTAACAATAACTTTAACTAATTTAAATCCTTGAATTTCATATTTTCATACAAAAACTCCATTTTTGACATCCTTCATAGAATTCATCACTATGATCACAATTCTTGTCCAATTTACTTAGTTCAAATTATGTTTTCTTCGTTTCTTAATGAACTAGCATAATCAAGCTTCAATTAACAGTTTAACATACATATTGTATAAGACCCCAACTTTTATGAATAAATATGAATTTTTCTATAAATATCATTTTTGAATATTAAGGTGTGAGTTTGTTATAATTGTGGGTAATATTTATAAATTTTGCAAAGTAAGCAAGTTGTTATATAATATTCGATTGGTTGGGGAATATTCGTTTTAACAGGGAATATTCATACGACGGCACAATCATTGGTGGACCCCACAACGGAAGTATTGTCGTAGTTAGAAAATAACAAAATTATCTTTTTATAAAAATAACGGTGAAATTGTTTCCGTTAAAACTGTTGAACTACCCGGTAGTAAAAGTACAGTAATACGCGTGGTTGCATAGTAGCACACGGTATTGATTATTGATGCTTACGTGAGAAGTCACTTAGTTACACTCAATTATTGCTACAGTAATTATTGCATCATATCTCTCATATTATTGATTCAATTATTGTCACAAAGATCATCTGCGCATAATATGTTATATTATTAAATCAATAATTGAGATGACAAAGTTATTCATATTATTATTTGCAATATTGACAATGTCTAGAAGTTCTGTCAATGAGAGGTTAGATAATCTAATTGCGCGCCAATAAGGAAAAATCCTTATCGGAAAGCCCCCTCTTTCTTGGGAACGACCTGGTTGTTAAATATTATGAGTTATAATTTTAATGATGAATAAGTTCGTGTTGATTAAAGATGAAATTGATAGTTCCATTGTGTGGGAATTATTAGTGTTAGTGGAAATCGACATTTATTTCGATAATAATTGATGTCTAGAGATTATATTGACCAATTGGGTAATTAACCGGATAAATGAGCAATTAATTTCTATTAATTCATATGCTTATAACTATTTATTCATATGTGTTTACTATTGATTCACATGCATGTACTATTAGGGGAGTTGGTGCAAGATTGATAATACTTGCATGACTAAATTAGAAATGGAGGTATCGATGAAGGTATTATACTATAATTATTTTTTTCACGTGTATAGAACTATTGAGTCACATGATTTACTATTAATTCACATGATTTACTATTAGGGGAGGTGGTGCAAGTTTGATAATACTTGCAGGACTAAGTTAAAAATGAAGAAAAAGAGGAAGGTATTATATTATAATATTTCGAGCCCCAAAACGTGCAATTATCGAAATTATATTTTCCTATAAATAGAAGCTCATTCTTCCTTCATTATCACCAATTCACTAAGACTCACAAGAGCAATTATAGAGAGATAAGCTATAGAGAGAAAGAAGAAGTGAAGTCTGCTACTTCACTATTCCAATATCCAGTCTTCTTCTAAGGTAAGGGGTATTATTTATTTCATATTCTGAAGAGATATTATTTTTCGTATTCGTATGAATATTATTTTCTTTCAATATTCATAAAGAATATTATATTCGATTCAATATTCATAGGAATATTATCTTGATGAAATATTCGTTTGGAATATTATTTTCAATTCAACAGGTTGTAAGGGATCTTTGTTTTCGCTCAAGATTCATAAGGAATAATATTTTCTTCCATACTCTGTAGTATGTGAGTAATATTATTTCGTCTCGTATTCCTGAATATACACTCATTCTGTTAAAGTATTGCTTCTATACTCCGTGAAATTAGTAGAATATCCTTGATATTTGCGCTTCATCCAGTATCTTTTCATGGAGATATTATTCTGAGCTTTCTTGATAATTATTGATCTTTTCATGACGAAATACTATTCATGAGTTACTATTTACGGGTACTATTCACCCCATTACTATTCACACAAATATTATTCACTCGGGTATTTGGGGGCACTTTTCATGCCTGGGTACTATTCACGAGGTACTATTCACCCGAAAAATTTATTTCTTTTTTGTCCAAATTATTTTTGATACATGAATATTATTCTTGAATTTTACTCTACAAAGCAGTATCATGTTAACAATTTGGATATTTTTAAACTCTGGATAAATTTAAAGTCTTTAATATTTATCCTTGATTTCGTTTGATTAATGCTTATATCATTGTCATCATCCCCATGCTTATATTGTGATGAAAGTCATCTTTGGCTTACGTGCATAGATGAACTGTTGATTGGTATGATTATGACCAGGGATCATTCGGTATAATCATGACCCGTAATGTAACAAATGATGTGGTAAAAGTCTGCATTGGCCTGTAGTTCATTGATGGACAGTTGTTGGTATGATTATGACCAGGGATTATTCGGTATAATCAAGACCATTGATGATTATATGAATATCCTTGGCCGTGGTGCAGGGATGATTCGATGAGGTGGTTTATTTATTAACCTGAGTCTCAACGATAAAGTTGATGAAAAACTTTTTAAATCATAGAAGAAGGTAGATAGCATGCTCTACTTCACTCTTCTAATGGATTGCTTGTTCCGCTGCAGTTAAACATGTTATCTATTATATTCTATCAGTTTAACATTGTTGAAGGCTAACGATAATTTATTCTGCATTATCATAGTCATAATATTTCTTACTGTGCTAGTTGAGCTCACCCTTTTGCTTTCATTGTTCTCTTCAGGAAATGAGAACGTAGCCGAAACTAGTCGGGGAATGGAGTGATGGTCCGAGATGGTGTCATAGTAGTCCTCACTATTCTATAAAATAGTGTGACAATAAATGTAATGAGGACTCCATTGAGTATGGATATTGTCTAGATGACAATATTCGTATTAAAACTCTGAGAGTATATTTTGTCGTATTTTACACGACAGTTGTATAATTAAGTTGTATTTAAATTTTTGTACCATGTATTTGGCGACTCAAGATGGGTGATGTATACCTATTTTGGGGGCGTCACAGTTGGTATCGAAGCTTAGGGATATGATCCCTGGATGAGATGTGAGATAAGAACTAGGAGGGGAGAGACGGGGAATTCCTTTGCTAGTATGACCTACCTAAGTTTATTTGGTATTTAATTGGTCGGTCAGAGTATAGGGATAATATGTGACATGTCAATTAACCATTGTTTTGTGACAGTATTTGAAAATGGCATCCGAAAACATTGAGATAAGCAATGAAGTACATGAGACCGTTGAGTCACCAACGATCAATACCCAGGATAATGTGCAACAAGAAGACAATAATCCTCAGGTAAACAATAACACCGATGAAATGATGAAAGATGGGATGTTTAGAGGCTCTATACAATTCATGCAACATCAGGCGAGAGCGGTTCCTGTTTAAAATGCAGGTGGAAACACTGGCAACTCTCGGATGGTCACCGCTAAACAGTTCAAGGAGCTGGGACCACCGGAGTTTATTGGAGAGCCAAAACCACTTAAGGCGGAGACGTGGATAAAGAAGATCACCAAGATATTTGATGTCTTGGGATGCTCCGAGGAGCAGAAGATTCCCTTTGCCACCTTCATGTTGCGAGGAGAGGCAGATTACTAGTGGGAATCTGTAAAGCGTACTCAACCTGCCGCACTGAAGAAGTCTTGGGAGAAGTTCCAAGAACTGTTAAATGACAAGTACTTTCCCAAAAGTATTCTTCACATGAAGGAGGTAGAGTTTATCAAGCTGGAGCAAAATAATATGACCGTGTCACAGTACGAAGCTAAGTTTGCCGAATTGTCCCGGTTTGCGTCCCACTTGGTTGATAATGATGAGAGAATGACTGTAATATCCTAGATTTTTCCATGTAATTAAACAATTTCAATAAACAAACTTATGTGAAATTCTTATGTGACAATTATTTTTAGATGAATTATTTATTTTATTATATGTTATGTGATAAGATGCATATTAATGGTTGTTACGGTTAGGCCAATTATTTAAATTGGTTAAGGATGGAATTAATTCTAATTAATTTCGTGGGATGACTTACAAATATGAGTTTGAGTTTGGAGCGGAATTTAGAGACGCGGTCTGCGTATTTGAGTCCGAAACGTCAAAATTAGGCAGGATAAACTGTAACCACGAAAATGTGTCACGAAACTGAGACATGTCTCATAATATTTTTAAATGTGTCACGAAAATGAGACATGCCTCATAATATTTTTATATATCCACCATTCTCTTTTACAATGCTCTTATTTATAGATATATGGACTTGGAAGTTTCATGACGTAAAATATCACATACAGTCAAATCTCTTCTCTTGGAACTTTATTAGATATAATATTATCTTAAATTTAGCCCAAGCACACTTTGAGCTTATTTAATTGTCAACTACAAATTTTGAAGTTGAGTTTGGCGAAACGAAGAGTTCCATGACGTCCGGGACATCGACTTTAGTAGGAATCAATATAAGTATCGACACGTTTGACTACGGAGGGCAAAATGGTCAATATGACTTGTTAATTGATTAAATGATTAAAATAATGTTTTTATTTACATGAAGTTCAGTTGTTGGGAGTTCTTGTGACAATCTATATGGAACAAAGGAGGGAGTATACGTACTATAAGGATTATTGAGGGAGGGGGAGGGGGAGGGGGGGGGGGGGTTACTCTTGTGTTATTAAACAAAAACCTTTCATTTTCTTAACTTCTACCCATAATTAGCCTAATGAATTGTGAGGGTAATGATATCTGATCATGGGGGAGTTGTAATGAAATTTGGAGATTTTAGTTTCATTACACTATATATGAGGTATATACATTCCATCTAAGCCTCTTCTTCCTTTCACAACAACTTTCTAACTAGAGAGCAAAAATAAAGAAAAGAGAAGAAAATATTGAGAGTAATAGATGTTGTGGTGATTTCTGGAGATTTTGGAGAGTCTAAGCGAGCAAGGAGTGAGTCTCTAACAGATTAAATCAAGAGGAATTCACCAAAGAAGTAAGCTATGAACCCATTCTCTATGTTCTTCCAAAACTATGAGAGAATATGCATAGGAGACCTTTATAAATGGTTTGTTTTGGAGTATGTGATGTTGGATAATTGTGGTCTGATTGTTATGGTGTAATAAGAACATAAGTTCTGGACAAATCATACCATGTATGCTTTAAAAATCCAAAGAGTTATGCCATGCATGCTAAGTGTTTGATATTATGCCTCTTAGTTGCTAATTTGATCAAAACATGAAAAGTTAGAGAAATGAATTGTTGTAACATGTATATATATGTTAGTAAATGTGGGTGCGGACAAAGAGGAATCAAATCCATGCATGCTAGAATCAAAATCATGTTTTTCTCAAAAGTTGGGTTAAACTAGTTTGCATGATTTTTCAGGATTTTTGGTCACACGAAATCATGTCTTAGAAAATCCATTTGTTGCATGTAATAGTTCTGTAAAATAGTATGTAGCATGAGGTATAACATGTCCAAATTTCATTCAGATCGAAGCTATATTGAGTGAGATATGAAAATCGTAAGGTCGCAGAAATAAACATGTTAGAAACCGAAAAAAATTGTGAACTACTGACCCTAAGGACAAATTCGAGGCTAGCTAAAGTTTCTAGAAAATTTTGGGCTTTTGGGTTATTATATTACACTGAATAAGCTTTCCATAGACTCCGGAACAGACTAATTCCGACTTCGGAGCAAGGAGTTATGACTTTTCAAAGTAGTTGCGTCAAATCTGTCCAACAAATTCGGAGAAGTCTCCTTGCACGGATTTTCTAGAATTTTGTGCTTGAAATTTGAAGATGGTCCATGAACGAAAGTTTCAGCCCCAGAGGTTAGCTTCGCGTGGGTGCAAGAATCGCTCAAAAATGTTTTAAAACGAATTAGTTATGACTGTTTTAGCGAGGTATGGTAAAGCTGAGAAAAAAAATTTAAAAACTGTTATGTTTGGGCATTTTTAAGTTCTGTTTTGGGCTGCCTATGATATTTAAAATGGGTGGCATATATTTTCTAAATATATTCTATTATGATGTTTATAGCATATCCAATAGGAGACCCTTTTATTTCAAACTAGATTGTGTATGAATGGTGATTAACGAGACACATGTGATTAGGTTATGTGAAGGTTAATCGCTAGCGTTAATCAGTAGCAGCTTATCAAAAAGTTTCCTAACCCTAATTTCTTTTGGGTATTTATTAAATCCTTACTAATATTATCGCAGTAAGGGTAAGTATTGGACTTGTGCTAGTTATTTATTCGTGCAAGTTTCTTCGTTGAAAAGTTATACAAACTTCAATTATCTTGCAAGCTTATCGATGATTATTTAGTTATTATTTTAACTGCCATATGTTTAAATTTCATTTCATTATCGAACTGTTCTAAGTATGTTCTTGGCCTTTGTTTCCGGCTAGTTTTTATTGATGGAAAAAGTCATTTAAAACAAATCTTTCGAAGCTATTAAATGTTTACCGATCCAAATTGCTTTGGTGCGGTCTCACATGATTACTAAAATGAACAACCCGAATAAACGGGCAAACAGATGTCGGGCAAATAGTCCCATTTCGCTTATGCAACTTAAAACTTAAAACTTGTGCACAACGTAGGGTACAATGGGCTGGTCACCTGGCGTACTTGCAGAGATCGTTTACAGTCTACACCCCTTAGTATGATATTGAAAATTCTTAAATTCTTATTCTCGATGTTCTTCTTTAACACTTGATAATCTTTCAACTGTTGAGATCTAGTAATTCAAATGCCTTTATCCTGATGTATATTTCCCATTTATTCCGTATACTTGCTGGGCAATTTGTGCTCATTCTTGTTTAAACCTTTCAGTTAAGGATGAGAAGGCTGAGGGTTCGGGCAAGGACAAGGGAAAGTCCAAGATGAAGTGATGCTAATGGTTATGTAATAAAATAATTATTTCCGCATATGTGTATTGTAGAGATAAACGCTATGACTAAGTTCCAGTATGTTTTAAGGTTGTAAAGACTTGGGATTTTATTTTGAATAATTATGTAATAGTTAATATTATTATTCCTTATTGTTAAGGTTTACTTAGTTAGATGATGGTGTATGTTGTATCGTGAGCACCAAGTTCTGTAATCGATGATTACACGGATTTGGGGGCGTCACAGGTTGGTATCAAAGCTATAGGTTATAAACCTTAGGTAGGAGTACCTTAGGCTATAACCTTAGAGAAGAGAGGTGAAGATAATGAACGAATACACTCAAATAGTGTTTGAACAATAAGAAGTAATTTAAGAAATTTATAAAGAAGGGATGAAAACATGCGTGAGAGGATTCAAAGAAGAATCTCGCAGAGTTATGGAGTTACCTAACTCCAATAATAAGAATGTAAGGTGATAACAAATAGACAATGTCTATAAGAAGAGATTGGTAACGAAGTTAAGAATGAAAAGTTATAGTTAAGTATGGTACAGTTGTACTCTTTAGTAGTTGAGGTATGGTATCTGGGCTAAACGATTCCGTCATAGAGCGGAGGTATATACGAACTAGTAACTCGGAACCTAGTTTGTTGGTTGTTTGTGGGAAACCACTCAGCGTACCATATTGAAACTGTTAAAGACTCGATGTGTTCCAACTGTAGAAATGGATACGTATGATGAAAGTGTAGAACTCGAATGAAATTTTGAGCGATGTAAATGAAGTTAAAAATTCTTAAAGGTAGAATTTTTTTTTATAAACAAGAAGATTCAAAGAAGAATCTAAGAGATATTAAGATAAGAAATGGGAGTTTCCTAACTCCAAAAGCCAAGATAACGAATAATGTCGTAAATGATGAAAAAGAGAAAGAAAGTAGATCGTAAAACAAAACGATCACGAGTTAAGAAAAGAATTTTAAGGGAGATGATTATAGAATAAGATCACGACGTGGTCTGTTTAAGTTATAAAAGAAAGATGGTCTATAATGTTTGAATAATTATAGCTTAAGGCTATGAAGATGGACTACTATGAAATAGCACGAGATAACTCATGAGGAGTTATAGATGATGTGATACGAGGAATTCATTATCGAGCAAAAAGCAAGTTATAAGCAAGATAGAGTTAGGTGGGATTTCAATTGAGGACTCATGTGATGGTGAGTTGTACAAACCTTTGTATGGGCGAGGGTTTTGTGCTTGCACTCGCTTTATCACATTGATAATCATTGGAATGTTTGTGTCGCGCTATTTGCTATATGCCTGTTGAGAAGGTGATTCTTTTCCCATGTGTATAACAGAAAGGTAGAGTATAGTTAGAAAATATTATAAGGTTAAGTGCGAGTTCTTAAAACTCATACTTATGGTAGGTTCGTGACTCATAATTATATGGTATATTTTTGAACCCCTCAGCGAATGGACGTCTATGGTCTGACTAGGATAAGTTCTTAAACTCATATGATTGTGGCAAGTTCCTGAACTCATAACGTGTGGTAAGTTTGACGAACTGGGTATAGATAAGTGTAAATGGAGTATTGAGGGTGATAAGAATAGATAGACTTAATAAGCAATGGATCATTATAGAAAGTGGAGTTGATGGTGGAAGCATAGGTACTCTAAATGTGACGCCCCCAAAATTAGGTATACGTCACCCATCTTGGGTCGCCACTTACATGGTACATAAATTCAAATACAAACTTAATTATACATCTGTCGTGTAACATACGACAATACATAAACAGAGAGTTCTAATAGGAATATTGTCATTTAGACAATATCCATACTCAAGGAGTCCTCATTACAATTATTATCACACTATTTCACAGAATAGTGAGGACTACTAATGCTATCTTCAGGACCATCACTCATTTCCCCAACTCGTCCCAGCTATATTCTCATTTCCTGAAGAGAACAGTGAAAGAAAGGGTGAGCTCAACTAGCCCAGTAAGAAATATTATGACTAAGATAATGCAAAATAAATTATCAATAGTCTTCAACAATGTTAAACTGATAAAATACAATAGACAACCGGTTTAATCGCAATGAATATGCAATCCATTAAAAGAGTCAAGTAGAAAATAAAGTCTACTATCTTTTAGGTTATAAAAGGTTTTCATCAATTTTTATCACTAAGACTCAGTTTAATGAATAAACCACAATATCTAATCATCCATGTACCACAGTCAAGGATTTTCATCAAATTATCAATGGTCATGCCTATACCGAATCACCCCTGGTCATAATCATACCAAAAACTATCCATCACTGCATTACAGGCCACTGAGGACTTTTGTCACATCATTTATATCAAGCCATGATTATACCGAATGATCCCTGGTCATAATCATACTAAGTTCATCTATGCACGTAAGCCAAAGATAACATAATATAACGTGAGGATGATGACAATGACATAATAATTCAATAAAATAAGTTCAAGAATTATTTTATTCAGGAATTATTAACGTCCAAATTGTCAACATGATTCTGTTTTGTAGAATAAAATTCAAGAATGATCAGAAGAATATTTCCATGAAAAGATACTGGATGAAACGCAAATATCAAGGATATTCTACTAATTTCATGGAGTATAGAAGTCAAAGTTTTAACCAACTGGGTATAATAAAGAATGGAATAACAAAGGAAATAACCATGCATGCGGTAGATTGTGCCAGACAAAAGTTATTCCAACAGAATAATAATAACGGAACCAGTCGTGAAATTCACACCGCATGTGATGTTCCAATAGAATAATAAAGATGAAACCGGATCCGGTGTAAAACACGAGATAGGATATTCCAAATGAATGATAAAGGCGGAACCAGTCGGTGTAAAACACATGATGAGGATATTCCAAATGAATAATAAAAGGCGGAATAATATAAGAATTTCACCAAGTATAGGGGAGTCCGCGTATACAGGTTATTCCAACAGAATAAATAAGAATGGAATAACATAAGGATTTCACCAAGTATAGGGTGGTCTGGCACATATCTGAGTTATTCCAACCGAATAATAAAGAATGGAATAACAGAAGTTCTCTTCGTGAATAAGAAAGAATAACACCCCTTACGGATACAACAAATAATATCCCTTACGAGTACAACAAATAATATTCCCTACCATAAAAGACACTAGATATCAAAGTAGTGAAGTACCAGAATACTCTTCTTCTTTCTCTCTATAGATTTTCTCTCTATAGCTTCTCTCTATAATTTCTCTCTCTAGAGTTTCAGTGAATTCCTAAGAAAATAATGAAGGAATGAGCTTCTATTTATAGGAAAATAGAATGCATAGTAATTAATCCATGAATGGTCCAGATTGATTTACTTTAATCTGACGGTCCATATTTAAAGAAATTTTTTTTAAATAAAATATCATATATTCTATTTATATAAAAACATTTTACTATGCAAACACTATACAACACTATGCAAAACACTATGCAAAACACTATGCAACACTATGCATAATAAAATATAATATATTCTATTTATAGAATAACTTTAATAAAGTATTCATTTTATATAAAGAGATGTTTATGTTTTATTACGTTAATAATCTGAATAAAACAAAACGTCATTATCATTATATAATAATGCATATTATTAATCGATAATAATGGAATCAAACTGGTGACTTCTCACATAAGCATCAATAATCAATACCGTGTGCTACTATGCAACCACACGACATCGTATTTTTTACTACCGAGTAGTTCAACAAAGATCAACGGTAAAACTTCCGCCGTTATTTCAATAAAATATTTTTTGTCGTTTTCTCAATCCGATAATAATTACATTGTGGGGTCCACCAATGATTGAGTAGTTGTACGAGTATTCCCCGCTAAACCGAATATTCCCCACCAATTCGAATATAATATAACCACTTGCATACTTTGCAAAATTTATAAATACTACCCACAACTATAATATTATCTCAAATTCACACCATAATATTAAAAATTATTTCAACAAAATTTAAATCTTTATTGATAAAATCTGGGGGTCTCACAATCTCCCTCCTTATGGAATTTCGCCCTCAAAATTAGAAGTACGTGCACTGGTATGATAAAGAGATGAGGATACCTTGAATACCTTTATCGTTGAAAACATTAAATTCATTTTTGCAATCCTACCAAAGATATTCATTAACAATTCATCTTTGCACTACTACAGCCAAAGATATACAAATCAGTAAAACCAATAATGCTAAGACTAAAATTAATAGTATCACGACCACGAATTATCCATGCACCACCGGCCAAGGATATTCGTGTTTTCAATTACTGATCATGATTATACCGAATAATCCTTGGTCATAATCATACCAAGTCTATCAATGCACTACTGACCAAAGATGACTTTTACCACATCCATGAATTAATATTTCATTCTTTGAGACTCACTCAATAATTAATCCATATCATTGAATCATCCCCGCACTACTGTGCCAAGGATATTCATTTAGTATCACGACCACTTAATTATCCATGCACTACTACCAAAGATAATCGTGTATTCATTAGTATCACGACCACAAATTATCCATGCACTATGACCAAAGATAATCGTGTATTCATTAGTATCATGACCACAAATTATCCATGCACTACTACCAAAGATAATCGTGTATTCATTAGTATCACGATCACAAATTATCCATACACTACTACCAAAGATAATCGTGTATTCATTAGTATCACGACCACAAATTATCCATGCACTATGACCAAAGATAATCGTGTATTCATTAGTATCACGACCACAAATTATCCATGCACTACGTCCAAAGATAATCGTGTATTCATTAAGTATCACGACCACAAATTATCCATGCACTACTACCAAAGATAATTGTGTATTCATTAGTATCACGACCACAAATTATCCATGCACTACTACCAAAGATAATCGTGTATTCATTAGTATCAACGACCACAAATTATCCATGCACTACTACCAAAGATAATCGTGTATTCATTAGTATCACGACCACAAATTATCCATCCACTACTACCAAAGATAATCGTGTATTCATTAGTATCACGACCACAAATTATCCATGCACTACGACCAAAGATAATCGTGTTTTCAATTACGGTTATGATTATACCGAACAATCCTCGGTCATAATCATACCAAGTCCATCTATGCACCATGTGCCACGGATTGACTTTCAACATAATATAAGTGAGGATAATGATATATAAAGAATCAATCAAATGAGATAAAGGATAAATATTAAACATTTATAATATAATTTATCCAGATTCAAGAATATCCCCATGTTATCAATCACTTAATAATCTCATAATCTAATATCATTAATATTATAACAATATTTTAATCACTTCTTAAATTTATAAACAATTTATCTCAATTGTTTACGCTTCACCATATAATGCATTTAATCATTCAAAATGCCATACTCATAAGATATCATCACCAATTATCAAATCCTCAAAAAAATATGCATATACTCTATATAGGATTCTCTAGCCATAAAATCCTATTTTCAACTTTGTTACTTCACATAACATATTTAACTCATATGTTCAGAATTAAACTATTTTCATGAAAATACCAAATCAGTCCCAAAAATATTTCTTTTCTGTGATTTAGCATAATATAGTCCCATAATGAAAATATATTTTCTAAATTTTTTAAAATTCATTTACTATTTTTCAAAAATCAATTTCTAATTAATTCCTTAAGAAATTAGCTACCTCAAGTTTAACTCCAAAATTCCCAAATCTTGGCAGGACCTTACACATGTTAATGTGAGCCTCCCGTTTAAATTTCATGGTCATCGGAGTTATAGAACTCTAGTTATAGCATTTTTCGTCAAAAAAATCTAAATATTGAAATGGTCATAACTTGCTCATTTTAAGTCAGAATAAGCTCATTTTTGGACAGGAGTTACCTTATACCATATACTTTCATTTCCCAAAAGGCTAGAATTTTTCTCATAATTTAAGTGGCCGAAAATGCCCTTTTAAAAATAAAATCAGTAGTTTTTTGAAATTTCCAGCTTTTTCATTCTTTATTAAAATCAGTCCACACGTAAATCTATAACATCTTTTCCAGTGATTCCACTTGGAGATGCTACAAAATTCATAGATCTAACTCTAGACTTGACCACACTGAAAAATTCAAAATATATTAGGAGATATGGTCATTTGAATTTCATGTTACGTTTTTCACAAAATCTGATTTTCAACTCTTTGTGATTTCTAAGAAACTTTCATGTTTTCTCATAATAACCAACATAACTCATTATAACACTTACTAATACCACGTATACCCATGATTTTCATTAGTCCAATGCTTTTATTATGACTTTCATCATAATCCACGTAAACAGATCCTTTTAGTTGAAGAAATATTTGAGGGTTTAAGAAATGGGTTTTTATACTGGGGTCAATACAAAATTCGATCTCACGCTCTAGGGTAGGCTAGAAAGTCCTCAAGAATACGTCAAGAAATTTATTAATGATAGAAATATCATTCAAAACTGTGATTCTCATCCAAAACTTGGATAATACGTCACATTGATACCAACTGTGACTTTTATCCTTTAACCTAGATAGCACCTCATAATGATGCCTATCAACTCGCCATCTTCTTTCATGATGTCGCTTAGAGAAAGTCCGCCTCGATGCATTCCACACAAGGAAATCAACAACGAAAGGATCGGGGCTCTTTACTTATGGCTTGATATAACAAATGATTAACTTTAGGGTTTGATTACTTTGAATTCAGTATAAAGTTGGTTAGGAATATGAAAGCTAACAACCTTACAAAAAGAATAATGAGTAGTTAATCAATCGTTTTCAAAAATTACCTCAAAGGCAAGTATTTTCAAAGAGATAATATCGACAGTAACGTGAAAGTGTTTATTTGAATCAAACAAGATTTAAAAAAAAATTGGAGGTAACGAAGGCTCCTACTAACGAGGTTTCAACCAACAAGTCAAAGTCTAACTTCTTTGAGTCAAATTTAAACGTTGAACGCAAGCAAGAGAGATAAAAGAATGGGTAGAACCAATATCTAATAAGGTATAGACTTCGCAAGAATTTATAATTAACTAACTTGTGCTAACTTCGTTCGAAGTCACTTGCTTTTTAAGAAGTCATGAAAAACGCCTTTCATGAAACCACCGACTTTGTTTTGTTCGTGATCCGCTTTGGTGCCCCGCCCCAAATTGGACTTGACTTTGGTGCACGACAAAATCGAGCTAAATGACCTTCTCTTCTTGAAATTTCCACTTATATTATCTTGGCCATGATTACCACCAAAGTGGTTACCATTCTTGGCATGATAATTTCTCCCACGATGGTCATCATTGTTAGATGGATGGTCGTTATCACCGGTATGATTATTATCGTGTTGTTGGTCGTTACCTTTTGGTTGAGCTGACTCATTATCGCGCTCCAATAACCGAGCCCTATTCACAACATCTAAATACAAACACTGTCACAAAACAAGTGTTAATTAACATATCACATTTTATCCCTATACTCTGACCGACCAATTAAATACCAAATAAACTTAGGTAGGTCATACTAGCGAAAGAATTCCCCGTCTCTCCCCTCCTAGTTCTTATCTCACATTTCACCTGTGGATCATATCCTTAAGCTCGATACCAACCGTGACGCCCCCAAAATTAGGTATCGCCACCCATCTTGGGTCGCCACTTACATGGTACATAAATTCAAATACAAACTTAATTATACATCCGTGCGGTGTAACATACGACAATACATAAACCGAGAGTTCTAATAGGAATATTGTCATTTAGACAATATCCATACTCAAGGAGTCCTCATTACAATTATTATCACACTATTTCACAGAATAGTGAGGACTACTAATGCTATCTTCAGGACCATCACTCATTTCCCCAACTCGTCCCAACTATATTCTCATTTCCTGAAGAGAACAGTGAAAGAAAGGGTGAGCTCAACTAGCCCAGTAAGAAATATTATGACTAAGATAATGCAGAATAAATTATCAATAGTCTTCAACAATGTTAAACTGATAAAATACAATAGACAACCGCTTAATCTGCAGATGGAATATGCAATCCATTAAAAGAGTCAAGTAGAAAATAAAGTCTACTATCTTTTAGGTTATAAAAGGTTTTCATCAATTTTTATCACTAAGACTCAGTTTAATGAATAAACCACAATATCTAATCATCCATGTACCACAGTTAAGGATTTTCATCAAATTATCAATGGTCATGCCTATACCGAATCACCCCTGGTCATAATCATACCAAAAATTATCCATCAACGCATTATGTGCCACTGAGGACTTTTGTCACATCATTTATATCAAGCCATGATTATACCGAATGATCCCTGGTCATAATCATACTAAGTTCATCTATGCACGTAAGCCAAAGATAACATAATATAACGTGAGGATGATGACAATGACATAATAATTCAATAAAACAAGTTCAAGAATTATTTTATTAAGGAATTATTAACGCCCAAATTGTCAACATGACTTTGCTTTTGTAGAGTAAAATTCAAGAATGATCGGAAGAATATTTCCATGAAAGATATGGATGAAACGCAAATATCAAGGATATTCTACTAATTTCATGGAGTATAGAAGTCAAAGTTTTAACCAACCTGGGTATAATAAAGAATGGAATAACAAAGGAAATCACCATGCATGCGGATTTCGCATAGATGTATGTGTTATTCCAACAGAATAATAATAACGGAACCAGTCGTGAAATTCACACCCATGTGATGTTCCAATGTAATAATAAAGATAAAAACCAGATCCTGTAAAAACACATGATAGGATATTCCAACAGAATGATAAAGACGGAACCGGTCCTGTAAAACACACAAATAGGATATTCCAATGAGAATAATAAAGATGGAATAATATAAGAATTTCACCAAGTATAGGAGTAAGCACAGATACAAAAGTTATTCCAATGAATAAATAAGAATGGAATAACATAAGGATTTCACCAAGTATAGGGTATGCCAGAGCATACAAAGTTATTCCAACCGAATAATAATGAATGGAATAATGTAAGTTCTCTTCGTGAATAAGAAAGAATAACACTTTACTTGCACAACAAATAATATCCCTTACTTTAGTACAACAAATAATATATTCCTACCATAAAAGACACTAGATATCAAAGTAGTGAAGTACCGAATCTCTTCTTCTTTCTCTCTATAGATTTTTCTCTATAGCTTCTCTCTATAATTTCTCTCTCTAGAGTTTCGGTGAATTCCTAAGAAAATAATGAAGGAATGAGCTTCTATTTATAGGAAAATAGAATGCATAGTAATTATCCATGAAGCGGTCAGATTGATTTACTTTAATCGACTATCCATATTTAAAGCAAAATCTTTTAAATAAAATATCATATATTCTATTTATATAAAAACATTTTACTATGCAAACACTATGCAACACTATGCAAAAACACTATGCAACACTATGCATAATAAAATATAATATATTCTATTTATAGAATAACTTTAATAAAGTATTCATTTTTATATAAAAGATGTTTCGCTTTTATTACGTTAATAATACTGAATAAAACAAAACGTCATTATCGCTATAATAATTCATATTATTAATCGATAATAATGGAATCAAACCGAGTGACTTCTCACATAAGCATCAATAATCAATACCGTGTGCTACTACGCAACCACACGACATCGTACTTTTACTACCGAGTAGTTCAACAAAGATCAACCAGAAACTTTTCACGTTATTTCAATAAATTATTTTTGTCGTTTTCTCAATACGACAATAATTCGCATAGGGTCCACCAATGATTGAGTCATTGTATTTAATATTCCTCGCTAAACCGAATATTCCCCACCAATTCGAATATAATATAACCACTTGCATACTTTGCAAAATTTATAAATACTACCCACAACTATAATATTATCTCAAATTCACACCATAATATTAAAAATTATTTCGACAAAATTTAAATCTTTATTGATAAAATCTGGGGTCTCACACTAAATCTACTAGCTATGCTAGACTTTCGAAATTTATTGACTTCGTGTTGATGTTTACACTTCCATTTTCTTGAAAAACATTGGATCAAATGATGGAACCAATGAGTTTTAACAACAATACTGTTATTCGTATGTCTATGCTAATTGCTTTGGCTAGACAAAATTGATTTCTAATATATCAAAATGTATTTTATATCATTAATGCATCATGTAACCTAGTGCAAAGATGATAAAAACGATGGAGTCATCAATGCAGTATTACCTAGTATTGGATGTAATCTAAGGATCGTCAGCCCACTATGGTATGATGTAGTATGACAAAGTCACAAAAAACGATTGAATCCTCAAACTGATTTGTAAATACAGTGATGTATCATGACGTCATAAAAAGATTTTTGAGGTTTCTTTAAGATATGGGAATATATATATATATATATATATATATATACGTGTATATGTATATTTCGATTGATGTCCGAATTGTTGTAGAAGTCTATGCTATTTGATTCAGCTAGACAAATATTGAAAGATGTTCATGAAATTCAAGTATTTCTTGAGAAGTTATGCCAAACCAAATTATTTTGGTGCGGATTCAGATGTTGAAAAGGTGAGGTGAACAACCCTGTAAAAAGGGGACATGTTATTGGAGACAATGGTTCTGAAAGTAACGCATATAGTCGTTACGATGTTAAGATGTAATACGTTGTGCACGACGTAGGGGTACGATAGGCTGATCACCTAGAGTACTTGGCAGAGAGTGTTTTCAGTCTGTGTGATTGCTAAACATTCTGTTAAAGATGGTTTATGGTGGTGATGCACTGTTAAACCTGGAGAAGAGTTCAAGGTCCACATAGTCTTATGACTGTTAAAGGTTCAAGTCGAGATACTTGATAACCTAGGGATGTAGTTCAAGGTCTTATGACCCCTAAGCATGATTTGAAAACTTTTAAATTCCTGTTATTCATATCGCTTCCCAATTATTGAGCAATTGAGGAAGATTCTTGTTATTCTGAAAGGTGAAAGTGGAAAGGATGAGACAATTAAGCAAAGCATAATAATTTCAAGAAAGAAATGAAATTTCAGAAAGAAGAGAAATGTAAAACTCTTAAAAGAGGATGAGGTGAGGAATATGATGATCTTAGAAAGATCCGTAGAGAAAGAATTTGGTTGTAGAACCTAATGAATAAATAGATATTAACATAAAATCTATTTTGATAAATGGAATGAATGAAAATTAGTAAGTCAAAAAAAAAATTCGAGGAAGAAATTCTTAGAAGAAGGGGTGAATATAATGTCTCGAGAGTTTGAGAATATAGTATATGATAATGATCCTTAGGGAAAGATAATGAACGGGTCAAAGAATATGTAATACTCAAATATAATTGAGTCTAAGTAAATGTTATGAAATAAAACGTACAAAAATTTATTATCAAGAATGGTGGGAGTAGGAAATATAAAACCTATATTAAGGTAATGTGTTGAAGTTATTCAACGAAAAGATTTGATGAAAACCTGGGTAAGGTAGGGTTTCGATGATTTCGAGGACGGAATCCTTATAAGGGAGGGTGAATGTAATATCCTAGATTTTTCCATGTAATTAAACAATTTCAATAAACAAACTTATGTGAAATTCTTATGTGACAATTATTTTTAGATGAATTATTTATTTTATTATATGTTATGTGATAAGATGCATATTAATGGTTGTTACGGTTAGGCCAATTATTTAAATTGGTTAAGGATGGAATTAATTCTAATTAATTTTGTGGGATGACTTACAAATATGAGTTTGAGTTTGGAGCGGAATTTAGAGACGCTATTGCGTATTTGAGTCAAAACGTCAAAATTAGGCGGGGATAAATTGTAACCATTTAAAATGTGTCATTTAAACCGCGACATGTCTCATAATATTTTTAAATGTGTCACTTAAAATGAGACATGCCTCATAATATTTTTATATATCCACCATTCTCTTTTACAATGATCTTATTTATAGATATATGGACTTGGAGGTTTCATGAGGTAAAATATAACATACAGTCAAATCTCTTCTCTTTGAACTTTATAAGATATAATATTATCTTAAATTTAGCCCAAGCACACTTTGAGCTTATTTAATTGTCAACTACAAATTTTGAAGTTGAGTTTGTGAACCGAGAGTTCCATGATGTCCGGACGTCGACTTTTAGTAGGAATCGATATAAGTATCGACACGTTTGACTACGGAGGGCAAAATGGTCAAAATGACTTGTTAATTGATTAAATGATTAAAATAATATTTTTATTTACATGAAGTTCAGTTGTTGGGAGTTCTTGTGACAATCTATATGGGACAAGGGAGGAGTATACGCACTTATAAGGATTATTGAGGGGGGGAGGGGGTTACTCTTGTGTTATTAAACAAAACCTTTCATTTTCTTAACTCCTACCCATAATTAGCCTAATGAATTGTGAGGGTAATTATATCTCGATCATGGGGAGTTGTAATAATTTGGAGATTTGGGTTTCATTACACTATATATGAGGTATATACATTCCATCTAAGCCTCTTCTTCCTTTCACAACAACTTTCTAACCAGAGAGCAAAAAATAAAGAAAAGAGAAGAAAATATTGAGAGTAATAGATGTTGTGGTGATTTCGGAGATTTTGGAGAGTCTAAGCTTAGCAAGGAGTGAGTCTCTAATGATTAAATCAAGAGGAATTCGCCAAAGAAGTAAGCTATGAACCCATTCTCTATGTTCTTCCAAAACTATGAGAGAATATGCATAGGAGACCTTTATAAATGGTTTGTTTGGGAGTATGTGATGTTGGGTAATTGTGGTCTGATTGTTATGGTGTAATAAGAATATAAGTTCTGGACAAATCATACCATGTATGCTTTAAAAATCCAAAGAGTTATGCCATGTATGCTAAGTGTTTGATATTATGCCTCTTAGTTGCTAATTTGATCAAAACATGAAAAGTTAGAGAAATGAATTGTTGTAACATGTATATATATGTTAGTAAATGTGGGTGCTGACAAGAGGAATCAAATTCATGCATGCTAGAATCAAAATCATGATTTTCTCAAAAGTTGGGTTAAACTAGGTTGCATGATTTTTCAGGATTTTTGGTCACTCGAAATCATGTCTTAGAAAATCCATTTGTTGCATGTAATAGTTCTGTAAAATAGTTTGTAGCTTGAGGTATAACATGTCCAAATTTCATTTGGATCGAAGCTATATTGAGGGAGATATGAAAATCGTAAGGTCGCAGAAATAAACATGTTAGAAACCGAAAAAAATTGTGAACTGCTGACCCTAAGGACAAATTCGAGGCTAGCTAAAGTTTCTAGAAATTTTTGGGCTTTTGGGTTATTATAGTACACTGAATAAGCTTTCCATAGACTCCGGAACGGACTAATTCCGACTTTGGAGCAAGGAGTTATGACTATTCAAAGTAGTTGCGTCAAATCTGTCCAACAAATTCGGAGCAGTCTCCTTGCACGGATTTTCTGGAATTTTGTGCTTGAAATTTGAAGATGGTCCATGAACGAAAGTTGTAGCCCCAGAAGTTAGCTTCCCGTGGGTGCAAGAATCGCTCAAAAATGTTTTAAAACGAATTAGTTATGACTGTTTTAGCGAGGTATGGTAAAGCTGAGAAAAAAAATGTAAAAACTGTTATGTTTGTGCATTTTTAAGTTCTGTTTTGGGCTGCCTATGATATCTAAAATGGGTGGCATATATTTTCTAAATATATTCTATTATGATGTTTATAGCATATCCAATAGGAGACCCTTTTATTTCAAACTAGATTGTGTATGAATGGTGATTAACGAGACACATGTGATTAGGTTATGTGAAGGTTAATCGCTAGCGTTAATTGTAGTAGGCTTATCAGGCAAGTTTCCTAACCCTAATTTCTTTTGGGTATTTATTAAATCCTTACTAATATTATCGCAGTAAGGGTAAGTATTGGACTTGTGCTAGTTATTTATTCGTGCAAGTTTCTTCGTTGAAAAGTCATACAAACTTCAATTATCTTGCAAGCTTATCGATGATTATTTAGTTATTATTTTAACTGCCATATGTTTAAATTTCATTTCATTATCAAACTGTTCTAAGTATGTTCCTGGCCTTTGTTTATGGCTAGTTTTTATTGATGGAAAAAGTGATTTAAAACAAATCTTTCGAAGCTATTAAATGTTTACCGATCCAAATTGCTTTGGTGCGGTCTCACATGATTACTAAGATGAACAACCCGAATAAACGGGCAAACAGATGTCGGGCAAATAGTCCCATTTCTCTTATGCAGCTTAAAACTTAATACTTGTGCACAACGTAAGGTACAATGGGCTGATCGCCTGGCGTACTTGCAGAGATCGTTTACAGTCTACACCCCTTAGTATGATATTGAAAATTCTTAAATTCTTATTCTTGATGTTCTTCTTTAACACTTGATAATCTTTCAACTGTTGAGATCTAGTAATTCAAATGCCTTTATCATGATGTATATTTCCCATTTATTCCGTATACTTGCTGGCAATTTGTGCTCATTCTTGTTTAAACCTTTTCGTTAAGGATGAGAAGGCTGAGGGTTCGGGCAAGGACAAGGGAAAATCCAAGATGAAGTGATGCTAATGGTTATGTAATAAAATAATTATTTCCGCATATGTGTATTGTAGCGATAAACGATAAGACTAAGTTCCAGTATGTTTTAAGGTTGTAAAGACTTGGGATTTTATTTTGAATAATTATGTAATAGTTAATATTATTATTCCTTATTGTTAAGGTTTACTTAGTTAGATGATGGTGTATGTTGTATCGTGAGCACCAAGTTCTGTAATCGATGATTACACGGATTTGGGGGCGTCACAATGACACGGATGTTTCTAAGAGGTTTGAAACCCGAGATACGTCAATACCTTATTTCTCACAAACTATGTTTGTATTCAGATATTATAAATAAGGCTCAGCTATTGGAGCACGATAATTAGTCAACCCAACCAAGAGAGAGCAGCCGACAAATCGATAATACCAGTGGTAGCAGTCATCAAAGCAGTGACAACAAACGTGGAGGGAATCAACATGCAAGAAATGGTAACCACTTCGGTGGTAATCATGCTCAAGACAATAGGAGTGGAAATTTTAAGAAGAGAAGGTTCAACAACGATGGAAAGACAGCAGCACCAGAACCCATTTTCAAGTAAGGAGAACGACTACCGGTCGTATGTTTCAAATGTGGACAGGAGGGACACATCAATCCAAACTATACGCAGCAACCCAAAGCGTGTTTTAATTGCGGAAGAGAAGGTCACCTAGCTTAATTTTGTCGTGTAGTGAAGTCAAGTCCAGCTGGGATGGTGACGTCAAAGGATGTCCCAAACAAGTCAAAACCGGTAGTTTAAGTGAGAGAGTTTGTCGAGGAACCCGAATGAGATTATCACGAGTACGTTAATCATAAACTCTTGCGAAGTCTATACCTTGTTAGATACCGGTTCTACCCATTCTTTTATTTCTCCTATTTGTGGTCAATGTTTAAATTTAACTCTAGAGAAATCAGACCTTGACTTTTCTGTTAGAACTCTATTAGGAGAAACCTTCGTTACCTCCACTATTTATAAATCATGTTTGATTCAAATCGACATTTTCATGTTACCTGTCGATCTTATTTCTTTGAAAATACTTGCATTTGATGTGATTTTAGGGATTTATTGGTTAACTACTCATCATGCTAAAATCGATTATTTTCGTAAGGTTGTTAGCTTTCATATTCCTAACCAACCTATTGTGCAAATTCAAGCAACCAAACCACTAAAGTCAATCACTGTCATATTAAGTCATAAAGTTATTCGTTTATTGAAAAACGGATATCAAGCTTTCTTAGCCCCTGTCACAGATTTAAACAAAAATACGTCAAATTTGAATGATATTTCTATTGTTAATAAATTTCCTGATGTATTCCTTGAAGAACTTCCTGGCCTACCCCTAGAGCATGAAATTGAATTTTGTATCGACCTTGAACCTGGTACAAAACCCATTTCCAAAGCCCCATATCGAATGGCTCCTATTGAACTTCAGGAGTTAAAAACCCAACTACAGGAATTTTTAGACATCGGTTTCATTCATCCTAGTAAGTCTCCTTGGGCTGCTCCTGTTCTATTCGTGAAGAAGAAAGATGGAAGTATGCGACTTTATATTGATTATCGGGAGTTGAATCATGTCACCATCAAAAATAGGTACCCATTGCCACATATTTATGACTTGTTTGACCAGTTGCAAGGCGCCAAATTCTTTTCAAATATCGATTTTCATTCCGGATATCATCAGTTGAAGATTAAAACTGATGACATTCCAAAGACGTCTTTCAGAACTCGGTTTGGGCATTATGAATTCCTGGTCATGTCCTTTGGATTGACTAATGCTCCTGCTGCCTTTATGGATATGATGAACCGGGTATTCAAGGAAAATTTGGATCACTTTGTGGTCGTCTTTATTGATGACATCCTCATATACTCCAAAAGCCGTGAAGATCATGAGCAACACTTGAGGCTGATACTCCAAAGGCTTCGTGAAAATAAGTTATATGCCAAGTTGAAGAAATGAGAGTTCTGGCTTGAGGAAGTAGCATTTCCTGGGCACGTGATATCAAATTATGGAATATCTGTTGACCCAGCAAAGATTGAAGCAATTCAAAGCTGGGAGCAACCTAAGTCAGTGACCGAAGTACGTAGCTTTCTTGGCTTAGCTGGTTATTAACGAAGATTCGTAGAAGGGTTTTCTCAAATCGCTACTCCATTAACTCATCTAACTTGAAAAGATACAAAATTCGATTAGAGCAAGGAATGTGAGAAGAGTTTTTAAGAACTCAAGAGAAGACTCATTTCAGCACCTGTTCTGACAATACCATCTGGCTTAAAGGGATTTGTCATCTACAGTGATGCTTCAGGAAAAGGGTTAGGATGTGTTCTCATGCAACATGGGAAAGTCATAGCCTATGCCTCACGACAACTCAAAGAATATGAGAGGAATTATCCTACTCATGATCCAGAGTTGGCAGCTTTCGTTTTTGCACTTAAGATTTGGAGGACTAACCTGTATGGAGAGAAGGTGGAGATCTATACGGATCATAAAAGCCTCAAATATTTATTCACTCAAAAGGAACATAACATGCGGCAACGACGATGGCTTGAGCTGTTGAAAGATTGTGATCATACCATCCAATACCATCCTGGAAAAGCGAACATGGTAGCTGACGCATTGAGTAGAAGATCATATACGGGAACGAGTGCGATATTGTCAACGCAAAGGCCCATATTGTATGACTTACAAAGGATGGAGATAGAGTTAAAGACTCCAGGGACCCATGTGATGATGGCAAATATACGAGTAGAACCGACTTTAATCGATAAAGTTAAAGATGCTCAAGCTATAGACCTGGAGCTGATGCGTATGAGGAAGAAAGTGCAAGAAGGTGCTATTTCGAAAGCAAGAATCAATGAAGAAGGAATACTTCAAGTCAACTCCAGACTTTGTGTTCCTAACGATTCTGACTTGAAGTATAAAATCATGATGGAGGCGCACAACACACCGTTTGCAATCCATCCTGGGAGTACCAAAATGTTTCATGATTTTTGACATACATTTTGGTTGAGCAATATGAAGAGAGAGATAGCGGGGTTTATCTCAAGGTGTCTAACTTGTCAACGAGTCAAGGTAGAGCATCAAGTGCCAAAAGGTCCATTACAACCACTTGAAATTCCAGAATGGAAGTGGGAGGACATTACCATGGATTTCATTACTGGTCTTCCCAAGGTTTCTCAAGGCATAGATGTGATTTGGGTCATTGTTGATAGATTGACCAAGTCTACTTATTTCTTACCTATACGAGAAACTTATACACTTGAACGTCTTGGTCGTATGTACATAAATGAGATTGTAAGACTACATGGTATGTCAGTATCCCTAGTTTCTGATCGAGACCCAAGATTTACTTCATGATTTTGGGTTAGTTTGCAAAAAGCTGTGGGCACGGATTTACAATTTAGTTCGGCATATCATCCTCAAACGGACGGCCAGCCGGAGAGGACTATTCAAACTCTTAAAGATTTATTAAGACTCTATGTCCTTGACTTCATTGGTGGAGTTTTCCTACAACAACAGTTATCAAGCAAGTATTGGCATGGCTCCATTTGAGGCGTTGTATGGAAGAAAGTATCGTTCTCCAGTATGCTGGGATGAGGTGGGTGAAGCAACGTTGTTGGGACCGGAGTTGGTACGTATGACTACAGAAAAGATTCAAATGATCTGACAACGTATAAAAACCTCACAAGATCAACAAAAGAGTAATGTTGATCTTCATCGAAAGAACGTGGAATTCAATATTGAAGATCATGTGTTGTTACGTGTTGTTCCATGGAAAGGAGTTATGAGATTTGGAAAGAGAGGAAATCTCAATCCTCGATTCATTGGCCCATTTTTAATCCTCGATCGAGTAGGAACCGTGGCCTATAGACTTGCCTTACCGCTAAGTATGTCTCGTGTTCATAACGTTTTTCACATATCTATGTTACGTAAATATGTAAAAGACCCGAACCACATTATTGAATTAGAACTAGACGAGATATCAGAAGATTTAATGTATGAAGAGGTACCTGTTAAAATCTTGGATAAGAAGGATCATATTCTACGCTCCAAGGTTATACCTCAAGTCAAAGTTTTATGGAGAAACCGCGATGTGGAGGAAATGACCTGGGAGTTAGAATCTGAAATGAAATCAAGGTATCCTCACCTCTTCGTCATACCAGGTATGTACCCTAATTTCGAGGGAGAAATTTCATAAGAATGGGAGGTTGTAAGACCCCAACTTTTATGAATAAAGATGAATTTTTCTATAAATATCATTTTTGAATATTAAGGTGTGAGTTTGTTATAATTGTAGGTAATATTTATAAATTTTGCAAAGTAAGCAAGTTGTTATATAATATTCGATTGGTCGGGTAATATCCATTTTAACAGGGAATATTCGTACGACGGCACAATCATTGGTGGACCCCACAACGGAAGTATTGTCGTAGTTAGAAAACGACAAAATTATCTTTTTATAAAAATAACGGCGAACGTGTTACCGTTAAAACTGTTGAACTACCCGGTAGTAAAAGTACAGTAATACACGTGGTTGCATAGTAGCACACGGTATTGATTATTGATACTTACATGAGAAGTCACACAGTTATACTCAATTATTGCTATAGTAATTGCTGCATCATATCTCTCATATTATTGATTCAATTATTGTCACAGTAAAATCTGCATAATATGTTATATTATTAAATTAATAATTGAGACGACAAAGTTATTCATATTATTATTTGCAATACTGACAATGTCTAGAAGTTCTGTCAAGGAGAGTTAGATAATCTAATTGCGCGCCAATAGGGAGAAATCCTTATCGGAAAGCCCCCTCTTTCCTGGGAACGACCTGGTTGTTAAATATTGTGAGTTATAATATTAATGATGAATAAGTTCGGGTTGATTAAAGATGAAATTGATAGTTCCATTTTGTGGGAATTATTAGTGTTAGTGGACATCGACATTTATTTCGATAATAATTGATGTCTGGAGATTATATTAACCAATCGGGTAATTAACCGGATAAATGAGCAATTAATTGCTATTAATTTACATGCTTATAACTATTTATTCACATGTGTTTACTATTGATTCATATGCATGTACTATTAGGGGAGTTGGTGCAAGATTGATAATACTTGCATGACTAAATTAAAAATGGAGGTATAGATGAAGGTATTATATTATAATTATTTTTTTCACATGTATAGAACTATTGAGTCACGTGATTTACTATTAATTCACATGATTTACTATTAGGGGAGGTGGTGCAAGTTTTATAATACTTGCAGGACTAAATTAAAAATGAAGAAAAAGAGGAAGGTATTATACTGTAATATTTTGAGCCCCAAAATGTGCAATTATCCAAACTATATTTTCCTATAAACAGAAGCTCATTCTTCCTTCATTCTCACCAATTCACTAAGACTCACAAGAGCAATTATAGAGAGATAAGCTATAGAGAGAAAGAAGAAGTGAAGTCTGCTACTTCACTATTCCAATATCCAGTCTTCTTCTAAGGTAAGGGGTATTATTTATTTCATATTCTGAAGAGATATTATTTTTCGTATTCGTATGAATATTATTTTCTTTCAATATTCATAAAGAATATTATATTCGTTCAATATTCGTAGGAATATTATCTTCGTTAAATATTCGTTGGAATATTATTTTCATTCAACAGTTGTAAGGGATATTGTTTTTGTTCAGTATTCATAAGGAATAATATTTTCTTCTATACTCTGTAGTATGTGAGTAATATTATTTCGTCTCGTATTCCTGATTATACACTCATTCTGTTAAATTATTGCTTCTATACTCCGTGAAATTAGTAGAATATCCTTGATATTTGCGCTTCATCCAGTATCTTTTCATGGAGATATTATTTTGAGCTTTCTTGATAATTATTGATCTTTTTATGCCGAAATACTATTCATGAG
This sequence comes from Panax quinquefolius, assembly GCA_020205615.1. Taxonomy (NCBI): domain Eukaryota; kingdom Viridiplantae; phylum Streptophyta; class Magnoliopsida; order Apiales; family Araliaceae; genus Panax; species Panax quinquefolius. The sequence goes on from CM035156.1 coordinate 131,465,969, forward strand.
TTACTATTTACGGGTACAATTCACCCCATTACTATTCACATAAATATTATTCACACGGGTATTCGGGGAACTTTTCTTATCGGAGTACTATTCACGAGGTACTATTCATATGGTACTATTCACGGGGTGCTATTCACCCGAAAAATATAATTCTTTTCTGTCCAAATTATTTTTGATATATGAATATTATTCTTGAATTTTACTTCACAAAGCAGTATCATGTTAACAATTTGGATATTTTTAAACTCTAGATAAATTTAAAGTCTTTACTATTTATCCTTGATTTCGTTTGATTAATGTTTATATCATTGTTATCATCCTCATGCTTATATTATGATGAAAGTCATCTTTGATTTACGTGCATAGATGGACTGTTGATTGGTATGATTATGACCGGGGATCATTCGGTATAATCATGACCCGTAATGTAACAAATGATGTGGTAAAAGTCCTCATTGGCTTGTAGTTCATTGATGGACAATTGTTGATATGGTTATGACTAGGGATTATTTGGTATAATCAAGACCATTGATGATTACATGAATATCCTTGGCCGTGGTGCAGGGATGATTCGATGAGGTTGTTTATTTATTAACCTGAGTCTCAACGATAAAGTTGATGAAAAACTTTTTAAATCATAGAAGATAGTAGATATCATGCTCTACTTGACTCTTCTAATGGATTGCTTGTTCCGTTGCAGTTAAACATGTTGTCTATTATATTCTATCAGTTTAACATTGTTGAAGGCTAATGATAATTTATTCTGCATTATCTTAGTCATAATATTTCTTACTGGGCTAGTTGAGCTCACCCTTTTTCTTTCATTGTTCTCTTCAAGAAATGAGAACGTAGCCGGGACTAGTCGGGGAATGGAGTGATGGTCTGAGATGGTGTCATAGTAGTCCTCACTATTCTATAAAATAGTGTGACAGTAAATGTAATGAGTGTGGATATTGTCTAGATGACAATATTCGTATTAAAACTCTGAGAGTATATTTTGTCGTATTTTACATGACAGTTGTATAATTAAGTTGTATTTAAATTTTTGTACCATGTATTTGGCGACTCAAGATGGATGATGTATACCTATTTTAGGGGCGTCACATATTGACCACTAAAATTGGTACTTTCAGATGCCATGTGAAAAATATTCACTGTAAACACTTTTCCTACTTATTAACCGTAATTAGCGTACAAATTTCTTGTTTAAACATAAACTCTAACATCACCAACATGTATAATCACAATTACCAGTTATACATATCCACAATTCAACAAATTGAATTCACAGAGCATGAAATTTTATGCCGTAAAAATAAGGTTAAAGAAAATACCTTCATTTGGCTTGTAATATTGGCTAAAATCGCTGGAAATTGCTTTGGAAATTGCTTTAGAAATTCTTAAGTTCTCTCACAACTCTCTGAAATCTTACGTTTAGCAAATGACCAGCTGATAATACTATGCGTAAACCAACATAAACTAATATAGCCATAACACCGATACTAATTATGTCAGTTACCAACTAATAAACGTATAGTTTTAAATATATTATATTTATTATTTTATTTATTTTATTTATAATTCAAATATTAAAAATCCAAAAGCCATAAGGCTCCGTTTGGCAAACCCTTTAAAAATTAAACACTCAATATATTTAAGCTTTGTTTGGCAAAACTAAATTAAACTCCTTTAATTTTTTTTAATAAACAATTTAGTTTATAATTTATAATCACATATTATTTATTTGGATTTTCATATTCAACATTAACCAAATAAATTAATTACACATACTATATTTTAAATAAATATACCACTTTAACAAATATCACAAATTATAATTTTATCTAATAATTTAAAATATCATTTTAAATTATTAAATCAACACAATAATATAACATCTCATGTTATATTACAACTCTCTCCATTATAAATCACATAAATTTAGAATTTTATTAATTCATAAGTATTTAGTAACAACATTCACATCAAATAAAATATTTATTTCATCAATTTCAACCATAACACATCAAATAAATATTTATATAATTCAATAAATATTTAATATCACAATTTGAAATTCTGGATTATTACATCCTTTCCTCCTTACAAGGATTCTGTCCCCAGAATCACAACTCAAACAATCAGATCGTCACACAGAAGGACACAGAAACAAAAACCAAAAATAGCTCACAACTTTAATCTCTAATAATTATCTCTATTAATCTTGTGGGGATTACAATACTTGTGTACAAAAAAACAAGCTCAATTTAAATAACTTGGATTTCTTCTTGGACTTACTACGCTCGAGAGAGGCTGAGGATATCATTTTAACACCCAGACTTGAAAGCTATTTCTGGAAGCTTACTTAAACACTAGAATACCCTTGACACAATAACTACTCCCTCCGTCCACCAAAGAATGACATAAGTACAAAAAAATAAATTTCACTAAAGGATAACAAAAGTACAAAATTCAAATCAAAAAAGCATTACAAAGACTTTTTTAACCTTAAAACTTGTAGCGGCAACCCATTTGTTGGAGAATTTAGTATATAATGGATGAACTTCAAAACATGATTCTTTTATTGACTTTTTTCATGGAAGATCAATACTTTATGGCACACGAAATGCCAAATTGTCTTATAGAGCTTCCGAATCTTGATATCATCGCTTGTCTAGTTGCAGATTTCTTGCAACTTTCAAAAGTAAACAAACAGAAATAGAGGGGATGACCATGGTCATTTTTACTGATTAGTTTGCAAACATTTTTACAATTGGTACGAAAATCAAATTTGGTTGAGATCAAAACATACAAAACCAAGCCAAATAAGTCCTCGTATAGCCCTCGTGAGATTCGTTTGTTCAAGCAAGCTTCTGGTATTTGTCAAACCAGAATGAGAACTTCAAATACCATGCTTTAATTTGTTGACCTAGGGGAATTGTGTTACTTGGACTTGCGACGAGACATAATAAGATATCCATAACAGAATGCAAATCTTATACAGATTTTAAAAATTGGTTATGTTGAATAAAATTTCTCTAAAACCAACAGAGAAATTCGCGTTTTTCTCTCCCATTCTTAAATAAATGTTATAATGTAATTCAAAAGGTCGAAAAATGAAATAACGATCACGTCGTGTGATGAATAGTGTTTTAGCATTTTTCTCAAAAAAAAATTTATTTCGTCTACGAATCCGTAACACATATACATAATCATATATCACGTAAATTTGGTCAATAATTGACCTTTAACCACATAACACATAATCATTCCATCAAATATTAATTTTATTCAATAATACTTGTTAACCCTAATTACAAGGTTCTGAAATATTTACAATTGTTACATTCTTCCCCCTTATAAATATTTCATCCCCGAAATTGCAATACAAGGTTACACAAAAAGATGGGGATAATTACTTTTCATCTTATCTTTGAGTTCCCACGTTGCCTCTTCGGCATTGTGGTTTCTCCATACTATCTTTATATAAGATATTATCTTGCCTCGTAAGACTTGTTCCTTCCTATCAATTACCAGAATCAGAATTTCTTCATATATTAAACCTTTTTCAACCTGAATAGGTTCATACTCAATTACATGCTTATAGTCTTACCTATATGATCATAATACCGACACGTGAAACACATTATGTATGTGCTCTAACTCTGGAGGTAAGGCTATTTTGTAAGCCACCTTTCCTACCCTCATTAAAACTTTAAAAAGGTCCAAAATTTTGCAGACTCAATTTATCTCTCTTCCCAAATCGTATTTTCTCCTTCCAGGGAGATACCTTCAGTAATACAAATAATCTGACTTCAAAATCTATCTTCTACCTATGTTGATTTGCATATTTCTTCTGTTGATCTTGAGCTGTTATTAGTCGTGCACGTATTACTTTAACAATTTTTGCAGTCTGCGGCACCAATTCTGGTCCCAACAATCGACGTTTCACACTTTCTCCCATATAACGCTTCGTAAGGCGGCATGCCTATACGCGCGCGATAGCTATTATTATAAGCAAATTCTAGTAGAGGTAGGTGGTCGTCCCAACTCCCTTTAAAATTCATGGCACATGCTCTTAGCATAACTTCTAAGGTATGTTCACTCGCTCATTCTGCTCATCTGTTTGAGGATGATACACCATACTCAACCTCAAATGCGCCGACTTAGTCAAACAACCCACTAAATATAGCTTTGTATTCTTTTTGCGTAATTGGAAGTCCTACCACAAAATACATCGTGATATGCTCTCATTCCCACTCTTGGAATCTCTAAGGGTTATAACAACCCACTTGGTATATGATGCTCGGCCTTGACTTTCTAACAAGTCAAGATCCTACTAACACACTCTACGACTTCTCTCTTTATGTTCGGCCATCACACTTGTTGTCAGAGGTCTTGATACATTTTCGTAATACTAGGATGAATCGAGAACCTCGAACTATGGGTCTCTTGCAAAATCTCCTCTTAATTTCGGTACTACCTGGACCCAAATTCTTCCTTCAAATCGTATCACTCCCTCATTATCGAGTTATACTAAAAGTTAACCAATCTGTGACTCATATCTGTAAATGGACAACACGTCACACTGGTATCTATCCACTTACCATTGTTATTTTCGGCGTCCCATAATTATAACCTTTGGTTAATTCTAACCACTTTCCCTGACTCATATTCAACTCTTTTTGTGTGACGATATATTTTAGACTTTTGTGGTCTGTGTATAACTCACATTTCCTGTCATATAGGTAGTGCCTCCAAACTTTCAAAGCCAAACTACCACTGTTAACTTCAGGCCATGAGTAGGGTATCCCCTCTTATAATCCTTTAACTGACATGACGCGTATGCAATGACCTTACTGTGCTACCTAAGCATGCACTCAAGTCCCCTATGCGACGCATCACTATATATTACAAAATCACTAGTATCTTTTGATAAAGATAATATCGGCGCCTCACTCAAAATTCTATCGTATTTTATTTTATTTCCTTGAGCCCTAGAAAGCTCTCCTCACACTTCTCCTTTCTTAAATGTTCAACATGATACTCCTGCGTCTTCGAATAAACTAGGATATCATCTATGAATACTACTACAAACCTGTCTAGTAGTTCTAGCAATTGAATCATCAACTTCCTTCATCTTTACTGGGGCCATCCTTTTTGGAGCCCTCGAAAATGGTGTCACCCCGGGCACTATATCTATAACAAACTTAATTTCCCTACCTGACGGAAGACCTAGCGATTCGTTCGAAAATACATACACGAATTGTAAGACCCCAACTTTTATGAATAAAGATGATTTTTCTATAATTATCATTTTTGAATATTATGGAATGAATTTGTTATAATGTTATAGTTGTAGGTAGTATTTATAAATTCTGCAAAGTATGCATGTAAGACCCCAAATTTTTTATTAATGAAATTAAATTTCTTCTATTTATTATTTTGATATAGTAAGGGTTAATTTGATTAATGTGGTTAGTTATGGGTAAAATGCGCAAATATTTCAAAATAAGCAAGTGGTTATAAAATATTCATTATTATCGGGAATATTTGTTTGGTCGTGGAATATTAGTAATGCTTTCTGGGGAATATTCGCGACGGTAGAAATTTTAATGTGTGGGCCCCATAACGAAAGCGATTAGAGGAAGAAAGCGACAAGAATAAGTTGTTTATAAATATGGCGTAGTTATTCAATTATCTTTGTTAAAATACTTCTATTGGTTAAAACACAAGAAGACACCAGATTGCACCAGTTATTGATTCTTACGTAAAGAAGGCACTACTCAATAATTGTTACGATAATTTATTATTCAATATTTTATTTTATTGATTCAATAATTCACGATTGATATTTTATATTATTGTTGTTTCAATAATTGTCATTACACAAAGATTTTTTATTATGAGAGCAATAATTCATATTATCTGAATAATATTATTAGATAACATTATTGGCAATGTCTAGAAATTCTGTCTAAGAAGAGGTTTGGTCACCTAATTGCGTGACAGTAAGGAGAAATCTTTATTGGAAAGCCCCCTCTATCCTAGGAACTGCCTGGTTGTCAATAATGTGATTCTGTAATATTATTTGTGAATAATTAATTATTGATTTATATGATGGGGAAAATATTGATTTTATGAGGATATAGATGGAGAAAATTTTTAATGTAACAATTGTTGAAAATTAATATTTTATCTTTTTCTGATAAAATAATTCATTTAAATATATTATTATATTTTTAATAATATAATAATGGTGATATTTTTACAATGAATATAGGATATATGAGTTTATGAGGAGAAAGAGCATTTTTGCTGCAATAAATATTAAAAATAGGTTTTGTGTGTCGGTAGACCCATTTCTTGATTGAAATTTGATTATAGCCTGTAAAATCGCCCGTTTATGGATTTCGGTCAATTTATGTTTGGAATTTGGAAAAACTTCCTTCTGTAAAGTTGTAGATAATAGAATTTCCTATAAAAATTAGCGAAATTCGAATTTTCTGACAAAGGGGCTATTTATTATGAATTATTGAAGTTCTGAAGTTTCGAAATAATTGATTTTTGGAAGTTTAAAATATTTTAAATAACAAAAACGTTTTTTTCATTGTTGGAACTCATTTAACATGTGATTAGGTGGCTGATATCAGATGCTAAGTGTGCGTAGAGAATTTATAATATATATATTATTATTTTATTAAATTTTCTGCTTTGGTGTTCTAAGCATTTTCCTATAAATAGGGTGCTTAGGTTAGAATTGAAAATCACACCAGAAACTGAAGTTTTCTCTCTATATTATCGAGCGTATTCTTGTGAGTATTTTGAGTATACTTTGAGTATTGTTATACGGTGCAAGTTCAAGTCATAGCCTATATCCGGTGTTTCAACTAGAAGTACTATTCTTTCGAGGTAAGGGATATTATTTTTTTTAAAATGATATTATTTCTTCCAATATCATTATGCCGAAGTATTGATCTGAAATTTTAATCAAATTTGGAACTTTTTTGTGTCGGGGTTACTATTCACGATACTTATTAATTATTCACGATATCTGACCTTATTCACTTAATACTAAGACTATTCATCGAAAAAATAAAATTTTTCCTTTTCGTCCAAAATATCTATTATGGATACTAGCTTTGATTGTATCCATGTTTTGATCATTCTTGAATTTTACACCACTATGATTATTTATGAGGTATTTTTGGACATGAAATAGCTGAAATACGAATCCTAAATACTTATTCTTTTGTTTCACTAGATTTATTTTTTTTTAAATATTTTTCATCATCCTCAGTCCTAAATGATGATATACTTAAATATCTTTGGCATGTAGTGCAAAGATGGTTGATTCTATTATGAATATCTTTGGCCCGTAGTGCAAAGATGTACAGGTGTTGAGATGAACATGACCAACTGATGAGTATCTTTGGCCTGTAGTACAAAGATGAACATTTGACTCAAGATGTGTATTAATTGATGTTACAGGGATAAAATAATGATGATGGACTGTTAAATTCATAGATATTAGTAGATTTCATCCTCTACGTAACTCTTCTATGAATTATTATTTTTGCTGCGAATATTGATCTAAAACTTATTGTTTATTATATTCTCTCAGATTTTTCCCTATTGAAGACTAACGATAATTTGTTGTATATTATCTTAGTCATAATATTCTTTACTGGGCTAGTTGAGCTCACCCTTTTCCTTTTTGTTCCATTTTTCTTCTCGGGAGGCGAGAATATAAGCCGAAAATGCAGTCTGGGGGTATGGAATGAAGGTTCTAGAGAGAATTGTTTAGTAGTCCTCACCATTTTTGTAAAATAATGTATCAATATATATGATGAGGATTTATTTGGGTATAGATATTCTCTAGAAGATAATATTTGTATTTAAACTCACAGTTTTATGGTTGTATTAATAAAGTTGTAGTTGTTTTTGTACCATGTATTGACAACTCAGAATGGGTGATGTATACCTGTTTTGGGGGCATCACAATGCAAGTTGTTATATTATATTCAATTGGTTGGAGAATATTCATTTTAGTAGGGAATATTCGTACAGCGGTGCAATCATTGGTGGACCCCACAACAGAATTATTGTCGAATTGAGAAAACGACAAAAATATATTTATGAAAATAATGGCGGAAGTTTTACCGTTAATACTGTTGAACTACTCGGTAGTAAAAGTACAGTAATACGCGTGGTTGCATAGTAGACACGGTATTGATTATTGATACTTACGTGAGAAGTCACTCAGTTATACTCAATTATTGCTACAGTAATTGCTGCATCATATCTCTCATATTATTGATTCGATTATTATCACAGTATCATCTATATAATATGTTATTTTATTAAATTAATAATTGAGACGACAAAGTTATTCATATTATTAAATTGCAATATTTACAATGTCTAGAAGTTCTATGAAGGAGAGGTTTAGTCACCTAATTGCGCGCCAATAGGGAGAAATCCATATTAGAAAGCCCTCTCTTTCTTGGGAACGACCTGGTTGATAAATATTGTGAGTTATAATATTAATGATGAATGTTATTAAATTGAAGTTGTGTTCAGAGTTGAATTTGGAGACGCGGACGTGATATTTGAGTCCGGAACGATGAAATTAGTAGAAATAGACTATAAACACAAAATTTTCTAGGATTAACTTTTTGGTCAAAAAGTCAATAGTTGACTTTTTCGGGAAAAGTCAAACTTTGAAATTTCAAAATTTATATTGTTGATAAAAATAGTTTCATTGTGTTGGAATTATTTGTGTTAGTGAAAATCGACATTTATTTCGATAATAATTGATGTTTGGAGGTTATATTGACCAATCGGGTATTTAACCGGATAAATGAGCAATTGATTGCTATTATTTCACATGATTATAACTATTTGTTCATATGTGTATACGATTGTTTCACATTCTTGTTACTATTAGGGGAGTTGGTGCAAGATTGATAATACTTGCATGACTAAGTTAAAAATGGAGGTATAGATGGAGGTACTATACTGTAATTCGTATTTTCACATGTCTAGAACTATTGATTCACATGATTTACTATTGAATCACATTATTTACTATTAGGAGAGGTGGTGCAAGTTTGATAATACTTGCATGACTAAATTAAAAGTAAAGGAAAAGTTTGAGGTATTGTACTGTAATTTTTCGAGCCCCAAAACGTGCAATTATTGAAACTATATTTTTCTATAAATAGAAGCTCATTCTTTCTTCATTTTTCACTAATTCACTAAAGCTATAGAGCAATTGTTATAGAGAGAAATTATAGAGAGAAAATCTATAGATGAAGAGAAGTCTGTTACCTCACTATTCTAGTATCCAGTTTCTTCTGAGGTAAGGGGTATTATTTCTTTTGTATTCATGAATAGAACTTCTATTATTCCATTCTTTATTATTATGTTGGAATAACCTGTCTATGCGAAGTACCGCATACATGGTGAAATTCTTCTGTTATTTCATTCTTTACCATTCCGTTGGAACATCACGTATACGTGCTTTTACGCATTTACCGTGTTACATCTTTATTATTACATTGAATATATCTCGCATGCATTTTACGCCGGGATTTGGTTCCATCTTTATTATTTCATTGGAATATCCATGCAGGCGTTTCTGGCGGACCGGTTAAAATCTTTATTATTTCGTTAGAATAACCTACACCATAATGCTTCTACCGCATGCTTGGTTATTTCTTTTGTTATTCCATTCCTTATTATACTCAGTTGGTTAAAGTTTTAATTTCTATACTCCATGAAATTAGTGGAATATCCTTGATATTTACGCTTCATCCAGTATCTTTTCATGGAAATATTCTTCTGAGCATTCTTGAATTTTACTATATAAAGAAGTATCATGTTGACAATTTGGACGTTATTAGTTCCTAGATAAATTAATTCGTGAACTTGTTTTATTGAATTCTTATATCATTGTTGTCATCCTCGTGTTTATATTTTTTGAAAGTCATATGTGGCCTGTAGTGCATAGATGGACTAGGTATGATTATGAATTGTGGATTATTCAAAGATAATCATGATCGTAATGTTACAAATGATGTGATAAAAGTCCTCATTGGCCCGTAGTGCATTGATGGATGATTGTTGGCATGATCATGACCATTGATGAATACACGAATGTCCTCGCCCGTTGTGCATGGATAATTTGTGGTCGTGATACTAAAGAATATCCTGGTCAGAAAAGTGGGGTGATTCGATGATGTGGATTATTTATTAAGCTAAGTCTCAAATGATAAAAGTGATGAAAACCTTTTAAATCATAAAAGATAGTAGATTTTATTCTCTACTTGACTCTTTTAATGGATTGCTTGTTCCGCTGCAGTTAAACTTGATGTCTATTGTATTTTATTAGTTTAACATTGTTGTGGACTAATGATAATTTATTCTGCATTATCTTAGTCATAATATCTCTTATTGGGCTAGTTGATCTCACCCTTTCTTTCACTGTTCTCTTCAGGAAATGAGAATATAGCTGGGACGAGTCGGGGAACAGAGTAATGGACCAGATGATAGTATTAGTAGAGTCCACTATTCTGTTAAATAGTGTGACAATAAATGTAATGAGGACTTATTCTGAGAGTGGATATTGTCTTGAAGACAGTATTTTTATTAAAACTCACAGCACTCTTGTTGTATATTAAAGATTGTATTTGTATTCTGTACCATGTATTTGGCAACTCAGAATAGGTGATGTATACCTATTTTGGGGGCATCACAGTTGGTATCAAAGCTTAGGGATATGATCCCTGGCTAAGATGTGAGACAAGAACTAGGAGGGGAGAGACGGGGAATTCCTTCGCTAGTATGACCTACCTAAGTTTTTTTGGTATTTAATTGGCTGGTCGAGTATAGGGATAATATGTGATATGTTAATTAACCCTTGTTTTTGTGGCGAGATTTGAAAATGGCATCCGAGAATGTTGAGAACATCAATGGAGCACAGGAGACCATTGAGTCTCCACAGATCAATAACCAGACAATGTGCATGTGAAGGCGACAATCCTCATGCAAACAATAACACCGACTAAAATGATGAACGATGGAATGTTACGAGGCTTCATGCAATTCATGCAACATCAGGTGAATGCGGCTCCTGTCCAAAATGCATTGGAAACACCGGCAACACTCAGATATGCCACCGCCAAAGCAGTTCGAGGAGCTGGGACCACCAAGTTTTTTGGAGAGCCAAAACCACTTAAGGCGAGACGTGGATAAAAACAGATCAACAAGATATTTGATGTCTTGGGTTGCTCCGAGAGTTAAAAGGTTCCCTTCGCCACCTTCATGTTATGCGCAGGAGGCGAGATTACTAGTGGGAATCAGTAAAGCGCACTCCAACTCCGCCGATCGAAGATGTCTTGGGAGTAGTTTCAAGAACTATTCAACGACAAGTACTTTCCCGAAAGTATTCATCACATGAAAGAGGTAGAGTTCATTAAACTGGAGCAAAACAACATGACCGTGTCGTAGTACGAAGCCAAGTTTGCCGAGCTGTCCCGGTTTGCGTCCCATTTCGTTGATAATGAGGAGAGAATGATGTGAATGTTTCTAAGAGGTTTGAAACCTGAGATACGTCAATATCTTATCTCTCATAAACTGTGTTTGTATTCAGATGTTGTTAATAGGGCTCAGTTATTGGAGCGCGATAATGAGTCAACCCAACCAAAAGAGAGCAGCCGGCAAAATGATAATAACAGTGATACCAGTCATCAAAGCGGTGACAACAAGCGTGGAGGGAATCAGCATGCCAGAAATGGTAACCACTTTGGTGGTAATTGGGGCCAAAACAATAAGAATGGACATTTCAAAAAGAAGTCCAATGGAAAGACGTCAGCACCAGCACCCGTTGTGAAGGAAGGAGAATGGCCACCTATTATATGCTTCAAATGTGGAGGGGAGGGACACATTATCCAAACTGCGCGATGCCGTCCAAAGCATGTTATAATTATGGAAGAGAAGGTCACCTAGCCCAATTTTGTCGTTCACCGAAGACAAGTTCAGCTAGGATAGAGGCACCAAAGGCCGTCCCAGAAAAGTCAAAGCCGGTTGTGCAAGGGAGAGCGTTTGTTGTGACCTCCCAGAAAGGAAGGAGCCCGAACGAGGTCATCATGGGTAAGCTTATCATAAACTCTAGCAAAGTCTATACCTTATTTGATACCGGTTCTACCCATTATTTTATTTCTCCTACTTGCGCTCAACGTTTAAATTTGACTCTGGAGAAATTGGACTTTGACTTATCTGTTGAAACTCCATTGGGATAAACCTTCATTACATCCACTGTTTATAAGTCTTGTTTAGTTCAAATCGGTACCCTCACATTACCGTCGATCTTATTTCATTGAAAATACTTGCATTTGACGTAATTCTAGGGATTGATTGGTTAACTACTCATCATGCAAAAATTGATTATTTTCATAAGGTTGTTAGCTTTCATATTCCTAACCAACCTATTATGCGAATTCAAGCAACCAAACCATTAAAATCAATCACTATCATCTTAAGCCATAAAGTTATTCGTTTATTGAAAAGCGGTGTCAAGCTTTCTTAGCTCATGTCACGGATCTAAATAAAATAAATGGCTTTTGAATGATATTTCTATTGTTAATGAATTTCCGACGATTCCCACGATGAACTTCCGGCCTAGCCCCGGAGCGTGAAATTGAATTTTGTATCGACCTTGAACCCCAGATAAAACCTATTTCCAAAGCCCCATATCGAATGGCTCCTATTGAACTTCAGGAGTTAAATACCCAACTGCAGGAATTGTTAGACATCGGTTTCATTCGTCCTAGTATATCTCCTTGGGGTGCTCCTGTTCTATTCGTGAAAAAGAAAGATGGGAGTATGCTACTTTGAATTGATTATCGGGAGTTGAACCATGTCACCATCAAAAATAAGTACCCATTGCCACGTATTCATGACATATTTGACTAGTTACAAGGAGCCAAATTCTTTTCAAAGATTAATCTTCATTCCGGTTATCACCAATTGAAGATTAGAACCGATGACATTCCAAAGATGGCTTTCAGAACTCGGTATGGGCATTATGAATTCCTAGTTATGTCTTTTGGATTGACTAATGCTCCTGCTGCCTTTATGGATATGATGAACCGAGTATTCAAGGAATATTTGGATCACTTTGTGGTCGTCTTTATTGATGACATCCTTATTTATTCCAAAAACCGTGAAGATCATGAGCAACACTTGAGGCTGATACTCCAAAAGCATCGTGAATATAAGCTTTATGCCAAGTTAAAGAAATGTGAGTTCTGGATTGAGGAAGTAGCATTCCTTGGGCACGTAGTATCAAGTCATGGAATATCTGTTAACCCAACAAAGATGAAGCTATTCAAAGCTGGGAGCAACCCAAATCATTGACCGAAGTACGTAGCTTTCTCGGCTTAGTTGGTTATTATCGGAGATTCGTGGAAGGATTTTATCGAATCACTACTCCATTAACTCAGCTAACTCAAAAAGATACAAAATTCGGTTGGAGAGAAGAATGTGAGAAGAGTTTTTAAGAACTCAAGAGGAGACTCATTTCAGCACCTGTTCTGACAATACCATCTGGATCGGAGGGATTTGTCATCTACAGTGATGCTTCGAGCAAAGGCTTAGGTTGTGTTCTCACGCAACATAGGAAAGTCATAGCCTATGCCTCACGACAACTCAAAGAATATGAGAGGAATTATCCTACTCATGATCTAGAGTTGGCAGCAGTCGTTTTTGCACTAAAGATTTGGAGGTATTATTTGTATGGGGAGAAAGTGGAGATCTTTACGGATCATAAAAGCCTCAAATATTTCTTCACTCAAAAGGATCTCAACATGCGATAGCGACATTGGCTTGAACTATTGAAAGATTATGATCATACCATCCAATACCATCCTGGAAAAGCGAACGTGGTAGCTAACGCATTAAGTAGAAGATCATATGCGGCACGAAAAGCGATATTGTCAATAAAGGCCCATTTTGTATGACTTGTAAAGGATGGAGATAGAGATAAAGACTCCAGGGACCCACATGATGATGGTGAATATACGAGTAGAACCGACTTTAATTGATAAGGTTAAAGCTGCTCAAGCTACAGACCTGGAGCTGATGCGTATGAGAAAGAAAGTGCAAGAAAGTGCTATGCCGGAAGCAAGAATCGATGAAGAAGGGATACTTCAAGTTAACTCCAGACTTTATGTTCCTAACGACCCTGAGTTAAAGTATAAAATCATGATGGAGGCGCACAACACACCGTTTGTAATCCATCCTGGGAGTACCAAAATGTATCATGAAATTCGATATACATTTTGGTGGAGCAATGTGAAGAGAGAGATAACGGGGTTTATCTCAAGGTTTCTAACTTGTCAATGAGTCAAGGCGGAGCATCAAGTGCCAAAAGGTCCATTGCAACCACTTGAAATTCTAGAATGGAAGTGGGAGCACATTACCATGGATTTCGTTACTGGTCTTCCCAAGGTTTCTCAAGGCATAGATGCGATTTGGGTCATTGTTGATAGATTGACCAAGTCTTCTCATTTCTTATCGATACGAGAAACTTATACACTTGAACGTCTTGCTAGTATGTATATAAATGAGATTGTAAGATTGCATGGTATGCTAGTATCCATAGTTTCTGATCGAGACCCAAGATTCACTTCAAGATTTTGGATTAGTTTGCAAAAAGCTATGGGCACAGATTTACGATTTAGTTTGGCATATCATCCTCAGATGAATGGACAATCAGAGAGGACTATTCAAACTCTTGAAGATTTATTAAGACTCTGTGTCCTTGACTTCAAGGGAAGTTGGGACAAGTTCTTACCATTGGTGGAGTTTTCCTACAACAACAGTTATCAAGCAAGTATTGGCATGGCTCCATTCGAGGTGTTGTATAGAAGAAAGTGTCGCTCTCCATTATGTTGGGATGAGGTGGGTGAAGCAACGTTGTTGGGACCGGATTTGGTATGTATGACTACGGAAAAGATTCAAATAATCTGATAACGTATAAAAACCTCACAAGATCGACAAAAGAGTTATGTTGATCTTCATCAAAAGGACGTGGAATTCGATATTGGAGATCATGTGTTGTTACATGTTGCTCCATGGAAAGGAGTTATGAGATTTGGAAAGAGAGGAAAGCTCAATCCTCGATTCATTGGCCCATTTTTAATCCTCGATCGAGTAGGAACTGTGGCTTATAGACTCGCTTTACTGCCAACTATGTCTCGTGTTCATAACATTTTTCATATATCCATGTTACGTAAATATGTGGAAGACCTGAACCACATTATTGAATTAGAACCGGATGTGATAGAGGAAGATTTAACGTATGAAGAGTTACCTGTTAAAATCTTGGATAAAAAGGATCATATTCTACGCTCCAAGGTTATACCTCAAGTTAAAGTTTTATAGAGAAACCACGACGTGGAAGAAAGTACTTGGGAGTTAGAATCTGAGATGAAGTCAAGATATCCTCACCTATTCAACATACCAGGTACGTACCCTAATTTCGAGGGCAAAATTTCATAAGAAGGGGAGGTTGTAAGGCCCCAATTTTGAGGCCCAAAACGTGCAATTATTGAAACTATATTTTTTTATAAATAGAAGTTCATTCTTCCTTCATTTCTCATCAATTCAGTAAAGCTATAGAGCAATTATTATAAAGAGAAATTATAGAGAGAAAATCTATAGAAGAAGAGAAGCATGCTACCTCACTATTCCAGTATCCAGTTTCTTCTGAGGTAAGGGGTATTATTTCTTTTGTATTCATGAAGAGAACTTTTGTTATTCCATTCTTTATTATTATGTTGAAATAACCTGTCTATGCGAAGTACCGCATACATGGTGAAATTCTTCTATTATTTCATTCTTTACCATTCCGTTAGAACACACTGTCATCATGCTTTTTACATGACCGTGTTCCGTCTTTATTATTACGTTGGAATATCACGTGCGTGCGCTTTTTTACGCCGGACTGGTTCCGCTTTATTATTACGTTGGAATATCCACGTCTGCATGCATTTTACGCGGACTGGTTCCATCTTTATTATTCGTTAGAATATCATGTTATGTATGCGTTTTCTTGGACCGGTTTCCGTCTTTATTATTCTATTGGAATAACTTCACCGTAAGGCTCTACCGCATTCTTGGTGATTTCTTTTGTTATTCCATTCCTTATTATACTCAGTTGGTTAAAGTTTTGACTTCTATACTCCATGAAATTAGTGGAATATCCTTGATATTTGTGCTTCATCCAGTATCTTTTTATGGAAATATTCTTCTGAGCATTCTTGAATTTTACTCTACAAAGAAGTATCATGTTGACAATTTGGACGTTATTAGTTCCTGGATAAATTAATTCGTGAACTTTTTTTATTGAATTCTTATATCATTGTCATCATCCTCGTGTTTATATTTTTTGAAAGTCATATGTGGCCTGTAGTGCATAGATGGACTAGGTATGATTATGACCAGGGATTATTCGGTATAATCATGACCGTAATGTTACAAATGATGTGATAAAAGTCCTCATTGGCCCGTAGTGCCTTGATAGACAGTTGTTGGCATGATCATGACCATTGATGAATACATGAATGCCCTTGGCCCGTAGTGCATGGATAATTTGTGGTCGTGATGCTAAAGAATATCCTTGGCTGTAGTGCAGGGGTGATTTGATGATGTGGATTATTTATTAAGCTGAGTCTCAGCGATAAAAGTGATGAAAAACCTTTTAAATCATAAAAGATAGTAGATTTTATTCTCTACTTGACTCTTTTAATGGATTGCTTGTTCCGCTGCAGTTAAAATTGATGTCTATTGTATTTTATCAGTTTAACATTGTTGTGGACTAATGATAATTTATTCTACATTATCTTAGTTATAATATATGTATTAGTATTAGTAGTCCTCACTATTCTGTTAAATAGTGTGACAATAAATGTAATGAGGGCTTATTTTCAGAGTGGGTATTGTCTTAAAGACAGTATTTGTATTAAAACTCACAGCTCTCTTGTTGTATATTAAAGATTGTATTTGTATTCTGTACCATGTATTTGGCGACTCAGAATAGGTGATGTATACCTATTTTGGGGGCATCACACAAATTCTCTTACTATAGGTATCTAACCCATTTCTACTCCCAATTTAATCGAAATTAAATCTATCGACAACTCATGTCCCCTTATGTTAACGCAACAATTTCTATGTAAATGATTAACGGGGATTACTACCTTATTCGCAACTTCTATATTCAAGGGAGTATCTAGTTTCTCTATAGGTAATCTTAAACGTCTAGTAGATTCATAAGATATAAAAGGACAGGTTGCACCCGAATTGAACAATACCTATGCATTTATATTATTGATCGGGATTATACCTGAGACTACTTCTCCAGATGCCATAGCATCTTGGACCATTATGTTGAAGGTCCGGGCGGTCTACCTACTTAGTGGAGCTGGACCGGTTATAGTCAGCTTTCTACTGCTATTTACCTTGTCGCCGCTTCTCCCGTTGGCTCCATTCTTGAAGCAATTTCTTGCTATATGGTCTATCGATCCGGAGACAAAACATCTGTTATTTTTCTTCAGGTTGGGGAAGTTAGGAGAGATGTGCCCCTCCTGCCCGCACTTGTAACATACAGATTTTCCCTTCAAACACACCCATGTGTGACTTCTCCCGTAGTTCATACATTATTCGACCCTCTTCTTCGGGTCTCCTTGCTTGGTTCCAGTATTCTCGGAATTGTCCCACTTCCTCTTCTGACTACTTCCAGATCCTCCACTTCCCTCAGCCTCGAGTCCTCCCTCACTTATCCTCTTCTTATTCTTCTCTTCCTAGTTGAACTTAGTCAATGCCTCACTCCCCCCTTCAGCTATAACAGCCTTCTCTAAGATTAATCCGAAAGAATCAATCTATAATACAATAACTTTGTTTTAGAGCTAGATTTTTAAGCCCTGGTAAAACCTCCTTGTTTTCTTTTCCTCAGTGTCCACTTGGTGTGGAGAAAACCTAGCCAGTTCATTGAACTTGGTGGCGTATTGGGGAACCGACATGTCCCCTTGCTTCAATTCTAGAAACCGCATCGCCATACGGCTCTGCATACTCTGAGGGAAATAATTCTCAAAGTATAACTCCTTGAATCTTTCACATGCGATAACTCCCTCTCCGGCCCTATTCTGGTTGGCTTCCCACCAGAAGTTGGCCTCACCCTTCAGTAAGTAGGTAGAAAAAATGGTCTTTTGCTCCTCTCTAACTCTGGCAATAATAAATGACTTCTCTATTTCTTTAACCCACGATTGAGCCTCTATTGGCTTGGTGGTCCCCCTAAACTAGGGCGGTCCCATACTCTGAAAGTCATTAAAGTTGGCGACATGTGCAACTGGAGGATTTACGGTTACTTGGGCAGGGTTTCTATTAAGTTCCCTACTAAAATATCTATGAACTGCTGCATAAGGTTTTCTGGTTCCCTATTCTCATTCTCATTCTCTGGTTCAAACCCGGGTCTGGTGCCCAAGTGACACACCCTTGTGTACACTTAGGATGCACATACCATTTGTCAATTAACCCTCAATTAATGTTAAGTATTTTATTTTTCATAAAGTTCGTCTTTTATAACTTAGAACAATTTAATTAAGTGTCAGAACATTGCACGTCGCTCGCGCGAATGCCTGACAATCGGCTGCCTTCAACAGCCCAACACTATATGCCCTTTTTGCTTTAGATTGCCTAGGTGCCCAAATTTGGCCTATGGCCAGCGCCTAGGCGCTAGTAGGTAGACCCCCATATGCACAAAATGTTAACTTTCTGTAATTTTCGTTCTTGTTGCACCTACTTCGCAACGTCATAACTTCCTCATCCGATATCAGAATATGTAAGACCCCAACTTTTATGAATAAAGATGAATTTTTCTATAAATATCATTTTTGAATATTAAGGTATGAGTTTGTTATAATGTTATAGTTGTGGGTAATATTTATAAATTTTTCAAAGTAAGCAAGTTGTTATATAATATTCAATTGGTCGGGGAATATTCATTTTAATGGTGGAATATTCGTGATGACCAAGCACAATCATCATTAAGTGGACCCCATAATTGGAAGTATTGTCGTAGTTAGAAAATGATAGAATTATCTTTTATAAAAATAACGGTGAAAGTTTTACCTTTAAACTTTTGAACAACCCTAGTAGTAAAAAAACAAGAATACGGCGTGGTCGCATGCGTAGTAGCATTACGGTATTGATTATTGATGCTTACATGAGAAGTCACTTAGTTATACTCAATTATTGCTACAATAATTATTGCATCATCTTTCATATTATTGTGTCAATTATTGTCGCAATATCATCTGCATAATATGTTATATTATTAAATTAATAATTGAGATGACAAAGTTATTCATATTATTATTTGCAATATTGACAATGTCTAAAAGTTCTGTCAAGGAGAGGTTAGGTCATCTAATTGCGCGCCAATAGGGAGAAATCCTTATCGAAAAGCCCCCTCTTTCCTGGGAATGACCTAGTTGTTAAATATTGTGAGTTATAATATTAATGATGAATAAGTTCGTGTTGATTAAAGATGAAATTGATAGTTCCATTGTGTGAGAATTATTAGTGTTAGTGGAAATCGACATTTATTTCAATAATAATTGATGTCTGGAGGTTATATTGACCAATCGGGTAATTAATCGGATAAATAAGCAATTAATTGCTATTAATTCACATGCTTATAACTATTTATTCACATGTGTTTACTATTGATTCACATGCATGCACTATTAGGGGAGGTGGTGCAAGATTGATAATACTTGCATGACTAAATTAAAAATGGAGGTATAGATGAAGGTACTATACTGTAACTATTTTTCTCACATGTATAGAACTATTGAGTCACATGATTGTACTATTGATTCACATGATGTACTATTAGGGGATATGGTGCAAGTTTGATAATACTTGCCGGACTAAATTAAAAATGAAGCAAAAGATGAAGGTATTATACTGTAATATTTCGAGCCCCAAAATATGCAATTATCGAAACTATATTTACCTATAAATAGAAGCTCATTCTTCATTCATTCTCACCAATTCACTAAGACTCACAAGAGCAATTATAGAGAGAGAAGCTATAGAGAGAAAGAAGAAGAGAAATCTGCTACCTTGCTATTCGAGTATCCAGTCTTCTTCTGAGGTAAGGGATATTATTTTTGTTTAGTATTCATAAGAAATAATATTTTCTTCCATACTCTGTAGTATGTGAGTAATATCATTTCATCTCGTATTCCTGATTATACCCTCATTTTGTTAAAGTATTGCTTCTATACTCTGTGAAATTAGTAGAATATCCTTGAACTTTGCGCTTCATCTAGTTTCATTTCACAAGGATATTTTCTGTACATTCTTGTTAAATTTTAAGCTTTTCATGCCGGAGTACTGTCCATTAGTACTATTCATTTATATGGTACTATTCACAAAAGTACTATTCATGGGTACTATTCATAAAGTACTATTCACGAAGTATTATTCATGAATACTATTCATAAAGTACTATTCACGGGTTAATATTCCCAAAGTACTATTCATGGGGAACTATTCACCCGGATACTATTCACCCAGAGTACTATTCATGATAAAAATTGATTTCTTTTCGGTCCAAATCATTTTTGATACAATATCATTCTTGAATTTTACTCCGCAAAGCAGTATCATGTTGGTAATTTCAACATTATTGAATTCTGGATAAATTAAATTATAAATCCTTAAAAATTTATCCTTTGTTTCTTTTAATTGAATTCTTATATCATTGTCATCATCCTCATGCTTATATTGTGATGAAAGTCATCTTTGGCTTACGTGCACTTATGGACAGTTGTTGGTATGATTATAACCAGGGATTATTCGGTATAATCATGACCATTGATGATTACATGAATATCCTTGGCCGTGGTACAGGGATGATTCGATAATGTGGTTTATTTATTAAGCTGAGTCTCAGTGATAAAGTTGATGAAAAACTTTTTAAATCTTAGAAGATAGTAGATATCATGCTCTACTTGACTCTTCTAATGGATTGCTTGTTCCGCTGCAGTTAAACTTGTTGTCTATTATATTCTATCAGTTTAACATTGTTGAAGGCTAACAATAATTTATTCTGCAATATCTTAGTCATAATATTTCTTACTAGGCTAGTTGAGCTCACCCTTTTCTTTCATTGTTCTCTTTAGGAAATGAGAATATAGTTGGGACTAGTCAGGGAACGGAGTGACGGTCCAGATGGTTGCATTAGTAGTCCTCACTATTATGTGAAATAGTGTGATAATAAATGTAATGAGGACTCCATTGAGTGTGGATATTGTCTAGATAACAATATTTGTATTAAAAATCTCATAGTATGTTTTGTCATATTTTACACGACAGTTGTATAATTAAGTTGTATTTAAATTTTGTACCATGTATTTGGCGACTCAAGATGGGTGATGTATACCTATTTTGGGGGCGTCACAGAATGAGTCCGTTCTTGAGCCATTTACTAGCTTGTAATACCCTTTACAATTTCCCATGGATGGAATAATTTTTCTGATTCTCTAACCAGTTGGAAAATAGGCTCGAATCGAAGGCCAGTTTTTGTTAAAAGACGTTTTCAACGTCGAATTTTCTAATTAACGTAACTCGCTCATCCAAAGTCAGATTGAGCTCATTCTTAAGTCTACGGGTCACGCTTTTCATGAACTAGAAAACCTCCAGAAAATTAGAATTTTTTGGAAGTGTTAAATACCCGTAAACTTGGCCCAAAAATCGTACCAAGCTATGGTTTTTGTCTTTTAATATATGTAACTAAAAATTTTGTCATAACTTCGTTATTGCGTATTTTTCCTCCGTTCCACTTGGAATATTTTCTTAACCCTCTTATCTATACTTCCTTCTTCTCAGATTTTTCAAACAATAAACACATAACACATATTACGAGTCCAAATTAAGTTCCTCTATGTTATTTTCCATCCTTTACGCTTAGGCTTACATTTTAACTTTTGTTTT
The DNA here is from genome assembly GCA_020205615.1 of Panax quinquefolius. Taxonomy (NCBI): domain Eukaryota; kingdom Viridiplantae; phylum Streptophyta; class Magnoliopsida; order Apiales; family Araliaceae; genus Panax; species Panax quinquefolius. The sequence goes on from CM035156.1 coordinate 131,488,040, forward strand.
CATTTTACATAGCATTTACCGGTAGTTTAAAAGGTTATAACCCATCATAATCTCCTTATTAATCCAAGATCCTTCATGATCTTCATCAAACAACAACAACCATGAACAAAGCACTTCCTAACATACTACAAAGTTTTTAAAGAAAGAGATGAAGAAGATAGGTTTTAGGTTTACCATCTCTTGTTGTTCTTGCTTCTTCTTATGAAGATGGATTATCCAAGCTTGCTTTCTATCTCTTCCTTTCCTCCTCTTAGACTCGAATTCTCTCTCTTTTTCTTCTCTCTTGTTCTTTCTTTCTCTCTTCTTACTTTACTTAGGAAATTTGATGAAATGATGTAAAAGAATACAAGAATACTTTGTGACGCCCCCAAATCCGAGGTACCTTTACCTCGAAGCTAGTGTTCACGATACAACACATACATACATCTATCTAAGCATATAATAGTTACTTAAAGATAAATATACTAATTACTACAATCATCCTTAGTCTAGTCCCAGGTTCTACAACCTCACATATACAAACATAATACAAAAATATTACATCATTTAACATCTTAACAATACATCAATTAAATTCTACTCTTGAACTTTTCCCTTGCCCTTATCTTTACTCGTACCTACGGAATCCTCGGTCTTAACTAAAAACATAAGATATAGCAAAGATGAGAAACTAGATGCTCAACAAGTATAAACAGTTAATTTAAACGACTTCTCATGAATAGAAATAACTTTCTCTCAGAGCTTCAACAATTGAACAATAATTGTGAAGTAGTTGGGAAAACATGAACAAAAGAGATAACTTTCATTTAACATTTTTGAAACTACATATTGAGCTTTTGGTGTGCTGTCGCAGGCACCCAAAAATAAAACCTTACTGCGAACAATATTTATGTAGAAGTGCAAGCAAGAGTCGATCCCACAAAGAATGATTAGCTTAAACATATGCTTTTATGAACAAAGATGGGGGGGGTTTAGAGATAATTTTATTGAAAGAAAATAATCTAAAATTACAATATTAAAATTAATTAAGAGAACAAACCTTGGTCTTAGTCAACATCCACCATCGGAATCTTAAGATTGATCATAGATGCAAATATATATCAATTTACACTTTGAATATTCAACGTTAGAATTTCTTCCATGCCTTTCCTTAATTATAGTTAGATAGAAACAAATGATCTAAATAACCCTAACTACTAAACAACTTTAGACACGCGCTGAAAGTTTAATCTAGTAGTTGCTTTAAGAAATAGAGAGACCGTTGAAGCTAAACAACACGAGCACAAGCGGTTGTATTTAATTTAGTTGAGTATTCTTCCTAAGATATAATAATCTCCTGATCTGCAGTTAATTATTAACCTTAGTTGCTTCACAAATTAGAGTGACCTAACAATTCCGGATTTGATAGCTAATTTAGCAATAGATTTCAATGAATAACAAACTAGCGTGCACTCTAGCAATTAAACATATTAATCATAGAATTTAGGCGTAGAAGAATAATTATTACTCAAAATAATAATTGAACAATTAAATCAATTAGATCTCACAATTTTATTGATTCTGAGGCTTCCGCTTCCTGCAACCAAGAATTTGAAGTTAGCCAAGCAAGGCCAGGAAGAACACTTGAGAAAATAAGAAGAGAGAAGAAAGGTGTAGGAATTGGTATGTGAATTGGTAAAAATACAAGCCTAACTTCTCTTGTTATTTATAGGAACTCATGGTGTGCTAAGTCATCATCATAAGTCAAGATCTAACAACTAATCTCATCACATGCATCAGCCATCCAAATAATTTAACAACCCAAAAACATGTCCATGTGATATGCAAAAAGTCCAAATCTGACAACTAATCTGATCAGCACATTGCAAGCTATTTTCACATTTGAAAACCACCAAATTTGGACTTGGGCAAAGCATGAACGTTGTAGCCCTGGAAGTGTAGACGAATTTAGGCTTTTGAAGAACCTCATTTAGAGTCCGGAAGCTCAAGTTATGGCCCAAATACTCTAACTAGTTCGAACAGGAATCCAGTCCATGCGGGATTCGGATCAATGGCGTATTAGTCGCTTGGAGCTCAATTTGGACCCTTCTCCAGCCCAAATCTCTCAATTTTCAAAATATGAAAGTTGTAGCTCTACTCCTTAGCTTTCCAGAACAAATTGGATCATCAAAGTTAGAGTTCGTATGCAAGAGTTATGACCAAAAAATGAACTGATGTCAAAACATTCCAAAAGTGCGGAAATAACTCATTTTTCATTTAATGCCTCCATTTGTAACCTAAATAAAAATATAATAATAATGAGTACATTTAGGTGCCAAAAAAGTATAAAAGACTAGGCATTAAGGGATAAAAACATATTTTATACTTATCAAATTCTCCCACACTTATCTTTTGCTCGTCCTCATGCAAAACAGAAATAAACTATACAAAAAAAAATCAACTAATCAAACTAACAAACTTGACAACCTTGAGCCACAAATTAAAATGAACCTCGACATTGACCTCAAAGATTCAAAACAATAACTCTCGAAAATTTCAAAACATTGTATCATCTAAAATTTAAGCTTACTTATCAATCTTACTGTACTCTTAACCCTTCGTGTTAGTGTGTGAATCCATGTGTCAACTCAATCAGAACTCAAAAAAATTTATGAAATCAAAGCCTTAAAGGAAAAAGAAAAACTCTAAACACCTATTTCCACACAACTCTCAGTTAACATAAGCAAATAACACCAGAGGATCAATAGGCTTTATCTTCCTTCGGTAAGTGCATTTTATGCTCCATCTTACTAGCGAGTGCGTTTTACGCTCCATCTCGCATGCCACGTGTTTATGAATGAGTGCGTTTTACGCTCCATCTCAACTCACCACATGAATCATAATTTTTCTTTTTCTTTTTCATTTTTTTTTAAAATCAATTGAAGAAGGACTCAAACATCTAACCTTTTCCTAAAACCTCATGTTTACTTCAAGTTATAATCAAACAAATGATAGAGTTCAGAAATTTCTCCCCTCGACATTCAATCAAGAAATTCTTTCCAAATTAAAACTAGGTTGACCAAATGGACATGTGCTCAAGAGAATGAAGGGTCTCAAACAAAGTAAAAATCAACAAAGAAGGGTCTCAAACAAAGTCAAAAAATCTACAAAGACTTATTCAAAAAAATTTTCCACGATTGCACTTAATTCAAACTACCCAATGTTACCCTCAAGTCTATCACTTTTTATGAAAAAGTTATGAATATTATGGTGCGGATATAATATAATGTTATAAGTAATATTTAAACAAAATTTTATCATTTGGCTTTTAATAGGAAAAATCAAAATCCAATTCAACTCATTCGTAGTAAGAAAATGGCATAATTATCTTTTTATCGACGAAAGTGACTTATTCAAAAAAACTACCCCATTTTGAGAGAAACACGATTTGATTCACTTTGCGTATAATATGCAACATTAGCCTTTTTAAACCCCAGGAGAGTTACCCCGTAGTTAAATAGTGGATAAGTTTTGTCTGAAATTGATGAGGGTTTTTAGTAAGATGATTATACCCTAACAAAATTAAATGAGTAAAAATTCAAACTAACTAAAAACAAAACGTTCATTTAAAATATAACAAATCGAGCCCCAAAAAATATTAAAACTATATTTTCCTATAAATAGAAGCTCATTCCTTCATTATTTTTCACCAATTCACTAAAGCTATAGAGCAATTATTATAGAGAGAAATACCTTATATCCTTCCCCACTTTTGCGCGGCCTATCTATCGCATGCACCGTGAATTTCGTTGTTATTCCATTTAAAACTTACATTGTCCCCAATGTAAAAAGTGAAATGTAAAAAAAAGTAAACAAAATATAAATGCGACTTTAGTAGTCCTCACTATTCCGCAGAATAATGTGATAATAATTGTAATGAGAACACCATTGAGTGTGGATATTATGTCTAGATGACAATATTCTTGAAATTTGTGTACCATATATCATGCGACTCAAGATGGGTAATGTATACCTATTTTGGAGGCGCCACACACAAAATTCAAAATTCAAACTAACAAAAACAAACAAAATATAACAAATAAAATAGGAAATACCTTAAATCCTTTTCCCCCACTTAAAACTTACATTGTCCCCAATGTAAAGTGAAATGTAAAGAAAAGTAAACAAAATATAAATGCGAAAGAAATGAAATCCCCTATGGGTTGCCTCCCATGCAGCACCTTTGTTTATTGTTTTTGGCTCGACCAAATTCCCTTCTTCAATTAGTATAAATTGGATCCTCAAGGTCCAATTTTTCCAATTTCTCTTCTTGGAAATTTTCGTAGAAATGCTTAAGTCTGGCCATTCACCTTGAACACTTTGGAAGTTTCTAGACTTTTAATTTCAACTGCACCATGAGGAAAAATATTAGTAACAACAAAAGGTTCAGTCCAACGAGATTTCAACTTACTTGGAAACAAACGAAGTCTGGATTGGTATAGGAGGACTTTTTGACCAATGTGAAATTCCTTTCTAGAGATCATCTTGTCATAAAAAGCTTTGGTTTTCTCCTTGTAAATTCTTGCACTCTCAAAAGCATCATTACGAATTTCTTCCAACTCTTGTAGTTGCAACTTCTGGTGTATCCCATTATCATCCATTTTCATGTTGAAACTCTTGATAGCCCAATAAGCCTTGTGTTTTAACTCAATGGGTAAGTGGCATGGTTTTCCAAACACCAATCTGTAAGGTGACATACCAATAGGTGTTTTATATGCAATCCTATATGCCCATAAAGCATCATCCAAGCGCAAACTCCAATCCTTTCTATTGGGATTAACCATCTTTTTGATGATGGCCTTGATTTCTCTATTTGACACTTCCGTTTGTCCATTAGTCCATACGAATGATATGCAGTTGATACTGTTAATTTCTAGAAGCACAAAAGATATCTAGAAAGGGGGATTGAATAGATTCTTTAAAACTTTTTAATCTTGTTTACAAAAGAATGACTTATCAGATTGGTTAATTAACAAGTAATTAAGCACAACAGAAAATATGATTGATTTAATCCCTCTATTGATCGATTTCGCAATCAATGGATACGTGCAAGTATACACGGTCAACAAGTAATAAAGTGATAAGAAAGTATCGTTCCCACGAGGAATTATTTAATAAAAATCACCAAGTACTAGTTCTTAACCAAACTAATTTTATTTAAACAATCGATTTAATGTTGTCAATTAAAATATATAATTAAACTACTACTACTACCACTAGTTGAAAATCAGGTTATAGAGATTTAAGATCACAACTTCACTTTTTTGTTTCACTTATATTAAAATACTTCTTATTAATTATGCTCACTATTCTGGATTGTTAATCAGTGACTTATTAGTATTTATAACCACCTTCTGATGCATCACAAACATATTAATCCAAATCCACAGTTGATAGAATTGAATCAAACACCCTAATTAACTAATCCACTATATTCCTATGCGAATTACAATTAAAAAGGATTTAAAGCACAAGTTCCCTATTAGATTACACGCGGCGTAAAAACATTTCCCTATCCTAAACACAAATCATGATTTCCAACACCATGCAGAAAACACAATCACATGCTATTATGATCAGATCTAAATCCATACTTCATCTCCCAAATCCATATAGATTATCATGGTAATTGTTAGCTAGACAATTAAACAATTATACGCAATCATAATAGACAATCCATAGAATAGATCACAATAATTAATAAAGAAGCATACTAAACTAAGTTATGCAATAAGATTCGTTGCAATCTTAAATAAGAAATTTAGTTCATTGTTATTGAATTAAAATCTAGAATTCACAATTGAATAGACATTAAAAGATAAAAGTAAGATTAGAGAAGAGAATAGAATTTGTTGTCAGTAGTCTTGAGACTCTTCTTCCATTCCTGCTTTGAATCTTCAGTGTTCTTCAAGTTGCTTCAATCTCCAATGGTTAATTAAGAACTAGGGTTTATGAATGAATTCCAAACCTAATGGAGTGTATCTCTAATCTAATCTATGTAATCTCTCTTTATTTTATGCCTCTCATCATGTATTTATAGGCTACAAGTCCAATTTCTAGCTTAGAAGGAAACCCAATCCAATTTGGAGTCCCAAAATGCATCCCAACTTGATCAGGCCCGAGCCCAGTGCCTCAGCGCTATTCACGATGCTGGAACACTGCCTCTTAGTGCCCCAACACTGGAAATAGGCTAGGAATGGGTGCCCCGGCGTTGGCCTCTTTTTTGAAAATTTTATTCTTTGACATCCTTTGGGAAAATAGCCATAACTTCTTCGTTTGAACTCCGATTTTAATGATTCAAGATGTTCCGGAAAGAGGAGACGTAGATCTACAACTTTAATTCTTTGAGTGTTCCAAAATAAGGTCCAGAGAAATGTTGAAATTGGCCCTGAAGTGGCTGTTATGTAAATGTCAAGCCGAAAATGCGAATCTAGCAACCCCAAACGTCGATCCAAGTAACCTTTGTCCCAATTCCTACAAAACAACATAAAACATGCATGAATAGACACAAACACTTAAAAACTTCCAAAAGATTAAGCTCAAATGCATTCAATTCATGGGTATGGATAGTGCTCTTATTTTCTGCATATCATGGCTGTTTATTCCCCCCACTGACTTTGATTCTCCATTTATATCAATTAAGTATTCAGCAACTGTCTTGGGCAGATCACTCTACTGATATGGATGTTAGCAATCCATTATGAGAAACACAAAATATTCAATTTAGTTTTGGGTTGCTTGACTGTCTCTGCGATAGGACTCTACAATGTAGCGTCCTTAGAGGAATCGTAGGGTTCCTGTCTGAACTGCTTTATAATCATTGATAAGACTTGATGCTTGCAGATGCCTACTGATCTTCATATGTGCTTTAATCATCAAGATACAGTATTAATGATTTGCTTAAGGATCTTCTTCGGAAGAGCTTATGTAACTTTGAGAGTTCTGGCAAAGATAACTCTGCAATTCTTCACTTGATCGTATATACTCGTTGGGAGTCATAGAGTAACTGACTTCTTTAACTCTATGTTCCTGAGAGTCCTCTACGTCTCCAAGAGATAGCTCTGCGATGTCGAGGTAGCTCTATGATCTGCCGAGATAACTCTACGATGCTTTTATGATCTATCGAGAGAACTCTGTGATGCCTCTTCATTCGGCTGAGAGAACTCTACGATGCCTCTTTGCTCTGCCGAGAGAACTCTACGATGCCGAGAAAGGACTATACAATCTTTCGAGCCATTTTCTTGATAGACTCTACGAACTAATATTTTTCTCTGTGATCCTTTGCTAACTGCAAGCTGACTGACTACTCTTCGATCATTCTTTGGTTGCTCTACGATCAATCTAGTATAGTTCATTAGATCAACCTAACAAGTTTGATCAGAAGAAGATGACTTTGGTTGAGCAGAAGATGTATGATCTTGGGGAACCTCATTAGTTGAGCCTTGAGGTTCTTTAACACCCTGGGGTATAGACCTCATCTTTTATTTTCCTTTATTCTTTCTGGTCAAATCTAATGATTCCTGGTTTACCTCTTCAACTTCTTTAACAAGAGACAGATTTATTTTCAGAGAGGGCTTCCTGACTTCACTTTGAGTCCTCTCACTATCTTCTGATTGAGTTGATCTCAAGTTCTTAACTGGATTCCTTTTCCAATTTTCAAACAGCTTCCGTGTAATCCTTTTGTTGTAATTCAGCACCTCTCCTTCATTATCCCCAATTTTATCACCCAGTGTTTTCTGAAGGATGATGCTGATAAACCTTCCATACGACATTTTCCTTGCACCTTTGGATTGTGCAGTGGAGAGGATCCAATTTCTAATCCATTCTAACAGAACAACCCTATAGTTGATTTAGGTCTTCTTTACAATAGCAGTCATGATTCTCAGCTGAAGGTCGCTAACTGAATCACGATCTAACTCCTTACAGAGGATACATTTACCAACCAAATCCGCTATAAATTCGTATTTCTGGGGAAATTCTTTTTTCTTAAAACCCCTAAGTTCTGGGTTATTCTGGTGGTGCATAAGCTTCAGACCTTCAATAGAATCAATGAATTGGAGAGAAGTGATACCTTCATTGTTGAACCCTAGGGCAATGTTAACTTCTGATGCGCTCAGTTGCAGCGATACTCCTCTAACTTTTGTCGATAGGATACCATCACCATAGACTCCATTCTTATAGAACTCAACAACTAATCTGGAGTAGATTCTAGTGCTGGTGTTTAGGGCCTCGTAGAGTCTCGCTCTTCTCAGAAGGGTGAGGATCCTTTTAAATCTTTTCTCTACTTCTCCAAAATTTTCGAAGCAGAGTTCATTTCTAGGAGCGACTTGGGAGGGTTCCATCGTCTGATTGATTTGAATTTACTAAAAAAATGAAGATGTCTGAGTGTTTGTTTGTATTTGAAAAGCTAGGGTTTTAGAGAAAGAAAGAGAGGGGGTTTCCAGATGAAATGAAGATTTTGAAATGTTTGAGTAAAACTTCCCTCTTATTTTGCTGAGTGGGACACGTGTTGAGTTTTGAGAGAGGGCACGTCTTTTAGTCTATCAGAAAAGACCTTTCTACCCTTGGCTCCCCCTGAGCTTTGGAACACTTCCTTGAGTCTTTTTGACTCTACGAACTCGAATTCTCTTAATGATCGTAGAGTGATCCTCGCCAGCTTGTCTTTCCTTCTGCTCAACGATTTCTTATTTTGGCTCTACAGACTTTCATTTCCTTGTTTTCTTTCTGCATAGTTAGTGGAATTCCAAAACATAATATCATGAATGAAAATTTAGCATTCCTAGTTCACTTATTAGCATGTTAAACCTTGGTTCATCTAGAAGTTTTGTAAAGACATCAGCAAGCTGGTTTTCAGTAGGAATATAATGTAGTGATATACTTCTATTTTGCACATGATCTCTAATGAAATGATATCTTATATCAATATGCTTGGTTCTTGAATGCATGACAGGATTATGAGTTATATCAATAGCACTAGTATTATCACAATGAACAGGGATAAACTTAAACTCAAACCCATAGTCTGCAAGATGATTTTTCATCCATAAGATTTGTGCACAGTAACTGCCTGCAGCAATGTATTCAGCTTCTACTGTTGATGTTGATACAAAATTTTGCTTTTTACTAAACCAAGATACAAGTTTATTTCCAAGCATTTGGCAAGTTCCACTTGTGCTCTTTCTATCAATTTTGCAACCTACATAGTCAGCATCTGAGTAGCCCATAAGATCAAAGGGTGACTCCTTGGGATACCAGAGTCCCAAATTAGGAGTGCCCTTAAGATACCTAAAAATCCTTTTAATAGCCACTAGATGTGATTCCTTAGGGTTAACTTAAAATCTAGCACAAATGCAAAGGGCAAACATGATATCTGGTCTACTAGCAGTTAAGTATAGGAGAGAGCCTATCATACCTCTGTATTGAGTGATATTAATACTTTTACCGTTCTCATCTTTGTCAAGCTTAGTAGCAGGTGCCATAGGTGTCTTCATGATGGTAGATGAATCTATGCCATACTTCTTTAATAGGTCTTTGATGTACTTGGCGTGGTTAATGAAGATGCCTTCATTAGTTTGCTTCACTTGAAGTCCAAGGAAGAAGTTCAGTTCTCCATTAGTTTGTTAGATGCCTTGGGGACCCAAATTTGTTTGATTTTAGGTCTTTGAAACACAGGATAGAAATCATTGAAACAAAATTCTACAACTTTATGACCATATTTATGACATGTATAACATTGAATATAATGCATGCTTGTGTGTGGGTATGGATTTCTTCTTGTCTTCAACATGTGTGGATTATAGTGGCTCACAAATTTTCCTTTTGGCTTATATTCTCTCTGCTTGCACACAACTCTATGATTCACAGATTTCATGGGATGGAAGTCAACTTTACGATTCTTGTCTGGTTGGTTCGTAGAGTTAGTTCTTCTTGACTCTACGATCCTTCGAGGCTTGAATGTAGAAGTTGTCTTGCCCTTGACTTTTTTGAATCCTAGATCTGTGTGAGACCCAACAATATGATCAGCAGATTTCGAATAACTTGGCTCAGCTATTTGTGAGGATTTAACAAATACAATTCCCTTATTGAAATTTGGAGAACTGTTATCATTTGTTTCCATAGATTTATCCACAGTGGATTCTGAAGAAGAATTATAGAAACCTAGACCTGACCTGTTAGCCACTGATCTTTGGCTAGAGATCAAGGAGTCCATCGACATGGAAAACTTGTTCCATAATGAGATTGTCTTCTCTAGTTCCTGAATTTTAGAAACCAGAGTTGACTCTCTCTGAGTGCTTAGCTCAACTATCTGTCTCAAGTTAGCATTCTCGGCTTCAAGACTGGTGTAAGAATAACCAGTTCATAGAGCAGTTTCCAATTCTTTAATTGCTTTCTCTTTTTCCTCTTGAAGAAGGGAATGATCCTTTGATAGAACTCTGAACATTTTCATATATTTATGTAATTCTATCATGGAATCATGCATTCCTTCTCTAAGATTATCAATAGTTAAATTAGGAGAGTAAAAGTCAAATACCTCATCCACATTGAATTCTTTCTTGCTCCTGCCTTCTTTATCCATTAAACATAGATTTTCTATGTGTGGTTCCTCGTCTTCATTTGACTCATAGTTTGAATCTCTGTCTGAGTCACTCCATGAGCTTTCAGCTACAAAGCCTTTATCTTTCTTCTTGGATTTATGATGGCCTTTGAGCTCCTTCTTTGAATTGAAATTCTTCTTGTCCTTCCTCAATTCATCCCTTAGTGGTCTGTTGCAGTCTTTAATGAAGTGACCTGGTTGTTTGCAGTTGTAACATAAATCACTTACTTGATCTTTATTATTGCTTCCGTATTTTCTTGATCTGCTATTTTTGTTGAAGAATCTCTTGAAGTGTCTGACAAACATAGTTATATTTTCATCATCATCTGATCCATCATTGTGTGATGCTTTGAGAGCAATTCCTTTTTCTTTCTCCTTTCCTTTTGACAGAATTTCTGCACATTGGGTCAGCTCCAGTTCATAGGTAAGGAGGTTGCCATATAACATCTGAATAGTCATTTCTTGGAGATTCTTTGACTCTCTAATAGCAGTGGTTTTGGAATCCCACTTACTTGGCAAGGCTCTCATGAACTTAATGATGAGATCTTTGTTTAGATATGTCTTCCCATATGCTCGAAGTGAGTTGAGCAGCATGTTGAATCTTTTATATGTGGAAGTAATGTTTTCCCCAGAGATGTGAGTGAACATTTCATACTACTGTGTGAGCAGAGACTGTTTGTTTTCTCGAACTTCTTCAGTCCCTTCATGCATGATCAGCAGCGCATCGCAAAATTCCTTTGCTATTTTGCAGTTTACAACATTTTCAAAATAGCTCATCTTCTAGACCCATGAATAAAATGTTTTTAGCTCTCTTATCTAGCTGGACAGTTTTCTTTTCTACATCTGTCCAATATTTTCTTGGTTTGATTACTACTCTGTCTGGTTCTGCAACTATTGGTGCCAGCTTTGTTGGTTCATACGACCCATTGATGACAACTTCAAATAGATCCTCGTCAATAGCATCCATGTAAGCCTGCATACGAACTTTCCAGTTAGCAAATTTTTCTTTGTTGCAAAGAGGTGGTTTATTTCCACCACCTAACTCAGAACCATTTTTGGTTAGTGCCATAGATCTACTCAAGCAATTTAAGCTTTAATAGTGAGAACCTGCTCTGATACTAATTGTTAGTTTCTAGAGGCACAAAAGATATCTAGAAGGGGGGTTGAATAGATTCTTTAAAACTTTTTTATCTTGTTTACAAAAGAATGACTTATCAGATTGGTTAATTAACAAGTAATTAAGCACATCAGAAAATATGATTGATTTAATCCCCCTTTAAAGATGGAAAGCTATAACAGATATAATAAAGTAATGATATGGCAGTTATAGCAGTTATGGACATAATGTAAAGAACACAAGACTTTAAGTGGTTAAGAGCAATCAAGACTCCTACTCCACTGTTCTAATCCTCGAGTAGCAGTTCCACTAAGGATATTGTTACAACTGAATCACTGAGATTCCTTCAAGACCCGCAGCCTTGGAACTCCATTACACTAAGTACTCTTCAAAGCCAGCAGCCTTGGAACTCTAGTTCACTAATAACTTCAACAAGCCCAGCAAATTTGGAACACGGTAGACTAAAACCCTCAGCCTTAGAATCACCCGATACACTTAGTACTCTTCAAGACCCGAAGCCTTGGAACTGGTACACTTCGATGAGAGAGTGTATTGTGCTACTAAGTTTCTTTAAGCATAAGTTCTGATGAACTTAGTAGCAAAGCAAGATGTTTCCCTTTGGATCATAGAGTGAGACTTTGACAGATGATGATTCGATCGATTGTTCTTGCTTACTTATAATCTTTAATCTGTTTGCCTTATATAGATGCCTCTGAATTCTTCCCGTTGAAATGAGGTCATTGCATCTAATCATCCCGTTGAGATATGTTGCTGAACTTAGGAATAGTTTATTCCTTGTTGACTTCAGTAGTGGGGTGAGTCAGCATCCATTAACTTGCTCCAAGATAGCGGTATAGATAGTGCTCTTATTTCCTGCATATCATGGTTGTTTCTTCCCCACTAACTTTGATTCTCCATTCAGATCAATTAAGTATTCAGCAATTATCTTGGGCAAATCACTCTACTAATATGGATGTTAGCAATCCATTATGAGCAACATAAAATATTCAATTCAGTTCTGGGTTGCTTGACTGTCTCTGTGATAGGACTCTACGATGTATCGTTATCAGAGGGATCATAGGGTTCCTGTCTGAACTGCTCTACAATCATTGATAAGACTTGATGCTTGCAGATGCCTACTGATCTTCATATGTGCTCTAATCATCAAGAGACAACATCATTGCTTTGCCTAAGGATCTTCTTCAGAAGAGCTTATGTAACTTTGAGAGCTCTGGCAAAGATGACTCTGCAATTCTGCACTTGATCATAGATACTAGATGAGAGACATAGAGTGTAAGACCCCAACTTTTATGAATAAAGAATAATTTTCTCAAAATATATTTTTGAATATTATAGTGTGGATTTGATATAATGTTATAGTTGTGGGTAATATTTATAAATTTTGCAAAGTAAGCAAGTGGTTATATAATATTCGATTGGTCGGGGAATATTCGTTTTAACAGGGAATATTCGTACGACGGCACAATCATTGGGGTCCTCATTGGTGGACCCCACAACGAAAGTATTGTCGTAGTTAGGAAACAACATAATTATATTTTTATAAAAAAAACGGCGAAAGTGTTACTGTTAAAACTGTTGAACTACCCGGTAGTAAAAGTACAGTAATACGTGTGGTTGCATAGTAGCACACGGTATTGATTATTGATGCTTACGTGAGAAGTCACTAAATTATACTCAATTATTGCTACGAAGAATTCACGTGATCATATCTCTCATATTATTGATTAAATTATTGTCATAGTATCATCTGCATAATATGTTATATTATTAAATTAATAATTGAGACGGCAAAGTTATTCATATTATTATTTGCAATATTAACAATGTCTAGAAGTTTTGTCAAGGAGAGGTTTGGTCACCTAATTGTGTGCCAATAAGGAGAAATCCTTATTGGAAAGCCCCATCTTTCCTGGGAACGACCTGGTTGTTAAATATTATGAATTATAATATTAATGATGAATAAGTTTATTTGGTATTTAATTCCTTCGCTAGTATGACCTACCTAAGTTTATTTGGTATTTAATTGGTCGGTCGGAGTTTAGGGATAATATGTGATATGTTAATTAACCCTTGTTTTGTGGAAGTATTTGAAAATGGCATCCGAAAATGTTGAGATAAACAATGAAGCACATGAGACCGTTGAGTCACCAACGATCAATACCCAGGATAATGTGCAACAGGAAGACAATAATCCTCAAGTAAACAATAACACCGATGAAATGGTGAACGATGGGATGTTCAGAGGCTTTATACAATTCATGCAACATCAGGCGAGAGCGGCTCCTGTTCAAAATGCAGGTGGAAACACTGGCAACTCTCTGACGGCCACCGCGCTAAATGATTCAAGGAGCTGGGACCAATAGGAGTTTTTGGAGAGCCAAAACCACTTAAGGCGTAGACGTGGATAAAGCAGATCACCAAGATATTTGATGTCTTGGGATGCTCCGAGGAGCAAGGTTCCTTGCCACCTTCATGTTTATGAGCGAGGCGATTCATTGGTGGGAATCTGTAAAGCGTACTCAACCTACCGCACTGAAGATGTCTTGGGAGAAGTTCCAAGAGTTATTCAATGACAAGTACTTTCCTGAAAGTATTCATCACATGAAGGAGGTACAATTTATAAAGCTGGAGCAAAACAATATGACCATGTCACAATATGAAGCTAAGTTTGCCGAGTTGTCCCGGTTTGCGTCCCACTTGGTTGATAATGAGGAGAGAATGACGTGGATGTTTCTAAGAGGTTTGAAACCCGAGATACGTCAATACCTAATTTCTCACAAACGGTGTTTGTATTCAGATGTTGTGAATAGGGCTCAGTTGTTGGAGCGCGATAATGAGTCAACCCAACCAAGAGAGAGCAGCCGACAAGTCGATAATACCAGTGGTAGCAGTCATCGAAGCGTTGATAACAAGCGTGGAGGGAATCAACATGCCAGAAATGGTAATCACTTCGGTGGTAATCATGGCCATGACAATAAGAGTGGACATTTCAAGAAGAGGAGATTCAAGAATGATAGAAAGACGTCAGCACCAGCACCTATTGTTAAGGAAGGAGAACGACAACCGGTCGTATGTTACAAATACGGAGGGGAGGGACAAATCTGTCCAAACTGCATGATGCAGTCCAAAGCATGTTATAATTGTGGAAGAGAAGGTCACCTAGCCCGATTTTGTCGTGCACCAAAGTCAAGTCCAGCTGGGATGGAGACATCAAAGGTCGTCGTCCATAAGACAAAACCGTGAGTTCAAGGAGGCGTTTGTCGTAACCTCCTAAAAAGCGAGGAATCTGAACGAGTTGATCACGGGTAAGCTAATCATAAACTCTAGCGAAGTATATACCTTATTTGATACCGGTTCTACCCATTCTTTTATTTCTCCTACTTTCGTTCAACGTTTAAATTTGACTCCAGAGAAATTAGACTTTGACTTATCGGTTGAAACTCCGTTGGGAGAAACCTTCATTACATCCTTTCGTTTATAAGTCTTGTTTGATTCAAATTCCAGTATCGCATACGTTACACCGTCGATCTTATTTCTTTGAAAATACTTTCATTTGATGTGATTTTAGGGATTGATTGGTTAACTACTCATCATGCTAAAATCGATTATTTTCATAAGGTTGTTAGCTTTCATATTCCTAACCAAACTATTATGCGAATTCAAGCAACCAAACCACTAAAATCAGTCACTGTCATATCAAGCCATAAAGCTATTCGTTTATTGAAAAATGGATGTTAAGATTTCTTAGCCCATGTCACGGATTTAAATAAAAATACGTCAGATTTGAATGATATTTCTATTGTTAATAAATTTCCTGACGTATTCCCTGAAGAACTTCCTGGCCTACCCCCAGAGCGTGAAATTGAATTTTGTATCGACCTTGAATCTGGTACAAAACCCATTTTCAAAGCCCCATATCAAATGGCTCCTATTGAACTTCAGGAGTTAAAAACCCAATTACAGGAATTGTTAGACATTGGTTTCATTCGTCCTAGTACATCTCATTGGAGTGCTCCTGTTCCATTCATGAAGAAGAAAGATGGAAGTATGCGACTTTGTATTGATTATCGGGAGTCGAATCATGTCACCATCAAAAATAGGTACCAGTTGCCTCGCATCGATGACCTGTTTGACCAGTTGCAAGGAGCCAAATTCTTTTCAAAGATTGATCTTCGTTCCGGATATCATCAGTTGAAGAATAAAACTGATGACATTCCAAAGACTGCTTTCAGAACTCGGTACGGGCATTATGAATTCCTAGTCATTTCTTTTGGATTAACTAATGCTCCTGCTGCCTTCATGGACATGATGAAACGAGTATTCAAGAAATATTTGGATCACTTTGTGGTCGTCTTTATTGATGACATCTTCATATACTACAAAAGCCGTGAAGACCATGAGCAAAACATGAGGCTGATACTTCAAAAGCTTCGTGAAAGAAAGCTTTATGCCAAGTTGAAGAAATGTGAGTTCTGGCTTGAGGAAGTTGCATTCCTTGGGCACG
This sequence comes from Panax quinquefolius, assembly GCA_020205615.1. NCBI lineage: Eukaryota > Viridiplantae > Streptophyta > Magnoliopsida > Apiales > Araliaceae > Panax > Panax quinquefolius. The sequence goes on from CM035156.1 coordinate 131,504,315, forward strand.
TGATATCAAATCATGGAATATCTATTAACCCAGCAAAGATTGAAGCAATTCAAAGCTGGGAGCAACCAAAGTCAGTGACTAAAGTGCGTAGCTTTCTCGGCTTAGCTGGTTATTATCGGAGATTCATGGAAGGATTTTCTCGAATCGCTACTCCATTAACTCAGCTGACTCGAAAAGATACAAATTTTGGTTGGAGCGAGGAATGTGAGAAGAGTTTTCAAGAACTCAAGAGAAGACTCATTTCAGCACCTGTTCTGACAATACCATCTGGCTCAGAGGGATTTGTCATCTATAGTGATGCTTCAGGAAAAGGGTTAGGATGTGTTCTCATGCAACATGGGAAAGTCATAGCCTATGCCTCACGAAAACTCAAAGAATATGAGATGAATTATCCTAATCATGATCTAGAGTTGGCAGCAGTCGTGTTTGCGTTTAAGATTTGGAGGCATACCTGTGTGGAGAGAAGGTGGAGATCTATACGGATCATAAAAGCCTCAAATATTTCTTCACTCAAAAGGAACTCAACATGCGGCAACGACAATGGCTTGAGCTGTTGAAAGATTATGATCATACCATCCAATACCATCTTGGAAAAGTGAATGTAGTAGGTGACGCATTGAATAGAAGATCATATGCGGGTACGAGTGCAATATTGTCAACGCAAATACCCATTTTTTATGACTTACGAAGGATAGAGATAGAGTTAAAGACTCCAGGGACCCATGTGATGATGGTGAATGTACGAGTAGAACCAACTTTAATCGATAAAGTTAAAGCTACTCAAGCTACAGACCTGGAGCTGATGCGTATGAGGAAGAAAGTGCAAGAAGGTGCTATTCCAGAAGCAAGAATCGATGAAGAAGGAATACTTCAAGTCAACTCCAGACTTCGTGTTCCTAACGATTCTGACTTGAAGTATAAAATCATGATGGAGGCGCACAACACACCGTTTGCAATCAATCCTGGGAGTACCAAAATGTATCGTGATCTTCAACATACATTTTGGTGGAGCAATATGAAGAGAGAGATAGCGGGGTTTATCTCAAGGTGTCTAACTTGTCAAAGAGTCAAGGCGGAGTATCAAGTGCCAAAAGGTCCATTGCAACCACTTAAATTAGAACCAGACGAGATAGAGGAAGATTTAACATATGAAGAGTTACCTGTTAAAATCTTGGATAAGAAGGATCATATTCTACGCTCCAAGGTTATACCTCAAGTCAAAGTTTTGTAGAGAAACCACGATGTGGAAGAAATGACCTGGGAGTTAGAATCTGAGATAAAGTCAAGATATCCTCACCCCTTCGATATAACAGGTACGTACCCTAATTTCGAGGATGAAATTTCATAAGAATGGGAGGTTGTAAGACCCCAACTTTTATGAATAAAGAATAATTTTCTTGAAATATATTTTTGAATATTATGGTGTGGATTTGATATAATGTTATAGTTGTGGGTAATATTTATAAATTTTGCAAAGTAAGCAAGTGGTTATATAATATTCGATTGGTCGGGGAATATTCGTTTTAACAGGGAAATTTGTATGACGGCACAATCATTGGTGGACCCCAAAACGGAAATATGGTCGTAGTTAGAAAATGACAGAATTATCTTTTTATAAAAATAACGGCGAAAGTGTTATCGTTAAAACTGTTGAAGTGCCTAGTAGTAAAAGTACAGTAATATGCGTGGTTTCATAGTAGCACACGGTATTGATTATTGATGCTTACGTGAGAAGTCACTCAGTTATACTCAATTATTGCTACAGTAATTGCTGCATCAAATCTCTCATATTATTGATTCAATTATTGTCACAGTATCATCTTCATAATATGTTATATTATTAAATAAATAATTGAGACGGCAAAGTTATCCATATTATTATTTGCAATATTGACAATGTCTAGAAGTTCTGTCAAGGAGAGGTTTGGTCACCTAATTGCGCGCCAATAAGGAGAAATCCTTATCGGAAAGCCCCCTCTTTCCTAGGAACGACCTGGTTGTTAAATATTGTGAATTATAATATTAATGATGAATAAGTTTGTGTTGATTAAAGATGAAATTGATAGTTCCATTGTGTGGGAATTATTAGTGTTAGTGGAAATCGGCATTTATTTCGATAATAATTGATGTCTGGAGGTTATATTGACCAATCGGGTAATTCACCGGATAAATGAGCAATTAATTGCTATTAATTCACATGCTTATAACTATGTGTTCACATGTGTGAACTATTGATTCACATGATTTACTATTAGGGAAGTTGGTGCAAGATTGATAATACTTGCATGACTAAATTAAAAATGGAGGTATAGATGGAGGTATTATGCTGTAATTAGTTTTTTCACATGATTATACTATTAAGTCACATGAATGAACTATTAATTCACATGATTTACTATTAGGGGAGGCGGTGCAAGTTTTATAATACTTGCAGGACTAAATTAAAAATGAAGAAAAAGAGGAAGGTATTATACTGTAATATTTCGAGCCCCAAAACGTGCAATTATCGTAACTATATTTTCCTATAAATAGAAGCTCATTCTTCTTTCATTCTTACCAATTCACTAAGTCTCACAAAAGCAATTATTATAGAGAGAAATTATAGAGAGAAAGAAGAAGAGAAGTCTGTTACCTCTCTATTCCAGTATCCAGTTTTATTCTAAGGTAAGGGATATTATTTCTTTCGTATTCATGAAGAGAGTTATTTCTTTCAATACTCGTAAGGGTTGTTATTCCATTCTTTATTATTCTGTTAGAATAACCTGTCTATGTGGACCGCATGCCTGGTGAATTCTTTTGTTATTCCATTCTTTATTATTCTGTTGGAATAACCTGTCTGTGCGGACTATCGCATGCATGGTGAATTCTTCTGTTATTCCATTCTTTATTATTCTCATTGGAATAACTTTGTCTCTATCGCATAAACCGCATGCATGGTGAACTCTTCTGTTATTCCATTCTTTATTATTCTGTTGGAATAACCTGTCTGTGTGGACTACCACATGCATGGTGAATGATCCTTTGTATTCATTCCTTATTAAATTATGGAAATGATTTGTC